>OZ017741.1:118498152-118758152 GCA_963969285.1 Odontomyia ornata
TACGGGACGGGGTTTTCCCGGTACGATGGAAGGTGGCGAGGCTCGTGCTGGTCAGCAAGGGGAAGGGAAATCCCGAATCGCCGTCTGCATACCGCCCGTTATGCATGCTAGACACGGCTGGGAAAGTGCTAGAGAAACTCATCAAGGGAAGACTCACTGACGCGATTCGTGCTGCTGGGGACCTATCTCCTCGGCAGGACGTTCTACCATCGATGCGATTGCAGAGGTGGTGAACGCGGTCCAAAAGGCAGAGGCATATAGTCGCACCAAGCGACGGATCGTCCTGTTGGTGACACTCGACGTCAGGAATGCCTCCAACTCCGCTAGATGGGTGGATATTCTGGATACGCTGGAAAACTCTTTTCAAGTTCCAGAATATCTAATGCGGCTTTTGAGGAACTACCTAAAGGACCGAAGCCTGATCTACGACACGACACAGGGCCAACGAAGGATGGAAATTACATCGGGTGTTGCCCAGGGATCTATCCTTGGTCCGGACCTGTGGAACGTGTCTTACGACGGGCTACTAAGACTTGAGATGCCAGATGAGTCGCGCTTGGTCGGCTATGCGGATGATGTTGCGGCTCTGGTCGCCGGACGCACCGTTGAACAAGCGCAACTTAGGCTAGGTATGCTAATGCGCCGAGTGAGGGACTGGATGGCTGCTCGCGGGCTCAGTTTAGCACTGGAGAAAACCGAAGTGGTCATCTTGACAAAAAAGAGAATCCCTAGAGTAAGGATGATCAGTATTGGAGATATACAGATCGAATCGAAGCCAGCGGTGAAGTACCTGGGGCTACTGATCGACTCGAAGATGAGTTTCTCTGAGCAAATCAGGGCAACGGCTGAGAAGGCTGCTTCGGGAATATCGGCCCTGAGTCGACTTATGGCCAACGTAGGGGGACCCAGCCCATCAAGAAGACGCCTCTTGATGAGTGCTGTAGGAGGTATACCGAAAACGTTTGGCACAGGTACAGAGAAGAGGAGCACTGAGAATTGCATCTTCGTATCCAACAGTCTCTGACTCGGCGGTGAGAGTGATTGCAGGCGTGATACCTGTCGCCCTCCTTGCTAGAGAGCGCCGCGCTATTTACCTGCGCCGAAACGAGGATGCGAGGGAGATCGTTGTCCGCGAGGAGAGACAACGCTCGCTCAACGATTGGCAGCAGTCTTGGAGGAATTGCACGACGGGAAGGTGGACTGCGCGCCTCATCCCGGATGTGAGACCGTGGCTAAATCGAAGGCATGGTGAGCATTTATTTATTTATTCCATCTTACAGACTAAACAATCCAATCACAAAATGGAACGCAAAGAACAATCAGCAAAATTTAAATGAAAAAGAATACTAAAACGTCGATAATTAAAAGTTAAACTAGTAGTAACTCTCTTAGTTTTTTCTTAAATGCTATGTAAGAAGAGGGGAAAGGACCAAGCTCGAGATTATTATGATTTCGTACGATTCTTAAGATTGGTGAATAGAAATATAAATCAGTTCTAGCATATGGTATAACGAAATAAGAATTCATCCGAGATGAACGAGATGTTTGTCGGAAACGCAGCTCAGAAAAAATATTTAATGGGACTTGATGGTAGCAGAGTTTGTACAAAAAACATTGGTCTAAATAAGTTCGTCGGGATATTAGGGATGGAAGAGATAGGAAAGATAAACGACTTTCATAAGGCTGATACGGCAAATTAAACTTAAGGAAAAGAAAACGCGTGAACTTTCTTTGGACAGTTTCTAAAGAAGTCCCGAGATAGGAATATCGGGGGGACCAGATAACAGAACAGTATTCAAGCAAAGGGCGAACAAGACAAACAAATAGGCGGACAGAAGAAGAGATGCTATTGAATTTATGTAAATGTCTAAGGATAAACCCGGAAACTCTAGACGCTTTAGTAATCACATTTAAAATATGTGCATCAAATTTGAGTTTTGGATCAAAAGTTACTCCAAGGTCTTTATGACTGAACACTTCAGAGAGCAAAGCATCATTTAATATATAATTAAAATTAATAGGAGAGTCCTTAAGAGAAAAAGTCATTTTATGACATTTAGTAGTGTTAAGATATAAATAATTTGAAGCACACCATTCATTTAGAGCATTCAAATCATTTTGGAGGAGCTGACAGTCTAAATGGGATTTGACTGCTCGAAATACTTTGAAGTCATCTGCATACAAAAGGCACGAGGAATTAATTATAAAGGGAAGATCATTTATGAACAACAGAAAGAGAAGAGGCCCAAGAATTGAACCTTGTGGAACGCCAGATGAAGGACAAAAAGGACTAGACGTAATACCAGAGAGACTTACTCGACAGGGACGACACGATAGATAAGATGACATCCAAGATAGAAGAGCACCCGAGATGCCAAGAGCTTCAAGCTTACGACAAAGAAGTAAATGATTCACAGTGTCAAAGGCCTTGGAGAAATCTGTGTAGATCACATCAACTTGCAGTTGGTTATCCAAAGCTCTTGCAATACTGTTTGTGAACTCCATTAAATTAGAGGTAGTGGAGTATCCTTTGAGAAAGCCATGCTGCTCTGGAGCAATAATAGGAGCTAGTGAGTTTGAGAGTCGATTATGAACCAACCGTTCAAGTAACTTTGGAAAGCAGGACAGTAAAGAAATAGGGCGATAATTGGAAACTGACGTAGGATCACCACTTTTAAAAATAGGCACAATATTAGCTGTTTTCCAAGGGTTCGGGAATGTACCAGTACTCAAACTTAGATTGAAGAGGAGAGATAAAGGAAAACTAAGCGATGAGGCTAACGACTTTACAAATATGTTTGGCAAACCATCCGGCCCAGGGCTAATATTAGGATCAAGAGCATTGATCAGAGCTTCGACTTCAGATGCATCAGTACAAATAAAGGAAATTGGGAAGGGAAGATGATTAGGTAAGACAACAGGATGCACAGTTGCAGCGGGAGAAGAGAAAGTTGAAGAGAAAAATTGGGCAAATGAGTCAGTCACTTCTTGAGGAGAAGAAACCTCTGCACCATTCAAATGGACCTTACTAGGAATGGAAGAAGAGGACTTCTATCTGACCCAGCTTTTGAGCGGGCACGGGTGTTTTCAGTCTTACCTGCACAAGATCGGCAAGTCACGGTCTCCCGATTGTCGGTTTTGCCCAGGAGAGGAGGACAATGCCTGTCACACATTTTTTGCGTGTACCAAATGGGCCAGGCTGCGAAGGGAACTCTACAGGGAAACGGGAGAGCTCACCCCGGATAATATAGTTGCGGTGATGCTCGAATCGGTTGACAAATGGAACCAGGTGGCACATTATGCTCGGGCAGTCCTAAAATATAAAAGGGACTCACAGCAGCCGGAGGCGCTGGGGCTGGGGGATCGCTCTTCTGGCAATTCCTCTTTCCCCCTCCCCTCCCGCTAGGAAAGGGACTCCCCAGCTTGAAGGCGCCACACGGCGTAACAAAACGAGACCTGGCCCGAAGTAATGTGTCAAACGGTTCCAGGCTAGGTTCTCAGATTGACAGGGGAGGTGTTTAGTGGGTAGTCCTAAGGTATCCTCCATGGGAGTCCCACACTGCCAGACTCGGCGGGCATAAATGCCTTCACCTCCCTACCACAAAACAAAAAAAAAAAAAAGTGATATTAGAATTCGGGTATATTGTGCCCATCGACAGTGTAAAGGAAATAAAGTACAAAAGAGGCTCCTACTTTAGTGATAGTAATTGTGTTTTTGTACAGGCCGTCGAATTAGGAAATAAGTTGTTCTCGTTTTACAGCTGTTTTCATTTTAAAATTTGAGGATGTCGAAAGCCGGAAAGTTTTTAGTGGATCGACTGGTGAAGGACGAGTTAAGTTATGAGTTGGCCATCCGAAATTTGCCGCCAGACACCGTGGAAGCAATGAGGAAATCGCTTCGAGCTGCGTTACGGGCAGAGGACGCCCTGAACGAGTCGTTAGTGGCGAAAAATTACCCGTTCACGTATGAGGAAGACCTGGAACCGATCAAGGAGAAGATAGCGGAGGTTGAGGATTTGGTGGCAAGCTTCTCAAATGACAAGAAGTCCCAGGAATACCTAAAAATCCGGACTAAGGTGGAGTTTGGTTTGCGAAGAATTCGCAACACGGCTCAGCTACCGGAGGCATCACAGGTGAAATTGGACAGGTTGCGTCAACAGCTAATCATGGCCCTGGGGATGGCGATTGATCGGGCAGAAAATGAAGGGGAGACGGAAGACGAACCCGTAGCCCACGAGCGTGAATATGAAAGCAGACCGTCCTTAAGACCGGGAGAGCCGACATTCTGTTCAACACCGAGATTCGGCAATGATGATCTGAAACATCAGAATATTGCAAAGTGGGGTGTTACGTTTACTGGAGAAGCATCGGGGAATTTGAATGCTTTTCTAGAAAGGGTAGAGGAATTAAGGGAGGCTCGGGGAATGACCAAAGGACAACTATTTAGGTCAGCGGTGGAGCTTTTCGAAAAGAAGGCTCTAATTTGGTTTCGAGCCAATCGACAACTCGTGGATGATTGGGACGGTTTGGTCAAGGCCTTGAGAACGGAATTCTTGCCGCCGGACTACGATGATCGTCTTGAGGAGGAGATCAAGGAGAGGACTCAGGGCGTAGATGAGACAATTGGAGTTTACGTAGCGGTGATGGAGGGAATGTTCAAGCGATTATCGGAGCCGAAATCGGAGAAGCAGAAGCTCAAGACCATTCGGAAAAACATATCCCCTTTCTATCAAACTCAGTTGAGTTTAAGGACCATCGAGAGTTTGAAAGAGTTGGTTGAGTTAGGAAGGAGGTTAGAGGAGACTCGGCAAGCGGTTGAAGCCTTTGTACCACCAGCGCAACATCGAGGAAAGCGACGTTTGGAACAGGACCTGGCTTATGTGGAGACCACACCATCTGTGGGAGGAAGGGGCCAACGCGGGAATGTGAGACGGTGCTGGAATTGCCAGCAAGCTGGACACTGGGCAAGAGAGTGCAGACAGCCGAAAACGTGTTACGGGTGTGGAAGAAGGGACACGACTCGAGCTAACTGCCCAAATTGTCGCCAACAGAACACGACGAGGGCAGGGGGAGCAACTAACCGACTATCGAGAAACGAGCAACGTGCCCCATAGGCGACCGCGGTGGCACGGATAAAAGGTCGCAACGGAGTGTCTCAAAAGTGGAATTCGCCTTGGAGGAGAAAGAGGGAGATGCTCGCCCACATGTCCTGGTGGAAGTTGCAGGAAGGAGGATTCGGGGGCTAGCAGAACAATCATTGGTTCAGAAAGTTGGGAGCAAGTGAGGAAGATCGTTGTTGTCTTGGATAAGTGTGCGACCCAGGCAGTACGAACCGCGAGCGGCGAGAGTTGTAAGGTGGAGGATTCCGTATGTTCGCCTTTTAGGTTAAAAGGACATACACAATACTTGGAAGCATTGGTGGTTACCTCGGTTCCACAAACACTAATCCTGGGGGTGGATTTTATAAAGAAATTCAGGATAGTCTTGGACCTTAGCAGTCAGCATTGGGACTTCGTCTCATTACTAGATGAGAAACTCCCCAACCACTTACGATCACTGAGTAGTCTTTCTTTAGAGCAGGAGTTGGAATTAAATAAGCTGCTGGAGGAGGAATTTAAGGCTATGGGTGAAGGGTTGGGGGAAACATCGGTAGCCGAGCATGTGATCAAGACAACTGCAGCGCCCATCAAGCAAAGATATTACCCGATGTCGCCAGCTATATTGAAGCATGTCTATACCGAGCTGGATGATATGCTAGCCAGGGGAGTAGTGGAACCTTCGAACAGTGCCTGGTCATCCCCACTCTTGCTAGTGAAGAAAAAGGAGGGTACCTATCGATTTTGCGTGGACTATCGGAAACTCAATGCAGTATCGAAGAAGGATGCGTACCCAATCCCATACGTTTCCTCGACCCTCGATAAATTACGGGATGCTCGGTACCTATCGTCACTCGACATAAAATCCGCGTATTGGCAAGTCCCAATGGCAGCGGACTCAAAAGCCTACACGGCATTTACCCTGCCTGGGAGGGGACTTTTCCAGTTCAGAAGAATGCCATTCGGATTGCAAAATGCCCCAGCGACTTGGCAACGATTGATTGATCACGTGTTGGGACCAGAGCTAGAACCGTACGTATTTACGTATCTGGATGACATAGTGATCGTGACTCAGGACTTCACAAAGCATGTGGCAATACTTAGGGAAGTATTTCGACGGCTACGAAAAGCAGGACTACCGGTATCGAGGGAAAAGTGCCAGTTCTGCCGGCCGCAATTAAAGTACCTGGGTTACGTCGTCGATGAACAAGGGTTAAACGTCGACCCAGATAAGGTGGAATCGATGCTGCGGATTCCGTCCCCAAACACCGTGAAGAAGGTTCGGCAATTTCTAGGGATGGTATCCTGGTACCGGCGATTTATCCCGAACCATGCCACCATTACTGCACCACTGACTGACCTTCTACGGAAGAATAAGAAATTCGTGTGGACTCCACAGTGTCAAGAAGCATTTGAAGTCTGTAAAGCGAAATCGTCATCCGCACCAATCTTGAGTTGCCCAGACTTCGACCTTCCTTTTTGTATCCAAACGGATGCGTCCGATGTCGGTTTAGGAGCAGTTCTTAACCAGAAGCATGCCTCAGGGGAGAAGGTCGTGTGCTATTTGAGTCGTTCCCTTAGTAAGGCGGAGAGAAAATATGTAATGATTTTAAACCTTTCAAGTCCGAACGCGGAACCGACCTCTCATCGGTTCTAGACGTTAAGTCTGAGTAGTGCCAACGGATGGTACCAACAGGTCAACCAATCCGTGCACCGTAACCCATTCACGCGGTGACTGCTTGTCGGCCAGCTAGTTCGGAGAGGATTTCGGTCGCGGGTCTCCGAATGGGTTACGCTCAATTACAATATTTCAGCCACCTGAATATGCCCGTTTCCCAAACGCGTCAACAATTACTCATCCAGAACGGGAAACCTACGTTACGTTAATTCTGGATGTGATCTCTCCACAGATCTCAAATCAAAAACGCTACAAAATCCCATAGGCGCGTTACCGAATCACCGACGCGGTACCGAAAAATATGCTACTCGAAATCAAACCGACGAAAACTACTCTAATGAAATGACGAAACAATCAAAGGTACCGCGTACCGCGCGCGACGCGAAACCGACCTCAGCGGATTTGTCGAAACCCTACCCTCGCGACGGCATACCTACCATGCACTCACCCTCCTGCTGAAACAGAAAGAACTACTGAAAAGGAAAGTCGTTAATTATTTAACAATTCATTTTATTGCTCTAACTAAATTCATTATCAAATAATAATCTCATCTTCAACTACTGATTTTCGTATTTTTCCATTTATATCATTACAACATGGGTTTGATCCCTTTAATGTGATTTTGTAATTTCAAAACGCAAATCAAATCAAATACAAAGTCAAATTAATCCACACAATTAATTAAAATAAGGGATAAACATTTATATAAAAAATTAAATTTAAAAGAAATATCTATGTTATGAATTGTTAAAAAGAAATATATAAAAAATTAAATTTAAAAGAAATATCTATGTTATGAATTGTTAAAAAGAAATATATAAAAAATTAAATTTCAGAGAATAGAAGCCGAGCCCGAGAAATATGCCGCCTGGCAAGTGAGATCAGGGGAATTATACAAGCGGATGCAAAGTCGACTGCCGTGTCCGGGGGGGGAAAGACTCGTGGAAGAAGGTAGTTCCGAAACCAGAACGAAGAGAGCTTTTACTAAAATTCCATGATGACCCAACAGCAGGACACATGGGAGTGGCGAGAACGCTCGATCGTATTGCACAGCACTTCTACTAGCCGAAGATGGCCGCGGACATCAATACCTACGTGCGACGGTGCAAAATTTGCCAGTCAGTAAAAGTGGATCGTCAAGGATCTGCGGGTCATATGGTCAGTAGGGTGAACGAGGCTAAACAACCATGGGAAACTCTTTGTGTCGACCTAATCGGACCTCTTCCTCGTTCGACAAAAGGGAACACACACATTCTGACGGTTGTCGATTACTTCTCCAAGTTCGTGTTGCTATATCCAGTACGATCAGCCACAGGCAATGAGGTCACACGGATCTTGGAGGACCAAGTTTTCATGCTGTTCGGCGTACCACGCTCCCTTATATGCGATAACGGTGTGCAATTTCACTCGAGAATTTTTCGGCAAATGCTGGGGGCTTATGGGGTTCACGCGAAATTTACCGCATTCTACCATCCTCAAGCTAATCCCGCCGAGCGAGTGAATCAAGAAGTCAAGAAAATGCTGAGGGCGTACAGTACAGAGAACCACCGGAAGTGGGATATTAACTTGGCAAAAATTGCACGCGCATTACGGACATACACTTATGAGGTTATGAAAGCAACTCTATATTTCGTCAATTTTGGAAGGGAGATGATAACCGACCCACGACAGTACGAGGCAGGTGGAGCGGAGAATCCAATTCCGTGCATCCAAGAAAAAGCTAGGGCCCTGCAGACTATACGAGTAGAAATTGCTCAGCGGATGAAGCAGATGGCAGGAAAGGTCACGGCCCGGTACAATCTCCGAAAACGCCCAGCATCTTTTAAGGAAGGTGACAAGGTTTGGAGGTGAAATTTCGTGCTGTCGGACGCCACAAAATATTTCTCCGCGAAACTAGCTCCAGAATATATAGGGCCTTTTGTGGTAGAGAAACAAGTATCAGCGAGCTCCTACAATCTCAGACACATGGATGGGAGAGCTGCAGGCACCTGGCATGCGAAGGACCTCAAAGTGTACGTCTCGTAAAGGTAGAAGCGGATCAACCCAGGGAAGGTCACGGTAACAAAGACATGAGTGAGTTACGCATTCTAAAACAAGATGGATCGTAATAGAAGTTAGTTTCCCAAGGGTAAGGCATGAAAGGAGAACCCGCTTACCTGAGCTTCAATATGTAGGAAAACCGCGAATCAGAAACCAAGGGATAACTGGATAGAATTGGCGCGATCGTGAGTCGAAGTTTAAAATAAGTATATAGCTAACCTAACTAATTGAATTGGTTGTTGTTGAACTATCGGTAGTTTTAAGGGAAGTCGAGGTTTTCAAGTTTGGTGTTAGTTGAGTTCATATTGGTTGGTACTAAGAACAGGTGGGGTTGAGGGGCCCAGAAGTCTTAGTAATAGTTTTTTTTTGGTTGGTGGAGGTCATAGTATTAGTTTTCTTTAGCTAACTTTTTCCTACTTAGTACTCGTAGTCTGGTAGGTTGGCAGACGTGTTAGTGTTAGTTTTCTTTTCTTTATTCAATACTCGTAGTCTGGTAGGTTGGCGGAAGTCTTAGTATTAGTTCTCTTTCTTTTTGCTCAGTACTCGTAGTTTTTTTTTTAGGTTGGTGGAGGTCATAATATTAGTTTTCTGTTTCCTTACTTAGTATTCGTAGTCGATTAGGTTAATAGAAGTAGTAGTATTAGTTTTTTTACCTCTTTTTTTTTTAGGTGAGACTGGTGGGCCGTGCTAGCTCAATTGGTGGATCAGGAGACTCTTAACCTCAGGGACGTTGAGTGGTTAGTATTATAGGAGTGTATTTCGGGGAAATCCACTAAAAGTAGGGGGGGAAATGTTACGGATAAAACCGAAGGGCACCAGGATTACCTCACCCCGAACACTATCGTAACAATCGCGTGACTATGTATAGTCAGAAAGCTAAGCCGCACTCGACTAGGGTTTGTTTGCCATTCCAAATTGTAATCATATTAGTAGTTTAAATACGATTATTGGTAGTTTTAAGCAAACATAATTGTCATCGAGCAAAGGTAAGAATCACCGCATGTTTGAAGTTGGAATGTTCCCCAGAAATATTTCGGTAAAATCAAAACCTAACAAGATCGAGCCAGATGTTGCCAAGGAGGATTCAGATGATGAATCGCTTAGCCCAGTAGAAGACGTCCAAGAAAAGATTGTTCAAGAGGTTTTTGTTAGCAAAAGGCATGTGAAAAAAAGTGAAGGAAGTGAAGGAAGTGAAGGACGAAGCAGTTGAACTTGTAAGGCCTCAAACTCCTAAGAATCCGTCAAAAGAGCAAAAGAGAGCAAAACAGTCGAAAAGAGAAGCGCGATAGCTGTGATTAAGGAAGTTGTTGCAAAGATTGAGACTCCTCCTACTGAAAACACGGCAGTCTTGCAAAGTAAAGAAACTAAACAACCCGATGAGAAATTGGCGAAGCAGGTTGATTCACCAAAAGCTCAAAACAAACAAACTAAAGTTAAAAAGAAAACCGAAGAAAATTTGACATCTGCTGCTTTGAAGAAAGATTTACCAATTCCGACTGTAAATGCATTTAACATTGCCGAAGATCGGCTCGGGCTGACGAAGCTGCTCGATGCAGAGGATGTGTTTGTTGAGCATCCCGATGAGAAGTCCATTATTACATATGTTCTAACCTATTATCACTACTCCAACAAAATGAAGCAGGAAACAGTGCAAGGCAAACGTATTGGCAAAGTGGTCGGAATCGCAATGGAGAACGAGAAGATGATTAATGGGGGAAAAAAATACATTCTTCGACGGATAAGCAGTACATTTTCCAAAAAGTGACTGCCCAATCCATTCTCATCATCTTCCAGCAACGGAGGAAGTATTGACGAGGACCAACCAAAATATCACAACTTTTATTTTTTTTTGTTATTGAAAACGACGAAACGCGCACGATAGACAATTTTCACAACGAAGCTAAGCCCAACTAAGGTGACAGGATGACGACAGATATTTCCGTGGTGCGTTGGGACCCAAGTCAAGGGCCCGGTGCCGAATATATTGATGAATACGAATACGGCGGAGGTAATTCAAGCTCTCGATTGTTCGACGATCGCAAATTAAAGCGCTAGCCGAGGAGCGTGAATCAGTACAGAAGAAAACATTCACAAAATGGGTAAATTCACATTTGGTTCGGGTAAATTGTCGCATACAGGATTTATATGTGAATATGCGAGATGGCAAGAATTTGATACATTAGAAGTTTTATCAGGCGAGCGACTGCCAAAGCCGACAAAGGGTAAGATGAGAATTCACTGTCTTGAAAATGTCGATAAAGCGCTACAGTTTCTCCGGGAGCAACGAGTACATTTAGAAAACATCGGTTCACATGATATTGTAGATGGAAACGCATCTCTAAATTTAGATCTTAACTGGACAATTATTCTAAGATTCCAAATCCAAGATACTACTATTGAGGAAGTAGATAATAAGGAGACGAGATCTGCAAAGGATGCTTTATTGTTGTGATGTCAAATGAAAACAGCTAAATATCATAATGTTAACGTACGTAATTTCACGACCTCTTGGAGAGATGATCTTGCATTTAATACTATCATCCATAAACACCGCCCGGATCTAATTCAATTTGAGAAATTATCAAAGTCTAATCTAACCTGAACAATGTCAGTAAACAAACATCACTGACAGGAAAAACTGTCAGTGAATTATGTTCAGCTGATTCAGCCGCATTTGGAGTGCTCGCCACCAGAGGGGAGCGGAGACCAAGTGGCAGCAGAAAGGAATTACCCCGGTGAAGAGGTGGATGACGGACGAGCGGAACCATAGCCGTCAGGAGGAGGCTATAAAAGCACGCGAAGAATGACGCGCCTCGTCTTTGATCTTTTCCATCGTGTGCGACGAAGCAGCGGAACAAAAGCAACCAGGGGGAAAGTAATTCGAAGCGCAGCGGCAATCTTCAAGTGGAGGACAGCGGAATCAGCAAATTGAGATCCAAGCGTAGGGAAAATTCGTATCAAAGCGACGAGCAAGCTCCGACATTGGAGGAAAGGCTACAGAGGACAACCACGAATACGATCGTCGAAGGGGCCCCTTTGTAGGTATATAATAGAAGTAAGTTTTTTTACTGGAATATAGTGCATCATATGTTAAAATTATATGGAAGTTCCGATTTGGAGTACAAGTGTTGGAAAATTTTAAATAATCGTAGTTTCTTTGTGATATATTAATGCTTGGAGGAAGAAATTTTTGTCTTTAGGACAAGATTAGAGAAATCTTTGTTTTCAGATTACGGGTTGTGACGAGTGCGGCTTGGAAGGACAAGTCGAAGTGGAAGTGTCGTGGAATTAAATGAAACTCGTGACATCGGGAGTCAGAGTGTTCGGGAGTGGTATAGTGGTCCACGCGAAGATTAGTGTGATTAAGAAGTAGAGGTGTACAGTGGTGTAGGTGAAGGATTGTAGTGAAGATCATAGGGTGGTTATTAGTTAGGGTTTCGGCCGAATAACGCCGCGTTTAATCCGGTTAGTCGCATTCTCGCTTGGCGGCTATCTGGGGCTTTGAGGGACAAGCGAGTGGCGCCCCACGCCCGTCTTCGGACGAGCTAACCGGGTCCATAAGCCCCGCCGGAGCACTCCAGTTTCCCTGAGGGCCATAGTGGCTCTCGCGAGGTAAAAACTGGGTGTAACAATATATATATATATATATATATATATATATATATATATATATATATATATATATATATATATATATATATATGTACATATATATGTACATATATATTTATATATATATATATATATATATATATATATATATATGTATATATATATATATATATATATATATATATATATATGTACATATATATATATATATATATATATATATATATATATATATATGTATATATATGTATATATACATATATATATATATATATATATATATATATTGTATATACATACATACATATATATATATATATATATATATATATATATATATATATATATATATATATATATATATATCTATATATATATATTGTATATACATACATATATATATAGATATATAATTATATATGTATATATATATATATATATATATATATATATTTATATATATATATATATATATATATATATATATATTTATATATATATATATATATATATATATATTTATATATATATATATATATATATATATATATATATATATATATATATATATATATATATGCACATAATATATATATATATATATATATATATATATATATATGCACATAATATATATATATATATATATATATATACATATATATATTACACATATATATATATATATATATATATATATATATATGCACATAATATATATATATATATATATATATATATATATATATATATATATATAAATATATATATATATATATATATATATATGTAGTTGTATATTATATATATATATATATATATATATATATATATATATATATATATATATATATATATTTCTATATATGCATATATATAGATATATAAAGATATATATATATATATATATATATATATATATATATATATATATTTATATATACATATATATATATATATATATATATCTATATATATATATATATATATATATATATATATATATATATATATATATATTGTTACATGTACAAATAATTCTGCGAGCTACTGTCGCAATTGTTTTCACAACAATTAAAACATCAAGAAATCGAATTTACTCGAAACCACGAGAACCCAACAAGCATGAACAACATCTGAAAGTGAGTCACTGCTCCATTCATTCACTGCTGGAATGTTTCCGCTAATTCACCAATGTACGAGAACTGAGTTGAATGATTAGAGACCCTATATAAAGGCGAGCTGAATGAATGGGGGGACCATTCATTAACCGCGATAGAAAACTGCGATACGCGAAGTACAGGCGATATTGATTGTTTGAGTGTGAAGTGATTTTAAGTAGACAATTGCGATAGAAATTTATGGACAAGTGGAAGGTAGAATTGTAATAGTGAAAATTAAAATTGTGAAATTGTTATTGAAGTGATTGTGCATTTTTTTGGACAAATTAAATAAACTCTTTTAACTTACATTAAAAGATATTGCGTTTTCACTTTCCCGGAACATTAAAATTATTGGCCGCGAACCAAAAACACCCGACAGTGGTGTCAAGAAGTAAGAAAGAAAATTTTGGAAGTGAAAACGTTTAAATATTTTTAAAGTGCACAATAGTATAAATTAACGTGAAAACTGGTGGAAAAATTGCCGAAACAACAAAAGTGCCAGGAAACTCACATCTAAAAATTAATAAATTGAGCATATCGGAGCTCAAAGAGGAGTTGGAACAGCGAAATCTGGCCACGCAAGGTACAAAGGCCATACTGATTGCACGCTTGCGTGACGCGATCGAGTCGGAAGGCGGGAATCTGGATTCGGGTGAGCTCTCAGATGCGGAAAAAGGCGCAGAAGGTGGAGAAGTGAAAAAAACCAAAATCAAAGGAGCCAGAAAATGCGCTAATGCAAATGTTAATGCTGTTGTCATCCAGTCTAACTGCGAAGCTAGACGAACAATCAGCGAAGTTAAATGAGCAATCAGTGAAGCTGGACCAACAAGCGATCGAAATCAAGGCAGACATCACACAGAAGCTGGAGAAACAGTCAACCGAAATAAAAGCGGAGCTCGGTCATCTGAACAAACAAATTAAAGGCGTCGAGGAAAAGGTTGACCAGGTCGAGGAAAAGGTTTACCAGGTCGAGGAGAGAATTAACCATGAGATCAGCCAGGTCGAGGAGAGAATAAACCATGATATCAGCCAGGTAGAGGAGAGAATCAACCATGAGATGGGAAACATGAAAAAGGAGTTGGAAGCAGCAAAGGCAGTAGCAACCTCCTCACCTCGCTTATAACGGCAGCGCAAAGCACATCCAGAAATGTGAAAGCACCAATATTCGATGGGCAAACGGTCTGGAGTATTTACAAGACCCAGTTTGAAGCTGCCGATTCTTGCTCTAAGAGGCCCAGCTGCCGAGCTTTTGCAGACGATCCCCGTCGAATTGCACTCAAACCCGAATGCTATAATGAATGCGCTCGACATGCGTTATGGAGACGATCATCTAAAGCAGATTTATCGGTCACAACTAAGGCATCGAATGCAGAAGTCTGGTGAAACCTTACAGCAGCTAGCCCAAGACATTGAGCGACTGGCACTTTTGGCTTATCCAGCCTACGATCCAGAAAATCGAGATGATGCGGCGACAGAAGCATTCATCAGCGCACTATAGGACCCGGAAGTGCAACAAGCCGTGCGTTTAGCTCAAAAGCAAACGGTTAAGGACGCATTGGCTTACAGTCTGAACTTTGAGGCAGCGAAAAATGTGACTCGTACCACTGCCCGGGTTTGTGAGGTAGTGACAGACGAGTGCAGGTGTGAGCGCGTGGAAATTGAGCGAGACCCGCATGTTAATGGTGAGCCTAGATGCTGGAATTGCGGAGAGAAGGGGCACCTGCAAAGAGACTGCAAAAAGCGAAGAAAAACGAGCTATTGTCCAGGGTGTGCAGCTAGGAGGAGATCCAGACCGAGTCAGGAGCCCAGAATGGAAGCCCTTCAAACAGAGGGGTCGGGAAACATGTAAGAGCCAACTTCGTGGGGCAGAGGTTGGCTAGGAGGATCGACGTCCCCAGCACCACCATCACCGTGTCAAGACTACATCGTGGAGAGGCGGACTTGTGCCTTCCGGGTCAAGTTGACGGAGAACACTGCACCATAACAATCGACACTGGTGCAACCCGATCGATTATCCGACCAGACCTAGTTAGACAGCAACAACTTCACAAGGGCAGAATTTTCTCACTACGGACAGCTACGGGAGAAACTGCACCTGTTCATGGAGAGGTCAACCTCCAGATACAGTTGGGAGACCTTGTGTTCCGACATAATTTTCTGGTCGCGAACATTATGGATGACTGCATTCTCGGAATGGATTTTCTGCGACCAGAGGGAATCACGTTGGATTTGGGCAAACGGGTATTGAAATGGCAGAATGTCGAAGTACTGATGGAGGATCCCAGCGTCCAAATTCCCAAGATGAATGTAGTAGTATGTACTGACACTGATGTACCGAATTCTTCCGAAAGCATTGTATGGGCCAAGCTTGATGGTGATTCTGGAGACCACCGATCTTATCTGATAGAGCCAACGAAGACGTCCGCATTGCGCAGTTTGATTGTAGGACGAAGCCTTGTAAGATCTTTAAGGAACGGATACGTGCCGGTTAGAGTCCTTAACACCGCAGACTCAACCACGAGCATCAAAGCGGGAGAAGTCATCGGCAGCTGCCAGCCTATTTCCACCATCACCTCTTTGGAAGCTACTCACGACCATCATTGGAGTAGGAGGCAAGACACGGACAAAGCCCGGGAATCCACGTCTGCAATATTGAAGCAGGTCAAATTGCCAGTGCAGCTATTCAAACGAGCCTCTGATCTGGTCACCAAGTACAGTGACATCTTCTCAACAAGCCCGGATGACCAAGGCCGAACGAGTCTGGTAACTCACGTCATAGATACACAGGGAGCCAAGCCGATTCGACAAGCACCGAGACGTCTCCCTATAGCCAAACAAGGAGAAGTGAGCGCGCTGATCTCGGACATGGAAAAACAAGGCGTTATTGAACCTTCTGTCAGTCCATGGGCCGCGCCTGTAGTTCTAGTAAAGAAAAAGGATGGTAGCACTCGTTTTTGTGTCGACTATAGGCAGCTCAACGACGTCACTAAGAAAGATAGTTACCCGCATCCACGCATCGATGACATCATGGACACTTTAGCCGACGCAAAATGGTTTTCTACACTCGATCTCAAGAGTGGCTACTGGCAGGTAGAAATCGACAAGAAGGACCGAGAGAAAACCGCATTTTCAGTTGGGACCGGATTGTGGCAATTTGTGGTGATGCCATTTGGGCTTTGGAATGCTCCAGCCACTTTCGAACGCCTGATGGAATACGTGCTACGTGGCCTAACCTGGAAAACCTGCTTGGTGTACCTAGACGGCATCATTGTCATCGGGAGAATGTGCGGAACTTAGAAGAGGTTTTCTCCCGATTACGACTGGCAAATTTGAAACTTAGTCCCGACAAGTGCACCCTTTTCGCAGCTGAAGTAAAATACCTGGGACACGTCGTATCAGCAGAAGGGGTCAAAACAGACCCTGAGAAAATTGAAGCCGTGAAAAGCTGGCCAACACCAAGCAACAAGCGCCAAATACGAAGTTTTCTGGGTCTGGGAACCTACTATCGAAGATTCGTCAAAGACTTTGCCAAAATAGCTAAGTGTCTCCATCAGTTAATCGAGAAAAATCGTCCGTATGTCTGGAATGAACAATGCCAGGTAGCCTTTGAGACGTTGAAGGAGAAGCTATGTGAATCACCCGTGCTGGCATATACGAAACCCGGAAAAATGTTTGTAATTGACACCGATGCAAGCAACTGTGGTATTGGAGCTGTACTCTCCCAGCAGATCGATGGCGAAGAAAGAGTCCTCTCGTATTACAGTCGAGTTCTTTCAAAAAGTGAGAGGAACTACTGCGTGACCAGGAAGGAGCTATTGGCTATAATAGAGGCCACCAAGCAGTTCCACAAGTACCTATATGGCCAGAAATTTGTTCTCCGAACGGACCATGGATCACTGGGATGGCTGCTCAACTTCAAAAACCCCGAGGGACAAGTTGCGAGATGGATCGAAAGATTGCAGTCATACGACTACGAAATTGTTCATCGGAAGGGCGGAGTTCATGGAAATGCTGACGCCCTATCCCGCCGCACATGTTCAGCTAACTGCAAGCATTGCCGACGGATTGAGGAAAAGGAACCGCCCGTTGATCTGCGATTGATAACGGCCGAATTCGATGAAGGTTGGTCATCGGAGGAGATTCGAAAAGCCCAGTTAGCCGATGAAGACATCGGACCATTGCTCGTATGGAAGGAGACGACTGGGCGGCCTGAGTGGAAGGACGTTTCAATGCATGGCGCAACCCTGAAAAGCTATTGGGCACAATGGAACTCCCTTCAGGTGGAGGGTGGTGTACTCAAGCGGAAATGGGAAACGGCGGATGGCAGCTCCTATAGGATGCAAACTTTACTACCCAAAAGCCAAATCCACGATGTGGTTAAGGAAATGCATGAAGGATCCTCGGGAGGCCACCTTGGTGTTAACAAGACCTTAGCGAAATTGCGGGAAAGGTTCTACTGGCTCCACGCTCGAGAAGACGTAGAGGACTGGTGTTGCAAAGGCCCAAAGCGACGACTGAGAGGACAAATGCAAACCTATAACGTAGGCGTGCCATTCGAAAGGATTGCTGTTGACATCGCAGGACCCTTTCCTGAATCTGAATGGGGAAATCGATACACGCTGGTTGTAGCCGATTATTTCAGCAAGTGGCCCGAGGTCTACCCCATTCCCAACCAGGAAGCAACTACTGTAGCCGAACAGCTAGTGTTAAATTGGGTCAGTAGGTACGGCGTATCTTGTGAACTACATTCAGATCAAGGTCCAAACTTCGAATCACTAGTTTTTAGCGAAATGTGCGAGCTGCTGGGAATACGGAAAACGAGGACAACACCACTGCATCCCCAATCCGATGGAATGGTCGAACGTTTCAACGGCACTCTCAATAAACACCTGGCCAAAATGGTTGACGAGAACCAAAGGGACTGGGACCGACACATTCCACTATTTTTGATGGCGTACAAAGCTGCCGAACATGCATCGACGGACCAAGCCCCAGCCAAAGTCATTTTTGGAAAGACTATTCGTCTGCCAGCTGATATAAAGTTCGGAACACCTCCCGAGAAACCCCAAACCATCTCGGAGTACGTAAGTGAGCTAAGACAACGGTTGAACGAGATACATCGGACAGTGCGAAAACACCTCGAATCGGCTACTGACCGCATGAAGACCAGGTATGATCTAAAGGCAAATTCTACTGGCTTCCAGCAAGATGATTTGGTGTGGCTATATAACCCGCAAAGGCGAAAGGGTAGGTCTCCAAAGTTGCAACATAATTGGGAGGGACCATACCGGGTCACAAAGCGAATCAACGACGTCGTATATCGCATACAGGAACACCGTAAGCCGAGAGCCAAAATGAAAATCGTGCATCATCGTGCGTCTTGCCCCATATTACACCCAGGGGGAATTGACTACAAATAGCGTCACATCTTTTCGGGGCGAAAAGAACTGAGGTGGGGGCAGTGTTACATGTACAAATAATTCTGCGAGCTACTGTCGCAATTGTTTTCACAACAATTAAAAACAACAACAAAACGAATTTACTCGAAACCACGAGAACCCAACAAGCATTATCAACATCTGAAAGTGAGTCACTGCCCATTCATTACGCTGCTGGAATGTTCCCGCTAATTCACCAATGTACGAGAACTGAGTTGAATGATTAGAGACCCTATATAAAGGCGAGCTGAATGAATGGGGGGACCATTCATTACAACCGCGATAGAAAACTGCGATACGCGAAGTACAGGCGATATTGATTGTTTGAGTGTGAAGTGATTTTAAGTAGACAATTGCGATAGAAATTTATGGACAAGTGGATGGTAGAATTGTAATAGTGAAAATTCAGATTGTGAAATTGTTATTGAAGTGATTGTGCATTTTTTTTTGACGAATTAAATAAACTCTTAACTTAAATTAAAAGACATTGCGTTTTCACTTTCCCGGAACATTAAAATTATTGGCCGCGAACCAAAAACACGCGACAATATATATATATATATATATATATATATATATATATATATATATATATATATATATGTATATTTAATATACATATATATATATATATATATATATATATATATATATATATATATATATGTATATTTAATATATATATATATATATCTATATATATATATATATATATATATATATATATATATATATATATATATATGTATATTTAATATACATATATATATATATATATATATATATATATATATATATATATATATATATATATAGATATATATATATATTGTCGCGTGTTATTGGTTCGCGGCCGATAATTTTAATGTTCCGGGAAAGTGAAAACGCAATGTCTTTTAATTTAAGTTAAAAGAGTTTATTTAATTAAAATAAAATGCACAATAATCAGTTAACACTTTTCACTAATTTTAATTTTCACTATGAAAAATCTAACACTTGTCCATAAATTTCTTATCGCAATTGTCTTCTAAATCACTTCACTATTACGAAAATCACTTTTCTACTACTCGAATAATATCGCTTCACACACAATCGCAGTTCTTATCGCGGTCGAATGAATGATGATCCCCCCATTCATTCAGCTCGCCTTTATATAGGGTCTCTACCTATTCACCCATTTCTCGTTTATTGGCGAATGTTCTAGCTGGTAGATTCGAGAAAATTAATGAATGGAGTGACGTCACTTGCAGATGTTGATCATGCTTGTTGGGTTCGCGTGGTTTCGAGTGAATTCGTGTTCTTCATTGTTGTGAAAACAATTGCGACAGTAGCTCGCAGAATTATTTGTACATGTAATTATTTGTACATGTAACACTGCCCCCACCTCAGTTCTTTTCGCCCCGAAAAGATGTGTCGCCAGTTGTAGTCAATTCTCCCTGGGTGTAATATGGGGCAAGACGGTCCAGATGCACGATTTTCATTTTAGCTCTCGGCTTACGATGTTCCTGTATTCGGTATACGACGTCGTTGATTCGCTTTGTAACTCGGTATGGTCCCTCCCAATTATGTTGCAACTTTGGAGACCTACCCTTTCGCCGTTGCGGGTTATAAAGCCACACCAAGGCATCTTGCTGGAAGCCAGTAGAATTAGCCTTTAGATCATACCTGGTCTTCATGCGGTCAGTAGCCGATTCGAGGTGTTTTCGCACTGTCCGATGTATCTGGTTCAACCGTTGTCTTAGATCACTTGCGTACTCCGAGACCGTTTGGGGTTTCTCAGGGGGTGTTCCGAACTTTATATCGGCTGGCAAACGAATAGTCTTTCCAAAAATGACTTTGGCTGGGGCTTGGCCCGTCGACGCATGTTCAGCGGCTCTATACGCCATCAAAAATAGTGGGATATGTCGGTCCCAGTCCTTTTGGTTCTCGTCAACCATTTTGGCAAGGTGTTTATTGAGCGTGCCGTTGAAACGTTCGACCATTCCATCGGATTGGGGATGCAGCGGTGTTGTCCTCGTTTTCCGTATTCCGAGCAGCTCGCACATTTCGCCAAAAACTAGTGACTCAAAGTTTCGGCCTTGATCCGAATGTAATTCGCAAGGTACTCCGTACCTACTGACCCAATTTAACACTAGCTGTTCAGCTACGGTAGTTGCTTCCTGGTTGGGAATGGGGTAGACCTCGGGCCACTTGCTGAAATAATCGGCTACAACCAGCGTATATCGATTTCCCCAATCGGATTCAGGAAAGGGTCCTGCGATGTCAACAGCAATCCTTTCGAATGGCACGCCTACGTTATAGGTTTGCATTTGTCCTCTCAGTCGTCGCTTTGGGCCTTTGACGGAAGCGCAAATTGTGCATCTGCGACACCAGTCCTCTACGTCTTCTCGAGCGTGGAGCCAGTAGAACCGTTCCCGCAATTTCGCTAAGGTCTTGTTAACACCAAGGTGGCCTCCCGAGGATCCTTCATGCATTTCCTTAACCACATCGTGGATTCGGCTTTTGGGAAGTATAGTTTGCATCCTATAGGAGCTACCATCCGCCGTTTCCCATTTCCGCTTGAGTACGCCACCCTCCACCTGAAGGGAGTTCCATTGTGCCCAATAGCTTTTCAGGGTTGCGCCATGCATTGAAACGTCTTTCCACTCAGGTCGCCCAGTCGTCTCCTTCCATACGAGCAATGGTCCGATGTCTTCATCGGCTAGCTGGGCATTTCGAATCTCCTCCGATGACCAACCTTCATCGAATTCAGCCGTCATCACTCGCAGATCAACGGGCGGCTCCTTTTCCTCAATCCGTTGGCAATGTTTGCAGTTAGCTGGACATGGATGACGAGATAGGGCGTCAGCAATTCCATGAACTCTGCCCTTGTGGAGCAGTTGGGGCCTCACTAGGTCTGGTCGGATCGTCGATCGGGTTGCACTAGTGTCGTTTGTTAGGGTGCATTGTTCTTCATCAACTTGACCAGGAAGGCATCTGTCTGCTTCTCCACGATGTTGCCTTGGCACGGTGCTGGGGATGTCGATACTCGTGGCCAACGTTCGCCCCACGAAGTTGGCCCTTGCAGTTTGATGGGCCTCCATTCTGGGCTCCTGGCACGGTCTGGATCTCCACCACCCTGGACAATAGCTCGGTCTTCTTCCCTTCTTGCAGTCTCTTTGCAGGTGCCCTTTTTCCCCGCAATTCCAGCATCTAGGCGCACCATTCAACTGCAGCTCTCGCTCAATTCCCACGCGCTCACACCTGGATTTATCTGTCACTACCTCGTGAACCTGGACAGTGGTACGGGTCACATTTTTGGCTGCCTCAAAATTTAAACTATAAGCCAATGCTTCCTTGACTGTTTGCTTTTGAGCTAACCGCACGGCTTGTTGCAATTCCTTGTCCTTTAAGGCGCTGATGAATGCTTCTGCTGCTACGTCATCTCGATGTTCTGGGTCGTACGCTGGGTAAGCCATCAGTGCCAATCGCTCAATGTCTTGTGCTAGCTGCTGCAAGGTTTCGCCAGACTTCTGCATCCGATGCCGTAGCTGCGCCCGGTAAATCTGCTTCAGATGTTCGTCTCCATAACGCATGTCCAGCGCATTCATTATAGCAGCCGGGTTTGAATGCAGCTCAACGGGGATAGTCTGCAAAAGCTCGGCAGCTGGGCCTCTTAGAGCCAGAATTAACGCAGTTGCTCGTTCCTGCTCATTCCAGTGATTTATCCTAGCGGCGGCTTCAAACTGGATTTTGTAAATACTCCAGACCGTTTGCCCATCGAAAATTGGTGCTTGCACATTTCTGGATGTGCTTTGCGCTGCGGTTATAAGCGGGGCTGGTGAGGTGGTTACTACTGCCTTCGCTGCTTCCAATTCTTTTTTCACTTTTTCCATCTCATGGTTCATTCTCTCTTCAAGCTGGCTGATCTCATAGTTGATTTTCTCCTCAACTTGGCTGACCTTCTCCTCGACCTGGTAAACCTTTTCCTCGACGCATTTAATTTGATTGTTCAGGCTACCGAGCTCCACTTTTATTTCGGTTGACTGTTTTTGCACTTCCTTGATTACGATCGCTTGTTGGTCCATCTTCGCCGATTGTTCATTTAACTTCGCTGATTGTTCATTTAACTTCGTCGTTAAATTGGACGACTGTTCATTGAGCTTCGCAGTTAAATTGGATGACTGTTGTCGCTGCTCTTGCTGCATCAGCGTCAACATTTGCATCAGCGCATTTTCTGGTTTCTTTGGCTTTGCTGTTTCAGCTTCACCACCTTCTGCGCCTTTTTCTGCATCTGTAGGCTCACCCGAATCTAGATACGCACCTTCCGACTCGATTGCATCACGCAAGCGTGCAATCAGTATGGCCTTTGTACCTTGTGTAGCCAGATTTCGTTGTTCCAACTCCTCTTTGAGCTCCGATATGCTCAATTGATTAATTTTTAGATTTAAATTTCCTGGCATTTTTATTGTTTCGGCTATTTTTCCACGTTAACTTTTACAATTGTGCACTTCAAAAATGTTTAATCGTTTTCACTTCCAAAATTTTCTTTCTCACTTCTGACACCATTGTCGCGTGTTATTGGTTCGCGGCCGATAATTTTAATGTTCCGGGAAAGTGAAAACGCAATGTCTTTTAATTTAAGTTAAAAGAGTTTATTTAATTAAAATAAAATGCACAATAATCAGTTAACACTTTTCACTAATTTTAATTTTCACTATGAAAAATCTAACACTTGTCCATAAATTTCTTATCGCAATTGTCTTCTAAATCACTTCACTATTACGAAAATCACTTTTCTACTACTCGAATAATATCGCTTCACACACAATCGCAGTTCTTATCGCGGTCGAATGAATGATGATCCCCCCATTCATTCAGCTCGCCTTTATATAGGGTCTCTACCTATTCACCCATTTCTCGTTTATTGGCGAATGTTCTAGCTGGTAGATTCGAGAAAATTAATGAATGGAGTGACGTCACTTGCAGATGTTGATCATGCTTGTTGGGTTCGCGTGGTTTCGAGTGAATTCGTGTTCTTCATTGTTGTGAAAACAATTGCGACAGTAGCTCGCAGAATTATTTGTACATGTAATTATTTGTACATGTAACAATATGTATGTATATATATATATATATATATATATATATATATATATATATATATATATATATATATATATATATATATATATATATATATATATATATATATATATATATATATATATATATATATATATATATATATATATATATATATGTATATATGTATGTATATTTAATATACATATATATAGATATATATATATATATATATATATATATATATATATATATATATATATATATATATATATATAATATACATATATGTATGTATTAGCACTTCAGGGTCAGGTCAGAATATAAAAATGGCGGCTAGGCAAAGTTCAAAATTCGATAATTTCTCAAAGCTACAATTCATATTGGATTATTATGAAATCTAAAATCAAGGTAGATATTGATGAGATCATGGATTAAATGTACCAGAGTTAAATTCGATTCCTATGAACGCTGCAGATTTTAGCCGTAGTGGCTTTTGTATTCAAGAAACTGAGTTTTGAATGGTTTGAAATGAAAAAATTTGCCACAAAAAAGGGTGAAATAAAAAACTTTTAGAAAAAAAAAGAAAACCGACTTCGGAATGCCCTCAAAAGTATGAAATAAATTTTTTGGAAGCGGTGCCAAATGAATTTTCCCATTTCAACATAAATACTTCTAACATCTTCACCATCACAAAAAAAAATCGGGGAAAAAATGATATGGCACCGCTTCCAGAAAATTTATTTCATCCTTTTTAGGGCATTCCGAAGTCGGTTTTCTTTTTTTTTCTAAAAGTTTTTTTTTGCGATTATGTATGGGGAAATATTAAGACAACTGTACCTAACGAAGCCTTGATAGTATTAGGTCAAGCGGCACTTTCCTCACTCGTATGTAATGGACATTAACCCCGTGCTTCGGGGAAGTGTGTGCGCGAATGCGAAGTGTCATGTTCGGTTCGATCCAAGTTATTATCAAATCTGAATAAATTCAGGCCAATCGCCTCCAGACCAACAACACTTGGCTACGGTTGCGGAACTTTGCTTCGCTCGATTTAATTCCTCATATCGGAGTGAATATTCCTGATTGTGGAGTCCTACTACAGTGTCGGGCTCTAGTCGAATTGAGTGTTTGTCTCTCGTTCGTCGCGAACGACCTAAATAGAAATGCTACAGTGCGGGGCGCACGAACCTAGTTGGCAATTTCAATGACGCCATTACGGCCCGTCGAGAATCAACGGCAATCAGCGCTTGTGGAAGAGATATTCCGGTCCGCGGAGCAGTGGAAAATTACAATCAGTTTTGGAAGCTGGCAAACTATAGAAATTGCATAGTCCTAAAATTGAATTACCATCCGCGAGAAAAACTGAGTGATGCTTACCGACAAGCAGTGTTTGTGGTCTACCGGGTAAATTGCTTAAACTAAAGTTTAGCTTTCATGAGACGCATAAGCCGAAGGTCCCAGGTTCAAATCTCGTTGGGAGCAACGTGATTTAGTTCAGGGGATTTTTAGGACAGACTATGAGTGTTCGCTCAGTAGTGATATGTACCGATTTAATCAGGTCATATCATAGCTGAGCAGGCACGCGGGAGCATGGTACTGACCAAACCAACTTCCGAAAAAAATCAATACGGTCATGAAAATGAGATACTCTAACTATCTCTAAGCGAAGGCCCGAGAGGGGCTGTAGTGCTACAAAGAAGTTTAGCTTTTAGTTGTGATCGTATGTAAAAAGATAGTAAATGAGTTGTTTAATACATATTTGGATACGAATAATTGTAAGGCTCCAAAAATCAGAGGTAACTGCGCAATGAAATTCATGCCAACTGCTTCCGTGGAATTTCAATTTTAACCGACCAACATAACGGATAAAATTTGATGCTTGCTGTTCGAAAAAAAACTACGATTCTTTCACTTTAATTAGCCGACTTAATTTTCAGTCAAGTTTGATCCAGTATTCCTGCAAAAAAAACATGCATTGGTCATGGGTGCTGACGTAGCCTTTAAAAAAATGTTCAATAAATTAATTTTTATGGAGAATCACAAGTGAGATCAGTAGTTAAAGTGAAAGACTCGATGTTTACACAGTGTCGGACCTTTCGCCGTGCAACGAAAATGAATATCGCATACACAATGTTGTGTGGGTTTTCATTTTGAATTAGTTATTTTTCAGGAGGTGCGAGGGGCACCGTTTCCACCTGGATGCCCCACTGTTATTTGTGGGCCACAAGTATCATCGGTAACGACGAAGTCCGCTCTGTTTTCTCCAGGCCCAGTCTCTGACTAGCTTTAAGCAATTTCCCCCCTTAGTAGGTTACCTCGGCCTCGACACCAGTCGATCCGCATTATACCTTTTTCAATTCGTGAATGCGAATTTTTTTTTTTATAGTGGGTCTTGTGCTGGGGAAAGGAACCCACCCCACGACACCGCAATGCCAGCCGGCCAGCGCATTCACACGTCCTCAGACAAGGCCAATCTCGGCGATTTTGATGGGTAGCTGACTACTAAGAGATATTGCACTAATCTTGCCCAGCAACTTAACAACTTCCGGACGTGTGTTATCCTCGGACCATTGTATGACTAGCAAGGCCAAATGATATTAGAGTCCTTATGTGTATTCGGAAGTTGTTACTCAACATCTTTTTGCGGCGGATTCTGATCTGCACCCCAAACCAAGCGGTGCCTTAGTGTTTTCCAGTACATAGATCTTGATTTCACGTGATTGGCTGCTTAGCTAGTTTGTGACTATCCACGATAAGACACGCGCTGCTTGCGGGTCAGAATCAACCCTGGGCTGACAAATTGTACCTGGTTAAAACCAGCGTATGAGTGAGCACTTCCGAACTCTGTTCTTTATGATGCTTCACGGCAATAGTGCCTGTGACGCGAAGGAAGAGCTCACCATTGGTGTCCTTACCTGCGAAGGGGACAGATGAATGGAAAGACCGAATTCTCATGATCCGTATACATATTTTTTTATAGAGTTTTTTCGAACGGCCACCGGAATAATTTTATTCTTGTGCATATAACTTTTTTCTTCGATATATATTTATAGCTCTAAGGTTTTTCTACATATTTTTTTTTGTCTTTCTGTAGCTATCTGAAATTCAGAGCCACAATTTTTAAGCGACATGTCTACAAAACGCACATCAGACAAATGTCGTTTTCGTTCCGATGCGGGTTCGACGGCGCTGTGCGTTATTTGTCAGCAGGCAAGAAAGGATGGCACGCCAGTGCGAACGCTGCCATGCAGCCATCAGTTTCACGAGACCTGCGTGGCCCAAAATCTTCTACCAGCAACTACTGCCATGCCATCAACCGGACTTGTCGAGCTGTGCCCAAAACTAATGATCGCAGGGACCGAGGTTAGCCACTACCGTCCGATCTTAACACAATGGTAGGAGCCGAACCAGTGCCGTCTGCTGAAGGGCAGAAACGTGGAGGCGACAGTCCTATAGGATCTGGTGGCCCTAATGCAGGGCTTGACCACTCGGATAGCCGCTCTGGAGAGCAAACAGGAGAACTCACCTGCAGCACGTCCCCGAATGCCTCCGCTGTGGGACTCGGACCTAAATCCTTGGGATTTTCCGTTTAATCTGAGACCCGAGCCCGAGCGAAATATATCCAGCTCATCCATGAATCCCATGGCTCCGGTTTACTGGCCCAGGCTGAGCCAAGTGCAACCACCGACTTTTGCTCCAGTGGTTCCTCCGGATCAACGCGGACCCTCCCATCCACCGTATCGATTGAAGCCGACTCAAATCCCCAGCATCATTTAGGGCTGAAATCTCTATTTTAACGGGAGCCAAACTTCATCAACGTGGAGGTCTTCATTAATCGGGTGAAGTCCCTGATAGACCAGATGTTGGTGGGGGATCACACGGCGCTGGCCGCCTACTTGCCGATGCTGCTGAGGTAAGCAGCGCTGGAAACGTACTGGCGAATACATGCTACTCCACCACCCACCGCTGGTCACGGCTGAAGGAAGTACTCCATATGGAGTATCCCACAGTTAACATGGACGAGAGGGTCCTGGGTAAAACCCATGCCAGATGGCAACGTCCAGACGAGCTCTTCTGCAAGTTTCGAGCCGACACCTTACGGCTAAATAACCAGTTAACTGCTGCGGGTGCTAAAGCGTAATTTGAGGTCGGAACTTCGACGTCACATTGCGAACTCCGACCCTCAGGACATGGCATCGCTTTTAAGAGCCGTCAGTCGACAGGAAGGAGTGGAGGAGGACCTCTGAGAACGACCCTACCTGTGGACAAGACCGGGTCCGCGGCGCGGAATTGCGGAAGTGGTACCAGAGACTAACACTCTCAGATTTGGAGGACACCGACAGGGCCGCGGTGGGGAACCTCACGACCTGCTGGAACTGCAAACAAACCGGACATCGGTTTATTGCATGTCGGGCAGATCGTACGATTATCTGCTACGAATGCGGTAAGCCTGATACTTTCTTCTCGGATTGCCCAGATTTCGCAACTTCAAAAAACGGACGAGTGAAAACCCGACCACCTCAGCGGTACTCCAACGCTCAACAGTAGGTTGCCAGCCTGCTGCAAATCCTAATATTGACGATAATACACCAGCCTTGACAATTATGACTGCGCGGGTTCCCTCTCTTCCGGAAGCCTCTCCAACGAAACTTTTGAAGCGACCACCGCAGTTACTGCATATAAAAGTCATATCATGTTCGAATGCAGGAATAACGTGTGGGTCGAGAGCGAGTCTTTGCTTCCGAAGAAGTCACCTCTTGCTCGCGCAAAGTAAAATAGTCAACTCGTCGTTGCCGGAGTTTCCGCAAGAGAGTGCGCACCTGCCGTCAAACCCTAGCCTTATGCAACATCTCGGAGGTTTTCGAGAACGACACCAAGCCTTACGCACCAATCAAAGTGTTTGGCGAAATCGCCGTCGCACTGATTGTCAAACTACGCTCAAAGATCAAATAAGGATTATCCCTTCACTGACTCAGAATGTGTACCTTGGCGTCGATTGCGTCCTTCTCAATTTGGTTTGGCCCCAGACCTATTCACAGACTCACCCTTAAATACTAGATATGTCCATGAACTCGTTTCTATACCTGACAGACACAAACTAGCTCCTAACCAACGAAAACGTCTGGAAGCATTCATCGCCTCTTTTCCACCTTACGCTACGTAAGGCCTTGGCTGCACTGCTCTGGTCTCACATGTCATCGATGTTGGCGATAGTAAACCAATAAAGCAGAGACATTACGCCATCTCACCGGCCATGGCAATGCTAGTGTACGCAGAGTTGGACAGTTGGGGGTTATAGAAGAGTCCCAAAGTGCCTGGTCCTCACCGGTAACCTTGGTGGTGAAACCAGATAAAGCCCGTCTATGTCTAGATGCCCGGAAAGTCAATGCAGTGACCGTTAGAGACGCTTACCCTGAACTTAGCCAAGAGAAACTACACCGTATCCGAACAAGAATGTCTGACAGTGGTGATGGCTGTCAAGAAATTCCGAGCGTACATCGAAGGCCACCAGTTTGAAGTCATCACAGGCCACGCTTCGTTACAATGGCTGAAGAACCAAGCGGACCTACACGGACGTCTGGCCTGATAGGCGGCTATATTTATCGACGTAATGAATACCCAACCGGTGCGGTGATTCATTGCAGGAAGAGGAGTCTTGGAAACTCTGGGTGCCGGAGGAAATGACTCACAATCTGATCCTCCGCGCACACGACCATTCTGTAGTTGAACTTTGATGAAAACACCACCTTACAGCTACACACAAAATTTTGTGGTTCCAGCTTAAGTAGTTTGCGAGAAAAATTGCTGTGACACACGGACAGACAGGTCACGATTTTAGTAGGGTTTTGTAAAACGATTTTGCAAAACCCTAAAAAGCGACGACGAAGACCCTGGCGGCAGGTACTGCTCCTAAAACCCCAGGATGACCGATCCTACGCAGTTATGCTGCATGAGAATAGGCGAGACGTGAAGTCTGAAGACACCAAAACTACCATTAAAGTATTGCGATCAGTCCGGTCTGGCTACTTACTAGTCAAATTTAGAGCAGAGGCCAATAAAGCAGTCAAGAAGGTTCTCGGCAATAGAGCAACTATAGTCTCGCTCGAGCCGATGGCAAAGATCAAGATCAGGGAACTGACCGATAAAGTGGAGGCCTTCAAAAGAGATCTCCCTAGCTTAAGTAGGGTTAAATCGAGGCTGACACCAGAAAACAATATGGAGCAGCTTACAGCGATCAACGACCTGACTGTGGACGCGGAACAACTTCTGAGTAAGCGAAAACTAAAAAAAGTGTGGATCATCTGCAGGATACGGCGAATAGCAGTATCTTTTCAATGCTTTGTGCTTTGGTTATGGTCATACCGCACAGGGATACAAAGGACCTGATAGGAGTTCCCTATGCTACGAATGGGACATAAAAGAAAAGAATATACGAGGGAGGCATACTGCACCCTTTGCATGGATGCTGATCTAAAACCGAATTTCAAGCATGTTTTCGGATCAGGAAAGTGATAGATTTACCAGGAAGCCCTAGCAAAGATGAAATCAGAACTTCGATGACCCGTTTTCTACATGTAAACCTACGCCGTAGTTCAACCGCCTAAAACCTGCTTGAGCAGTTTTCGAGGGACATGAAAGTCGATATTTTGCTGCTGAATGAGCAACACGACAAGTGCTCGCCATCATAGTACCCTGACGAAACTGGTGCTGCCGTCATCTGGGCTCGAACAGTGCTGATTTCCTAGATGATGGACGGGAGGATGATTCCGTGTGGGTTCGGTGTTTAGGGGCTACATTCATTAGTGTGTACCTAACGCCGAAGGAACCGATGTCAACTTCCCAACCCAAGCTTAACGGTTTGGAGGACGCTGTCTCGTACGCAGATGGCTACATACTCGTTGAAAAAGCCTTCAACGCTAAAGCAATCAAATGGCGCATGCTACAAATTAATCCGCGGGGAAATGAGTCTTAGAGATTGCGCCCAGAACGATACTCGTCGTGCTGAACACCGGCGATACGCCGACTTTTCGCCGTATGGGCTGTGAAAGAACCATACGCCATGTGACATTCGCCTCGAAGTCCTCAATACGGAGGGTACACAATGGGAGAGTGTTAGCACTCAGCCAATTATCATCAGTACATTCTGCTTGAGATCCGTGATGCGATCCCTGAACACCCATGCTCTTGACCCTCCACAATTTAGTGGAACATTGGCTGCAGCGCAAAACATGGTGAACACAACTACGAGTATGAGAATCATCACGTCTGCTTGCAGTGTTACCATGCCCCATCGGAGACCCCGGTACGGCAAACCTCCAGTGTGCTGGTGGTCGATTGATATCGCTGAAAAGCGAAGGGAGTGAAGAAGCTAAACAAACATGCAACCGGAAAGCAGCATTATGTCGGCCAGAAAATACCTTTGCGAAATAATTAACAGCAATAAGGTTTGCTGTTGACAAGATCTAGTGGACAATGTGAACAGGGATCCGTGCGCCCTTGTATACAAGTTAAGCTTGTTGCCCTATACGCAAGCCCTGCATATACTTCTCCCCGCCCATCCCGTCCATGTTCCTGCTGTCTACGGAGAAATAGTAGTCGAATGCCTACTCTTCACGCTGCTGGAACTAGAAGAAGCAGTGTTGCAGCTCGTCTTTCACCATTGTATTGACGCGTGCCTACGGGAAGGTTTTCCCGAAGGTAGCAAGATTCGTACTAATTAACAATGGGAATGGGAATCATGGGTTGCCGTCTGATACCGCCCGTTATGCATGCTAGACACGGCCGGGAAAGTGCTAGAGAAACTCATCGAGGGAATACTCACTGATGAAATTCGTGCTGTTAGGGACCTATCTCCGCGGAAGTATCGCTTTAGAGCAGGACGCTCCACCATTGATGCAATTGCTGAGGTAAACACTGTCGGAAAGGCGAATTCACATCGATCTACTAAGCAACGGGTGGTCCTGTTGGCGATGATTTGATGTTTGGAATGCCTTCAACTAAACAAGATGGGTGGATAATCTGCCAACGTTGAAAACCCATTTTCAAATTCCAGAATATCTTATGCGGCTTTTGAGGGACTACCTGGAAGAACGAAACCTGCTATATGACACGATAAAACGCTGACGAAAGATAGAAGTTACATCGGGTTTTGCTCAAAGATCTATCCTTGGTCTAGACCTGTGGAACATATCGTACGATGGACTACTGAGACTAGAGCTGCCAGATGAGTCGCACCTGATTGGCTATATGCATGATGTTGCGGCTCGAGTTGCTGGGCGCACCATCGAACAAGCGTAACTTAGACTAAGTATGCTAATGCGCCAGATGAGTGACTGGATGATTCTTCGCGGGTTCAGTTTAGCAGTGGAGAAAACCGAAGTGGTCATCTTGACAAAGAATAGCATCCCCAGAAGAAATACGGTCAATATTGGGGAACTACTGATTGAATCGAAGCAATCCGTAAAGTAACTGGGGATGCTAATCGGGTCGAAGACGAATTTCTCTGAACAAATCAAGATAACGGCTTATAGAGCTGCTTCAGTCGTATCGGCTCTGAGTCGACATAGACCCAACCCATACAAAACCCGACTTTTGATGGGGTCCGTAGAGTCGGTCCTTATGTACGACGCAGAAATGTGGGGCAATGTTCTCAACAGGAGCTGTACAGAAAACGCTTGACACATGTACAGAGAAGAGGAGCACTGCGGATTACATCTTCATATTTAACAGTCTCTGATTCGACGGTCAGAGTCATCACAAGCGTGATACCCATCGCCCTCTTTGTTAGACAATATTAGTAAGTTGCGGCCCCCCGACTGTAGGTTTTGCGCAGGAAAGAAAGACGATGCCTGCCACATCTTTTTTGTAGATGGGACAGGCTGCGCCGGGACTTCTACAAGGAAAAAGGAGAGCTCTCCGTGGATAGTCTAATCGGGAAGATGCTTGCATCGGCTGATAAATTAAACCATGTGGCACATTATGTTTGGGTAGTCCCAAAAGATAAAAAGGGCTCACAGCAGCCGGGGACGTCGCGGTTCGGAATCACTTTTCTAGCAATCTCTCTTCCCCCTCCCCTCCCGCTAGAGGATGGATCCCCCAATTCGAAGGCACCCACGGCGTGGGACAATGAGGCTCAGCCCGAAGTTACCTGTCAAATGATTCCAGACTAGGATCTTAGATTGACAGGGGAGGTGATTAGTGGGTATTTCAGACGTCTTGCGTGTCTGGGAGCCTCACAGTTAGGTTGTAGATAGCCTTCGCCTCCCAACTACAAAAAAAACCTAACGAGAAACCAGATAAAATATTTTCATATTCTGTAGTTTCCTTTGTTTGCTACTTCTCCGGATTTTTTAATGCTACGGCTGTCTGGGCAGGATCATCCTCACGATTGTTGCGCAACGATGCTTGAGTATTCGATCAGCGTAATGGTTTCAATTGTTATCACCTTTTATTTCCTTCCTTTCTATAATGCGTAGCTGGCAAGTTTCGTTGCGACATTTCTTTTTAATTAATTCCTTTCCGTTATCTTTTATTATTTAAATTTTATTTCTCTTGTCTTTGTTTATTCATTTTTTATATATTAGTTTTGGCGGGACCGTGAAGGAATTATAAGGTGTTGTCGGGAAGTCTGAAAGAATTTATTTGTTATTTTAAAAAAAGTGATTTATTATTTAGTTATTAGTCATTTAGACAATTTTTCGATAGTCGTTTCGCTGCATTTTATTTTTTGTTGTGGTTGGGAGGTGAAGGCTATTTACGCTCTGAGTATGGGACCCGCACAAGGCAGTATAGATTACCCACTAAACACCGCCCCTGTCGAGATTACTGAAAGAATTCAATAAATCAATTCGCGCAGTTTAGTTCGACTGCTTACGAATATGCATTTTGTTAAATGGTGTCACATTGTCTGGCGTTGGCTCTGCATTTAAATTTGTGATTTGTATCTCTACTCCACAAAATTCAAGGAGCGATTTAGTGGGTGCATAAACTAAACATATTCATCGAGAAACCATACTCTGTTTTCATTTATGAGTGCAGAATGTTAGTGTGGCAGAATCTTGTTACTATAGTGAATAAAAAAGTCGTTGATTGGAATATTGAACAACGGCTTGCATATACATTGTAACGTGTAGAAGAAGAAGACACACTTTCTCTTCCCACAAGCGAAAAACACGAATATATATTGAATTATAGTATTTGCAATCATTTGGTGATTTTGTTTCACGGTAAATCCAATCAAACATATATTTCACTTTATACAAGCTACAAGTAGATGGGCCCGAACCAACGGTGAAATATAATATTATCAAGTAGCTGTTTAATTCAGCTTTGTTACTGGCTTAAGATGAGCCTCTGTTTTAAAGTTTACATCATACTTCTGCCTACCCAAATTGTTATAAGTATGTATTCACGCAGCCAAATTTAATCTGAAAACTAGCAACTTTGATCACCTCTACAAAATAACGTTCTTACAAAGTATGAAACGTACCATAATTCTCCACAATTCGAAGGACTATTTCTGATGGACGGCTGTGTGCGCCATAAAACTACAAAGCAGTCTATAGGTTGCGTTACTCGACGACTGATTTTCAAAATAAAATTGCATCATTCTGTAGTGTTATTAATGATAATAAATGAAAAAAAAGTAACGCAGTATTAGACACTCATCAACAAAAGTACTAGAAGTTAAAAGCTCTTGAAATATTCCAAATTCTAGTGTGATTCAACCGCTTTATATCAAAGTACTTGAGTCTGTCACTTTTTGAACTTTTAATAGTGTTTTAAATTTCAAACGCCCTTAGTGCTTCATTTCGATTTACTTATAAGTGTTTCGCTGCTAAATGGTTCAACTCTTTACTTTGAGAGTATTCTCAATGATTGACCCCAAAAAAGACCATCTTTCTTTCTTTTTCTTTTCGTAGCACTACAGCCCCTTTCGGGCCTTCGCTTAGAGATTGTTAGAGCATCTCATTGTCATGATCGATTGTTTCGGCACTCCACAAGCTGATATGATCATTATCACGCTTTGGCCATGTGTCCGTCCCCCCAGCTGCGATAGGTTCTGATTTTAAACCAGCACGTATCATAACTGAACGGGCTTATAGTCCGTCCGAAGAATCACTCGAACTAAATCTCGTTGACGCCAACGAAACTCGAACCAGAGACCTTCGGCTTACGGACTTAGTGCTCTAACCACTACACCACGCGGACTACTAAAACTACTAAAACCATCACGTCATATTATTTTATACAATCAAACTTTCCAATATTCGATCAGATTTAGCCCTGACAGATTTGAACATATCTCCTCAGGATTACGGAGTCGTAGAGCATACTTTAATCTACGAGACCTCATGTGAATCAAATCTCTTAATCGGGAATTCCACATGCACAAAAACGCGTTAAGTGCTTACAAGCGTTATTGCTTTAAGTACTTAAGAACTTTCTAATATACTAGAAAAATCAAACATTTTAAGCTTTGTGTAATGTTTATATTAAATTTTAAAGACTTAAGTTAGTGTGTAGTAATCGAGCACGGAGCGTGTCAGCGTCATAAATAATAAGAACCAAACCGTCAAGTCAAGTTAAGTTATAAAGTCGACGTGCTGACGGAGAGTGAATTAATTTTTGACGATGCCGCCAAAGACCAGTGGAAAAGCAGCCAAAAAGGCAGGTAAAGCCCAGAAGAATATCTCAAAGGGGGATAAGAAAAAGAAGATGAATTGGCCAAAGAGATGGAGAATGGTCGTCTCTATAGGCTACTCGTGAAATTGGGTTGTATCAATGAACGGCCTGAATTTAATTTGGACCCTACATGGTCCGAAACTGGTGATCGATATATGCTGAAACTGTTTCGTGACAACTTATTCCATTCAGTGACGGAAGTTGGTAGACCGTATTTGGATCAGGCGCATATAGTTAAATGTCTCAATAAGTTAGATGCTGGCGTAATGGAAAAGGTCCAGTTAATGTCCAGAGATGAACAATCGGTCCTAATTGTCACTTATGCAGAACTGAAAAATTGTCTCGAAAATGCTTTTTCCGAACTTGTTGCACATGCAGCCTCATAATAATAATTGTTTTCCATTGTTAAGGAAAAATAAGACAAATTCTTAATTTTCTCTTTTGAAGAAGATGAAAAGCGTCTAAATGCTAGGATATAACACTTACACAGTATGAAAACACTAAAAAATTCACACAGATAGGAAATAGAGAATGTTTAAGTTATATATACATAAGTACGTAATTGTAACGATTCTTTTATCCGGGTGAGTATTTAAGGCTCGTGTTTTAATTTATATGAAGTAAAAAAAAAGTGAAACGAAACGAAACAAGACAAATGAATGAAAATCTGCATAACAATTACAAATGAAACAAAAGCAACTATGAGGCAACTTAATCACCACCAAAACCGGCACCGCCGAATTCAAGATTGATTAAATTAAAAATAAATTGAGGAAGTTTTTAAAAAAAATTATTAGCTAATGCATGAAAACGATAACGCGATTATAAAGTGGAAGATTCGAACGATTGAGTAAAATAATGTAATTAAATAAAAGCGCTAAAATTGGTGCATACATATTTAACATTGTGAATTAAACAAATAATTGTACAATACAATGCGATGACATTGACATCGAGGAGGTTTGGGATACGGCCGCTATGGACCCTCTATTTTATCCTACAGCAAATGGCGGTATCCCTTCCGAGAGTAAACTCGCAACATATATGAATCAGCATAATGTAGTGACGCCAACATATGGTCTTTCCTCTGGTTTGTCTAGACTCTCTTTGGACTCACCAATATCAATTAAGAAAGCTCAGGTACCGTCACAATCACCAGAATTCATTCCATCACAACATATAAACTCTTCACCGAGCTGTTATTCAATACACAATGACTCGCCACCAAGTGTTGGTGACACCTCGCCCGCAATAAATACTCCACAAACTTCTCCGACGCCCACAGCATTACCGCTGGTATTCATCAGGAAAATGTTGGTGGTACAATATATTTCTATTCGACTGCAAATCATACTTCCAGCCAAACGAGTTCCGTTGGCGCGGAGAGTGTCCCGCAAACAACCGCGTCCACCCTCATGTATAATCACATGGGACATGTATATCCTGGTCCAGCCTCGAATGTGATAAATATGAAGCCAAAAACGCTGCTGTCATCTGCATTTTTCATGCCCGAAGCAATGCGTAGCGAGATCCAAGGAAAAAAATGAATTTGCCAATCTTATGGAAAATCCGGACAATTCCAATTTGCCCATCGAAGTTGACAACTATCATTCGTTGTATCCACACGAACCCGACACACTACATCCGAAATTAATACAACCGTCGTCAACGTACAAAGCGACAAACAGTTCGACGGGTATAAAGTACTGTTTGTGCCGATTTCATGGTTTCGTTTACAATCAACAAAATGCATGACCGTTGTTGAGATGTGGAAGCAACTGCAGCATTCGAACGTAGTACAATTGCGTGAAGTATTTACGACAAAAGCTTTCGGCGATAACTCATTAGTATTAGTTTACGATTATCATCCAGGCTCACATACACTGTTAGCAAAATATTTTACGCCAACACAAGATACTAATGGTTACACAGATCCATTCCCATGTGAAGCACGACCATTCAGCCATAAAAGTAATTTACAAAGGACAGCAAATGGTCCGCTTCTACCCGAAACAACAATCTGGTCAATTATTATGCAATTGACATCAGGATTGCGTGCAATACCCGTCAATACTTTGCAGGACACGAGCACACTGAAAGCCCAAATCAAAACACATTTTGAATTAGGTGTAACACGAATGGTGTCGATTATGTATTAGTGGCGGTAGCGGGAGTAGGACCGGCTGGTGTTGCTGGTGCTGTTGCCGGGAGATTGGTGGAGTCTGCTAGAAACCGCGACACAGCGCGGACGCCGCGTAGAGAGAGAAAAGAAAAGAAAAATTGATAAGCGGTTTCGTGGAAAATTATAGTGACGAGCTATTTTGTGCTATTGTACTTTCTATCGCCACAAAGTTTGTAAGAACGGAAAAGTTTTGAGTAGAAAGTATTCGCAACTGGTGAAGTGCCTCTTCGAGGATCCTGCGCCGTTAAATTCTCTTTGGTTTGAAAAGTTTTAATTAGAAAGTGGTTGCGCGTGCGGAAAAAAATAACGGTAGTTTGTCCCTATCCTGCGAAGGAAAATATTTTATGCATTAATTGCGATACATTTGGTGAAAACCGTTAGTCGAGAGAAAAGGGAAGAAAAAATATTGACGTGAAATAATCACAGTTGTGTTGAAAAATCATCTGTAAAGTGCAATCGTTTTGGTTCATGAATACGTTGCGAACCATAGAGTGATCGGGGAGTGGAGAATTTGCGGTGGTTACAGTTCCAACTTCCCAACTGTAAATCAAATGGCGTGAAGAATTAAATATTACAAACCGGATTGTGGAAATTCCTTTCAATTTGTTAGCAACAAAAAATTTAGAACTCGAACGCAAATTTCAGTACCGCAGCACTCGCAAATGTAACGTAAATAACAGTGAATTTGGTGCATAAATATAGTTCACTCCGTTCATCTCACGATAAATTTTCTCTCGTTCCCTTTTCAATTTCCCATCGACGAAAATCACTTTTCCGTGTGAGCAGCCAAGTGCGAGATATCTAATTTGGAAGCGCGAATCTATCCGCCTATGTATCTTTCGTATCATCCTTTATTCTTCGACAATCGGGAAAAAGCACTGAGGCAAATTCATGCAAATCTCGGAAGCAAATTACGTGTCGGAAACCAAATCGGTGCAAAGCGAAGTTCGGAACAGCTACCAGATATCTTTCAATCAACCTTAATTTAAATTCATACCTTTCAAAGCGTTGTGCAATTTTCGTGTGAAAAAGAGTTTAATTTGCCGAAAGGAAGTTTTATATTAGTAATTCATGAAGTAATTTACACTTAAGCAAGATTACATAGGATTTGATAATTGCTCAAAACTTCATTGCATTATTCTACTAATTTGGAATTATAGTAAAGGATACCTACATCGTTGTCGAGCGCTCGGAGGACCATGCGGGTGAGTACCCTTTTGTGCTTGAATTTTTTTTGCATGTTTTTTTCTCATTTTTGAAAAAATAAAAATTTTATGACCATACTTATATTTAATTTATTTAAATAAATTACACAATATTTAATGTATATCAATAATATACGAAACGCTAGAACAAGATCGCACACGCATTGAGCAAGCTGATATTGGCATGTAACATTTATGCTTGATGTGAATAGAAATCATTATATAATACATCTGAGTCCATTCCGAACAAGAAATGCGAGAAAAGTTGATCTTTAATCTCTAATCGTTGTATTTAAACACTTCCTTAAACAAGAAAAGAACTAGAGAAAGGCAAATTTAATGAGAACAAACCGTAAGAATAATTATATATATATATATATATATATATATATATATATATATATATATATATATATATATATATATATATATATATATATCTGAATAAGGAATAAAAGAAAATGGAAAGTTAAATCATTAATTCGGTCTTTCCTTTCCCAAAATTCTGACCGGGTATAGGACACGGTACGGTGCAGGCTGCCCCCAAAAAAAATGAGCCAGCCGCCGGGTACGTGATCATACTTCCTCTCCGGGTAAGGACGAAGTTACCCTGCTTCCACTTCTTTTTACTTGTTTCTCTTGTTCCATGAACAAGTCAGTTGCCACTGGTGTAGTAGCCTACGATTTTTACGACTTCGGTCGCCTTGCTTTTCTCAACCCCAGAAATTCGTGAGTGCGAAATTTTTTGTAGTGGGTCCTTGTGCTGGGGGAATGAACCCGCCCCACGACACCGCAATGCTAGCCTGCCAGCGCATTCACGCGTCCCCAGACAAGGGCATTCTCGGCAGATACTGACACCTTCTTCTGCCGAGGCAGCAGACCATCGCTGCAGTCCTTCACGGACATTTTGAACTTTACCCAACACTACAAGTGTTTTCAAAAAGAGATCAGGAAGCTTTGGAGTGCTTTGAAAGTGTTTTCAAACAAATCACAAGCATTTAAAATCGACTCGCAAAATTGAAGCGTATTGAAACAACACACTGAGATTTGGATTAAGATTATATTAAATTTAAGATAGATTTGGTGGTGATCTGGATAATCCGCATAGTAAAATATTTCAACAAATTTATAAAAGTTATAAAAGTTTGTAGGGTCGATGAAAACATCTCGAAATTTTTATTTGATCAGCACTCACAAATCAACTGGTTTTACTGTTATAAACAAAGAGGTAGTGAATACTTTTTAAACAACAAAAGTGTCAATGTATAAGAAATCGATTGTGCAATAGTCTGTCAATTCTCAAAGTTGAGATACAGTTCAGCATCTCTTTTCGTATCTTTTACTGGGCTCTAGAGGACAATAGGGCCAATATAATGCATGGCTTTATGAGTACCCTATTTTCAATACTCAGTGGAACGACTTTGCCTAAAAAGTCACATTAAAATGCTCCAGTTACCACAACAGCAATATTTACTAGCGATCTTCGATCCAAGCGGCGAGTCCTCCAACCATAAAACAACTTAAATTACACCGATAATTTACGAGCAGAAAATATGTCCTTTGATATTGTTCACAACTCCATGTACACTTAATGTTTTGGCACAAATCTAAAACAATCAATTGTTAATGATTACCTGTAACGAATATACTCTATTCGTATGTCCTTGCAATGTGTACAAACATTCTTGTCTTTCTGGATTCCATACTTTGACCATGTAGTCATAAGCTCCTGAAACGATTAATTTTCCATCATATTGAACACACCTTACCGCAGCTGAATGACCAACTAAAACATGTAAGCATACACCTTTTTCGATTTCCCAGACACGCAAAGTAGCATCACGGGAGCCGCTAACAACCCTAAAAATAGACGGATGATCATAGAAACAAGTAGAGATTTAAACAATTTTTATAAAGAAAGGTAAATTTTGAGCAAAGTATATGTTAGATAAACATTATACTCTTTAATTGTTATACATACTTTTTTCCATGTAAATGCATGCAACGAACAGTAGATGTATGGCCTAAAAGAGTGTGGATACATTTTCCGGTGTCCATGTTCCAAACTTTTAAAGTCCTATCTGTACTTCCAGATATGACAATATTACCAGACATTTGCGAGGACCAAACACCGCCGGTATGACCCACCAACGTTCTAAGACACTGAAATATGTGTTTAAGAATGATTGTGATAAAAAAATACTCAGCCTTACCTTTCCATTTACTGCAGACCAAACTTTTAATGTATTATCATCAGATCCCGATACAATCCGATTGCCATAAAATTGTAAGCAAGTTATAACATGATCATCATGACCCTTTAATATTTTTGGTTCTTTAAGTGGCCGTGACCGCCAATTCACCTCAATTATATGCTGCCGCAAATACGCTGCTTTCCATGGCGATGAAATTATTGGCATATTTCCAGCTCTTCCACGTTTTGGTTTGTCAGAATTTGGTTCTGTTAGGATTTGTGCTTGTTTACATTTTTCTTTCCATAGTAAATTATCATCGCAAAGGAACCTGAAAAATCGGAACAGTGTTTATTGTAACAAATTCGCAATTCAACTAGTACCTCCAATTACGACAAGTTTGAGCCGCTCGTAATAAATCCTTAGGATCTAAATAAGATAAAACTTGTAAAGCTAGTTCCTTCGGTAATAAAGAAATGAAATCGCGCTGAAATTGTGGTTCAATTACTTTCATCATGTGGCGAACTTGAGTTGGTTCACAATGGCTAATCAGTTTGTCAACTGCAAAAATCCTCTCGACATGCGACCATCGTTTGAATTGGATTATCCAAGCTTCCAGTTCTGGAGGTGGATTAGCTTTTGTTGGAATCAAACTTCGTTTTATGGAACGATTTTCCGGTGATGTGTCTTGTGGATTATAAGGTATACAATTCGCGTCATTATGTAGAGCAAGTCGTTTCTTTCCCAGACAAAACGAGCTAATTGAACAATTTTCTAATTCATTTGGTTGTGTGTCCCTATTCTTACGTTTTCTTTGGAAGGTTTGGGATTTTGTTCCATTGTTTTCTGTATAAAAATCTTCAGGCATATTCAAGCTCTCTATACATCTTGAAAACTTGATATCTTTGGATAATAATTCATTAAATGCACAAGCATCTGACTCTGCCGAGCAGGTGCATATTTCCTCGTCCGATCCTTCCCCACAATCACCCCAAGTGTCATCATTATACACACAGTTTTCTTTGCAATAAAAAACGTCATTTGAAAATTCATTTTCTTTGGATTTCTCGTTACTTGCTTTTGAATTTAATGAAATACTTAGATCATATGAAATAGAACAAGGCAATTCTGACATATGTCTAAGTTGTATATAGGCATCAGTTAGTTCAGGTGATATCTTCTTAGTTGTTATTTTTTCCTCATTCGATTGAAGCTCAAATTTTTGTTTACAGTAAAATGTTGATGTTAGAGAAGCTTCACTTTCACCAGCGGTATTAAATTTAGAAACAGATGCGGATTCTGAATAAGAGGTCGACGGGGTTGGTGTATTACATTTCTTATCTGAAGTCACGCGAAGCTTAAAGTCAGCATCTGACTGATTTTTCTGATTTGAGCTATTTTCATCATCAAAAACTATTCGAGCAAAGGTTTTGCTAATGGAAGATTTTTGTAACGTTGATTTATTAAAAGACTCGGATGACAAACTATCGTCTGATTGTGAATAAGGAACATCTAGCTTTGGGTGATCGTGATTTTCTTCGACGCATTTCAAACTTTCATTTTTGTTAAATGCGAAGTAGCATTTGTGTACACCCATATTCTTCGACAGTATATCCATTTTTTCTGCATGGTCATTTAAAGAGTTTGATTTAAATAATCCGCTTGTGCTTGGTATGTTATCAGTAGAAATATAGTTATCTGGCTATAAAAAAATATAAATTGAAAAATTTATTAATTTTATTTAAAACCTATATTCTTCGAGAGGATATTTTTCTTAACACTAGAAAATCGATTAAATTGAAATAATGAAGCGGATAAGTCAGCTTAAATGAAATTAATCTGATATTAATTTTAGCATTCCAAGTTTGTTTAATTGATATCCGCACGTCAAATCTTTTTTTTCTTGAAAACCCGTCGGGCGTGTGTTTAAAAGCTCCTGTCAAGAATTTAAAAAAAAAATTAAAATAATTTTTAAAACGTCAATTAGAAAGTATTTTTTTTTAAAAACTTATTACATCGTCGAACTATTCGAACAATTTGCCGAAATTAGTAATAAATGTAAACATGAATTGGATGATATGCTCAATAAATTGAAATCACAAAGTATAGACCCCGATGCGGAAATTCAATCCGAAGAAACGCTAGCAAACCTATTCAACAACGATTTTTGTTGTGTTGGTGATAGAATTGGTATTGTGGAGAACAGTGAAATACATAAGGAATCCTACGGCGTTGACCTATTGTTTAACTTCCATTTAAGCAAAATTCCGGAAAAGAAAATCAAGTTCATAATTAATGCTTTAAGGACAAACACGTCTCCAGGATGGGATGACATAAGCATTTCAACAATAATAAACATACAAGATGAAATCATTAAACCTCTCACAAAACTCTACAACAAGTGCATTGGCGAAGCTATTTTTCCAACCGATTTCAAAAAGGCAATAATCATCCCCATTTACAAAAATGGAAGTAAGCTTGAAACTAGCAATTATCGACCAATATCTCTATTGCCAATGTTAGCAAAAATCTTCGAGCGTTGTCGACTGATGAAGTACTTATCTGAAAACAACATTATTTCACCGCAACAATATGGTTTTCGAGAGGGCTTAAATACAGAAGATGCTGTCTTATCAGTCACAAACTTTGTATATTCAGAAATAGATGTCAGCAATAAACCGTTGGGTATATTCATGAATATTTCGAAGGCCTTTGATAAGATACGACATGAGATGCTTGTACTAAAATTTAAAAAAAATTGGCATAAGTGGAAAAGCATTGAAATTGTTTCAATCATACTTGGGCCCAAGACAGCAACGAGTTAGGGTGAAATACTCTTTAAGTGAGTGGATTATGAAAGACACCATAGGTCTTCCACAAGGTACTGTATTGTCACCCATTCTGTACGACATATACGTAAATGACCTTTGCAATATAAACTTAGGTACCAAATGTAGGGTAGTGGCCTTTGCGGATGATACTGCCCTGTTAGTTTCATCTCCATCTTGGGTTGAAACTAAACAAAAAGCTGAAGAGGCGATCAGAAAAATTCATAATTGGTTGCACATACACCAACTCCGCCTCAACACCCGGAAAACTCAAGTCATGACCTTTTCGCTGACATCTGTGGGACAGCCGCTGTATAAATCGATTAAACTTCATCATTCAAATTGCAAGTGTATTGATGACGCAAATGCAACGTTCAATTGTCATGATTTAGATACTGCTGAGAAAGTTAGATACCTGGGAGTAATAATCGACAAAAACATGAAATGGAATTTTCATGCAGAGCACGTAAATACAAAATTAAGGAGATGTGTTTTCCTCTTCAACTCATTACGAGAGTTTCTGACTATACCTCAATTAAAGGTTATATATTTTGCATTAGTCCAGTCAATTATCCAATACTGTATAGCAGTTTGGGGAGGAGCATTCACTACGCACATCGAAAATTTAAGGATAACCCAAAAAGGCATACTTAAAACAATATTTAGGCTACCCAGAACATTCCCATCTTCAGGATCATTTAATTCATCCGGAGTACTTGATATAAAAAAACTCTACATAAAATCAGCAGCAAGTTATACGCTTAAGGTTCAAACAATTCAAGCTCTCAACGATGTCTATAACACAAGATACAACTCCTGTAGAATAAGTGTACCAAAGTGTAACAAAACCCAAACCCAGAGATGCGTACTATATGTTGGCCCTAGAACCTATAACCTATTACCAGATTTCATAAGATATGCTAACTCACCTGAAACATTTAAACTATTTATAAAAAAATGGCTCTTAAATATGTCTAGTGAAGAATTTGGCAGAATTTTTAGTTTCATTAATTAATGTTTAGTTTAAATACTTAATGTTAGTTTGATCTCTGAGGTAACAGTAAATTTGTAAATAGTTGCTTTATAGACAACCTAAGACAAATAAGCTCCTTTCTCAAGCTCTGCTTTTAAGGAGTTTTTAAAGAAAAGTTTAATTTTAAGATCAATCAAATGCTATGTATATTTTCTGAATAAATAAAGAAAAAATTTATCGAGTATCGAGAAAGATTCAAAAAAGTTAAAAAAAGAAGAAACGTGTTTTTCTCACCGGGGAGCCCGATGGCATCCCACCGCTGGAGGACCCAGGGCGAGGCATTTCTAATGCGTCGAATGAAAAAATCATGAAACGGAAAAACGAACAAGACAACTGTGAGCATAGCAAGCGTATTATGCCTTTAAGTGAAGAATACGAAAGAGTAACCAGAGAAAATGCAAAGGTTGATGAGATGAAACTCCGAATACAAAATTTGGAGAAAATGATCCGACCATTAACAAATGTGAACAAAACAAAAGTGATTAAGCCACAGAATACGTCCGGCAAAGAAGAAATGGAAACAAATAAGAAGAATGAGAAAAAGGAAGCTACAACAAACAAGACACACGAAAAAAACAGTAGCCACGCAAAAGGCTCAAACATTACAAGATACGAACAAGATATCAATCCATAATGCTGAAAACATACTAGGCGCAGGAGGAGCAAACGACGATGAATGACGAAATGGACATCGAGATGGAGTTCCAAGATAACCTGGGTAATATTAATTATTGTAGAATTTTATTGAATATTTAAAATCGAAAAATAAGGAGAAGAAGCCAACTGGTGTGTCTGCTGGTTCTCCTATTAAAATTATTAAGATAATTGAGAAAGTTCCTCCGATTCATGTCTTTGGGCAGCGTGGAGGGGATATGGTTCGGCTATTGACAGCCGAACATAAGATCGACAATTTCGAAGTTAAGAGAGTGACCGCTGATAAACCCACAATTAAAACAAAAAAATTGGCTGATTTCAAGCTAGCGAAAGATGCTCTTAATAGTGTTAAAGCTCCCCACTTCACATACACGCCAAAGGCGGAAAAAAAATCAGACCTTCCTGTTGAAGGGCTTGGACTGTGGGGAGAATACAGTTGATCTCCTTGAAATGTTACAGGAAGCAGCACCAGCTGTTAAGTTCATCAGTGTCAACAATTTTGCTACAAGGAGATCAATTGTTGAAGGCAAAATATTACCATTTTATTTGGTCCAAATTTCTAACGATAGCAGCCCGAGTGCCCTCCAACAGGTAAGGTACTTAAACTGTATAGTTGTGAGGTGGGAACGCCTAAAAAAACTGAGGTCAACCAGTGAATAGGTGCCAAAGATTCGGTCATTCGGCTGCCAATTGCGCCATGCACTGTCGCTATGTTAAATACAAAGATATTCACGCCCCCGGTGAATGCTAATTGGCTCAGATGGAGTCAAAAGAAAAATCATATTGTGTTAACTGCGGTATATTTGGTCATCCAGCATCATATCGAGGATGCCCCCGGTATCAAGATGCAAGAGTTAAATTTTCCCCAAAACAAACCCAAGTTCATCGCAATTTGTTACCTCCCAACTTCGTCAAATCTAGAGTATCATTTGCACCTGCTGCTAGAGGACCAGCAGACAACAATGTAAATAAAATAAATAATGTAAGTGGCAATAATGAGCTGCTTCTCAAAATTTACCAACAGCTTGAATCTCTTTCAGAAAGAACAAACAAACAAGATCAAAAAATCAATTTCGTTTTTCAACGTTTAGTCCAACATGCTTCAAAATAATTTGTCATCCAGTCACATTCCCATGGATAGGTTTCGTCTCATCTCTATCAACGTCAACTCCATTGTGAGTCCACATCAACGTGACTGTCTCTTGGAGTTCCTTGTCAAGCAAAAGCCTGACATCATACTTCTCACTGAAACCCACCTCAATTCATGGCACTCCATGACATTTTGAATTCGGAAGAAAAGATAGGGTAAACGGTGATGGGAGAGGTGGCACCGGGATATTGGTTCGAAGATCCTATTGTTTCCAAAATATTGAAAAAGTTGAATTCAAAAGCTTTGAATCTCTTCAAGTGTCCGTTATCAAAATCTCACTGCCAGGTGGGGATAACCTCTTCGTTATCTCTGCCCATGCAACTGGTCGAACTGTTCTCAAGTTCAAGGAGGAGCTCAATTCCTTGTTTGAAATACTCGAATTGAACAGGCTTCACAATTATTATATTCTTGCTGGTGACCTGAACGCCAAGCATACATCATGGCTGAACGCTACCAATAATCCAAGAGGTGTATTCCTGGAATCGTGGATAACAGAGAACTAAATTGAATACAGGTGCAACCTATATGGGTCGGAGTTCCCAACATACCCTAGGACAAATTCATATTTGGGCCTCTGCATTGCCGACGAATTCAGCTTTAATAGTCCTCAACGGAAACTGAGGGGCTTTCTAATGATAGCGACCATAACGCAATTGTAATGAAATGGATTTCTTCCTCATTCCAGTTCAACATGAAAATCATCAATTGAATTTCGAAAAAACAGAGTATGGAAAGTTGCAAAAGTAGATTAATCGGGAGTACCAGAAGCAATGTCTTCCTTCTGATGATGGCAACGCTTGGTCAATGGTTCCTAATAACAGGAATCTAACTAGTGATGAAATGAATATCTATTTGTCAAAGCTAAAGAAGCTGACGTTGGAAACGATTGAGAAAGTAGTTCCGAAGATTAAACATCGAAACAATATGGAAGGATATGAAACACCAACCATTTTAAGGTTGAAAAGTTTGAAAAACCTTCTTCTCACACGCGTCAACAATATTTATCGACGATTTTTGGACTACAACCATCGCTCATTGGCTTTGTTGAAATTACACCTGAAGAATGTGCGGAACTTAATCCGTTCATCGTACTTCAGGAGTGAGGTCAAAAATCAATGGGCGGAAAAATTGAGGGATATTAGCCCACAGGATCCAGATAGCGTTTTTGCGAACGTGAATAGCATATTCCGCAAGAAGTCTCCAGTGAAGGTATCGAATCTTGAAGTCACTAGTGATGAGATAAATCTTCTCGCTAGGCCTGGTATCGAAATTGATAGTACGACTCCGGATAGAAATGGGAACAGGATTATATGTGAGGGATTGCATAAACTTGCCCTGATTGGAACACATTTTGAATTGATTTATCTACCAAACCCTGAGAGAAAGAATGAAATATTTTCAGAGGTCGTTGAAGCAAAAGTTTCTGCCTTCAAATCAAGCCTGAATGGCCAATCAATTCTTCATTTCGATGAAACATTAAGCTTAAATCTTATTGATTATTTTGCCAGCTATGAAGACTTGTGTTTCATATTTCGCAGGTAAACAACAAGAAATCATGTGATGTGGTATTTCAAATTTAGTTCGCCGACATTTACCTGAGGTTGCTATTAGGTATTATTGCATATTGTTCAACAACATGTTGAGCAATTCATATTTTCCTAATGAGTGGAAAAAGGCTAAGGTATTTTTGATCTTGAAGAAAGGAAAAGAATTTTCATGCCCTAAAAGCTATCGGCGAATCAGCTTGCTGCCTAACATCAGCTAGGTGTTTGAAGTGATACTCAACAGAGCATTAAACGCCCACATTGAGGAATATGAGTTGATGCCGAATTGCCAATTTGGTTTTCGTGCCAGGCATTCGACCACACATGCAATAACGAAAGTAACCTCAGACATCTGTTGGAAACTAAATGATAGACAATGTGTTGTAGCATGTCTCATTGATATGGAGAAAGCCTTCGATACGGTGTGGTTAGATGGACTAGTTTTTAAACTCCTTCAGGACAGGTTCCCCAGACACCTTGTCGCCATGATGTGCAATATATTGTACGGGAAATAATTTGTTGTAACTGATGGAAGTCTGAAAACAATGCGCGAATTCAGGTCTTGAATGGTCTACAGCAGGGAACGTTACTCCGCCTCTGCTTTTCTCAATATTCATTCCAAAGCTATTGAGCGGCTTTGATTTTCACGTCTCGCCAACGCGATCATTGGTGGCTTTTGCTGATGATCTGATCATCTAGACGGCACACCGAAAAGCTACAATAGTTCAGAGCAATCTTCAAACAATGTTCAATAATGTGCAGCTGTACACTGACAATTCGCGAATGAAAATCAATGCGCGAATTGCGAAACAATCTTGATTCGGACAACGCTACAGGGGGTCAGTGAAGACCTGAAAAGTAATTGGAAGGATTTCCACATCATGACTGGCGAAGGTAGTTTAGAACGGGTTCCACATAAAACCTGTATTGGATACCTCGGTGTTCATCTCGATCAGTATCTGTACTATACTGAACATATCAAAATCATGCTTAGTAAGGCACTAAAAGTAGTCATGGCCCTACGAAGACTCTTCATTCCAAATACATTGATCAAAAGGTCAAACTTATCTGTTACAAGACCCTGGTTAGACCAGTTTTGACATATGGATGTCAGATCTGGTACAACCAGAGTGCTAGTTCTATGGGAAAATTAAGAGTTTTCGAAAGGAAATGTCTTCGTGTTTGTACTGGTTTGTACAGAAAGCTTGAGACAGATTGGAAGCATTATATATCGAATAGAAGAATTTATCAAACTGCTAAAGTGACGAGAGTCGATATCTTCATATTGAAACTTCTTCGGAATCATGTCGAAAGATCTGTAACTGTGAGTGAAAACCTTTGGATTTCACAACCGCTCCACCCTACAGACGGATATATAGTATTGCGACTTGCCTCGCTACTGGCTTCGTTCCTCCAGAAGCATAGGTTTATTTGGACATAGACGGGCCACCGATAAGAGGATAAAATATCCTCCGAATTTGAGTTTACGAGCCCAACAATTCCAATAGAGATACTTATTTGCTACATTCGTTGATGCTGGTCGAGCTGAGACGGAGCAATCTAGGTTTTGGTGGCTGAATGACAATGTCTAAATTATTCGTATTTATTTTCAGTTCAGTTACAAAAAACTTAATGGCTTAATGTATTGTTATTGTTTTTGGAATTTGCTTTATATTCTTGTAAAATTTATAACGATTAGTATTGAATAAAGCGCTTTTGACTTTGACTTTGAAGGATGTGTGGAAAGAAATTACTTTATATAGGTGTCGGATGGGTTAAGCGGGTAAGTCCTATGTTAGGCCAAGTAGAGGGATATTAAGTTTTTTGGGTTGTTGGATGTCCGTTTGTTCTGGTTCCTCTCGCTTCTGTTTTGGTTGGAGGGTGTGGTCTAGTACTGGGAAAATTGCATTGGAGCTTGTAACAAGTTGTTCTTTGCTAATGTTAGCGTCTATCCCCTGAATTTGAATTATAGAGACAACCAACTATTCATTTTTGCAAAGTTCGCTGAGGCTGATCGGGCTGGGGCGCAGCAATCTAGGTGCTGGTGGATGAATGACAATGCTAAATCATTCGTGGTTATTCGTTATTTGTGTTTTTCGTTACTATGCTTTAATTATTCATTGTTGCTACATTTAGTATTATTGTTGTCTGTTTGTGTAAGCAGTTTTAAAAAAAAAAAGGGATTAGTTTCAACTTAAAGGTTAAGTATATTATGGTACGTATTCTATTTGGACAAGAGGCATGTTTTAACGTTTAGGTTATGAATATAAGTTATAAGTTGTTCGATGATAATGCTACCGTCTGTTTTTCTATGTTTGTATATTTCAAGTCTTTCTAGGATATCAAGTCTCGGTCGTTTGCGTTGTTCGTTTAAAAATGTCATTAAATTTGTCATAGCGTCAGGTTCGTGTGCGCGGCTTTGTACGTGCATCACGTAGTTAGAATCTGCCTTATTGTGTCAGAAAGATTGTAAGTGCTCTTTGTATCTTGTTATTGGTTTCCGTGTTGTCTGTTGCGATTAACAAGTGTCGCATGTTGGAAATATATTCCCATGTAATTTACTAATGAATAAATATCCAGCCTGGAGTAATTTCTTTTAATATGCGACAATAATAACAACGAACATTTGTTCGCGTCATTCAATGGCAGATTTTACATTACTATTGAACGATGCGGGCATCTGGGCGTTGTCTGCAGCAACAAGCTTGCATCATTTGCCGGCTGATGAACTTTTGACCGGGGGACGAGAGACTTTTGGCGGGATGATTTGAGGCAATCGGATTTGAGACGTGGAGTTGAATTTGTGAGTCGAATTACAGGGAAAGTTGTTGGCGGGAGTTGAGGGAGAACGACGTGTGGTAACGGAGAAAAAAAAGAAAAATGTGCTAATGTGTGGTGAAGGCTAATATGAGAAATATTATATGTGCTAAAAAAAGCAAAAAATAAAACAAAAGTGGTTGTTTTTAGAATTGAAAGAAGAAGATATTAAAAGCTTATCAAATATGGTGGCAGCAGTGTCCATAAAGCCATCCATACAATCATCCAGCACATTTGACAAGAAGAACATATTCCGAACGAGTGAAGCCTATCAATTATATTCCCTATCCACAAAAAAGGTGAAAAACTACAGTGCGAAAATTATTGAGGCATATCACTACTTTGTTTGGAGTTTGTATTGGATAAAATGAGTAGAGTAGGTATCAATATTTTTTTAATTGAACAAAAAAATAATGTTTTTTTTTTATCTAGAAAACTTGAGGTTTGGTTAACCGCGTGCTTGGTGTATGAAAAAGAACGACGACAGTTTAGCGAAAATCAACGTAACACCGGAAGAATTTTCAAGTTCAATTGGATTTGACATTATAAACGACGATTTAAAAGAATATTCACTTAGCGAACCCAATATCGATACGATGGCAAGCACGAATAATTCAATACAGTTCAATCGTTTGAAAGGCCGTGAAAATTATTCCGAATGGAAAGTTGGTGCTAAAGCGTATTTAATTACGAAAGTTTTATGGTGCTATCGTGTAACAGCGTTGGCTGCGGCAGCGACTACAGCCGAAAAAGAGAAAGATTTGAAATCGCTTGGTGAGTTGACATTGTTGCTTGAGCCGTCCAATTACACGTATGTTGCTGAAGCGAAATCGGGAAAAGAAGCGTGGGACAGCATAGTGTCAGCGTTTGATGATACAGGAACCGGTCGAAAAGTTGCTCTGTTGCAACAAATGGTATCATTGAAACAATATCAGTGTAGCTCAATGGAAGAATTTGTTAACAAAATGAGTACATTGTAGTCAAAGGTTAAATCAGCCGGATTTAACATCGACGATGAGGTAGCCAGTTCATTGCTGTTGGTAGGTTTGCCGCCACAGTACAAACCAATGATACTAGCAGTAGAACAGCCTGGAAAAATCACATTTGACAAAGTGAAGAGTATGATGTTGCAAGGTTTGGTGTTCGATGACAATGGTGACGACACAAAAGGAACAGCATTAGCAGTAAAATACAAAAACAAATCGAAGTCAAACGCTGAGAAGATTTGATATGGTTGTGGTGCCGCTGGACATTTTATTCGGAATTGCTCAAAAGCGAATCCAAAGAAGAAACAGAATTCCAATAAACCAAAAAAAGATACAGCATTGTACACGTCATTCGTTGTTGATAAGTTTGAGCAACCACGTTCATGTGATTGGTTTGTCGATAGCGGTGCGACGGGAACGATGTCGAATGACATTTCACATATCGAAAATCAAACAAAACTTGAGCGTAAAGAAGTGACAGTTGCGAACAATGATAAGATGACCATAGATTGTGTCGGTAGTGTGAAACAAAACATTGTAGTTGAAGGAGAACAAAAGACGATAACGATATCAAATGTTCATCATGTGCCAAATATCTGTGCTAATTTGTTATCCGTTAGTCAAATGGTAAAAAAGGATCACAAAGTTTTGTTTACAATCGACGGCTCTCAAATTTTTGATGCAGACTGGGATTGAATTGCCACAGCAAGTTTAGTGAAAGATTTGTTCAAGTTAGACATCGTGAATGATGAAAAATCATTCGTTGTGAACGATAAAAATGATTCGGTGGTAACAACGAAGCCGACGGAAAATTTTATTTTATGGCATCGAAGATTGGGACACGCGAGTTTTGATTACATGAGTTTTTTGAAAGACGACATTAAAAATATGACAATCGCGCGAAATAATGTGTGAAACGTGTATAAAGGGTAAACACAGCCGAAAGCCGTTTAACAGCAAAGGAACACGGGCAACACAACCACTTGAACTTGTTCATAACGATTTATGTGGGCCTTTGCCGGTCAAATCGTTTAGTGGTAATCGTTTTCCCTTTTCATATAAACTATTGGTGTACGTAATCAAAAAGAAAAGCGATGTGTACAAATGTTTCATCAAATGTCGGAAAATGGTTGAAAAACAGAGCGAGCATAAAATAAAAAATTTGAGAAGCGACAACGGCACCAAATATTTTAGTAATGCGTTCAAACGGTACTGCGAAAATAGTCGTATTTTGCAGCAAAGAACAACAGTGTACACTCCACAGCAAAACGGAGTGGCTGAGCGCATGAACAGGACGATTTTGGAGAAAGTGCGCTGTATGTTAATTGATTCAGGTGTCGCAAAACAGTTTTGGGCAGAAGCAGTGATGACAGCGGCATACATTCTCAATCGTACACCGTACAAACGAAGTGATGTAAAATCGCCTGAGGAAGTGTAGGCAAAACACAAACCGGATTTGTCTATGATGAAAGTGTTTGGTTGTAAAACATTTGCACAGGTTCCAGCAGTAAAAAGGAATTATGCAACTTTTACATATGCATTGAGGTCATGCGATCCATCCACATTTAAGCAAGCAGTAGCAAGTGATAGCGTCGATTTGTGGAAGGGTGCGATGAAAGAAGAGTTTGATTTATTGCAAGCGAATCAAACATGGAAATTGGTCGATTTGCCGCCGAATAAATTGCCAATCATGTGTAAATGGGTGTTTAAAACAAACCGGGACACTCATGGAAAAGTCATACGTCATAAAGCGTGATTAGTTGCAAAAGGCTATACACAGATCGAAGTAATTGATTATCACGAAACATTTTCACCAGTCGTTCGTTTTACAGCTATTCGGTATTTATTGGCAGTTACAGCTAATTACGATTTGAACTTTCGACAGCTAAATGTTGTGACGGCTTTTCTTCATGGTGCACTTGATGATGAAATTTACATGACGCAGCCAGAGGGATTTAGCGATGGATCGAATTGCGTGTGCAAGCTTGAAAAATCGATATTTGGGCTAAAACAATCGAGCAGAGTGTGGAACACAACGTTGAACCAAGTGTTGCTGAAATTTGGTTTGAAGCGCTCATCGACCGATCAATGTGTGTATTATTTTGTTGAGGGAAATAAAATATTCATCGTTGCTGTTTACGTTGACGACATCGTAATATTTTCCAACAACAACGAAATGGAAAGAAATCTCACCAAGGTGCTGTTCAAAGAGTTTAAAATGAAAGACATGGGAGAGATTTCATCTGTGCTCGGCATTCGTGTGACACGTGACAGAAAATCAGGTAGAATTTCTATTGATCAGACTCAATATATAAAAGATCTTTTGTCTCGTTTTAACATGAGTAACTGCAATGCATTGGCCGCGCCAATGGACGTGAATCAAAGGTAACAAAGCACATGTGTCCGAGCAACGAAGAAGAAGCAAAAGAGATGTTGAATGTGCCATATCGTCAATTAGTTGGTTCATTGCAATTTTGTGTACAAGTATCTAGGCCCGATATTTGTTTTGCCGTAAACGTATTGAGTCGTTACAACAGTAATCTAGGCAAAGCACATTGGGCAGCAGCAAAACGTGTCTTACGCTACTTAAAAGGCACAATTGACAGGAAGATAACCTACACAAAGCAATCAACTGAAATTCAAGGGTATTGCGATGCTGATTGGGCCAGTGATGAGGATGAACGCAAATCCACCACTGGTTATGTATTTACTATGCAAAACGGTGCAATTTCTTGGTGTTCACGACGACAACAAACCGTAGCAGTATCCACGCCAGAAGCTGAATTTATGTCAATGACCGCAGCAATACAAGAGTGTATTTGGTTAAAGAATATTGAAAAAGAAATTTTTGTAAATTGTTCATGTATCACTAAATTGTATCGCGATAATTCAGGTGCTATTAATTTTGCCATAAATAACATGTATTCAGCTAGAACCAAACATATTGATATTAAACAAAAGTTTGTGCACCAAAAGGTTCAAGAGGAGGTCGTCGATTTAATCTCTTTAGCAACAAATGAAATGCCAGCTGATGTGCTAACAAAGCCAGTGTCAAGCATTAAGTTAAATTTATTTTCAAAGACATTTGGATTAAATTGAACGAGTTTTATTTTGAATCACTCCATAAATTCCATTGCGTAAATAAGTTAGAGTAGTAATATTTTTTATTTAAACTTTGCTTGGTAGAAATTTATTCAAGTGAATTGAATATTGCAGATATAGTTTTGAACATTAAAATTATTGTATATAATATAAAAGGAAAGCAATTTTCAATTCAGGGAGAGTATTGGATAAAATGAGTAGACTATTGTATAAATGTCAAAGAAAATATACAATGTCAAATAAAGCATGAGATTCACTCTCTTTCGCACAAGCATTCATCGGATGCAGACGTGTTTTATTATATACAGTAGATTCGCTAAATAGACATTCCACCGCAGTACAATATTTATCGGAATAAATCCTTTAATTTGCTTTATATTCTTTTAAAATGTATAACGATTAGTATTGAATAAAGCGCTTTTGACTTTACGGCGTACAAAATATTTTGAAAAATCTTGGAAAAAAAAAATCGGATCATACGTCAACAGTCTTATTGGGGAGTATTAAGGTGGTTTTAGAGCAGGTAGATCGACGATTGACCAATTATTCACTGTCAAGCAGGTGCTTGACAAATTCTGGGAGTTCAATGTAGACGTACAGCAATTTTTCGTTGACTTTAATTAAGCATACGACAGTATTGATCGTAACGTACTGTCCCAAATAATGCTTTGCATTGGCATCTCAGCCAAGTTGGTCCGTTTACCAAAATGACAATGACGTCGGCGATCTCCCAAGTTCACATCAATAACCAACTCATCGACGCCTTTGACACAAATATCGGCCGAAAGCAGGAAGATAGGCTAGCGCCATTGCTATTCAATTTGGCTCTGGAATATGTCGTAAGAAAGCTACCTGTCGATACAAAAGGTGGATTACTATTCAAGTCGAGCCAAGTAGTAGCCTATGTGGACGACATCAACATATTAGCACGGTTGTTAACAACTGCCAAAGAACTCTTCCTGAAACACGACAGCGAAGCAAAACTCGTAGGGCTACATATCAATGAAAATAAAACAAAGTGTAATGAATCATGCGACGCCGCTGGCGACCACTACTAACACACCTTGCTGCTAGGTGGCTTGTCATTTCACGTTGGTTGCGACGAGCGCACATCCCACGTCAATTTTGTCGTGGGATGTCAAGAGGATTTGACAGCCACATGGCAGTGAAGTGCGCACGTAGTGGCCGCCACCCAAGAAGAGAAGTGATAGTCCGGGGAAAAGAAAAAACGTGGGAGCGGGTTGGCGATCTCCGATTAGTTGTCTGGTTAGAAATCTTACAGTGTATATACGAAGTGTAATCGATAGATTGACTGAGTGGAGAGGAATTTGAGTTCGAGGGTAAATTATGAAGGTGTTGTTGATCAAATTGGGAACAATGAGGCAGAAGTAGGTGCGTATAATGCTACATATTGTGTTATTTTCCTGCTATTAAAAGCGTCAAATTCTTTCGTTGATAAAATTCTTCTGTGGCGTAGCACTCATTGTACTTGTATTCGTTTATTATTTCTTCTGGGTTTTGGGGCTGCTGTGTATGCCGATTGAAGAAGATCATTGGATTCACGGTCTGTTCCCGCCTCTGCAATATGCGTTCGCAATCCCGGCAGCCTTTGGGGCTATCTTCGTCGGAGGCTTGTCAATTTTTACATTGGTGAAGATACGCAATTACACTTGAAAGATCACGTTATGAAGCGCCCAATTGTGATTTTGCACAAACGACTTCACGAAGGTCATGAAAAGATAAGCCGGTAAGAAACGCCAGTAAAGTTCCTTTGCTTCTTGATTGCTTTTCTTATCAGCAGACTGGTTGAAATAACGACTGTGATGGTGGATATATGTGCCCTGCAGAGCGACTGTGGTCAAACAATCAATAGCAGCCCTCGTCAAACGTCGCTTGCTTAAACTGCGAAACTGGTGCAGTGGGTGGTTAATCATCGGCATTTTTGGTGTAACTTGTGGCCGCAATACTACGCTCGCTGCCGGGCTGTAAAACTTCTTCACCAGCAACCGAAACAAAGGCATCCTCAACACGAATCTCGTTGTGGGCGAAACGTTCGTGTTTAACCAAGACAACTATTCCCTCGCTAAAGACCACCCCGACACAAGTGGGAACCGAACTAAGCATATCAATTCGGAAATCATGTGTACATTGGATGTCGGACCCATTTTGTGAGTACAAGATTTATAAAGTTCTATGAACTGATAAGAAGTACACCTAATAATTGCTGCTCAAATGAAGGACAAACAAAAAAAAATAATGATTTATAAGCTAGTTACCTTTAAGTTTCTGATTCGATCTTACAAAAAGCAATTTTTACTCTAAAATTACATTTACATAATTTTAACTGACAACTTCACTTCGCAAGATTTTTTTAATGAGTTGAAAATTTCATAATTCCATTCCAATTAACTTTTAATTCGATTTCATAAGAATTGTAATTTTTAGAATCAGTTTTATAATAGTCATCACTGAAGATGACCCAAAGGAGTCGAAACGCGTCTGCTCACACAGCAAAGCAAGGCCCGACGGCTTTTCAAGGAAAAAAACTTTATAATGAGTTTCAGCCCTTCTAACAAACTAAACCCAACTTTATATTCGTGCTCACATCATTACTTACCATCGAATTTACATTACTTGTTAGCTCAAGATGTGATAATAGTAGTATTTGATTCTAATTTCAAGCTTTTTATTGGGCTTTTTTCATTAGCAGTAAGAAAGCAATGTTTTTGCGGGTTTCTGATGTGCTTTTGCTATTAAAATATAATTTTAACGAAAAATTTGGTACGGGCAAAAGGCTGCGATTATTTGGTTTAATTTGTCGTTACCTTATACTCAGCAGTATTATTAATTTAGAGATTATATAAATCTTTTTGGATTTATAAGTTAATAAGTTGATCACAACAATGTTTAGAAAATTTTGTTTGCAATCATAAATTTGTAGTGCGAATGTCTATTACATTGGTTCACACTGTCAATCCTTAAAATTCCTTTTAAATTATTTTAAATAATTTGCAGCTTCTTACAAGTACTGCTGAAGAAAAAAAGAATAACTATTTTATGTTATTTACAGAGGCCTACAATATAAAACAAACGACAAAATATAATTAACGTAAAAAAAAGAAGATACGTAAAAATAAATAAATGAATCTTACCTACAAAATCTATAATCAACAAATAAAACAAGTACATAAGATTATCTAAATATAATATTGATCAGTATTATAATGTTTATTTAAATGAGTTTAATCTGGGTATTATAATATTTAACCTTCCAGATCTCCATTCCATTTGTTGATTTTATGATAATAAAATCTTTGTAGGTTTAAACAGTTTTATATAATTTTTCCTGCGTATATTGAGTGCAAAAATGAAGTTCTAGTTTTTTTTGACAGAACAATTATTTCCATTAGGCACATAGCATAGGAGTCAAAGTAGACCCACATTCAATAAATATGCGTAATAATTTAGAAGAGAGCTAACTACGATTACTTTAACATTACTAGGAATTAGATAATTGCAGATTATTTAAACTACTCGTAAGTTGAATTAAACACTTTATATTGATACTCGTAGGACAAAAAAAAACATTAAAATGAATGGCTAACCTCTGACAACAACTTTCTTTTCCAGTGGTTCCCTTCCTTTCAGCGGGAAATAGAGTGCATGGTAAGTATGCCGTCGCGAGGGTAGGGTTTGAGAAAATCCGCTGAGGTCGGTTTCGCGTCGCGCGCGGTATGCGGTACCTCAGTTGATCTTGGTTTTTCTTTAGCGTAGTTTTTTCGGATTTACGTTACCGTAGTATATTTTTCGGTACCGCGTCGGAAATTCGGGAACGCTTAGTAAAGATTAGATCTTTGTCCTTTGACTGATTGTATGAAGAAGTACGGAGTAACGTAAAGTAGGTTTCCTCGCCGTATGGTTTTGTTTTGGTGACGCGTTTGAAAACGGGCATGTATTGGTGGCTGAAGATTGTAAGTGAGCGTAATCCATTTGGAGACCCGCGACCGAAATCCTCTCCGATCTAGCTGGCCGACAAGCAGCCACCGCGAAAATGGATTACGGTGCACGGATTGGTTGACCGGTTGGTACCATCCTTTGGCACTACTCAGACTTAACGTCAAGAACCGATGAGAGGTCGGTTCCTCGTTCGGATTAAGACAAAAAAAATCATTACAAAAGCTCATGACGCAGTCGAAGAAAAATACCTCAAATGCACAAATTATCACACTTGGCGAATACAGTATTGAAAATGTGAGCGAATTTGTGTATTTAGGCGCCTAAATAACGAAAACATGCAATGAAAGAGACGAAATACGCCGAAGAATACAGCTCGCAAATAAAATATTCTATTTAGTTTTGACGATCTTGAAGACCAGCTGCATACACAGGAAAACAAAGCTCCAATTATACAAATCTAGGATAAGATCTGTGTTAAGCTATGTGCGTGTGAAATTTGGACCCAAACCCAAGCATCCGCAAACATATTGTACGCCTTTGGGCGACGGGTCCTGAGGCGAATAATCGGAGCGAAGCTAGACGGGGACCAGTGGCGAATTCGATACAACCATGAGCTGTATGAAATTTTTGACGAGCCGGAGGTCTCAACGATTATAACACTGCAGAAGCTGCAATGGGCTGGCCACATGAATCGTATGGACCAACAACGGATACCGAAAAAGGCATTCGTTCCCAGGCATCTATCTTTGATCCCGACCTGTGGAACGTGTCTTACAACGGGCTACTAAGACTCGAGATGCCAGTTGAGTCGCGCTTGATCGGCTATGCGGATGATGTTGTGGCTCTGGTCGCTGGACGCACCGTTGAACAAGCACAACTTAGGCTACGTAGGCTAATGCGCCGACTGAGAGACTAGATGACTGGCCGCGGGTTCAGTTTAGCACTGGAGAAAAACGAAGTGGTCATCGTAACATCTTGACAAAAAAGAGAATCCCTAGAGAAATGATGATCAGTATTGGAGACATACAAATCGAATTGAAGCCAGCGTCGAAGTGCCTGGGGCTACTGATAGACTCGGAAGAGGAGTTTCTCTGAGCAGGCTGAGAAGACTTCTTCGGGAATATCGGCTCTGAATCGATTTATGGTCAAGAAGACGCCTCTTGATGAGTTCTGTAGGCTCAATGCTACTGTACGGAGCAGAAATATGGGGCGACGCTCTCAGTAAAGAGGTATACCGAAAACGCTTGACACAGGTACAGAGAACAGGAGCACTGAGGATTGAATCCTCATATGTGACCGTCTCTGATTCGGCGGTGAGAGTTATTGCAGGCGTGACACCAGGTGCACTCCTTGCTAGAGCGCCGCGCTTTTTAGCTGCGTCGAAACGAGGACGCGAGGAAAGCGGTTGCCCGCGAAGTGAGACAGCGTTCACTCAACGATTGGCAGTAATCTTGGGTGAATTGCACGAAGGAAGGTGGACTGCGCGCCTCATCCCGGATGTGCATGGTGAGACTGACTTCTATCTGACCCAGCTATTGAGCGGGCATAGGTGTTTTCAGTCTTAACTGCACAAGATTGGTAAGTAATGGTCCCCGATTGTGGATTTTTCCCAGGAGTTAGAAGTTAATGAATTTAAAATGAGAAAACTTGATTCATAAGAGATACATACACTAAAGGAAAATAAAAATGTTAAATTTAATTAAGTGAACGCAGTGATCATAATTGGAATTTGGAGTGCGTAAATTTTCCAAGGATTCATTGATTTCTCTTCGTATCTTGGAACAGTTATATTGCAACAGATATTTATTTAACGGTGAACGCATGAGTTTGAATTTGAAGTTAAAAGAAAAAAAAACTAAATTTTTATCAATTATTAATTTTTATTTAGCTTGCCTTATTTGGGTTATCTGTGGGTTAAATGTAGTAATTGTTGACCAAATTTGGTACGCACATTTAGTTTTGATGACAGTACTATTTTGTTCAGTATCATTGTAAATCCAAGATGACAGCCGCCACGAAATGGCGAATTAAATATTTTTTTCCAACCCCCTCAAAATGGTTATCAAATAAAAGGGCTTGACAAGTAGAAGACAATGCACCTTAAAAAAATATCTGGTCCAAAATGGCGAATCATCGAATTTAGACAATCAAACATTAAAACTGAGATCTTGGTATCTAGTCAAAACAAAGAACTTTCTCGACTTTGTCATGATTCAAGCATGAATCCCTCTCCCAAGTTAATATTTCGAATCCTGTCGAGGACTATGTAAAGTTAGGGTGGCGAAAAAATGATACATCGTCAGTTGTTCACCATCCAAATCAAAAGGTTAAAGCGCCCCGACGACTGTGTGTCATTAGGGTGGATAAAAATGAATGTTGTTAGCGTTTTACCCTCATGGCTTGGGTACATCTTGTTGTATAAAAGCTTTTACCCTCTGTTGGACCTTCTAAGTACTCGTGTCGACAAAATGGTAAAACATAACAAAACAAAAAATGAACTAAAACGATGTTATTTTAGTCTGATCAATGCCGTAGATTGATGAGGAGAGTAGTGTGATGACTGGTACCTGCCTAATTATTTTTTCGTTTTCAGTACATTTACTGTATCATTATTATGTTTCTTTAGAATGAAACCGTTTATCAACAATATTTTTAAATTATTTTTTAACTTAAAACTATCTCAAATGTTGGAATATCTTAGACTACCTTAACTTAAATCTTGATTATGGTCTCAGACGAGAAAAAGAAAGAGTGACAGCTGTTATTTACATGTTTATTGAGAGCCACATTAATGCACTTGGACATGAATAGGTTTGCTTTTGATTCGGACAGTGTTCTGGTTATATATCAAATACTACTGTGACCAAAAAATAAGACGACATTTGAATTTAAACTGCACGCGTCGAAGGATTTGGAGAATTATTTTTTTTAAGTTGGTAGTACTGTCAGTGACAAATTTACATGCAAATATGAAGACGGTGATTGCGGAACGATATGGGTTGAGTTTTTGGCGAAATGATCACGAATTACGAGTGCAGTATGGGATGTACATTATCGTGGTGTAAAAACCAAGAATTGTCTTTCCACAATTCCGGCCTTTTTAGGCGGATAGCGTTACGCAAACGACGCATATCGTTCAAATAATATTCCTTGTTGACTGTTTGGCCCGGCAGAAGGAATTCATAATGCACAACACCCCGATAATCGCAGAAGAGAAGGGGTTGATGGTCGCCCAGGACGCTCTTCGTCTTCGACACGTTCACGGCCGGCTTGGAACTCACTACACAACTTGTAAACATTTTCTTTAGACATAGCCTCATCACCAAAGGCTTTCTGCACCATCCTCAACGTATCCGCTGTAGAAAATTGATTCCGCAAACAAAATTTAATGCAAATTGCACAAATTTCGACATCGCAAAAAACAAAAAACTCATTTTTAGCAGCTCACAAAACGACGCGTATCTCAAACACTAATGAATATTTTGATATGTAAACTTGACATAAATGTCACTGACAGTACTACCAACCTAAAAAAAAATAATTCTCCACATCCTTCGACGCGCGCAGTTTAAATTCAAATGTCACCTTATTTTTTGGTATATATTTTGGAATATTTGGACATGTAAATTTGACATAAATGTCACTGACAGTACTACCAACCTAAAAAAAAATAATTCTCCACATCCTTCGACGCGCGCAGTTTAAATTCAAATGTCACCTTATTTTTTGGTATATATAGACAGGCTCCCAATAAGAGTATAAAAAAATATCCTCGGAGTTTGACCTCCAGATATCAATAATTCCAATGGAAATACTCATTTGCTACGTTTGTTGAGGCTGGCCAGGCTGGAACGGAGCAATCTAGGTGTTAACAGCTGAATGAGAGTGACAAAATTATTCGTGGTTTGTGTTTATCGTTTCTTTTTTTTTATATTCTGCGCAATATTGCTACATTTAATGTGTTTGTTGTTTATTTGTGTTCAGTTTAAAACAAAATTAGAGATTGGTTTTAGCACGTAGCTGAGGAACATTGTGATGTTAATATAATAGGGTAAAATAAAATTTTTGATTCGAATTTATTAAAATTAATTTATAGCATACTAGATATAAGCTAAATATTTTTTTTCGACTAATTTTTTAAATGTAATATTGTTTAAATTTAGAGAGTCAAGTTGGCCATCAAATTTTTTGATTCTTTTATTGTTTTTAAACTTGCTTTGTGTTTTTGTAAAATTTATGATGATTGTTTACATAAAGCACTTTTGAATTGGATATAAGAGCTTTGTGTAGAAATCGGGCCGCTAAGCGAGATCTTTGTGAGTCAATACACTCCGTATCAAGATGGCTACACTGTCATGAGGATTTGCAGATGCCATCGAGCTTTAGATATTCAATAAAATCTCCGCGACCGATCAAAAATTCCGCAAGGGCCAAATTTCTTAACACCAGCATAATAACAGTGAAATAAACTTCGACAGGTATGAATTTTTGACATGTAGTTGTTTAGATCAAAGAGTTGTTGCGTGTTTTCGGTATGTTTAATAATTTTTCTAAGAAATTGCGCTTGAAAAGTTTATTTAAAAGCATATTATCCCCTCGAAGCAATGTTGTCAGATATTAGAATAATGAATTAAAATTTGACATGATCCAAAGGAGAAAATATGCATAAATACGTTTCAGTTAAGAGGATAACGACTACAGAATCATATGAACCTTCAAGCCTACATGAAATCGTTGATGAAAAACGGGCAGTACTTTTTGAATCTGAAATTATACAACCGTGCAATATTTATGTAGAATTCCCGACTTCGTGTTGGAGTTATTTACAGGAAAGATAAATTAATACTATAAAACATATTACGCTGAATTAATTGATGAAATTAAAGGATCTCTAATAATTCATTTCGATTTTCAAATAAGTAATTCGATCGTATCAAGTGCCAATTTAAAATGCATACCAAAGGAAACTGCACTATATGGTACGCAAGAAGAGATCAAACCACATTTAAAAGTCCTATCAAATTCTTTGCAACCAAAAATTGATTTTAATAATGTGCGGAATAATCTGACTAAATCAAAAGATGAGCTTACACCTAATGCTGAAGAGTGTAAAGAATTTTTACGTTCTTATCCCAGCTCTAAACAATCATCTACTCCCCCAAATCTTGAGTCAACTAACAAATGCCGATGATGAATGGCAATTTATTAGGGAATCAATTGTTTAAAATGGTGTCAAGTAATTTGAAGCTAAGCAGTGGGAATGCGAAATCGTGTGAAAACTGTAGTAACAATAGTTGAGAAGGGGAATGAAGACAACGCAGAATCTGGTGCTATTTACTTTTGAATAAGGAATTATGTAAAAAATAAAATACAAGATATGGAAAAGAAGCAAACAAATCGTGTAAATAGCAGTCAAAGGCTTTTCCCGATATGTTTTGGGTGAACTTGTATGTTATGGGAGTTGTTCAAAAACCGGCCGGGCGAGATGAGTTAGGCGGTCTTGGGGTGATTCAAGGAGTTCTCGCTAGATCTTGGTTCCGGCAAGACGTCCGTTCAAGAATTGGAAATACTCTACAGAGCATAATTTTCTTACTGTTAGTTTTGTTGAATTTCCCAGTATATTAGAATAACGATTAAACTATGTTTATGATTTACTATATGTTTCAAGTTGGCATTAATTTATTCTACATAAAACTTTGCACGTGATTGATTCTACTTGCCGAGTATAGACAGCGTTAAAGTGAAACCTTGGCGTTATCCGCATTTGAGTGTCCAGTTAAACTGTTTTTAATTAACTGTATAATTTTTCGCGAGTTGTCTTGTATTTACATATATTTTAGAATGAATGTTTCGCCGTCGGTATATGAGCCATAAGGATAACCAAAATATGTATGATACATATTTTCATTGGCGAAAAGACGTGAATGATACCGTTCTAGACACGGGGTCAGGACCAGGAGATGTAACTGTTGAAGAGTTGCTGTTGATCCATTCACGGGAGGAGTTTCATTCGGGCATCGGAAGAATTCAAACGTGACTTATAGGGAAAAGTGATTTTCAGTGCAAAAGAAAACTGAGAAATAGAATTTCCTTTGTATGGCAGTCGATTCCGTCCTCTTTCATGGTCAATTCAAGAAGATGTTTATAGAACTTGTGAATAGAAAAGAAATAAAAAATAATGTTTTGCTAAACAAAGTAAAGATGCGTACATACATATTTAATTTAATGTAACTTAATACAAAAATTGTTGGCGCCTACTTAAATCAAAAAAGTTTAATTTGTGCTTGTGATTGAGAAAAGGGTTTTTAATTAATCTTACTCATGGCGGTGCGAAATGTAATGCTAAATCCATGAAAATTATTTATCTAGTACAAGTGATCAACGCCTTCTGATCGACGAGGATGCTCAATTCTATACAAAAAATCATTCAACGGAGATCTAATATGGCTTTTGCTCAGGAGACTGGATGATCTAAAAGACGTTTTATTAATTTTTTCTGCAGAATTTGTTCGTGAGGTAATCCTAGTGTTGTCTTCCGATGAAGCAAGTTTCTGAAAAGTGTTGCTTAACTGAGAAACTTGACACATAACTTTTTCCCATTGTTTGTAAATCAATCTTAGAAGCATTATTGGAAGCATTTTCCTCTGAAGTTTTCTCAGTCGGAAAATATACCTCGAGATCTTCATCTTGTGAATCATGCAGACGATTTCCTTCACCACGGTCCGCCATCTGTTTCGATTTATGTCTTGTTAATGGTCCGTCATGCGGCATTATTAATGAAAAAGAAAAAAAATTATAACAAAATCGTTTTCATTACGTAGTTAAAATATATACCAACTAAACGGGGGTTTGAAGTTCCTCATCTCTCGTACCAAAGTCGTCCAACAATGAAATATTAAAATTTACAATTTATTATATATGATTTTCAAACGAAATAGGACCGAAAAAAATATGGTCGGTGAAATGTATTTGAGATTAAGAATTTATCCGTTGAGTAAAATAATATCATCGATATTTATTAATCCAAAACAGACAAATTCCCAGGATCAACCACAGGTCATATTCATTCACTCATCTTATACTACAACTAAACATGAAAACTCAAGACCTCCACCGAAAAGATTTCCTGTTAAACGACCTAGATCCATTCAGATACTTAAGATTCAGTGATGCAGTAAAGAAGACTGAATAAGAATAAACTTTATCAAGAAAGTGTTCAAACATTGTTCTCCAGTAACCAGAAATTTCCAATGCTTTTCGGTTACCATCCAAAGAGGCAAAAAGCAATTGGTATATTTTAAGGCCACACAAGAACAAAGTAACGACTTCACTTCAGTGATTGACAAACATCTGATAGTTAAAATTAATTGAATATAATTCAATAAAACATTTTAGTACTTGACAGAGTTCCTAAAAATTAATTAATTTATTAATTCGCTCTTATGTCGTTCACCCAAAAGAATAAAATGTTGGAACTGTGATGATACTAGTCACAAATTTCACGATTGCTCCTCTACAACTCGAAATCTATTTTGCTACAGATGTGGATTTGCAGGAGTAGTCTCTACTAAATGTCCTCGATGTAAGGAAAACGACTTAAGAAGCCAGTTGAAACCTCGAACTAGTCCCCGCTGAATGATTCTCCTTCCAATCACTCATTAAAACTAATAATAGATCATTAAACCAAGATAATTTCGGCTCTTTTCCAAATTCTAATCTTCAATCAACCTGTTCAGATTTTTTTTAGATTTAAAATCATACCATTAACGGAAAATAAATTATGAAGCTGTAAAATCCAAAATCTTTGGCAAATCTAAAGAGAGCAATATATCACATTCTACTAAGCGGTTGAGGGAGCGCCATCAAAGAAAAATTAAGAAAAAATTAATAAAGGTAGAGAGCATTATACAAACGATTATCGATGCCCGACCCTTCGCTAAAACATATTTCGGATTCGATCCAATAGAGGGTTTACTTGACAGCGGAGTTACCATTAGTTGTTTAGAACGGATTTGAAAAAGTCCTGTCTAAATTAGGAATGGCGTTACAACGAGTGGATATTGCCTTGTATTCTGGTGGAGGATTTAATTACTCTACGGTTGGATGCTTTTTCAAAAATATTACCTTTCGGGATATTACAAAGCGTCTAAAAATATATGTAGTACCATCTGAATGTCAGAAATTATACTTGGGCCTTGACTTCTGGAGAGAATTCAAGTAAGCCCCAGGAATTATTGAGTCACTTGACCCCAATCCTGTTGAGCTCGTAGTAGATCCTAAACTTAATTTATTGTCTTCTGATATGAACGGGTTGACTCTTTCCCATCTCGTGTGAAATTGGGCTTGGGTCGTACTTCGTTAGAAACACATGACATTGATGTTGATGCACATTAAGCAGCGACACTATCCAGTTTCCCCAGTCATCCATAAACTGATGTATGGAGAACTCCGAATGTTATCTATGGATGTGATAGATGAAAGCAACAGCGCATGGAATTCTCCTGTGGTTTTAATTAGGAAACCTGGCAAAGAAAGACTTTGTTTGGATTCTCGCGGGGCGAATCAGGATACCATCAAAGATGCTTTTCCTCACACTGATGGATTAGTTAGTCGTCTGCATGATACTAAATACATTTCCGCAATTGATTTAAAAGTTGCTTTTGGCAGATTCCTTTGGAACAAAAATCACGTGAGAAAACAGCATTCACGGTTCCTGGCCAACACTTGTATCACTTTAAAGTGATGCCATTCGGCTTGGGCAAGGCTCCTCAACGCATGTGTCGTCTAATTGAAAAAGTTATGCGGCCTCTTTTACCGCAGTATAGAGATAGAGTTTCTGTTTGCCTAGACGACATATTAGTTATCACACCAGATTTTGAATCGCATTTACTTTTACTCTCTAAAGTTGCAAATTACCTTCGCAACGCTGGCCTGACTATCGATGTGGCTAAAAGTCATTTTTGTATGAAAGTGGTGAAGTATTTGGGATTCATAGTCGAGGATGGTAAGCTGAAAACGTATCCTGAAAATGTATCCTGCAAAACTCACGGCCGTTCAAGAAAAACCTTAAAGGATTTCAGTGGGCTGATGAGGCTGAAATCGCTTTTAACAAATTAAAAGAGGTCATGGCTAACTCTGCTGAGTTACATCACCCTGATTTCACCAAGCCTTTTATAATCCAGTGTAATGCAAGTATGATGACAGTAGGTGGCTGGTTATCACAAATTGGAGATTATGGTGAAGAGAGACCCTTGGCATATGTCTCATAGAAGTTGAACGCTGCTCAACGCAACGATAGCACAACTGAATTGGAATGTTTACCTTCTAGGATTCGCGTTCGTAAATTTCAAGCATACGTGGAGGTTTTCCCTTCTAAATTATTACCGATCATGTGATCTTAAAATGGCTGATGAATCAAAACGATTTAACTGGCAGACTAGCGCGATGGTAACTTAAGTTACAGTCTTGTGATTTCGATATTGAATATAGGAAAGGTAGTCGGAATAAAGTACCTGATGCTTTATCTCGTGCATTTTGCAACGAACTACTTTACTCCATAGATGTCAGTATATTTTCAAATACGCGAGTACATTACACATTATTTTATAAAATATTTCTATATTCCCAGCTTACTGTATTTATTGGCACATATAAAAGCCGAGTACCGCCGAGTAGGTAGAAACAAATTATCCGCACGTTTACTTATCATAAGTAAAATACGCGAGCCGAATTCGGAGTTTTTATACTGTATATCCATGCATACAATTTAATCTGTATAACAATATGAAGCCACCTAATAACAATAAATAAAGAACAACATGAAAATGTTTTCTGATCTACTGTTTCTACATAGTTGCAAAAAAGTATACATTTATCGCTTTGATTCCGGACACTCGAATTAGAAATTTTTTTTTTTAAATCGGTATGTAACTATGGTATTTTGCTATTGGTTTGCCATTTTCTTCTTTCTCTCTTCTTTTCTCTTTTTTTTCGATATATTAATGATAAAAAAAGTAATATTAATTTATGATCATCAGTTTCAATCTCAAAAAGCTTAAAAATTGATTCAAATATATTTCATTTCACTAGCAATATCTTCTCTCTCTTAATTGAAAAATTTTTAAATTCAAATATTTTTTTTATATCGTAGGTATAAATAATATTGCATTTGGGAAAAATCATCGTGGTAATTTAAATCTTAAAAGTAAGTAGGCAAGATTATTCAATATTTCATACATATAAAATAAAAATAAAAATAAAATAATCCTTACTGAATATAGTTTGACCTGGAAATTAAGTGAATCACTGCTCCTCTTAATACATGATACTTTGTTTTTGTCGATACGCGCACCGCCATTTTTGCGTTATTGTAATTTGATTATGTTTTGTTGAATTGTATGATATTAAATGTAATTTGACAGTTATAAAAGTTTTTATTTAAAAATTTCTGTATTATAAAATGGATGCCCTTGATTACTAAATTGAAACTGTTCTCATTGTTGCTTTACATCGGTTTCATGTTCTATTGAATATATCACTTCTATACACACTAGGAATATAATAGCAAAAATTGTTTTTCTTTCGATCAAGATGTTTCATTTACACAGTCTATGTTGATCATATTTTCATACATGAAATGCATATACCTAGTATTATGGAAATGCTCAATTTCCGTTGAGAACGCAACAATAAATTCATGATTTTCACGATATCAACTAAAGAAACTTTTCCGCGGGATTTCCGACATGTTATCGTTATTTAAGTTATTATCAATTTTACTTCATAAGACTTTTCACATTCGGACAATTAAATTTTTATAAATATTATCTGTAATGTCCATTTTTGCAAATAATTAAATTTATATTAAATTTAATTATTCCGAAACACCATCTTCACCGTAGACAGAGATCAGATGTGAACCTCATTTTTTTAGAATTTTCTCAGTCGTGTGTGTTGATCGCCAAACACACTGACTACATACCCAATGCAAGGCCCTAATGTGACAAACAACAGACATTACCATTTGCAATCTCAATAACTGAACCGCAAAAGTTTTTACTTCCGTATATAATTTAAGAGCGCGATTGAAGTCCCGACTGACTTTGATATGGGGCGGAATCGCCACTTAATTGAACTTTTTCACTGACAATTCGGCTCGCTTCAAGGATATTTTTTCCATTTTGCTTAGTGACCGAATGCTAATCGGATTTTCACAAATGGTGCGAAGCCTAATTTGGTTTAGTAAAAACGACGAATTTAACTACGCCATCAAAAATAATTAAGACCGAACTAACCTGCAAGCGATTGTGGGTTTGGCGCAGATTCCAGACCAATATCTGCTACTCAGCACTGACATGGCTGCCGCAATAAAGAGGCTGCACAGCCTGAAGGAAGAAACGATGCTTTTTGCTCATAGCAGTTGCATCCGATCTCTAATCCGACTCCTAACTATTAGTCTTGTTCAGGTTGATTCCACTTAGCACCAAAATTTGCGCTGGGATTCTCGCTCCCCAATCCACCTGTACGAAGAAATCAAATTGAGTTTACCTACGCGCAGAACCTCGCCGCTCCATAAATAAACTATACCTTTTTTCCACGTATGCAAAGCTGGCGTAACGCTTAATTTATACACTTTTCACTGAACGTTTTTCCCAACAAACGTCACGTGGCGATTCAGTGGCAGCGATTAGTTTTAAAGTGGCTCACTACCGGTCGACGTAAGTGACGTAGGATATATGGATCTGCTGGTCGCGTAAGTGGCGTAGGGCGCCAAGAGCGAGGTTATCACATTCTCTCTGATCATTATTCACTTCGGCTGGATTTCGGCTGATCTTAGGTAGCAGTGCAGCATTGAAGTTTTCTTCGGTGCTTGTAAAATCTGACCAGAGTAAAATCAGGCTAGACGACAAATCATACGTAACTATACTGATTAATAAACAAAGTACTAACACAACGATATGTCTCACAGAAGTTGAATGCTGCTCAACGCAACTATAGCATAACCGAATTGGCATGTTTAGCTGCTGTGATTTGCGTTCGTTAATTTCGAGCATACGTGGCGGGTTTTCCTTTCAAAATTATTACCGATCATGCGAGCTTAAAATGGGTGATGAATCAAAAGGAATTATCTGGCAGACTAGCGTTCTATGATTTCGATATTGAATATAGGAAAGGTAGTCGGAATTTACTACCTGATAATTTATCACGAATGTTTTGCGACGAACTGCTTTCTAGTAGCGTTACTTCAAATATAGATTTAAATTCCACACATTTTGAAACGCCCGAATATTTATACTTAATAAATCAAATTTCTCAAACTGTGGACCAATTCCCTGATGTTATGGTTCAAGATGCATTGGTAGGGAAGACGGTTTACGGTGGATTCGGAGAAAAACCTTACCGAAGCCAAGTGGAAATTGTAGATACCCATTTCTTATTCACAGATCTTGATAGAGAATGCTCATTGTCCACCACTATCTGCACATGGAGGCATAGCACTAACCTTAGCTCGTTTAAGACAGCATTACTTTTGGCCTGGTATGGCAACCCAAGTTGTATAGATTTTGTCTGAGCCTGTGAAATATTTTAAACCACTAAACCACTTCGTCGATGGTAATGTGTTTAGATAGATCTTTTAGGTCCTTATCCCCGCATTAAATCTAGTCATAATATACATCAATTCTGATAGTACTCGATGGGTTTTCCAAATTTGTTATGTTGAAGCCCTCGAAAAAAGCTACAGCTGAGCCCATTGTCCTATATTTAGAGCAAGATATATTCCATGTTTTAGGGTCTCCCGATACTCTGCTACCTGATAATGGAACTCAGTTGGTAGCACAACTATTTACTAAATTGCTGGCTGAGTATGGTGTTAATCATTTTAAATCAACCCTGTATTCGCCATACAGTAACGCTTCGGAGAGAGCCAACAGAACAGTCTTGATGGCCATTCGAGCTTATATCAAAAATGATTAAAGAACTTGGGATCAGTATTAGCGCGGTGTTTTGTGCTTTGCGATCTGCACATCATACATCAATTAGGACCACATCTTTTTTTTGTGGTTGGGAGGTGAATGTCATTTACGCACAAAGTGTGGGACTCCCATGCTCACAAGAAGGCGACTGGACTACTCATTAAACGCCGCCTCTGTTAACCCGAGAACCCAGCCTGGAACCAACCGAGTCGAGCATTACCGCAACTTACAATGTCCTATTCGGCAATTCTATGATCACTCTGGGAATTCTTTTAAACTTCTGAACAGCCTAAATCTACTTGTTGATCCTGATTACTATTCATTGAATCATAATGACAAATTAGAAGTAATACGATTATTTGTAAATAAACACCTACATAAGATCCAAGAAAAAGCTGCCCATTCATATAATTTAAAAGCCCGTCATCAACGTTTTGAAGTTGGTCTAACAGTTTGGTGTCGGAATTTCGCCACTAATGACGCTTCTAAAATTTTACTCAAAAATTAGCTCCTAAATCTCTTACATCTCTAGTGTTGTGTAACTCTACATATTTTTATATTCACTTAAAGATAAATACATTTCACATGAGCATAAATTCTAATTGACATATTTGTATAAATACATTTCATAGGAACATAAATTTTAATTGCAAGAATCTATTTCGAGCAATTCAAATTGTAATAAATATAACCCAAACTTATATTTCAACGCGCACATAAAATTCTTATCGTAAGAAACATTTTATGAAAATCAAAGTCAAGTTCAAATAATTATTTTGTAACATGATCACTTGATTTTGAATTCGAATGCATCGTTCATTGCATTCTTCATACAGACCTTTTCTGTGTAATGCGATACTAGTCGCGTGCTGAAGATAAACAAGTATATGCATTTTTATTCATGCGATCTGATATTACGACGTGCTATGCCGTAATGACGCATCTGTGAAATTGTCCTTATGTTTCGATAGACAATTAAAGGAATGTGAATGCATATGCTTGTGAACTGACCAAGTCAAGAATAAGGTCAAGTGGTTTCGGGTTTGTTTAAGGTGTGAAGAATGTAATGAGGATGTTGACACTTGTCGTGGAGTAAAAATTTATGAATAATAAATGAACGAAGAATTATGTTTTGAAATTGAAGTGTTGAAAGTAGGTTTTGGGTTTAGGAAAATTTATGACCAATATTTTAAGTAGGTTTACGAACTAATATTTTTGTATGTGTAATAATTTAAGTAGAGCATGACTTCTAGAAAATGATATAAATACCGTTGTGAATTTTAGAGAAAATACAGTTATACTTTTGACTTTCAACTTGCACTTTTCTCTGCGTGATAACGCTGTTTGAATTCGAAGTTATAATTGTCTACGCAATAACTTATCGTTGCGCTTACGTCTAGACTGCAAAAGAATTTAATACTCATTGGCAGTCTTAGTAACAGTAGCGTAGTGGACACTATGTCCTCGCTATTTTATCTGCGGCCCAGCCGCTTGGCTAGGTAGGTTTTTTTAAACTTGATTAAATATTCTTGATCCCACTAAAACCTACATCCACACAATAGTGAGGAACAAGAACGCGTGCAAGAACACGCATCTTTACATGGCGATCCTGCTTGTCCGGATTTGGACGCGTTAGACCTTATTGCTAACCAAGAAGAGTTCGACGCTGTTTTCGAGAGGTGCTGTAGAGTTGTAGAGGAGTACGTTCCAGAACCCGTGGCAGAACGGTATTTGTCACCGCCACCTTATATTCCGGCTGAAATCGGTACCCCAGATCTTCGAGGACCAAAGCCACGTCGAATTGAACCGTTCCTGAAGAAAACAAGAACGGAGCCGAAGGACATTTTGGAATCTATACCGAAGAAGCGACGACCAAGAGGTGGTCGTAAAACGAAGCTGAAGCGTCAGCGAGCCGAGCTGCATCGTGTAATTAAAATAGCGGTCGGAGAGCAGAAGAGAGTACTACAGCGGAAACTTTTGGACCTCAAACCGGCGAATAGACATTGGGCACAATGGGGAATAGCTGCTCCGTTGGAAACAGTTTCGTCGAGGAATATCAACAATCATTGACAACATCCATAGTATTCATAGTAATAATGATAGTTTTTTATGTATACCACAGATACAATAAGAATTACGTGGTAAAAAGACTAAATAGAAATATTAATATTTGAAAATTTGAGTTGTTTTTGATGTTAGAAGTATTTAGCCTATTTTTTTTGGTTTATGGAGTCTATGGATTAAGAGTTATTTACTATTGGCTTTAGGATATCTTGCTTCAAATTTAATGATTTATGGAGCTTTTAGAAAAACTGGTGGTTGAGAATGAAAAGGTTTTGAGTAATTTAAAGAAATGTGCAAAGAGTTTGTACACTTTTGAGACACTCCAGGCTAAATTAGATGAGTTGCAAATTAGAAAGGAAAAGTTTAATGATATACTCAAGACTTGCAAAGATGAAAGTTCTAAAGTTTTAGATCTCAAGTTAAAGTTCAGAGCACTATCATCCATTTTGGAGGGCGAAATCTGGTTACAGCTGAGCAAACAAGGGTATTCGGATATAGAAGAAATCAAAGAAGATTCTATAAGTGAGGATCTAGAATCTAGTTTACAGATATTAGAAGAAAGATTCACCATGGCCGATTTTAGTTTAGAAACAGCCATGAAGATCATCCCTGTTTTTGATGGGAAGTATAAGGAATTGGACCCTTTCCTCAAAATACTAGAAATCCTCCATACAACCCTGTCTGCTAATGCTAGGGCTAGTCTCATTGACTTCGTTGTCAATGTTAAATTAAGTGCCACAGTCAGACTTTCTTTGGCAAATGTTTCAATTACATCCTTCGATACCCTAAAATCAGCATTACGAACAAGATTTAAGAATAATAAAACTGTACCTCAGATTCATACCATGTTAAGTAGTACTTACCAGAAGAAATCTTCTGTGAGTTCTTTTAAGGACAAAATCTTAAACTTGGTGGATGAACTCAACCAATTACAAATACAGGAGTTAGGAAGTCAAGCTACTCCGAACGAGAAGAAAGTTATCGCACAGATGAACGACACCTATGCGCTAACCGTTTTCAAAAATGGGCTGAATGATCAGCTAAGGAACACTATTTTTTCGGCAAGACCAAAAAGTTTTACCGAAGCTGTATCACTCGCACAGGAATTAGAAAATGCAGAGACACAGGCTACTAATAGTGTAATGCATTTTAGTGGCAATGCCAACAAGAAAGGGAGAAGATACGATAACCGTAATAGGCGCAATGGTAGGAGCAACAACAATAATAATAGTGACAATAGAAGGAGAAATGTCCATGTTGTTAGCGACCAGGGAAACGTGCTAGGTTCCGGAGAGGACATGGAGAACCTCCCGGTATAAGAAAATTGGACACAGAGCACAATATATATAGAATAACCGATAGTTGTACTAATTTTGTGAGAATTTATAATTATAACTCTGATAGATACTTATTATTTTTAATCGATACAGGTGCGGATGTGTCTATATGCAAAGACGATGTCTATAAGGATTTAGAATATTCTATAGATAGTAAAAATAGGATTAGACTTACGGGAATAACAAAAGAGGTAACCACGTCCTTGGGTACTTCTTACTTAGAGATATTAATTGGGAATCATAAAGTAACGGAATCATTCCACATTGTAGACAGTAATTTTCCGATAAGTACAGATGGTATTATCGGCAGAGATTTGATGGTCCATTATTTATGCAGAATTGATTATGAGACATTTACAATAACCTTCAACGTAAATGATGAAGAAGTTGTACTACCTATGGACACGAGAAGACAACAGTATTCACAGATAAACATTTCGGCAAGAACCGAAATGATTGTTCCGGTCAACATAGATATTGATGAGGATAGTATCGTGCTGAACACGGAGATTGAGAAAGGTGTATTTGTAGGAAATACAATCATACCTGTAAGAGGTGTACGGCACATTAAAATCATGAATACAACAGACGAAGATATTGTCATAAAGCATTTCAATGTTGAAGTCGAACCATTGAAAGATTATGACATCTTAAAAGGGGAAAAACAAAGTTTCGACAATGATCGATTTAAGAGATTACTGAACGTTATAAATAAGGATAGTCTGGATAAACCTGCAATGCAAAGTTTGCTTAAAATCATAAAAGAATATCAAAATGTATTTCATTTGGATGGAGAAAAGCTTGCAACGAACAACTTCTATAAACAGAAATTACAAACCGTGGATAACAGTCCGGTTTATATTAAGAATTACAGATTACCTCAATCCCAAAATGAGGAAATCCTGCAACAAGTCAGAGATCTGGAAACCAGTGATATCATCGAGCCATCAACTAGCCCGTATAATTCTCCACTGTTAGTTGTACCAAAAAAGAGTACAGACGGAAAAGCTAAATGGCGACTGGTTGTAGATTTCAGAAGGCTCAATGACAAGATAGTCAACGACAAGTTTCCTTTGACGAGACTTGAGGACGTCTTGGACAGGCTTGGTAGAGCAAAATATTTCTCTACGCTGGACATGACTAGCTTTTTTCATCAAATTGAACTTGAGAAAGAGTCTAGACCATTGACAGCATTCTCCACTAACGATGGGCACTATCAGTTCAAGAGGTTACCATTCGGATTGAAAATTTCGTCCAACAGCTTTCAAAGGATGTTAACCATAGCTCTCAGTGGCCTTAGCCACGAGGCATTCTTGTATGTCGATGACATAATTGTATTCGGTTGTAGCATCAAACACCATAATGACAATCTTTGCAAAGTACTACAAAGGTTGCGTCGGTATAATTTGAAATTAAATCCTGAAAAATGCCAGTTTTTGAGATCAGAGGTAGTATACTTGGGTCATTTGATAACAAGTGAGGGAATCAGAACTGATCCAGCTAAGAACAATACAATCAAAAACTACCCAGTACCAAAGAGTGCAGATGAAGTACGCAGATTTGTGGCTTTCTGCAATTACTACAGGCGTTTTATACCAAATTTTGCCGAGACGGCGAAGTGTTTGAATGCATTGCTAAAGAAAAATGTAACTTTTGTCTGGACTGAGGAATGTCAAAAAGCATACGAGACTTTAAAATGGAAACTGATAGAACCACCGATACTTCAATACCCAAACTTCGCAAAACCATTTATTTTAACCACAGATGCTTCAAACTATGCTTTGGGCGCAGTTTTATCTCAAGGAGAAATTGGCCAAGACCTACCAATTTCTTATGCTAGCAAATCCTTGGCTAAGCACGACATCAACAAACCGACTATCGAAAAAGAGCTTTTAGCTATTCATTGGGGCATAAATTTCTTCAGACCCTATCTATACGGACGAAAATTCGTGGTTGTGACCGATCACAGACCACTAGTATCATTGTTTACCCATAAGAATCCCTCATCAAAACTGACTAGAATTCGTGTCGACCTATCAGATTACGATTTCACAATTGTATATAAGAAAGGTAGTATGAACACTAATGCGGATGCATTGTCAAGGATCGAGTTGGATTCGGACACCTTGAAAGCGATGATACCTCCAGAAACTGATGAAAATGCGAAAAGGAAACTATTAGCGATTACAAGAGGTATGGCGAATAAGACAGAAAAACAGAATGAAGTGGTCAACAACGAGGGCACCCAAACTCCAGTAGAACCTGATCAACTCTATTGTTGGGATTGCACGAGTTTGTCTGACATTACCGGTATTACGAAACTGAGATTTATCCTGCGCAGTGAAGTTAAAAATAAAGATGTTTATATTGTACGTACAAAAGATATTATAGAAGTACATTGTAGCGATATACCTGATGTGAAATCCGTTTCCGTCAAAGAAAAGCTAACAATGCATAATGGTACCAAAAGTAACAAGAGTGATGAGGCAAATAGTGATAATCCGAATCCGAAATTCGTTTCGATTCTGGAGAAACTATTTAAATTCGCGAATCAAGAGAACATCAATGAACTCTCACTATCTTGTGAAGACAGTATTTTTAGGTCTATAGACAAAACAGTATTTAAAAGAATAATCAATATGTTGCAACAGAAAACGCGTACGCAAAAGAAATTACGAATTATGATATACAAACCGCCTACCAAGATAACAGATAAACTTGAACAAAAGAAGCTAATAGAGGAGTATCACAACTCACCTCATGGAGGACACCTAGGAATTCGCAAAACATTGTTAAAACTAAAACAACGATACTGTTGGAAGAATATGAACAGTATGGTTAAAATCCATATCAAAAATTGTGCAGCTTGCCTAACTAACAAACAAGTAAGGCATACAAAAGAGAGGATGGTTGTAACAGATACACCATCAACAAGCTTTGAGACTGTACAAATAGATACTGTAGGTCCATTAAGAATCTCGAATAATTACCGATACATATTAACACTACAATGTGAGTTAACTAAATTTGTCGTTGCTTTCCCAATAGAGAATAAGGAATCAAAAACTATAGCGGTAGGTTTAGTAGAAGAGTTTATATTAAAGTATGGACACTTTAAAATACTTAAGTCTGATTTAGGAACTGAGTTCACCAATAGACTTATGGGCGATATATGCAACTTATTAAATATAAAACAAATTTTTTCTACTCCATACCATCACCAAACGCTAGGTTCGGTTGAAAGAAACCATCGGGTTCTCAATGAATACATGTATTCTTTTGCTGATGATCAGCAATGGGATAGATGGATTCCGTACTACACCTTTGCGTACAACACTACACCTCATATAGATACCAATTATACACCTTATGAATTGGTATTCGGCAAATTGCCTTACCTTCCAAATGATTTAATTGAGGATGGTGAAAAGATTTACAATCTGGATGATTATGCTAATGAACTCAAAGTAAGATTAAAAATGTCTATTTCAAAGTCTAGGAAGATAATAGAAAATTTGAAAGCAAAGAGGGTTAAAGAACAAGGTCGTACAAACCCTATACACATAAATATTGGAGATCTTGTATTAGTAAAGAATGAGAACCGTAGAAAACACCAACCCCCTTATAAAGGTCCATATAAAGTAATAAATGTTGAAAATAGCAATGTTTTAATTGATATAGACGGACTCCAAAAATCAATACACAAGAATAGAATAAAACCATATAATGTAATCATTCAATAAATGTTAATAATAAGAAATTAAATTTATTGCGAACCGTATAGTGTAATTGTACAAAACATGTAACAATATTGTATGGGACATATTGCATTTCTATGTATAAGTGAACTATATATATAAAATTTTTTTTTTTTTTAGATTCGTATTAATATATTGTATAAAATTTCAATATATCAACACTCATCTAGAGGATTAGGGTGTTGTGTAACTCTACATATTTTTATATTCACTTAAAGATAAATACATTTCACATGAGCATAAATTCTAATTGACATATTTGTATAAATACATTTCATAGGAACATAAATTTTAATTGCAAGAATCTATTTCGAGCAATTCAAATTGTAATAAATATAACCCAAACTTATATTTCAACGCGCACATAAAATTCTTATCGTAAGAAACATTTTATGAAAATCAAAGTCAAGTTCAAATAATTATTTTGTAACATGATCACTTGATTTTGAATTCGAATGCATCGTTCATTGCATTCTTCATACAGACCTTTTCTGTGTAATGCGATACTAGTCGCGTGCTGAAGATAAACAAGTATATGCATTTTTATTCATGCGATCTGATATTACGACGTGCTATGCCGTAATGACGCATCTGTGAAATTGTCCTTATGTTTCGATAGACAATTAAAGGAATGTGAATGCATATGCTTGTGAACTGACCAAGTCAAGAATAAGGTCAAGTGGTTTCGGGTTTGTTTAAGGTGTGAAGAATGTAATGAGGATGTTGACACTTGTCGTGGAGTAAAAATTTATGAATAATAAATGAACGAAGAATTATGTTTTGAAATTGAAGTGTTGAAAGTAGGTTTTGGGTTTAGGAAAATTTATGACCAATATTTTAAGTAGGTTTACGAACTAATATTTTTGTATGTGTAATAATTTAAGTAGAGCATGACTTCTAGAAAATGATATAAATACCGTTGTGAATTTTAGAGAAAATACAGTTATACTTTTGACTTTCAACTTGCACTTTTCTCTGCGTGATAACGCTGTTTGAATTCGAAGTTATAATTGTCTACGCAATAACTTATCGTTGCGCTTACGTCTAGACTGCAAAAGAATTTAATACTCATTGGCAGTCTTAGTAACAGTAGCGTAGTGGACACTATGTCCTCGCTATTTTATCTGCGGCCCAGCCGCTTGGCTAGGTAGGTTTTTTTAAACTTGATTAAATATTCTTGATCCCACTAAAACCTACATCCACACAATAGTGAGGAACAAGAACGCGTGCAAGAACACGCATCTTTACACTAGTACTTGCCAAAGTTGGAAGTTCAGTTTATACATTGGCTGATAAAAATGGCAAAATTGGTAGTTTTCATGCAAAAGACATCAGACCGGGGAATTGATTGCGAAGTTATTACTTGCTTTGTCAAATATATCTATTATAAACAATTTTGTTTTGAGACTTTGTTTTCAGGGTCGAGACACATTTTCATAATTTTTTTTATTATTAATTAATTCAACCTTCGTTTAAATAGATTTTTTTAAAGATTTTCTTTCGGTCCCGTTTATGCGATTCTAAATTTTTTATGAAATTAATTATGATCTTAAACGTGTAATAGGTTTTTTTTTTGGAATCAATCAAAAGTAGAATTATCTTTCTGGATCGGTGGTTTATCATATATATATTGTCGCGTGTTTCGGTTCGCGGCCAATAATTTAATGTTCCGGGAAAGTGAAAACGCAATGTCTTTTAAATTAAATTAAAAGAGTTTATTTAATTTGTCAAAAATGCACAATCACTTCACTAACAATTTAACAACTTTAATTTTCACTATTAAAATTCTACCTTCCACTTGTCCATAAATTTCTATCGCAATTGTCTACTAAAATCACTTCACACTCAAACAATCAATATCGCCTGTAATTCGCGTATCGCAGTTTTCTATCGCGGTTGTAATGAATGATCCCCCCATTCATTCAGCTCGCCTTTATATAGGGTCTCTAATCATTCAACTCAGTTCTCGTACATTGATGAATAAGCGGGAACATTCCAGCAGCGTAATGAATGGGCAGTGACTCACTTTCAGATGTTGATAATGCTTGTTGGGTTCTCGTGGTTTCGAGTAAATTCATTTGCTGATGTTCTTAATGATTGTGAAAACAATTGCGACAGTAGCTCGCAGAATTATTTGCGCATGTAACAATATAAATATATTGTAATGAATCATGCGACGCCGCTGGCGACCACTACCAACACACCTTGCTGCTATGTGGCTTGTTATCTCATGTTGGTTGTGACGGATGCACATCCCATGTGAATTTTGTCGTGGGATGTCAAGGTGAATTGACAGCCACATGGCAGTGGAGTGTGTAGGTAATAGCCGCCACCCAAGAAGAGTCGGCTGTCACTTTTTGAAGGGGTTGTCGAAGCCTTGCGTGTGTTCCGCAGTTTCGGTCACAAATTTGTGTGAATGTCGATACCTCGCAACTTAGCCAGTGGAACTGGGAGATATTATCAACGCTGTAATGATTTTTAATTTTATTTACGATCGCGGAACCGACCTTTCATCGGTTCTAGACGTTAAGTCTGAGTAGTGCCAACATACGGTACCAACCGGTCAACCAATCCGTGCACCGTAACCCATTCACGCGGTGGCTGCTTGTCGGCCAGCTAGATCGGAGAGGATTTCGGTCGCGGGTCTCCGAATGGGTTACGCTCATTTACAATATTCAGCCACCTATACACGCCCGTTTTCAAACGCGTTACAAAAACAAAACCATACGGAGAGGAAACCTATTCTACGTTACTCCGTATTTCTTCATCAACCAGTCAAAAGTACAAAATCTAATTTTTACTTCGCGTTCCCGAATTTCCGACGCGGTACCGAAAAGTATCCTACGTTAACTCATCCCGACGAAAGCTACTCTAATAAAACGGCAAAACAACAAAGGTACCGCGTACCGCGCGCGACGCGAACCGACTTCAGCGGATTTTCTCAAACCCTACCCTCGCGACGGCATACTTACCCTACACCTCATTTCCCGCTGAAAAGCAGAGCTACTGGAAAGGAAAGTCTATTTTTCTCGTTAGCAATTCATGTTGTTATTCATAGATAAATCACAATCGTGGTCTTATACAGTAAATAATTGATTTTACCAATTACGCTATCTCCTAAATACAGTCTACCGTCCTCCGTCAATGGAAGACCCAATTACGCAACCAATCTGTACATAAGCTCAGCTCACGATCTGAGATTCATTCAATAGTATCTATCAATTTCATAGGAAAAGTATTCTGATCAGTACACCGTTCCCTTCCCTGTTTCAAAGTATCATACTATGTTAATGCGTAAAAGAAAACAAAACATTCCTTGAAATGATCGTAATGATGGCGATTCCAAAAGGAATTTGTGACTTGTGAGATGTGAGTTGAAGTAATTATTTACTTCTATGACTTGGCAATTCAAGCGTAATTTAATTAAATCGATTTGTTCAATTGGATTTGATTAATCTAAATTATACAACTATTCAATTGGATATTTACTCTTACATTTAGTACAAATATCATATCTAGATTTGATTAAAAATAAAATTACTGCCTAAATTTGATTAAATAGTAAATTTTAACAAACGCTTCAACAATTGTCTAAATGTGATGAAGATTTAATTCATATACGCGTTGAACATAAAGAAAATGTTTGAGTATTCATAAAAAAAAAATCACAAAATATCTTCACAATCCCTTTCCGCTTCTCATCTTAATCGATCCAAACGAGATAAAACCGAAACGTAGTCGTCGACATCGTCGAAACCCCGAAACAAGTTCATTAGAATATTATCGAATCGCCAGCCGTTTTGTTCTGCATGTTCGGGTGCGTAGTAGCGATCCGAGAATCGATGCAGTTTGTGTAGGCCCAGCTTCCCGTCCACGTAGAGGCCACTCGCAATTAAATTCTGCATATAACTGTTGTCAATTTGACGATTCTTCACAGACCTGGGAAAGATTGCTGGCGAATCAATCTGTAGGCGATCCACAATTTCACTTGAATTTGCAAATAGTTTATCAGAATCTTTAATAAGTTACACATAAGATCCAAGAAAAAGCTGCCCATTCATATAATTTAAAAGCCCGTCATCAACGTTTTGAAGTTGGTCTAACAGTTTGGTGTCGGAATTTCGCCACTAATGACGCTTCTAAAATTTTACTCAAAAATTAGCTCCTAAATCTCTTACATCTCTAGTACTTGCCAAAGTTGGAAGTTCAGTTTATACATTGGCTGATAAAAATGGCAAAATTGGTAGTTTTCATGCAAAAGACATCAGACCGGGGAATTGATTGCGAAGTTATTACTTGCTTTGTCAAATATATCTATTATAAACAATTTTGTTTTGAGACTTTGTTTTCAGGGTCGAGACACATTTTCATAATTTTTTTTATTATTAATTAATTCAACCTTCGTTTAAATAGATTTTTTTAAAGATTTTCTTTCGGTCCCGTTTATGCGATTCTAAATTTTTTATGAAATTAATTATGATCTTAAACGTGTAATAGGTTTTTTTTTTGGAATCAATCAAAAGTAGAATTATCTTTCTGGATCGGTGGTTTATCATATATATATTGTCGCGTGTTTCGGTTCGCGGCCAATAATTTAATGTTCCGGGAAAGTGAAAACGCAATGTCTTTTAAATTAAATTAAAAGAGTTTATTTAATTTGTCAAAAATGCACAATCACTTCACTAACAATTTAACAACTTTAATTTTCACTATTAAAATTCTACCTTCCACTTGTCCATAAATTTCTATCGCAATTGTCTACTAAAATCACTTCACACTCAAACAATCAATATCGCCTGTAATTCGCGTATCGCAGTTTTCTATCGCGGTTGTAATGAATGATCCCTCCATTCATTCAGCTCGCCTTTATATAGGGTCTCTAATCATTCAACTCAGTTCTCGTACATTGATGAATAAGCGGGAACATTCCAGCAGCGTAATGAATGGGCAGTGACTCACTTTCAGATGTTGATAATGCTTGTTGGGTTCTCGTGGTTTCGAGTAAATTCATTTGCTGATGTTCTTAATGATTGTGAAAACAATTGCGACAGTAGCTCGCAGAATTATTTGCGCATGTAACAATATAAATATATTGTAATGAATCATGCGACGCCGCTGGCGACCACTACCAACACACCTTGCTGCTATGTGGCTTGTTATCTCATGTTGGTTGTGACGGATGCACATCCCATGTGAATTTTGTCGTGGGATGTCAAGGTGAATTGACAGCCACATGGCAGTGGAGTGTGTAGGTAATGGCCGCCACCCAAGAAGAGTCGGCTGTCACTTTTTGAAGGGGTTGTCGAAGCCTTGCGTGTGTTCCGCAGTTTCGGTCACAAATTTGTGTGAATGTCGATACCTCGCAACTTAGCCAGTGGAACTGGGAGATATTATCAACGCTGTAATGATTTTTAATTTTATTTACGATCGCGGAACCGACCTTTCATCGGTTCTAGACGTTAAGTCTGAGTAGTGCCAACATACGGTACCAACCGGTCAACCAATCCGTGCACCGTAACCCATTCACGCGGTGGCTGCTTGTCGGCCAGCTAGATCGGAGAGGATTTCGGTCGCGGGTCTCCGAATGGGTTACGCTCATTTACAATATTCAGCCACCTATACACGCCCGTTTTCAAACGCGTTACAAAAACAAAACCATACGGAGAGGAAACCTATTCTACGTTACTCCGTATTTCTTCATCAACCAGTCAAAAGTACAAAATCTAATTTTTACTTCGCGTTCCCGAATTTCCGACGCGGTACCGAAAAGTATCCTACGTTAACTCATCCCGACGAAAGCTACTCTAATAAAACGGCAAAACAACAAAGGTACCGCGTACCGCGCGCGACGCGAACCGACTTCAGCGGATTTTCTCAAACCCTACCCTCGCGACGGCATACTTACCCTACACCTCATTTCCCGCTGAAAAGCAGAGCTACTGGAAAGGAAAGTCTATTTTTCTCGTTAGCAATTCATGTTGTTATTCATAGATAAATCACAATCGTGGTCTTATACAGTAAATAATTGATTTTACCAATTACGCTATCTCCTAAATACAGTCTACCGTCCTCCGTCAATGGAAGACCCAATTACGCAACCAATCTGTACATAAGCTCAGCTCACGATCTGAGATTCATTCAATAGTATCTATCAATTTCATAGGAAAAGTATTCTGATCAGTACACTGTTCCCTTCCCTGTTTCAAAGTATCATACTATGTTAATGCGTAAAAGAAAACAAAACATTCCTTGAAATGATCGTAATGATGGCGATTCCAAAAGGAATTTGTGACTTGTGAGATGTGAGTTGAAGTAATTATTTACTTCTATGACTTGGCAATTCAAGCGTAATTTAATTAAATCGATTTGTTCAATTGGATTTGATTAATCTAAATTATACAACTATTCAATTGGATATTTACTCTTACATTTAGTACAAATATCATATCTAGATTTGATTAAAAATAAAATTACTGCCTAAATTTGATTAAATAGTAAATTTTAACAAACGCTTCAACAATTGTCTAAATGTGATGAAGATTTAATTCATATACGCGTTGAACATAAAGAAAATGTTTGAGTATTCATAAAAAAAAAATCACAAAATATCTTCACAATCCCTTTCCGCTTCTCATCTTAATCGATCCAAATGAGATAAAACCGAAACGTAGTCGTCGACATCGTCGAAACCCCGAAACAAGTTCATTAGAATATTATCGAATCGCCAGCCGTTTTGTTCTGCATGTTCGGGTGCGTAGTAGCGATCCGAGAATCGATGCAGTTTGTGTAGGCCCAGCTTCCCGTCCACGTAGAGGCCACTCGCAATTAAATTCTGCATATAACTGTTGTCAATTTGACGATTCTTCACAGACCTGGGAAAGATTGCTGGCGAATCAATCTGTAGGCGATCCACAATTTCACTTGAATTTGCAAATAGTTTATCAGAATCTTTAATAAGTTTTATTATTATCCGGTAGTTAGCATCACTACAATCACGTAGTCTACTCAAATGATTTCGATAGAGTAGTAACATATCTTGATGTTCGATGGATAATGTATTTAGGTATGATTCAGGCTTGTTTACTCTGAGAACTGAGTATGTTCGGATTCATTAGCACTGGGTTTTCCCGCGCAAGTTAAAGTATATTGAAAATTATTAATCTCGCGACAGCTGCGAAATGCTAGTATTTAGGTTATATGATAATACGGAAGATAAAAGCAAGATTAAATACATTCGATTACGAAATTGACCCAGAGTTACTCAATTTAAGGGAGTGTTCCGCATTTCATGCAAATTCGCTAGCATTGAATTCGTGAGTCGTCTGTTCTTGATCTGGATTGACGTCATTAGAAATTTTTTTCCGGAACTGTCTAATTTTCGAAAGAACCTTACGCTCAAAGTTGACGATTTCAAATATGAGTACGCGTACCACACATGCTAATTCACATGGCCATGCAAATAGTAAAGATTAGATAAGCGGTTCCGAGTTACAGTTGTACTCCGAACACTATAACACTGTCACTTCAATTTCCTAAAGTGTGGTTCATTACAGTGATCCATTAGCATTGTTCCACACATTTCGAACGAAGCACTTGGGGTTCACCTAGAAATACGGCCAACTGAAATATTGCAATAAACAGATTTTCAGGATTTGTATTGGGCCCAGTACAATGGACAAGACATAGGGGGAACGCCTGCAAATTTTCCTTCGAAGAAAAGTTAATTTCACACCTTTATGAAAAGAAACGATCAGATACCCGATTCAGGACAAGCCAAAATTTATTCGATTATGCTTTGGTTTTTCTGGGGTGAATAAAAAACACAAGTCATTACGTTTGCCGACCAGCAGATTTCGATCCGCAGAAACTTTCCCAACAAGCATCAAAATTTATCGAAGGAAGATGCCACCTAATTTTCCAATGCGGTCGCGGGTGCAGTCAACAAGACAACAAATCGAAAGGTTCAACCCAGCATATGAACATAAAGCCCGTTCGAATTTAGTGCTTGAAAATACAGTAATTTTATTTTCCGGAAAAAGCGCAAATCACCAGGTTCGAATAAAATCAAGACCGAAATTAACCAACCCAGGGCACCACGGTAAGAGTAAACACGACAACAAAAACAGCGGTCAGAAAACTCGGCTCAGGATGGAAACTCCCAACGTTTCCCCGAGATACGGTTTAAGACATCCGACCCGATTCGTAACAGGTAGCTGGTTAGAATTAAGGAAGCGGCAACTATAATATCGGAAACTTTACTTGTTTTTTCGTCCGCGCAATTTTCTTTCACAGTTTCGCGTTCCCATTCAGATCCTCTACATTCGCACTTTACACTTACTTGATATCTCCTAGCTGTTGTCGCTGCCTCCACCGGGATATCCTCTTGGGGTGGCTGCCTCCTCAATCGCCGCGCAGCTTGCGACGATGGCGACTTTAGCGATTTCGGTAGTAAAAAAGGTTGAAACTCGCGAAGTGCAATTTCACTTGTTCTGCCTAATATTTTCATCCAAAGCCATCGTATGAAACGCTTTCCGCAACCTGTTTTACCTAAGCACAATGTATCTTCTTTTACCCGTATAAATTATAACTAATATTTTATACTTGCCTCCTAACAACCTAAATTTCCCGAATTACGCACCAGAACACGCCGATCACGCCGGCCTCCATGCAAGACAAAGAATCCAGTTGACATCCCACGACAAAATTGACGTGGGATGTGCAACCGTCACAACCGACGTGAGATGCCAAGCCACTCGGTGGCAAGGTGTGTTAGTGAGTCGCCAGCGGCGTCACAAGATTCATTACAACGCTCAGCTAAAATCGTACGTTTCGCCCGTCATGGATGCACGAATAGGCCATTTTTCCATACCGTCGTGATGGAGCTTAGGTAAGATCAATTAGAAAATTCTTGGCCAAAGTACAAGCCCTGTATCACCAATAGCTTCATCATCATCTATCGCATCAACTGCAAGTACAGCCCCAATCTCATCAACGGCACCCACTGCAACAACAACAACAACAACAGCGAAGAAGGGAAAATTTGGCGGGTTTCTGCCAAACAGTTGCATCCTTCCAAGGTTTAAGAATCAAAACAAGGACAAGAATAAGGAAAAAGAGAAGGACAAAGTCAAGGAGAAAAACTCATCCAATCATAGTTCAAACGACGAAGACTAGCAGGTCAGTGTTAAAATAATAAAACAGACAGTAAGTTTTGATTTTTATGATGGGGCACAAAAATTATCGAAGGGAAGAAATAGTTAATTGAAAAGGCTAAATAGTATGCCCATGAAATATAATTCAGAAATACACGAGCAATATATCAGACTGATTCAACTGAGTTTAATAAAAAATAACAATATAGCAGGTGTAAAAGGTTTTTGTTTGTCGAGACGCGGCCATGAAAAAGCAAAGACTACACATCAAGGTAGAAAAACAACAGGGGAAAATAAATACAAAGTAAACATAAAATAAATTTTGCCATAAAGTTTTCACAATTGACGAAATGAACATATGATAGAATTTAGGAAAAAACAAAATACAAATTCATAAAAGTAGGATTATGAGAAAATAGTGTATTATAAGAAGTTTATATTTTTCCTAATGTATGAATACCAAACAAAAGATTATGGAAAAATGTTTTCAATGTAAAAATGATAAAATTCAAATGAAATTGCAAGAGGTATTTAGTTGTGTTTTAAAGGGAATTTCGCTGGCAACAAAAGATTACATTTGTCCATTTATATTATAGTTCTATAACTACTCCAGTGAGCATTTAGATAACCGAAAGATAACAATGCAAATGTTAGGGACGCCTGAGTGAATCAATGGAATAAAATGAGAGATGCTTTCAAAAAGATATTTTGCCAATATTCCAAAACGTTCGCATTTTTGATTCACACTACATTTTTGGAAAGTCGCGAAAGATTCTACTCGTGAATGCATTGTGCCCACAACGCATAAATTTGATGATTGCCATTCTAAAAACAGTCCTAAACCAATTGCATTTCATTCCAAATAATTGCCATTCATTGCAAATGTTTTTTTTCTATGCTCGTTCGTACTAAATGTGTTTTTCTTTTATTTCGAAATATAAATCGAAATGAAATTTGTAAAAAGTTGAAACAATGTAGCTATAAATTATTTATTATTCTAGACACCACTACTGTAAGACGTATAAAGTTTAGAAATTTTCCCCGATTAATCTGTAAATGTGCGCCGTATCATAATCATCATTGATGTAAAATTCAGAGAGCCTAAAGCGTTCTAGAATACTTTTTGCTTTACACCATAACAGATACTATTGCCATTTCACAAGGTAAAAATGTATTCATTTCAGTAACGAATCATGTAAATTTATTTCATAGCATTTTCAATCTTATTGTAAGTAATTTTGTAAAGTCAAAACTATTCGATATAATTCTTTTTTATAATTGGGTAAATCTGTTTATCTTTAAAAATCAACACATGAGTGGTTATGAAAGCTGCTATTATTATTTGTTGCAACTTGTAATTTATTTTAGTGAAATAGCAGAAAAGAACTTAGAAGCCATAATGAGTTCGTGAAGGTTAACGTTTCTGTTTTAAGTGCTAAAATTTCATTTTTACATTTTATACGTACGAAAATTGTAAGTGAAAATGGAAACAAAATATCATCGAAATTTGTTTTAGTATGAAAGAGAAGAATGATGTACATTTGCAACATGTTTATACGATTTACAATTGAAAAAGCAAATGAGAAAAATATTTCTGAAATATTGTGGAATTTTAGGAATGTCAGATTAAGAAATAATATGAATTGCTAAACCTTAACAACGACTTTCCTTTCCAGTGGTTCCTTCTTTCAACGGGAAGTAGAGTGCATGGTAAGTATGTCGTCGCGAGGGTAGGGTTTGAGAAAATCCGCTGAGGTCGGTTTCGCGTCGCGCGCGGTACGCGGTACCTTAGTTGATTTTGGTTCTTCTTTAGCATAGTTTTTTTCGGATTTACGTTAACGTAGTATATTTTTCGGTACCGCGTCGGTAAAATTCGGGAACGCGAAATAGAAATTAGATTTGTTTGATACTTTGACTGGAGGAATGAAGAAATACGGAGTAACGTAAAGTAGGTTTCTTCTCCGTATGATTGTGTTTTTGACGCGTTTGAAACGGGCGTTTAATGGTGGCTGAAAAATTGTAAATGAGCGTAATCCATTTGGAGACCCGCGAACGAAATCCTCTCCGATCTAGCTGGCCGACAAGAAGCCACCGCGAAAATGGATTACGGTGCACGGATTGGTTGACCGGTTGGTACCATCCGTTGGCATTACTCAGACTTAACGTCTAGAACCGATGAGAGGTCGGTTCCTCGTTCGGACTTAGCCTTAAAATCATTACAATATATATATATATATATATATATATATATATATATATATATATATATATATATATATATATATATATATCTATATATATATATATCTATATATCTATATAAATATATATTTATATATATATATATATATATATATATATATATATATATATATATATAAATATATAAATATATAGATATATATATAAATATATATATATATATATATATATATATATATATATATATATATATATATATATATATATATATATATATATATATATATTAGCTGCGTCGAAACGAGGACGCGAGGAAGGCGGTTGCCCGCGAAGTGAGACAGCGTTCACTCAACGATTGGCCGTAATCTTGCTTGGGTGAATTGCACGAAGGGAAGGTAGACTGCGCGCCTCATCCTGGATGTGAGACTGTGGCCAAATCGAAGGCATGGTGAGACTGACCCAGCTTTTGAGACTATCTGACCCAGCTTTTGAGACTATCTGATCCAGCTTTTGAGACTATCTGACCCAGCTTTTGAGACTATCTGACCCAGCTTTTGAGCGGGCATGAGTGTTTTCAGTCTTACCTGCACAAGATTTGTAAGTCACGGTCCTCCGATTGTCGGTTTTGCCCAGAGGAGGAAGACAATGCCTGCCACACATTTTTTGCGTGTACAAAATGGGCCAGGCTGCGAAGAGAACTCTACAGGGAGGCGGGAGAGCTCACCCCAAGTAATATATTCGGTGATGCTCGAATCGGTTGACAAATGGAACCAGGTGGCACTTTATGTTTGGGCAGTCCTAAAAGATAAAAGGGACTCACAGCAGCCGGAGGCATTGGGGCTGGGGGGTCGCTTTTTTGGCACTTCCTCTTCCCCTCTTCTCTCCCGCTAGAAAAGGGATCCCCCAGCTTGAAGGCGCCTCACAGCGTAACATAACGAGACGTGGCTCGAAGTAATGTGTCAAACGGTTCCAGGCTAGGTTCTTAGGTTGACAGGGGAGGTGTTTAGTGGGTAGTCCAGTCGCCTTCTTGTGAGCATGGGAGTCCCACACTCTGTGCATAAATGGCATTCACCTCCTAAACACAAAAAAAAACTCATTTCTAACTCAATTACCACAGCAGCCTTGAGCAACACACACACACATATATATATATGTGTGTATATATATATATATATATGTATATATATACATATATATATATATATATATATATATATATATATATATATATATATATATATATATATATATATATATATTTATATATATATGTATATATATATATATATATATATATATATATATATGTATATATATACATATATATATATATATATATATATATATATATATATATATTTATATATATATATATATATATATATATATATATATATATATATATATATATATATATATAGCCAGAGGCTACCACCAAGTTCTTGTACAACCCTAAGACCGACCTTAGACAGCTTTTAGCACAAGCTATAGTCATAATCAATATAAACGTATGCCTTTTGGATCAAAGGGGGCCCCTGCGATTAATAAATTACGTGATGACAGGTCTCCAGGGCTTTGTTTGCTCCGTATATTTAGACAATATAGTCGTCTATGGGAAAAACTAGTATGAGTACATTGACAAACTTAGGAGAATATTCTCCCGACTAAGGGAGAAAAGTTTGATCTACAACCAGAAAATTGACAATTCCTTCATCCTGAGGTAGTTTGTCTGGGACATATCTGCTCCCAAGCTGTCGCCCGACCGGACCCTAGCAAAACTAGCTGTGTCCAAGAATTCCTTCTTTCAAAAACTGCAAGGAGGTTATAGTCTTTTCTAAGTTTGGTAAACTAATATCGCAAATTCATATGCAACTTTTCAAAAGTGGCCAAACCACTAACAAACCTGCTCAGGAAGTGTGTAAAATATAATTGGACAGACAAATGGCAAGAAGCATTTCAGCTTCTTAAAACCGCATTGGTTCAGCCACTCCTACTAGCCTACTCCGATTTTAGTAAGCCTTTCAACCTTACCGCTGATGCCAGCAATGAAGCATTGGGTCCAGCTTTGTCTTTGCTTTGGCATCTCAGCCAAATTAGTCCGTTTACCAAAATGACGATGATGTCGACGACCTCCCAAGTCCGCATTAATAACGAACACCATTAACACAAATATCGGACTAAAGCAGGGAGAGGGGCTGGCGCCATTGTTATTCAATTTGGCTCTAGAGTATGTCATACGGAAGCTACCTGTCGATACACGAGGTACATTACTATACAAGTCGAGCCAAGTAGTAGCCTATGTGGACGACATCAACATTTTAGCACGGTTGTTAACAACTGCCAAAGAACTCTTCCTGAACTCGACAGCGAAGCAAAACTAGTAGGACTACAAATCAATGAAAATAAAACAAAGCCCATGACGCAGTCGAGGAAAATTATCTCAAGTACACAAAATATCACACTTGGCAAATACGATATCGAACCGAAAACCTGAAAACCTTATGGAGCTCAGAAATATGATTATGGAGTCCAAGCATGATTCTACCATTGAGAAAAAGATCAGATGTCGACAACATACATGGATAACAAAGAAAGCTATTGCGGCTAATATTAACAAAAGGAAGGCTTATAAAAAATACAAAAAGAATGCTGAAGATAACGCACTTAAATATCTGTATAACCAAGCCTTAAAAGAATCAAAACGTCTCATAAAAGAAGCTAAATTTTCATATTAGTTCAGATGATTGGAGATAGCGGCGGACAACTCGCCGAAATATGGAAAATAATCAATGAAGTAAAAGATAATTTATCACCCTGGATCATGTCATCAAATGCTGATTTTTTGGCATGGACTCTGATAATGCAGCACGCCCAAGTGGAACAGCAAACTCGCTAAACTACTTTTTTTCAACAATTGGTGAAAAAATTATCAAGGAGCTTGGTGACAAGTCAACTAGCTATTTGCAATAAACATAAGCAGTCGAGCAGCCCCGTGGTGATCAGGAGTGGCTGCTCCTGAAGAGATAAGGTGGTCACCCCGTCGAAACTGCTTAGTTTGTTGTTTTACTAGTGTAAAGTAAACTGCATCCGTCAAGTTTCCATCCTTTAGGCAGAGATGAGTGGTTCACTTCAGCCACTTTAACATCTTTAGGTTTGACATTCCCCTTGTAATGCAACGACCTTCTTCGGTGAAAGTAACGGTTGCTTTTTGTGTAATGTTTGCGTTTGTCTCAAGCCTCCGTGTCCGCTAACTTTAACGAGGCAAAAAAAAAAAATTGAATTACTGTAGAGTAGCTTAATTGACACCTAATAGAACTTTTCTAAAGACAATAAAAATTGATCGGTGCGTCTTGTAGAGTAGAGTACGCGTGATAAGTATTTTGTAGTGTAGCTTCGTGGCTCGACAAGAACCCGCCTCATATGATCCCGCAAATGCTAGTCGTCAAGCACGCGTACGCGGTCGTTAAGCGAAGCTAGTTAGCTGAGCTCGGTGTTGTTTAAAGCTCGCTGACACTTATGCCAGACCATCGGCACCCGTGTCCTACACGGGCATTAAAAAAATCATTACATATTTCAATATCATACATAGCCCCTCTAAGTCCATCTTTATATTCATCAAACGACTAAAAGAGAAGTATTAAATACAATCGAAGATTTGAAAAAAAAAAAAAAATGCAGCAGAAATTTTATAAACGAGCATATTAGAAATGGAACATTTTCCGGACGAAGAGAAACTGGCAAAAATAATTCCAATATTCAAAGGAGGAGATCATGTGGACCGAATAATTACTGATCTGTTGCACTTTTGACAGCCTTTAGTAAAATATTCGAAAAACTTGTAAATAATCGTTTAAAATTTTTCTTAATGGACAATTCTATCATAAATCCGAAGTAGTTTGGCTTTCAAAAGAACAAGAACACTTTCGATGCGTTATTTTCTGTCTCACGTTACATCAATGAAAGTCTTGATAAAAGAGATTAAGTTATTGCAATTTTTGTGGACTTGAAGAAAGCTTTTGATACAGTTGATCATGACCTGTTACTTCAAAAACTTGAATCGTATGGTTTACAAGGCAAACCGAAACAACTTTTTAAAAGTTATTTGGAAGGAAGATTCCAAAGAATATCAGTTAATAATGTCTTGAGCAATTCAGTACCAATGAAATCGAGGGTTCCTCAAGGATCCATACTTGGTCCAACCTTGTTTTTGCTATATACTAATGATTATGTAAACTGAAAGGTCACTACACATTATATGTTGATGATACTGTACGTCTTCATTCGGGATGTTATATATGTATACAAATGAAACATATCTGCTCTTTTACTAATACAGTCATATATCATTATACACATTTATATATGTATACAAATGAAACATATTTCCTCTTTTTACTAATACAGTCATATATCATTATACACATTTGCATCCTAATATTTCGGCCACTTCTTTCCTAACCTTTCGAGCGGCAACATGTGATATCGCGCGCCAATATGAAGTGTCAAATATCTTGTATTAAATTGTATTAAATGAATTGAATACCTGTTAGTGAATAAACTATTTGAATTATGATAACTCGGTGCGTTTTATAAAACTTAAAGCCCATGAACAAAACAGTGCTAAACACACGAAACGAGCAACATTAAAACATGGTGTCAGGTTTGTGAAAATTTTGAAAAGTGCCCATGAAAACGAGAAAAATGGCCGAAGGCGAAAATAAACGAGGACCCGGCGTGCTAACCAGCAGAATTCAGGCTTTGGAGCAAACTCTGAATTCGCAACAAGCAACAGCATACGTGAATATCCCTCTACCAGAGCCATTGAACATCAAGGTAGGCGATATTTCTCAGAATTTCAAGCATTTCGAAGAAAGATGGAACAACTATGTCATCGCCAGTGGACTCGATAACAAGCCCGAGGAAAGAAAGAAAGCGATTCTTCTAACTGCGATAGGAAATTACGTTTTTCAAATGTACGGCAATCTACCTCTAACCGAGCAAGAAAAATCGACAGCTGAAAACATACTGAAAGCTATCAAGAAGAATCGAACACCACGAGTTAATAAAAGGTATGAGCGAGCGATTTTCAACCTAACGACTCAAAACCAAAATGAAACCTATGACGAATACTTTGCGCGTCTACGAGAGTTGAATAAAAATATGCAATACGGAGATATGTCGGATGATATACTACTCGACAAGATAATATGCTCCATAAAAGATATAGGACTCAGGGAAAAACTTTGGCTAGATACAGACATTACCTTGTCAAAAGCAATTGATATTTGCAAATCAAAAGAAAATGCCGCAAAACAATTAGGGGAATTACAATCTCATAGTACGAATAACGTTCATGCAGAAAATACTACCGACATTGTCAGCAAAGTGCGCAAAATTGCAACCAATAAAGCATATAAGCCAAAAACGGACCGAAATAAACAGTCATGCAAATACTGCGGATACCAGTACCATAAAAATCTGAGGGAATGCCCAGCGAGATCTGCGGTGTGTAGAAAGTGTAGCAAACATGGACATTACGCATCTGTATGTATGTCAACTAATACGAGTACAAGCAACAATCGAACACCCAACATTAAACACGTTAAAAGTCTACAAAATGAGCAACAACTAATACTAACACTAATCTGGTAACAATTGATTTAGACATCAGACAACAGAGCGACATATTCAGAAACGTCAAATGTATTCTAGATACGGGAGCTACCTGCAATATAATCGGACTAAACAAGTTGAAGCATGTCACTCAACAACGAAAAATAGTAGCAACGCCAACAACAACGAAATTGCAAGCATTCGGGAATAACAGAATGGTGCCATTGGTGACCGGAGATCATGCACCACTACTCTCAGCAAGCACCTGCCAGAAGATGAATTTAATCAAACTTTGCTTCAACGTAAACAAAATTTCTTCAGAAGCAGAACGAATTTGCCAAGAGTACGCATCTGTTTTCGAAGGACTCGGAGAATTCAAAGGTGAGGTGAAACTTGAACTACAAGAAAATGTTGTGCCTAGTAAGCAAACGCCGCGACGAGTTCCAACCGCGTTACATAGTAACCTCCGTTCAATTTTAAATGAAATGGAAAGCGATGGAGTCATTGAAAAGCAAATTGAACCAACGCCTTGGCTGAACAACATCGTTTTGGTCAAGAGAAACGAAAAATTTCGATTGTGCCTAGATCCACGCGAACTCAACAAACATCTGAACGACGTTCTATTCACATCGAAGACGCTACAAGAAGCTTTACCGAGTCTAGCAAACGCTAAAATATTTTCAACAGTTGATGCAAAAAAAGGATTTTGGCAACTGAAACTGGAAAAAAGCAGCAGTGATCTAACCTCATTCAGCACACCCTTTGGCAACTACAAGTTTTTAAGGATGCCTTTTGGTATAAAACCAGCAATGGAATTTTTTCAAATTGCACTCACAGAAATTTTAAGTGGATTAAATGGTGTAATTAACATTGCAGATGACATTTTAATATTTGGCTGTGGCCAAACCGATGAAGAAGCCCTAACCGATCACAACAGGAATCCACGCAAGCTTCTTGAACGACTTGAGGCGGAACACGTTAAACTCAACAAGGAGAAGATAAACCTCAGCATGAAAGAAGTAAAATTCTATGGCCATATACTAACTAAGAATGGAATAAAGGCAGATGAAACAAAAACGTCAGCGATACGCAACCTACCACGTCCGCGCAACAAGGAGGAACTAGCAAGATTTCTCGATATGATAACGTACCTTGGAACGTACATACCGAATTTAGCTTCGAATTCGCATAACTTAAGAGAATTAACTCACAAATCATCAAATTTTAACTGGACTGAGGTACATGAACACGAATTCACAGAATTAAAAAATATTCTAACAACAATTCCAACGCTTAAATATTTCGATGCTACAAAGCCGGTAACCATACAAACCGATGTATCTTCATTTGGTATCGGAAGCGTTCTTTTGCAAGACAATCGGCCCATTACTTATGGTTCGAAAACACTATCTAGCACTCAGAAAAACTACGCACAAATAGAGAAAGAGATGCTTGCAATACTCTATGCTTGTAAACGTTTCGACCAATATATCTGTGGCATATCTGATGTTACTATTGAAACGGATCATAGCCCATTAGTGAAAATCTTCGCGAAACCACTGCTAGAAGCCCCAAAGCGACTACAAAATATGATACTCATGTTACAGCGATACAAACTTAATATCATATAAGAGAAAGGTAAAGAAATGTATATTGCGGATACCCTTTCAAGAGCTCCCGAAAACATATCGAACGAAAAAAAGCTATATGATATCTACAGGATCAAAAATATATTCGAAACAATAGAAAATATAAACTGCATTGATGAATTGCCAATAAGTGATAACAAGACGAAAAGAATAATAGAAGAAACAAAAAATGATCCGGCAATGATAGAATTATACGAGAAAATACAAAACGGTTGGCCAAATTCGAAGAACAAATTAAACGAAACACTCAAACAATACTTTCCTTATAAAGAACTCCTAACAATACAAGACGGTTTGATCTTAAAAGGAAATCGTACTCTCATACCAGATTCTTTACGAAACACGATCTTAGCCAGATTGCATACAAGCCATTCCGGAATCGAAAATACTCTCAAATTAGCCAGAGAAACTGTATTTTGGCTAGGAATAAATGGTCATGTAAAATCAATAATCCAAAACTGCAATACTTGCATAAAATATTCGAAACAGCAACAACGAGAGCCAATGATAACACACGAGATCCCAGCACATCCGTTTGAAATTGTTTCAATGGATATTTTTGAAGTTACAATTACGAATCGCGTTCATCGTTTCTTAATCACCGTAGACCATCACTCTGACTATTTTGAAATTGATGAGCTTGCAGACATGACTGCAATTCTAATTCTAATCTGCAAACGAAATTTTGCAAGGCATGGCGTACCAAAGAAGGTGATATCGGACAATAGTCAACAATTCATTGGACACGAATTTAAACAGTTTTCTAAAGAATGGAACTTCCAACACACGACATCTAGTCCTCATCACCAGCAAGGTAATGGTAAAGCGGAAGCATCTGTGAAAACGGCGAAAACGATGATCACAAAATGTTTAGATTCCAACGAGGACTTCTACAAAGCTCTGTTAGTATGGCGAAACACTCCCAACAAAATCGGATCTAGTCCTGCAAAGCGAATCTTTTGTCGATGGTTGCGATGTAATATTCCTTCAGCCGATTACGAAGAACGAGTAATGAATAATGTTCAGGAGTCCATAATCAAAAACCGGGAGTATTCGAAGAAATATTACGATCGCGGAACCAAAAAGGAGAAAATGTTTTCACCAAAGTTAACGTCAAAACCAACCAGTGGGAACCAGGCGTCATCGTGAAGTCTATCAACGCGAGATCATACATCGTTCGTGTGGGACGAAACGAATATGTGCGTAATTCGATCCATATTCGAAGGTTACCAAATCAACGTGGCGAGCACTCGGATAATTCCAGCGTTCCAGTAGAAGAGAAATTTGCAACAGACCGAGAACCTTTAGCGAGAGATGGCTTCAACGTTTTTAATCAACAGCGACCGATCAGAAAATCATCTAGAATTATAAAGCCCGTAAATAGACATGAAGCGCCTTATTAAAAGAAAAAAAGAGGATGTTATATATGTATACAAATGAAACATATTTGCTCTTTTACTAATACAGTCATATATCATTATACACATTTATATATGTATACAAATGAAACATATTTCCTCTTTTTACTAATACAGTCATATATCATTATACACATTTGCATCCTAATATTTCGGCCACTTCTTTCCTAACCTTTCAAGCGGCAACATGTGATATCGCGCGCCAATATCAAGTGTCAAATATCTTGTATTAAATTGTATTAAATGAATTGAATACCTGTTAGTGAATAAACTATTTGAATTATGATAACTCGGTGTGTTTTATAAAACTTAAAGCCCATGAACAAAACAGTGCTAAACACACGAAACGAGCAACATTAAAACACGGGACATGATATAGTTGCCATGAAGAATATCGTCAACAAGGATCTAGATAAATATCTTTCATGGCTTATCGTAAATAAGCTAGCATTGAATACTACAAAGACAAAATACATTATTTTTAAACGGAAGAATAAGGAAGACATAGAAGTTCACCTAAAAATTAGCAGCGGAAAATTGCAATGAGTGTTTAAAATTAAATATCTTAGAATGTTGAGAAGATATGGAGATTTTCCAATGCATATAAAGAAACATGTATTAAATGCATTTGTACTGACAAAGCTACATTATGCGGTGGTCATTTGGGGTCAATCGTCAAAGCAAAACCTTAATATTATATCCAGGATACTAACTAAAGCCTATAAAAATATTCTAAACCTTCCACTTCTCACTCCAACAAGACTAGTGTATCAACGGACCAATGCACTCACCTTCAGTCAAATCATTACTATGGAGAAAGCTAAGTTTATCTTCAAATGTCTAAGTTCCAGTGAATTGGAACAAAACCTCTTTATAAAAGTATCACAAATAAATCCATATAATTCAAGAAATGCGAACAATTTTGTAATACCTTACGCCAGAACTGATCGACTACAGAACGATGCTCTGCGTATATACTCGTACAACAATCTTCCAGATACAGTAAAAACGCAAACTCATTTTTGGTTTTTAAGAAAATACTTAAGGAGCATCTAATAAATTCGAATTAATGATAAGTCCGGAGAATTGAAAATGCAGTATCTTATTTATTTTTTGCCAAACAAGACATATAATTATAATATAAAATTACTGCACAAAAAAAAAACCTTGTAAGCAATACATTTTCATGATACATTAATTTTTACGCACAATTATACAAATTATATTGAGGAATGAAAGGATTTTAGGATATTATTTTTATATGAGGTTTTGGAAATGGACGGGGAGTAATATTTACTAAACTTGTTGAATGCCTTACAACATCTGTTTATTGACTCATTGTCCGCATAAGTAGTGTGATGGCGACCTACGGTAAGCATTGGTGAATGTCTTGTGATTCTTAGGGGTTCATTCAGAGTAATTTTTTTTGTTATATACTGAACCTTAATATTGTCTCTGAGGACATCGAATGCTAGACATGCAGACATCATCATTCTCCTAGAATCAAGTGATGCCATATTTAGCACATCGAGCCGATAGTTATATGATGGTAGGCTGTTGAAGTTCCTAGGGTCGTAAAGGGATCTGAGGGCAAAAAGAAGAAATTGTTTCTGGACCGATATTTAAGACCCTAACGTCCAGATACTAATTTTTATAAACACAGAGTTTTTTTACTGCATCGTATTAGATTTTTTTTTTTCATCTCTGAGAGCTGTTCACGAATCGAACTAGACTAGCAAGAAAGGAGTAATTCATAGCATTTTGTGTGCCCCCTTACACGTATTTGTTTTAGCTTTGCCTGGAGGCACACGTAGGAATCGACGACGTCTGAAGTGCAGATCGCACGAGCGTTGTGCGACGATGAAAGAATGATGGAGAGAGTGGTAGGGAATGGAGTTATTTTAAAAAAAAAAAGACAAAAATGAGCGATTTGTGTATTTAGGCGCAAAAATAACGACAACTGGTAACGAAAGAGACGAAATACGCCGAAGAATACAACTCGCAAATAAAATATTTTAGTCAGTTTTGACGATATTGAAGACCAGCTGCATACACAGGAAAACAAAGCTCCAAGTATACAAATCTGTGATAAGAAGTGTTATGCTATGGCTGTAAAACATGGACCATAACCCAAGCATCCGCAAATATATTAATCGGAGCGAAGCTAGACGAATTCGATATAACCACGAGTTGTATGAAATTTTTGACAAACCTGAGGTCAGAACGATTATAAGATTGCGGAAGCTGGACACATGAATCGTATGGACAAACAAGGGTACCCAAAAAAGTATTCGTTGGGAAAACTGAAGGCCGGAGACCAATGCACTGGTCTGACTCGGTCGACGAAGACAGTTGATCGCTACTCGGATTTCGAAATTGGAGGACGCGGTCAATGGACAGAGACAGTTGGAGGCGCTGTTTGAAGGAAGCGAAGGCCCGAGAGGGGCTGTAGTACTACGAAGAAGAACAAAATTACTCCACTACCTTAAAAGAGCTACTAGCAATAGTCTGGACAGCCAAAAATTTTCGCTGGTACCTGCTAGGCCGTAAGTTTACAGTATACACTGACAACAAACCTTTGAAGAGAATCTTCAGCGTGATGGACCCTACTACACGCCTGTCAGGTTCCACCACAAATTATCGGAATACGACTACAGTATAGAATAAAAGCCCGGCAAACATAACACAAACGTCAACGCTCTCAGCAGAAACCCTGTTGAGGAAACTGTAGTTGAAGATAGGGTACATCAGTGTAATGTTACTACACGATCTCAGCTGAAACAAACAAAAATGCAACAGGAAATACGTGATCCACCTTTTGAGGCACTCTCGGAACCAAACCAACCCGACCCATTCACCCATCCAGACACATTAAGCACTAAAAGAAATGAGTTACCCAAAGAATCGTATCAACCTCAAGAGACTCCGGTGGTAACTTCAGAAATGGATAAATACACTTTGTTACATACCCCTATGGTAATTGAGGCCGCACTCCATGAACTTCATGACTCTCCTTTTTGGCGATCACCAGGGAGTTTGGAAGACGTACCGGAAACTTAGAGTCTTTAGATGAAAGCACAGGTTATCCAGTCTTACATAAAAAAGTGCAAAAAATGCCAAACAATGTGGAGCACTCCCCGAAATCGCATGTCGATGATGATTACAGTCACAGCTGAAAAATCGTTCGACAAAGTACACCTTGACATCGTAGTTCCCTCACTTGAATCCTCGACAGTAAACAAGTACATTCTCACTTTCCAGAATAATCTGACCAAATTTGTTGACTGGTATGCAATGCCAAATGCAGAAGCTGAAACAGCTGCTCGATTTTTTTTTGAAGAAATAATAACATGATATAGAATCCCAAAACAGGTCGTTACAAACTGGGGGACGAATTTTGTGGGTAGTTTATTTAAGCAACTGTGTAAGCTACTTCATATTAAAAAGTTACAGACAACTGCTTATTACCCTCAGTCCAATGGAGGTTTAGAAAGAGCTCACCAACCTTTGGTCGAGTACTTACAGACTGCCGTGGAAGAGAATCCACAAGTTTGGGACACGACAGTACCAAGCGAACCCCAATGGATTGTTTGTTTTCACAGCAGACATCTCATCTAACCTTGAAAAGTATTCCGTCGCCTTTTACAACCATGAAAATTACTTTCATGTTCTAGAATTTAAACTACAGCAGATTGTAATAACTCAGTCCTACGCCACTGACAATGATCCGCAGGTCGTTATTGACGTCGACGGTTCAGGAGCGACACTGAACCGCGTTCTGACAGTTGGCAGGAAAGAGAAGGTAGTAACCGTGCAATGATCCATTCCCGTGATAAAATTTTAAGTCAATTTGTGATGTGTGCAATATTTTTTTAAGAATTTATAAAAAAAACCTGTTTGAAATTTCAATTTTAAGACATTGGAAGTGAAAGTGTAAAATATTGTTCTAGGGGAAACATTATACTGTGAATTTTCATCGGTCCGGAAACTATTCTGCAGGCAGTGCACTTGTTAGTAATTTAGAGGTTTGATCGGCCTTACGTTATCCGTACTATAGATAAGAGAAAACTACATTGGCACTTCTGTTTCACATTCAAATGGAAGACAAAAGAACAATATCAAATTCATGCAAATCAAAGTATCTTCTATTCATATTTTAAGGTCAATTGGACTGGAAAATTTATTATTCCCACAAAAATGTCGAAAAATTGCCATCGTGAAGCCAAGTCATCAATTATAATTTTATGATGGCGATAAGTGGGCCACGTTTAAAAGCATTCATCATGGCCATCTCATGAAAGTCCTGTTAATGTGAATGTTACACCAACATCACACGTTGCTGCTAGCGATACGAAAATACAAAAAACGTTTCAACGCGGAAATCTTATGTGCCGCACTTTGGGGTGTTAATTTATTAATAGGAACGGAGAATGGTTTAATGTTATTAGATCGATCTGGTCAAGGAAAGGTATTTCAACTTCTATCACGTAGGCGTTTTCAACAAATGGAACTTTTAGAAAGTCAAAATATATTAGTAACGACATCTGGTAAAAATAATCGTGTTCGAGTGTACTATTTATCTTGGTTGAAATCGAAGATTCTACGGACTGACGGTTCATCAGATCAAGTTGACAGGCGTCATGGCTGGATAAATGTTGGGGAACTGCAAGGCGGCATTCTTGTGATTGCTTTAAAAGACTCAATTGAAATCTATGCATGGACGCCAAAACCTTATCATAAATTCATGGTATTTAAGCATTTCGGTGAATGAGTCATCGTCCAATGTTAATAGATCTCACAATTGAAAAATAATCAAGACTGAAAATAATTTACGGTTCCACTGAAGGTTTAAAAAAACGAAGTTTTAATTAAGGACTCTGATAAGTAACTGCACATCGATATTTGAAAAACTGTATGTTGTTTTTAACCATTCACCGCGAACTCTCATGTGTTTAGAAGATGAGCTTGATGTAACAGTCGCAAAATGGAAATACCATCTGCCAACCAAATTAAAGTTCGCTAGTGATAATGAAAGCCATAAACAAAAAAACATTTGTTTTCAAATGGTTGCTTTTTAGTGTATAAATTGCCTCTCATAACAAGTTTCCTTTCTTTGTCACTGAAATTTCGAATGGCACTTCAAAACGATTCTCTGAAGTAACTTATCGACTAGTCAATAAATTTGCTGCCGTTCAATCTAAAAATTACCAAAATAGAAAATATTCCTGAACCAGTTGGAAGTATTCTATTCCGTCCTTGTGAAACAGCCTAAAGTAGTAGATGCGATATTTTTTTATGAACTTTAAAAGAAACGTAAGCGACAATTGATCAGCGACGTTACACAAAATACAATATTCCATTGAAAATAAAAACACAAATAATTTCCTTATTTAAAAACAAAGAAAAAACAGAAAATCCGGCTGATTGCATTCAAAATACACGTCGACTCGTAATTGAAGTAAAGTATAATTGAAAAGAAAAATTATTTTTTTTGTATAGTACAGCGTTGTGCCTTATTTGTTTGAATAGAAGAAAGCATAAAGGAAAAATAACTTAAGTGTAGTTATAATTTTTGTTTTGAATACTATAATAAGTAATCGACTATAAGGAAGAAGAGATAAAATGGTTAACTTTAAGTTTTGTCAGAAATATTGAAGAGAACGTACTGCTAATCATCTCACAATATTATGATGCTTTCCTTATCAACGAAGTGAATTAATCGCCCAATCATACATATTTTGAGTTTTTATTTATTGGAAAAATATTCAATTTATATGTCATAAATTTAAATTAATTCGATTGAAGTAAGCATGCAATTGAAAGATTTAAGTAAAAAACGGAAAAATTGAGACAAAGAAATGTGAGGCAAAAAGGCAGCCTATACTTCCTTTGAAATGTCTGAATTGTGCAAATGTTAGTTTTTGAAACTTAATCAGTTTTAACTCTTCTTTATTGATAAATCGCTCTTATTTCTTGAACACGATACGTGTGAACGTTTTAGAAATTCCAAAACATTTCTAGCCCTCGAATCCTTTCCCCATGAGAAATAAGCTCGATATGACTAAATTTACAACAAACAAGCAACCAGCAAATTTGTTTAATGCTTAGAACATACGAAAAACCTTAAAGTGATTTTTTTTTTTTAAACGCAAAATTTAAATCCAAAATATAGATGAAAGATAGTTTGTGTTTTCTCAAATTAAAGCTTAAAATAAGAAAAAGTAGACTACTAAAATCAAGTCAGATAAGGAGAAGTATCTAAGATAAATATTTGCACGATTTTTTGTTACAGATTTGTAGATTATAGAATTATCTCGTTTTTAAATGGAAGATACTAATACTTGTAATAGAAATCCTAATTTTATTGAATTTAATAATAATATGAATTGCTAACTAAAAACACGATTTTCCTTTCCAATGGTCCTTTCTTTCAGCGGGAAATAGAGTGCATGGTAAGTATGCCGTCGCGAGGGTAGGGTTTGAGAAAATCCGCTGAGGTCGGTTTCGCGTCGCGCGCGGTACGCGGTACCTTTGTTGTTTTGCCTTTTTATTAGCCTAGCTTTCGTCGGGTTGAGATAGCGTAGCATATTTTTCGGTACCGCGTCGGAAATTCGGGAACGTGAAGTAAAGATTAGATTTTTGTTCTTGACTGATTGAATGAAGAAATACGGAGTAACGTAAAGTAGGTTTCCTCTCCGTATGGTTTTGCTTTGTGACGCGTTTGAAAACGGGCATGTATTGGTGGCTGAAGATTGTAGATGAGCGTAATCCATTCGGAGACCCGCGACCGAAATCCTCTCCGATCTAGCTGGCCGACAAGCAGCCACCGCGGGAATGGATTACGGTGCACGGATTGGTTGACCGGTGGGTACCATCCGTTGGCACTACTCAGACTTAACGTCTAGAACCGATGAGAGGTCGGTTCCTCGTTCGGACTTAGACATTTAAAATCATTACAAAGCACTTCTCATAAGCACTTTTCGGTATAGCCTGGAGCTCTTCCAGCGATGCAGTCTTTATCTCCTCAATCGTTGCAAATCTCCGTCCTTTCATAGGCCTGTTCAATTTTGGGAACAATGAAAAGCCACATGGGGCCAAATCCGCTGAATATGGTGAGGCATGATTGTGGTGTTGATTTTGGCCAAAAATTCTTGATCTTTGATCCGACCACGCAAAACACTTCTTACCGTAAATCCCCGCAGGGGGAATGCTGGCCGACAGGAATACTCTAGAATAGGCTAGCATTCTTTGGGGAGTTCCGCCCCCACGTACCCGCGGAAATTCCCGCAGGGGGAATACCGGTCGACAAGAGCACTCTTGGAGGCTAGCATTCATTGGGGAGCGCCGCCCCCAAGGACAAAAGGATATGGGGGTGCCGTGGGGTTCCCTCCTGGAATGACAGGTAACGACCCTGATTGGATCTGGACTACGCTTTGGACAACGAACTGGAATTGATAAGTTGGGCTGGCGGGTATGATGGTTTGGACCTAGTTGCTTTGCACAGTAGCGCCGAGGTGAAACTCGTGTGTGAACGGCTCCAATTCAAATATTGTACCGTCTCCGTCCCAGTAAAACCTTGGCAGGCCTCGGAGTACGTTCGAAGTTCGCACCATTGGGTTGGCGGTGTAGGTTCGGTTGAGACGGACTCCGGATTAGCGGTGTTCTGGCTCTGAGCAATTGTCCCCGTAAGGGCTTGTGCCAACCCTCGCATGGCCTCCCTACTCTGCAAAAGGACCAAAAAGGCAAATAAAGCGACGTTGTGTGATTGCACCGCTAACGTCGAAAATGTCGCTGAAGTACTGTATTCGGAAACGGAAAGCGATAACCTCTCCCAAGGATGGTCGTAAAGTACAATTTCCGCATAGCAGCATGAAGAAGAAAGGCTGTTCCGAAAAGCGGGAGATGTTCTGAAAAGAATACAATCTGCATGCGACTCCCCAAAAATTAGCAAAGCAGTATCGATTGGGCTCCTTGAACTAGAGGAGCTCCTAGACCGCAATGGGCATTTTTGGAGGAGCTGGTTAAAGGCCGAAGACGAGCAGGAGGCTAAAGAAGCGCTGGCGACGAAATTTGAAGGCCACGAGCAGATACCTCCACCATCAAAAATCAATAAAAGAATGGCGTCTAGCCCAATCGAAGGTGATCGGGATACAATAAGGAATGAAGAGGCACTTGATGGGCGCGGAAAACCAGACAAGGGGTTCCAGATAGTGCTGACAAAATCAGCGAAGAAAGCCGCAAAGAAACTCTTTCAAGAAGTGCCAGAAAATAAACACCGCGCGGACGACCAACAAGAAAAAAGACCTGATGCGAAACAGGAGAGAAAGAAGCCCCGACGAAGACCCCAGCAGCAGGCACTGCTCTTAAAACTCCAAGGTGGTCCATCCTACGCGGAGGTCATCAGGAGAAACGTAAGGCCCGAAGACACCAACACTGCCATTAAAGCAGTACGACCAACACGACCACATACTGGTCGAATTCGGGGCAGGGACCGTCAATAAGGAAGCATTCTACGACGCAGTGAAGAAAGTCCTCGGCAAAAGCGCAACTATAGCCTCGCCCGAGCCGATGGCAACGATCCGAATAAGAGACATTGACTGCGTCACGGATCTGGCCGAGGTAGAAGAGGCCATCAAAAGGGAGTTCCCTAGCGTGGGAAAGATTGAAGCCAGGCTGACACCAGAAAACAACATGGGACAACGCATGGCCATAGTTGACTTGACAGAAAAGGACGCCGAACAATTTCTGAACAAGGGCAAAGTACGAATAGGGTGGTTGTGTCTGTAGTATACGGCGAAGAGCAACGCCTCTTCAATGTTTCAAATGCCTTGGTTATGGCCACACGACACAAGTATGCAAAGGATCCGATAGGAGTTCTATATGTTACAAATGCGGTGAAATGGGACATAAAAGAAAAGAGTGCACGAAGCAGGCACACTGTATTCTTTGCAAGAATGCTGATCAAGACCAAATTTTGGACATGTCTTGGGATCATGGAAATGGCGGGTTTTCCAGGTAGCCCTAGCCACGGAAATCAGAACTTAAATGACCCGCAACCTGCAGCTAAACCTACACTGCAGTTCAACCGCCCAAAATCTGCTTGAGCAGTTTGCGAGGGACGTGAAAGCCGACTTTTTGCTGGTGAGTGAGCAACACCATGATAAAAGTTCTGCATTATGGTATCCTGACGAAACTGGAACTGCCGCCATCTGGATTCGGAACAGTGATTTCCAAGCGGAGAGTTGTGGACGGGGCGATGATTTCGTGTGGGTTCGGTGTTCAGGAACCATCTCCCTTAGTATATACCAACCGCCGAACGAAACGACATCATCTTTCCAAGCGAAGCTTAATGCGCTGGAGGGCGCTGTCTCGAACGCAGAGGGCAACTTGCTCGTTTGGGGAGACTTCAACGCTAAAGCAATCGAATGGGCATGCCTCAAACTGACCCGTGGGGAAAACGAACCCTGGAAATGGCGGCCAGGACGGCGTTCGTCGAACTGAACACCAGAAATACGCCGATTTTCCGCTGTATTCGCTGTGAGGGAGCCATACCGGACGTGACATTCGCCTCGGAGCTCTTAGTACGGAGGATACGCAATTGGAAAGTATTAGAGGACTACTCAGCCAGTGATCATCAGTGCATTCTGCTTGAGATCAGTGATGTTGTCTCCCGACGTTCGTGCTCTCGGCTTCCTACAACTGGATGGAAGTCGAGAGGTTCGTCGAGGTGCCGCTGCAGGGAGCTTCAAAGGGGACGGAAGAACTGGCAGCTCAAGACGTTGTGAACTCAACTATGAGCATTATCACGACTGCTTGCTGCGCTTCTATGCCCCGTCGAAAACCCCGGCACGGCAAGCCCCCAGTGTACTGGTGGCCAACTTTAATCGCTGCGGTGGTAGCATATAAGTCGGCCAGGAAATGCCTTCGCAAATTGATTAACAACAACAAGGCTCGCTGCTTGCAAGACCTAGTGGACATTGTGAACAAGGATCCGTGGGGCCATGGCTACAAGCAGTTATGCGGAAGCCTTGCATACATGATGCGGAAAAGATGGACGCGATAGTGCGGGGACTCTTCCCCGCCCATCCCGTCCGTGTTGACGCTGTCCATGGTGATACAGCAGTCGAGTGCCCTGTAATGATTTTATGTCTACGTGCGAGCGCGGAACCGACCTCTCATCGGTTCTAGACGTTAAGTCTGAGTAGTGCCAACGGACGGTATCAACCGGTCAACCAATCCGTGCACCGTAACCCATTCACGGGGTGGCTGCTTGTCGGCAGATCGGAGAGGATTTCGGTCGCGGGTCTCCGAATGGATTATGGTGCACGGATTGGTTGACCGGTTGGTACCGTCCGTTGGCACTACTCAGACTTAACGTCTAGAACCGATGAGAGGTCGGTTCCTCGTTCGGACTTAGACATTTAAAATCATTACAAATGGCGCCCAACGTGGGGCCAAAACATCCTAAGGGGATAAAAGATTCGCGTCTTCTGACGAGTTGGTGCTTTACGGAGGATGTAAGGTACTTTGGTACTCGAGCCTCACAAACAGGAGCAGTGGAGTTGTGTGATACACACTAGCAGTCGCTTCACGTGAGTTGTAGCTTCCGCTCTCCTTTGTTTGATTTTTTTTTTTCGCGATAGAATCCTTCCGATGTGTTGTCCCAGGTTAACGCCTGTAAGCAGCTTCTATTTTCTTGATGGAACTGTCAGCCAGATGGGGTTTCTCCTGTCGGCCTGGACTCTCAAGAAAATAGAAGGTTACCTTGCCTTTATGTCGCGGAAGGATTCTACTTATTTCGTATGCGTGATAGACGAGTGGTATCGGTTCAACGTTCGGTGGCGTATGCTGGAGTTGCGAAGCCCGGAATGCTTCCACGCGTCGGGAGTTTTGACCGCGTACTAAGCTGTTACGGTAGCTCTACCACTTGTCTCGTCGAGTCATTTAACGTAGTTTAGAGACGGTTTTTGTAATGTATGGGGGTTTGGGGATAATTTTGTAAATCGGCCGAAAGCACCCTTTCTTCGGCAGACTACCACGCACTCTCATTTCCCTTTGGAGGAGTCGACTGCTGGAAGGGAAAGTGTCTATCACATAAATTTTTTTTTCTTCTATAGTTACGAAATAGCTCGCCACTATCGGCCACTAATCTAGCATTAAGTTTTTTTGCATATATATACAGGTTAGAAGTAGAAGTAGGATTAAGTTACATTTTTTTTTCTCTTCTTTCAGTAAAATATAGCACCAACACCGATATTAGACGTACACAATGGCAACGAAGCGGACCCCAGATAAGCGTTGGACTAGATCCAAGACGATCCAACCAGCTAACTGTGGGATCTGCTTTGAAGACGTAGTGGAGGGCGTACACAGCGTGCGATTGGAGTGCGGACACCTTTTCCATCGTGCCTGTGTCCAACAGCTCCTCCTCACGTCCCAACTTTGCCCACTATGCCGGCGACCCATAGAGCGGACAGCCGTAGGCGTCCCCCTCGGAACGCCCGTCCCCACGCGTGGAGCAGTGGCGAAAGGGGTTCCAGATGCCGAACCGCCCCAATCACTGATGGACTTGCAAGGAGCTGTGGGCGGTGAAGTTCCGGGTGCAGTTGTCGCGGCCGAGGTTACACCCGCGCCTTCCACCCACTCCATTGACACCCTCGTGGCGTTAATGCGAGATATGTCGGAGAGGATTGGCAACTTGGAGGGAAGGCTCCAGAACCTCCCGATGAGCCAACCACCCAGCCGCGTGAGAATTCCGCGTGGCTGGGAGCCCAACCCCAGTGCGGCTATGCCCCACTCTCGACCATCCCCGAGGCAGTTTCTTACTACAGGTCAAGCGAAGATGCGATCCCCCCCGGGAACGCATCGACACCTTTCCGAGACCCGACGCCTCGTATCATGGAGAGTTGGCGCCTGAACTTCACGGGTTTCAACGCTATGATATCAGCGGACCGGTTCCTTTTCCGGATTCAGGCGTTAGTATCCAGCACCCTGGGAGCTGATTTCTCGGCCTTCCTACGGCATGCACATCTTTTGTTCAGCGGAGATGCTGCCGACTGGTACTGGAGTTTTAAGGAGTCGACGCCACGTCCCACTTGGAATTCTTTCAGTGCAGCCTTCCGCAATCGATTTGATGATGGCTTCACTGAGAGAGAATATGCGTTGGGAGCTTCAGAACAGCCTTCTGCATTTTCCCATCAACACCATACAGGGATTGCGCCTCCATGCCCGTAGGCAAGAACAACTGGATGAGCGGCGAGGTACCTACCGTCCACAACCTCGCATAACGGGACCAAATCCCCGAAATCATCACGCCGCGGAGTTGATGGCAGCGGACCACCTACTTGCTGACCCAGTACCAGTACCGAGGAGCGGAGCACCACAGGAGCTTGAGGACCCAGCAATGATTGATCGACCCTCCCTTGAAGCAATTACAAGCCCGACGGTCTGTTGGAACTGCCGACAAACGGGGAATCGGTTCTATGCATGTCCAGCGGAACCGACGTTCTTCTGTTACCGATGCGGGAAGGCCGACACGTACGCACCTGATTGCGCAAATTGCAAATTGCGAAAAAACTTGCCAGCGAGTGCCGCGACCACCCGTCGGCACTCCTAAAACCCGGACGAACCAATGCTGATCCCATCACTAGCTATGACCAAGCCCCAGACATGACTCCAATTCTGCTGACTCGCACCACCAAACACAGTTCTCCCGAAGTTCCACAACCGACGCCATCCTTTGTCAACGCGGACGCGCAGGGAAATGATAGCGAGGCGAAGGTTCCTTGGCATGTAAAACCCTTCCACGTCAGACTGCGGAATTATTTGGCTACTCGACAGCGCATCTTCCATGAGGAGTTGGCTACAACTGTCCCACCGCGAAGAAAGCGAGCCACGCGTCGGATGCGGAGCTTTTGGAGAAGGGTCAGGCAGTCGAGGAAGGTGCTGAAGGACATACACTTAGACGAATTATTGAGGGATGACGTTCGACCATATGCGTCAGTACACCTCCTGCAAAAACGATTGTCAGGTTTAGTCGATACGGGAGCCAGTGTGAATTGCATATCAGCCGATTTTGCAGGGGAGGTACTGGCAATGCACGCGGACCAAATCCACCATTTTACCACCTGGTTAAGCACGGCGGACGGAACTCGTCACTCTGTAGTGGGAAAAATTACGAAGGATGTCACCTTTAAAGGAGTAACAAAACCTCTGGAATTTTACATCATACCTCAATTAACCCAGAATCTTTATCTAGGGGTGGATTTCGTTCGAAAATTTAACTTGGCCCCGGCACTGTTTTCCGGTACGACCCTGGAGTCCGTCACCACAGTTCCTGACCAAACTCAAACCACTCACTTATTACGACATACACTGGATGTGAATCAGTAACTGCGACTTGACTCGGCTATATCGGCTTTTCCATCGCATGAGAAGGAAGGTCTCGGGCGGACGGCACTGGTGTTACACACAATAGATGTGGGGGATGCTAAACCCATAAAACAGAGACATTTTGCCATAAAAAAAAGTTGTTATATGCCGAAGTTGATCGGATGCTAGCATTAGGCGTGATCGAAGAATCGCAGAGCGCGTGGGCTTCCCCAGTCACCTTAGTTGTCAAGCCGAACAAGGTCCGGCTATGCTTAGATGCCAGACGCTTGAACGCCGTCACTGTCAAGGACGCATACCCTCTACCGTTGATTGAAAGCATTTTGAGTCGGTTGCCTAAAGCCCACTTCATCACGAGCTTAGACCTCAAGGACGCCTTCTGGCAAATTCCTTTAGACCCTAGCTCAAAGGAGAAAACCGCCTTCACAGTCCCAGGTCGGCCCCTGTACCAATACGTGACCATGCCATTCGGATTGTGCAATGCCCCTCAAACAATGACGCGCCTTATGGATAAGGTGATACCACCTCATTTACGGCACCAAGTTTTCGTGTATTTGGACGATCTGCTGCTTATAACCGAGACCTTTAACGAACACATCGACCTGCTTCAGGAGGTGGCTCTACAAATCCGGAGGGCAGGGTTAACCATCAACATACAGCAGAGTCAGTTCGTGATGACGGAGATGAAGTATTTAGGTCACATCATTGGGCATGGCAATATCAAGACCGACCCGGACAAGACTCAAGCGATTGACGTTTTCCCATTACTCAAGACCACCAAGCAATTACGCCGATTCCTAGGCTTATGCGGATGGTACCAGCGTTTCGTGCGTGACTATGCCACCATTACCACTCCTTTGACCGACCACCATTACCACTCCTTTGACCGACATGGGGACGTAAGTTCGTCTGGGAAGGGCCCAGCTTGCGAGCCTTTGAAGAGCTAAAGAAGAGTCTGACAACAGCCCCCGTACTGCACAGCCCGGACTTTGACAAACCGTTCTCAATCCATTGTGACGCGAGTCAACATGGGGTGGGAGCAGTCTTAGTCCAGGTTGCACAAGACGGCGATGAGAGACCTATAGCCTTTATGTCCCACAAGCTGAACCAGGCCCAGCGGAACTACACGGTCTCGGAGCAGGAATGCCTAGCGGCTGTGCTGGCAGTGAAACGTTTTCGAGCATATGTAGAAGGACATCCTTTTGAAATCGTCACTGATCATGCGTCACTGAAATGGCTGATGAGCCAAACTGATGTCCACGGCCGCTTGGCCAGATGGGCCTTGAAATTACAGGCGTTTGACTTCACGATAAGACACCGCAAGGGAAGTCAGCACGTGGTACCGGACACACTATCAAGGCTGTTCGCCCCTGAAGGAGCCGAGCTGGCCCAGGAGGATGACAGCCCCCTATGGATCGACTTGGACCATCCCGCCTTCAAGTCAGCATGTTATACCCAGCTGGTGAATACGATTCAGGACCAATTGCCACAGCTGCCAGAACTACGGGTGACGGAGGGATTTATATACAAGCGGACGAGACACGCCTCGGGAGACCCCATTCAAGAAGAGGAACAGTGGAAGTTATGGGTGCCCGAAGAACTGACATGCGAATTGATTAAGCGGGCTCATGTGAAAAAGTACGTAGCCGCTTGTGAGCTGTGCAAATGCACTAAAGCGCCCAATTCTGTTCTTCGGCCCCCGATGGGAAAATTCGAACTACCGGAGCGGGTGTTCCAGCGCCTGTATATACTCGTAGATCTCATCGGTCCGTACCCTCGCTCGACTTCGGGATACACGGGAGCTGTCGTGGTCCTGGACCACTTGTCCAAATTTCCGATTGTGGAACCTCTTCGAAACCTGCACACCGGCCCCATAGTCAGTTTTCTGGAAAATCGCGTTTTCCATATATTTGGAGTACCGGAGAAGCTGGTCTCCGACAACGGAGTTCAGTTCACCTCGTCTAGATTTCGGGAATTAATGGAGAAGTATGGCATTACGCATCAGCGGACTGCCGTTTATTCTCCGCAAGCCAATGCGTCCGAGCGATTGAACCGCACCCTCATAGCCGCCATTCGGGCCTACGTCCAACCGGATCAGAAGGATTGGGACCGCAGGATTTCCGCCATCACCTGTGCCCTGCGTTCGTCTTATCACTTCACCACAGGCATCTCCCCATACTTTGCCGTGTTCGGCCAGCATATGATTTGTCACGGAAACTCGTACCGGCTATTGCGACAGTTGAAAGGGTTGGAAGACCCAATAGTGGTGCTGGAGCCGCACGAGAAACTCTAAATTCTACGAGAACAAATCCGGGAGAGGATTGAAGACAGTAGACGGGTGGGTGAGGAGCGGTACAATCTGCGATCCCATCCTTCTGGCTTCAAGGCAGGCGACGAAATCTACCGACGGAATTTTAGACAAAGTGAAGCAGGTCGGCACTACACTGCCAAGCTAGACAAGAAGTTCGTGAAGTGTCGAGTCTTACAAGTTTTAAGTCCCACGCGGTACCTCATTGCGGACATGTCCGGAAGGGAGCTGGGAGTATACCATGCCAAAGACCTACGACGCTGAGAGAAAAAAAAATAAACAAAAAAAAAAAAACGTTATAGAGCCAAGCAGCATTTCCTTCAGTCTCCCCATGCCTGGTAGGCATCGTGGACAGTGCCCTGTAATGAATCATGCGACGCCGCTGGTGACCACTACCAACACACTTTGCTACTAGGTGGCTTGTCATTTTACGTTGGTTGCGACCAGTGCACATTCCACGTCTATTTTGTCGTGGGATGCCAACAGAATTTGACAGCCACATGGAATTGAAGTGTGGAGGTAGTGGCCGCCACGCATAAGGAGGTTATCTCGAGTTGGCCGGTCGCGATTTAAGATTCGCCGTGTGGTTTAATATAGTTAACCTATTTAAAACGAACTCGTCTCAGTGTATTGGATGCACACCTGCAGGCCGTTGGGACGACTTTATAATAGGCGCTTCAACGGAGCAACGTAACCTTATCATTCACACATCCAGGCTTACAAGTGTGCCAATCCGCTAAGAAATTCGAAGGCAAAATTCCTATCAAGAAGCCATCCGATTCCCTTGATAGTGGGTAATCGTCGATACAATCGTCATAAACTTCTACGAGTATAACACCATCCTCAACGCCTAGGTTACCCTTGTTTGCAGGAAGCACTAGTCAGTCATCGCTATCCACGCCAACTTCATCCTCAATGGAAACGTCCACACCTGATATGAGATCGTCAGCATCATCGCTGGCTAACAGTACTGCGTTTACACCATTAAAAAGTACCCAGGTCACGTCTACGTCGCTGCGGGACTCATTTAGTATGCAACGCCGAACCTAGGTAAGCATTCTGATGAAAACCCTAGCCAAATTGGTACTAAAGTAAATAAAATAATAAGATAGACAGTGACAAACGAGAATAAGGGAGAAAATTTGCCAAAAGTTTTGCACGAAGCACTGACTAGTTTCGATCTCTACAACGGGAATCCGAACAAGCATAAATAATTTAAATGTATTATTACTAAAATTTTATCTAGAATTAATCAAAACGAAGAAGACTAGCAAATGCATATGCGGTACAGAATATATTATGCAGAGAATTTTACTGAAATATTGAATTGAATGATAACATGCAAATTTTTAACTAAAGTGCGGTCGTTATTTGGTTATGAACATCATGTCATATGCAATCCAATTTATTCGTGTCATGTTTTGTTTTGTAGTCAATTTATTCCTAATACTTTTTCTTTAGGAATTAATTTAGTGAGAGTTTTTTTACTTTATTCGATTACATTATCTTTCGATAATTTTAGCCGTTATATTAAAAGTATATGCTAAACTTTCATACTATATATGTAGCATGATATATGCATTGATGTGTATCGTTACGTGTAAATGGATGTAACTTGCAAGTTCGATTCCTGATTGTGTACGATTATGTGCATATGCGACCTTTGATTATTGAAGATATTTTTTCTTCTTAAAAGTGATGAATCGATAAGAGAGCTAGAACTTAACCTGTTAATATTGTGATAACGATATAACGACGCACCTGTTATAGACGAGAGCTACAGTCTTCCACAAAAGTCAAGGTACAGTGATAAATATCATGAAAATTGTTTGATATTTTTATTTAAAAAACCTATAGTGATAAAATTTTTTTGGTATTACTTCAACTATAATCATTACACTTTAAATTCATGTAAAACAAAACGAAAATTCTGTCGTATTAATATATTATTACATATGATGTGTTGGAAAGTCAATGAATGAAGTCCACAAAAGTCATGGTACACCTAAAGAAAACTGATACAAATTGTAATTATAGTCTTGCAAAGTTATTTGAATTATACTTTTCTTAATATTTTGTCGGATATCCTTTCATCTGAATTACTGACTTCAGTCTTTTAAGCATAGAATATACCAATTTTTTAATAAATTCGCTGCTGATTCTGGCCCACTCCTCCAATATAACATCCTTAAGCTGCGCCTTGCTTGATATCACTCTTTTTCGGATTTTTGTCTCAAGCTCATTCCAAAGATGCTCTATAGGGTTCAAATCAGGGCTTTGAGGCGGTGTAGCAAGCATGCGAGTATTGTACAATAGCCACATTCGAACTTTATGCGCAGTGTGCTTAGGGTCATTGTCCTGTTGAAACAAGAAATCTTGTCGTATACCTAATTTGGCTGCACTTTGTTTCATGTTGTTTCGTAGAATCTCTAAATAAGAGTTCTGATCCATAGTATTTTCGATGAATGTCAGATTTCCAACTCCAGCAGCAGCCATGCAACCCCAAACCATAACACCACCGCCTCCATGTTTTACTGTTTTAATAGTGTTCTTGGGATTAAATGCTTCTCCTACTTTTCGCCAGACCCTCTTATGCCCATTTACACCAAATATACAAAATTTAGACTCATCCGAAAATAAAACATTATCCCAAAACGTTATTGGTTATGCTTTTGCAAATGTTATTCTTTTTTGTTTGTTTATGGAACTTACAAGAGGTTTTCTTCTAGGCGTACGAGATGAAAATCCAGCTTCTACGACAGCTCTATGCACAGTTTCTGCGCTAACCTCCTTCTTATCATTAATTCCAAGAACATCGCAGATTTTTCTACAGCTTAGAAATGGATCTTGTTTTACCATTCGCGAAATTTTTCTCTTGTCCTTTGCACTTAGTTTAGATGGACGACCTGTTCGGGGCACATTTTCCGCTCTATTTTCCTTCTTAAATCGGTTTATCACTTTTTGAATGGTTGACCGACTTCGCAACACTAGTTCAACTATTTCAGGATATGATTTGCTCTGATTTGAATGCAGATTAATAATTATTTCACGCTCCTTAATACTCAACTCCTTTCGACTCATTTTTTAAAAATTTTATTAAATAAAAGATACACCACGAATACGGACGCGATATTAAAGACAGCGGCCTACGGTTGTTAACTCACTCTGATAATATGAACTTGGGGGATTCCCCTTTTTACAAATAACAGGGCATTTTCTGCAACTGTACCAAGACTTTTGTGGAGTAGAAAAGAGACATTGCCAACAAAAAATTATTGTCTTCAATGATCATTATTGCCGAATCCCTTTAAATTTATGAAAACTTAAATTCAACAGAACTCGTATTATTACCATTTCATAACTTTTGGTTTTCAAATAAAAATATTGATTCAGTAATACAATTTTCAGTTACCGATTCTCTGTACCTTGACTTTTGTGGAAGACTGTAGGTTTGTTTGTTTTCCTCCTCAAAATATTTTTAAAAAGAGAATTAAGAAGTCGGATTAGAGTTAAGCCATACATATTGCTATTAACATCTTTATAATGTTGATCCGATGACAAGATTGATTTGAATGATAAAAGAAGAGAATTTATTGATTTATGAAAAATAATTTGATACTTTTTTAGAAATTTAAATGCAAAACAAAAAGAAAAAAAATCTTACGAATCACAATAAAAATCCTAATAATTTCATTTATAATATTGATTTCAATCAATCAAAATGATCAACAAACGAAATATGTAGACTGTACATGTAAAACATTACAATGAATTATGAAATATTTTCGAAAATTGAATCGGCAATTTTATTTTTTTGAGAAATTTCATTTGACTCATTTTTATGCATGAACGTGTCTATTTATTGATCATTCTTCTAAATTTAATATACAAATCATATTCTTAATATTGAAAGATTTAATCTTGCTTTTACTTCCTTGAAACATTAATTCAATTAGTACGAATCGAACTGTTTCGTGCCATAAAGCATTGTTACATAATATTATTGCAAGGCAGCATTTAAATGGCAACCTTTAGCTTATAATTTCATTATAATTCATACTACGCTGCCTGAATTAAAATTTACACGCATTTAAAATGTATTATTATCTTTTTTCCCGTGCGATCCTCCTAAGAACTAAATCATGTTCTTTAAATATGGCTTTCACCGTAATTTATTTGTATAATATCTAGTATGGTGTCGTAAGGAAAAGAAAAAAAAAACAAAATAAAAAAGTAATGTACTTATCAAAATCGGGAAATCCAACACAAGGAGAATAGTATATGTCAAATAGAATTATCGAAGGTTCCTAGATTCCGTAACGTTTTCAGAAAAATCTGAAGATATAAAACGTTCCAGAAAATATCTACTAATATGTGGATGTTTTTTTTTTCTTTAAACAATACACCACACTACACACGACAATAAGCAAACAAATGAAAAATTAAGGAAGCACATATTTATGTTCTTCTTTTGATTTAGGCATATAATTTATAATGCTTTTGTATTTAACAAAACGAAAGGAAAGAATTCATTCGTCAATATTTAGTCAAAAATGAAAACGCACAGTATATACAAAAAGGTCTAAAACAACTTGAAAATTATGTTATGAATATAGCTGCTGATTTCAATATTTACCCCTTAGTTTAGTGGTTATATCAAGTCTAACTTATATAGAAATGATTTCATTTGAATAATTGATCAATTATAATCTTAATAATTTGATTGATTTTCAGCAGATATAAAATTATTATCTGTTTGAGAAAAAAAAAACTGAATAAAAAACATGGACTTAATATTCAAATACCAGAAGATTTGCAATTAATCTTAATTCCCTAAGAAAAATTTAAACTGTTCAATTTCCATAAAAAAATAAAACATTCAGCTAATAATTTAACCTCTTAAATATTCGCGTCTGAAGGATCGACAAATGCTTAAATATAAAAAAACTGTCATTGCAAAAAAAAAAAAAAAAACTAGAAAGACAATTATAGGCTCGCATGATAAAAAAATTATAGAAATGAACCCTACCAAAAAAATATAAATTGTGCTAAATCAATACGATTGTATACTTAATACCAAATTTAGTTTAGTTTGAATTAATATAATTTGATTTTTTTTAAATTTCTTGAATTAGGAATGTATTTCTATAATTTAAAATATTAATAATATGAATTGCTAACGAAAAACACGATTTTCCTTTCCAGTGGTTCTTCTTTTCAGCGGGAAATGAGGTGCAGGGTAGGTTTGCCGTCGCGAGGGTAGGGTTTGAAAAAATCCGCTAGGTCGGTTTCGCGTTGCGCGCGGTACGCCGTACCTTAGTTGATTTTGATTTTTCTTTAGCGTAGCTTTTTTCGGAATTACGTTAACGTAGTGTATTTTTCGGTACGGCGTCGGAAATTCGGGAACGCGAAGTAAAGATTAGATCTTTGTCTTTTGACTGGTTATAGGAAGAAATACGGAGTAACGTAAAGTAGGTTTCCTCTCCGTATGGTTTTGTTTTGTAACGCGTTTGAAAACGAGCATGTATAGGTGGCTGAATATTGTAAGTGAGCGTAACCCATTCGGAGACCCGCGACCGAAATCCCCTCCGATCTAGCTGGCCGACAAGCAGCTGCCGCGTGAATGGGTTACGGTGCACGGATTGGTTGACCGGTTGGTACCGTATGTTGGCACTACTCAGACTTAACGTCTAGAACCGATGAGAGGTCGGTTCCGCGTTCGGACGTAGACATAAAATCATTACAGCCCACTCTTCACACAGCCGGAACTGGAGGATGCAGTCCTCTCATTGAAAGCGAGGAAGGCTCCAGGTCCAGATGGTGTTCCAGCTGAGGTTTTGCAGCTCGTCTATCACCATTGTCCTGACTTGCTGCTCAGCACATTCAACGCTTGCCTACGACACGGGGTTTCCCGGTACCATGGAAGGTGGCTAGGCTCGTGCTGATCAGCAAGGGGAAGGGAAATCCCGAATCGCCGTCTGCATACCACCCGTTATGCATGCAACTTAAGCTAGGTATGTTAATGCGTGTGAGAGACTGGATGACTGCTCGCGGGTTAAGTTTAGCATTGGAGGAAACCGAAGTGGTCAGCTACTGGGGCTACTGATCGACTCGAAGATGAGTTTCTCTGAGCAAATCAGGGCAACGGCTGAGAAGGCTGCTTCGGGAGTATCGGCTCTGAGTCGACTTATGGCCAACGTAGGGGGCCCCAGCCCATCAAGAAGACGCCTCTTGATGAGTGCTATAGGGTCTGTGCTACTGTACGGAGCAGAGGTATGGGGCGAAGAAGGTTTACCGAAAACGCCTGGCACAGGTACAGAGAAGAGGAACACTGAGGATTGTATCTTCGTATCCGACAGATTCGGTGGTGAAAGTCACTGAAAGCGTGATAACTGTCGGCCTCCTTACTAGAGAGCGCCGCTCTTTTTAACTGCGCCGAAACGAAGATTCGAGGGAGATGGTTGTCCGCGAGGAGAGACAGCGTTCACTCAACGATTGGCAGCAGTCTTGGGATAATTGCATGAAGGGAAGGTGGACTGCGCACCTCGCCCCGGACGTGAGACCATGGCAAAATTGAACGCATGGTAAGACTGACTTCTATATGACCCAGCTTTTGAGCGGGCATGGGTATTTTCAATCTTACCTGCACAAGATTGGTAAGTCTCGGTCCCCCGATTGTCGGTAAACTTTTCTTTGCGAAACGAAAACGATTTTGCCTTTTTCCACGTATTTGACAACGGATTTTCACACTTGAGATAGATTTGCGGCACACTCAGTGAGGGTTTGTGGTACACTCACAGTTGGTTTGCGGTACACTACCAAGGGGTTTGCGGTACACTCACAGGGGGTTTGTCGTATATTCACAGGGGGTTTACGGTTCACTCACAGGGGGTTTGTGGTACACTCATAGGGGGGGTTTGTGGTACACTCTAGACGTTTTAAAAATGATGATACTTCCTTCCTTTATCTTTTGCTGTCTTACGAAACCGGCCGGTTGAAGCTCGTTTTAGATATTCTCTCTTCGAAGCATTTAGTTTGATTATTGCAAAAATTACCAATCCTCCGCAAAACCAAATACAACGATAAATCACCGCACAAAACTTTTCGATTCACGTAAACCAGTTTTCTCATCAATTCACTTAATGAAAGACGTCAAAGCAAACGAAATCAAGCACGAATCCCGAATCGACTTCCTCCTCCGTGTTCCAAAAATAAACTCATTTTCTCCCTACTTTATTTTTTTTTTTTTATAAAGGGTTGTCCAACCAAAACGCACGATGTTAATTGTAAATAAAACAAAAAGTTTTCAGAGAATTATATTAATATTTTTTTATTGTAATTGAAGGATCTATGACAATTATGTGTGAAACAAAATATCGCCCAAATGCTCGTCACGGCTACGGTGGCATACTTCGATCAGATAGTCCATATTTTCAATGACTCTGAGATATAATTGAGGTTCAATGGCGTTAATGTGCTGAATTATCTCATCCTTTAGCTCTTGAATTGTTTTTGGTTTATTGACGTACACTTTTTCTTTTAAATATTCCCAGAGAAAGAAGTCCAACGGTGTCAAATCACATGATCGTGGCGGCCAATTAACATCGCCACAACGTGAGATAACACGGCCATTGAATTTCTCGCGCAAAAGAGCCATTGTTTCGTTGGCTGTGTGGCAAGTGGCACCATCCTGCTGGAACCACATATCGTCCAGGTCCATAACCTTAATTTTTGGCCACAAGAAGTCCGTTATCATCTCACAATACACCATTACGGTAACTGTTTGGCCGTCCTCATTTTCGAAGAAGTACGGCCCGATGACGCCGCAACCCCATAAACCGCACCAAACAGTCACTCTTTGTGGATGCATCGGGTTTTCAACAATCACTCGTGGATTCTGATTTGCCCAAATGCGACAAATCTGCTTGTTAATGAATCTACTGAGGTGAAAGTGTGCCTCGTCGCTGAAGATGATTTTCTTTGTAAAGTCACCATTTCCTTCTGTCTGTTCAACCAACCATTCGGCGTATTGCCGACGCTTGAAATGCTCAGTAGGCTTCAGCTCTTGAGTCAATTGAACCTTGCAAGCGTTTTAAATTCAAATCTTTATTCAAAATTCGCATCAGTGATGTTCGTGAGATGTTCAATTGTTGGGCACGACGACGAGTCGACGTCGACGGCTCTTCTGCCACACTATCGCGAACAAAAGTAATGTTTTCCACAGAACGAGCTGGGCAAGCATGCACAGGTGATTTCACATTTCCTACAGACCCACTTTGCTGAAATTTGCGCACAATTCTCCCGATTGTGGACACATTTGGCCGATTATGCTGACCAAAAAAATCATAAAGATTCCGAATGAAAAGAAGTACCTGATATGAAGCAAAAAGGAAAAAAACTACGAAGAATACCCCTGCTCGTGAAAACTAAGGAACAAAACAAAATAAAATTATTAATTACTTTTTTTTGTTCTTTGTTAAACCCGTCGTTGATAACTAACAAATCTATAAAATTGCATCATTTGCGAAGCTTCCAACCTTTCTGTTAGTATTCAAATCTATTTGCGGTTTGACCTCGACACGGAAAATCACAATTAAATATTTTGAATAAGCAGGGACATGACGACGCAAAGTAAAAGTACACTGGGTAGGAAAAACCTTTCATTAATTTTAAGCACTAATGAATTATGAAAACATCAATTGAGGATTAGTTGACCAGAAATAAGCCGTGTCTAATGTTATTTTTGTTTAGACACTGAAGATGACTCAAAGGAGTCGAAACGCATAAGATGAGCACAAGACTTGGTATATACGTCTAAGTGCGGTAGCTTGTGCTTTAAGATCTGCAATTCATACTTCTATTGGAACTACACCTTATAATGCTTTATTTGATTCTTTTAGGAACATCATGGGAATTCCTATAAATTTCTGAGAATTTTAAATTCATTGTTTGATAATGATCATCATGATTTGGAACATAAAGATAAGTTGGAAATACGACGTTCATCCATTCGTAAACATCTGGCCAAAGCTCATGATAGAACTATGCATACTTATGATCTGCGTTCTAGAGGAAATACTTTTGAAGTTGATCATATAGTTTGGCGACGAAATTTCATTCACAGTGATCCGTCTAAACACACTGACAAGTTACAGTGCGAACATTATAGAGGCATATCACTACTTCGTACGGCGTACAAAATATTTTCAAAAATCTTAGAAAATTAAATCAGATCATCAACAGTATTATTGGGGAGTATCAAGGTGGTTTTAGAGCAGGTAGATCGACAATAAACCAATTGTTCGCAGTCAAGCGGACACTTGAAAAATACTGGGAGTTCAACATAGACGTACACCAAATTAATTTTAAAAATTAAAATTATATATATCTACAGGGTGGGCCAGAAAGGCGTACGATTTTAAAAACACTCTTGCGTTTGAAGCTTTAGAGAGGGGACTGCGCGGGTGGTGGGGTTAAGTAGCTCGGTTCTCGGAAATTTAGTCGCGATGGATCACTTCACCGGAGCGCAACGTGCATTCTGCGTTAAACATTATTACAAAAATCACAATTCGTGCGCTATTGTTCGGCGTTTATTTCGGCGTGAGTTTGGATTACATGACCTAAATCAGTGTCCGAAAGAAAGTGTGATTCGATCGTGGGTCAGAAAGTTCGAAGAGACTGGTTCGACTCTCAAACAGAAGCCTGCAGGACGCCCAAGGTCAACAAGAACGGAATTATCGGACCCTACTTCTTCGAAAATAAACAAGGCCAATCTGTCACTGTAAATTCTGACCGATACATAGCCATGTTAAGGGATTTTTTCTTTCCACAACTGCAATAATTTGAAGCCTATAATCGTGTGACATGGTTTCAACAAGATGGCGCGACATGCCATACAGCTAATGCCTCTTTGGCGGTCGTAAACGAGATGTTTGCTGGGAAACTGATATCGCGCCGAGGTGACATTGAATGGCCTCCTAGAAGTCCGGATCTGACGCCACCGGACTTTTTTTTTGTGGGGATACCTAAAAAGTAGAGTCTACACCAATTTCACAGCCACGATTAACCAGTTGAAGACCAATATCCGGGAAGAAATGGCAGCTATTCCCCGTGCAATGTGCCAGCGAGTTTTTACCAATTTGAGGGTCAGATTCGAAGAATGTTTGCAGCGGGATGGTGCACACCTGGATGACGTTATTTTTAAGAAATGAATTTCCCAGATGTCAACTTTTATAGAAATAAAAATTTGTATGTGAATTGTACTCAGTTTTTTTTAATGATTTTTTCAAATTCGCAATTCTTTCTGGCCCACCCTGTATATATATATATATATATATATATATATATATATATATATATATATATATATATATATATATATATATATATATTTTTTTTTTAATTAATAATTCATCTGTTTTTGAACACTATACATGACATAGACTTAGATAATATAAAATTAAATACAGACAAACTAGTAGGCTGGAGAGAAAAAAGAATTGAAATTCAGGCTTGTTTGAGTTGTAAAAATGGTGCGTTTTTAGTCAGTTGAGTTTTAGTATGGGTAGAGTTTAATTAGTTGAATGATTATTTCAGTTGAATGATTATTACAGTTGAATGATTATTTCAGTGAGTCAGTCAAGCGTGAATTTGTAAAAAGTTTAAAACTAGATTTTTTGTTGTGAGATAGTATTAAACTAGGAAAGATTCAGGTCTAGATGGCGTCCCAGATGAGGTGTTGCAGCTTGTCTATCATCATTATCCTGACTTGCTGCTCAGCACATTCAACGCTTGCCTACGGGACGGGGTTCTTCCCGGAACGTTGCAAGCGACACTCGTACTGATCAACAAGGAGAAGGGAAATCGGGGGTCGCCATTTGAATACAGCCTGTTATGCATGAAAGACATGGCTGGAAATGTGTTTGAGAAACCCATTAAGGATAATGTACTTCTATTTGAATTACTTTGGTACGATTTCGCAGCAGATTGCGAATGGTTGGAAAGTATCAGCCCGAGAGTAACGAAGTTTTTCGTTGGAAAGTTCTCTAAGTATTGTTTTGGTTCGAGTTAAAGTAGCTTATGTCTGGCACCGCGTCAGTATATCGATCGGGAGCGCACGATTTCGATGTTGGTTTTGGTTCATTTGTTGGAAGTTCTGAAAAGGAACGGTAAAATAGAGTACAAGTTATAAATTTCCTTTTAAAGAAGTTTTGGAATGCGTTTCAAACGGGCAATTGAATCGGTTGCTGGAAAATTGTATTCGACCGAAGTGTACTCGCGACTCACGACCGAAATTCTTCTCCGAACTAGCTGGCCGACAAGCAGCCGCATCAGAGTATACTGCAGTTCGTTGGTGCACCTCAAGATTTCACATCTTAAACCAATGAGAGGTCGGTTAAAATTTCCTTTGGGAAATCACACATTTTTTCGCCCTCAATAAGAGCTCTATCACAAAATGCTTCAAAAAGTTCTACGAATACTGTAGTGTCATGAGAGGCAAACTCAACAAACTTTTTCTTGACGCTAAATTATGGCTTTCAGTATTCTTGCATTCACAGAAACCTGGTTGAATGACTCCTATCGTAACGAAGAGATTCTCGACAATTGGTCTATTTATAGAAACGATCGAGAGTATCTAAGCACTGGCCTAACCCGAGGAGGTGGTGTCCTAATTGCCATACACAACGCTTACTCGAGTGATATCGTCAATACCGCAACTTTCAAAACTTTCCAACATTTAACAGGCCTATTGAAAAGTCCCCGGTGTGATACACAGATGCTAGTATTAAATCCATATGATTTTTAGTTAGTACCAACCTTCAAGCGATACGTGTCAAAATTTGACAGCAGTCCGACCATTAGTTTGTGAGATATTGCGTTGTGAGTGTAGCTACTTTTGTTATTTGAAAAAAAAAAATATGGAAAAAAAAGAATTTCGTGTGTTGAGAAAATATTGCTTTTTGAAGGGGAAAAATACAGTTGAAGCAAAATCTTGGCTTGATGAAGAGTTTCCAGGGTCTGAACCAGGAACATCAACAATCATTGATTTGTATGCTAAGTTTAAACGTGGTGAAATGAGCACCGAAGACGGCGAACGCAGTGGACGCCCAAAAGAGGCTGTCACCAAAAAAGTTCACAAAATAATTTTGAATGACCGTAAAGTGAAGTTGAGCGAGATAGCAGACATTGTGAAGATACTATCTGAACGTGTACATCATATCATTCACGAAAATTTGTACATGAGAAAGCTGTGTGCAAAATGGCTGCCGCGCGAGCTCTCAACAACGTGTTAATGATTCTGAGCAGTGTTTGAAGCTGTTTAAGCGCAATAAACCTGAATTTCTGCGTCGATATGTGACAATGGATGAAACATGGCTCCATCATTTCACTCCGGAGTCCAATCGACAGTCAGCTGAGTGGACTGCACACAATGAACCGAATCCAAAGTGAGGAAAAATACAACAGTCAGCTGGCAAGGCTATGGCATCAGTATTCTGGGATGCACAAGGTATAATATTCATTGATTACCTCCAAAAGGGCCAGACCATCAACAGCGATTATTATATAGCGTTATTGGATCGTTTAAAGGATGAAATCGTTAAAAAACGGCCCCATTTGACCGGGGACTTTTCAATTGGCCTGTTAATAGCGGAAATCAAACTAAATAAATTTTATTGCTACGTTGGTGTATTCTCTATTCCTCCAGAGTCCAGGACAATCTATACCGAGGCTTTTGGAGTTGTCTCTTCACTGGCTGAACTCTCGAAAGAAGAAGATAAAATTATTATCTTTGGAGATTTTAACAGGCCCAATTTAAAGTTTGTAGTGGACGAACTTGACAATCGTCTCATTTCATTGAATCTTCGAGACGATATTGATTTCAACCTAGTTTCTACATTGTACGGCAATGATTTACAGCAAGTAGCTCCAACACCCAATTCCTCTAGCAATTGGTTAGACCCAATTTTCACGAATGCTTATGACGAGGTGGTGGTTAATCCAACTAATAATTTGGAAAATCTTTTCAAAAATATCCTTCACCATTCCGCACTTTCAGTTGATTATTGCATCTCTGATGACACAAACAGCCTTCCGTACAATAACTCGATTGTATTTGATTTCCGTAATACTGGCTACGATAGCATTAAGAGTTATATTTCTAATGTAGACTGGACTAGTAGGCTTTCGACGCTAGATGTAGATGATGCAGTGAACTCTTTCTACCAGACCATATTTGACGCCGTTGGAAGTCATACACCTAAAATCAAAAAGAAGAATAAACTGTCTGAGCCATGGTAGGACAGTAGTCTTCAAAATTTAAGAAACAGAAGGAATACGCTGCACAAAATTATACAAAAAGAACGCAATGTCAGTGATGAAATTAAAAACGAATATTAAACTGGCAAATGAATTTAGATTGAAGTCACGCGAGGCCTGTCCAATATATGTTAATTTTATTGGCGAAAACATAATCCAAAACCCAAAGAAATTCTTTGATTGTGTAAATATTAAGCGCAAAGCTCATGGTTATCCTAAACAGATGACCTATGAAGACCGCAGTTCCTCTGTCCCGGAAGAAATCTGTAACTTCTTCGCAGATCATTTTCAATCAGTGTATTCCTTATCAAACACCGCACCTCATCTAGATAACACTAACGCCGTTTTTGAAACAGCGCTTCAGGAACTCTTAGTTTCTGAAGAAGATATCATTAATACAATTAAAACACGATCTGAACCATGGACTTGGCCCAGATTTACTTCCGCCTTATTTTCTATACCAGTGCAGTGAAGTATTAGTTTTACCTCTCCATATCATTTTTAATGTCACTCGTAAGCCGAAAATTTCCAACACACTGGAAGTCTTCTCACCTGACTCCAATTCATAAAATCAAAAGCAAAGGGAGTGTTCAAAATTATGAGGAATCGCCATTTTATCCGCCATCCCAAAATTATTCGAGAACATATTATGCTCTAAAATATCGCTCGTAATAGAGCAGCGTCTCAATGACCAGCAGCATGGCTTCAGGAAAAACCAATCCACAACCACCAATCTAACAGTTATGGTCTCATACATACTTTGCGCAATGGGAAAAGGGCACCAGGTTGATGCAATTTATACTGATTTTAGTCAAGCTTTTGATCGCGCCAATCATACGATTCTGTCAGAAAAATTGCGTTATTTTGGAATCACTATCCCATTGCTTCGCTGGCTAAACTCTTACTTCAAAAACCGGACTCAAACCATTAAATTTCAAGGGTATATGTCCAAAGAAATTCAAATCTACTCCGGTGTACCTCAAGGCAGTCATCTCGGACCTCTTCTTTTCAACATATTTATATCAGACCTTTCTGATGGGTTATCCGATATACCCCATTTATTTTATGCGGATGATCTCAAATTATACTATGGGATAACATCCCACAGTGATTCGATATTCTTACAGAACAAGATACATGGTCAGCTAGAATGGTCCAACACACACCACATATACCTGAACCTCGAAAGGTGATTAGTTTCTCTCGCAGAACTTCAATTTTATTAGCTGAATATCACCTCGGTAATACTAATCTTTCCCGAACGGACAGCATAGTAGATCTCAGTGTCTTCTTGGATAAGAAACTCCTGATGAGGTTCTCTGCAAGGCTAATAAAATGTTAGGCTTCATCAAACGGCCTGCTAAAGAATTTCAGAATGTGTAGAGACCCTATATAAAGGCGAGCTGAATGAATGGGGGGATCATTCATTACAACCGCGATAATAAAAACTGCGATAGAATGGAGCGCGAGGTAAAGGCGATATTGATTTATAGACAAAGTGAAAAGTAGAATTAGTGAAATAGTGAAATTAATAATTGTACATTCATTTAAATAAACTCTTTTAACTTAATTTAAAAGACATTGCGTTTTCACTTTCCCGGAACATTATAATTATTGGCCGCGAACCATACCACGCGACAGTGGTGTCAGAAGTGGGATCGAAAATTTTGGAAGTGAAAACGTTTAAACATTTTTTAAAGTGCACCACTGTGAAAATTAACGTGGAAACTGGTGGAAAAATAGCCGGAACAATAAAAATGCCAGGAAACTTACATCTAAAAATTGACCGATTGACCATATCGGAGCTCAAGGAGGAGTTGGAACAGCGAAATCTGGCCACACAAGGTACAAAGGCCATACTGATTGCACGCTTGCGTGACGCGATCGAGTCGGAAGGCGGGAATCTGGATTCGGGTGAGCTCTCAGATGCGGAAAAAGGCGCAGAAGGTGGAGAAGTAGAAACACCAAAATCAAAGGAGCTAGAAAATGCGCTAAGGCAAATGTTAATGCTGATGCAGCAAGAGCAGCGACAGCAGTCTTTCAATTTAACATCCAGTTTAACTGCGAAGCTAGATGAACAATCAGCGAAGCTAAAGGAACAATCAGCAAAGCTGGATCAACGAGCGATCGAAATCAAGGCAGATTTTCAAAAACAGTCAACCGAAATAAAAGCGGAGATCGGTAGTCTGAACAAACAAATTAAATGCGTCGAAGAAAAGGTTTACCAGGTCGAGGAGAGAATTAACCATGAGATCAGCCAGGTCGAGGAGAGAATAAACCATATCAGCCAGGTCGAGGAGAGAATCAACCATGAGATGGGGAACATGAAAAAGGAATTGGAAGCAGCAAAGGCAATAGTAACCACCTCACTAGCCTCGCTTATCACCGCAGCGCAAAGCACATCCAGAAATGTGCAAGCACCAATATTCGATGGGCAAACAGTCTGGACTATTTACAAAACCCAGTTTGAAGCAGCCGCTCGGATAAATAACTGGAATGAGCAGGAACGGGCAACTGCATTAATTCTTGCTCTAAGAGGCCAAGCTGCCGAGCTATTGCAGACCATCCCCGTTGAGTTGCATTCAAACCCGGCTGCTATAATGAATGCGCTCGACATGAGTTATGGAGACGATCATCTGAAGCAGATTTATCGGGCACAGCTACGGCATCGGATGCAGAAGCCTGGCGAAACATTACAGCAGCTAGCGCAAGACATTGAGCGACTGTTCCATTTGGTTTACCCAGCTTATGACCCAGAACATCGAGATGACGCAGCAACAGAAGCATTCATCAGTGCATTAAAAGACCAAGAATTGCAGCAAGCCCTGCGTTTAGCTCAAAAGCAAGCAGTTAAGGACGCATTGGCTTATAGTCTGAATTTTGAGGCAGCGAAAAATGTGAGCCGTACCACTGCCCGGATTCGTGAGGTAGTGACGGACGAGTGCAGGGGTGAGCGCGTGGAAATTGAGCGAGATCCGCATGTTAATGGTGAGCCTAGATGCTGGAATTGCGGAGAGAAGGGGCACCTGCAATGAGACTGCAAGAAGCGAAGAAAAACGAGCTATTGTCCAGGGTGTGCTAGGAGAAGACCTAAATCTAGTCAGGGGTCCAGAATGGAAGCCCTTCAAGCTGAGGGATCGGGAAGCATGTAAGAGCCAACTACGTGGGCCAGAGGTTGGCTAGGAGGATCGACGTCCCCAGCACCACCATCACCGTGTCAAGACTACATCGTGGAGAAGCGGACTTATGCCTTCCGGGTCAAGTTGACGGAGAACACTGCACCATAACAATCGACACTGGTGCAACCCGATCGATTATCCGACCAGACCTAGTTAGACAGCAACAACTACTTCATAAGGGCAGGATTTTCTCACTACGGACAGCTACGGGAGAAACTGCACCTGCCCATGGAGAGGTCAACCTCCAGATACAGTTGGGAGACCTTGTGTTCCGACATAATTTTCTGGTCGCGAACATTATGGATGACTGCATTCTCGGCATGGATTTTCTGCGACCACATGCAATCACGTTGGATTTGGGCAAACGGGTCTTGAAATGGCAGAATGTCGAAGTTTTGATGGAGGATCCCAGCGTTCAAATTCCCAAGATGAATGTAGTAGTATGTGCCGACACTAATGTACCGAATTCTTCTGAAAGCATTGTATGGGCCAAGCTTGATGGTGATTCTGGAGACCACCGATCTTATCTGATAGAGCCAATGAAGACGTCCGCATTGCGCAGTTTGATTGTAGGACGAAGCCTTGTAAGATCTATAAGGAACGGATACGTGCCGGTTAGAGTCCTTAACACCGCAGACTCAACCACGAGCATCAAAGCGGGAGAAGTCATCGGCAGCTGCCAGCCTGTTTCCACTATCACCTCCTTGGAAGTCACTCACGACCATCACTGGAAAAGGAGGCGAGACGCAGACAAAGCCCGGGAATCCACGTCTGCAATATTGAAGCAGGTGAAATTGCCAGTGCAGCTATTCAAACGAGCCTCTGATCTAGTCCCCAAGTACAGTGACATCTTCTCAACAAGCCCGGATGACCAAGGCCGAACGAGTATGGTAACTCACGTCATAGATACACAGGGAGCTACGTCAATTCGACAAGCGCCGAGACGTCTTCCTATAGCCAATGAAGTGAGCGCACTGATCTCGGACATGGAAAAACGAGGCGTTATCGAGCCTTCTGTCAGTCCATGGGCCGCGCCAGTAGTTCTAGTAAATAATAAGGATGGTAGCACTTGTTTTTGTGTCGACTATAGGCAGCTTAACGACGTCACTAAGAAAGATAGTTACCCGCTCCCACGCATCGATGATATCATGGTTACTTTAGCAGACGCAAAATGGTTTTCTACACTCGATCTTTAGAGTGGCTACTGGCAGGTAGAAATCGACAAGAAGGACTGCGAGAAAACCGCATTTTCAGTTGGGACCGGATTGTGGCAATTCGTGGTGATGCCGTTTGGGCTTTGCAATGCTCCAGCCACTTTCGAACGCTTGATGGAATACGTGCTACGTGGCCTAACCTGGAAAACCTGCTTGGTGTACCTAGATGACATCATTGTTATCGGGAAAACGTTCGAAGAGCATGTGCGGAACTTAGAAGGGGTTTTCTCCCGATTGCGACTGGCAAATTTGAAACTTAGTCCCGACAAGTGTACCCTTTTCGCAGCGAAGTGAAATACTTGAGACACGTTGTATCAGCAGAAGGGGTCAAAACAGATCCTGAGAAAATTGAAGCCGTCAAATGCTGGCCAACGCCAAACAACAAGCGCCAACTACGAAGTTTTCTCGGTCTGGCAACCTACTATCGAAGATTCGTCATAGACTTTGCCAAAATAGCTAAGTGTCTCCATCAGTTAACCGAGAAAAATCGTCCGTATGTCTGGAATGAACAATGCCAGGTAGTCTTTGAGACCTTGAAGGAGAAGCTATGTGAATCACCCGTGCTGGCATATCCTAAACCCGGAAATATGTTTGTACTTGACACCGATGCGAGCAACGGCGGTATTGGAGCTGTACTCTCCCAGCAGATCGATGGTGAAGAAAGAGTCCTCTCGTATTACAATCGAGTTCTCTCAAAAAGTGAGAGGAACTACTGTGTGACCAGGAAGGAGCTATTGGCTATAATAGAGGCCACCAAGCAGTTCCACAAGTACCTATATGGCCAGAAATTTGTTCTCCGAACGGACCATGCATCACTGGGATGGCTGCTCAACTTCAAAAACCCCGAGGGACAAGTTGCGAGATGGATCGAAAGATTGCAGTCATACGACTACGAAATTGTTCATCGGAAGGGCGGAGTTCATGGAAATGCTGACGCCCTATCTCGTCGTCCACGTCCAGCTAATTGTAAGCATTGCCGACGGATTGAGGAAAAGGAACCGCCCGTTGATCTGCGATTGATAACGGCCGAATTCGATGAAGGTTGGTCATCGGAGGAGATTCGAAATGCCCAGTTAGCCGATGAAGACATCGGACCATTGCTCGTATGGAAGGAGACGACTGGACGACCTGAGTGGAAAGACGTTTCAATGCATGGCGCAACCCCGAAAAGCTATTCGGCACAATGGAACTCCTTTCAGGTGGAGGGTGGCATACTCAAGCGGAAATGGGAAACGGCGGACGGCAGCTGCTATAGGATGCAAACTATACTTTCCAAAAGCCGAATCCACGATGTGGTTAAGGAAATGCATGAAGGATCCTCGGGAGGCCACCTTGGTGTTAACAAGACCTTAGCGAAATTGCGGGAAAGGTTTTATTGGCTGGTGCCGCAGATGCACAATTTGCGCTTCCGTCAAAGGTCCAAAGCGACGACTGAGAGGACAAATGCAAACCTATAACGTGGGTGTATCGTTTGAAAGGATTGCTGTTGACATCGCTGGACCCTTTCCTGAATCCGAATGGGCAAATCGAAACACGGTGGTTGTGGCCGATTATTTCAGCAAGTGGCCCGAGGTCTACCCCATTCCCAACCAGGAAGCAACTACTGCGGCCGAACAGCTAGTGTTAAATTGGGTCAATAGATATTGTGTACCTTGCGAACTACATTCGGATCAAGGCCGAAACTTTGAGTCACTAGTTTTTGGCGAAATGTGCGAACTACTGGGAATACGGAGAACGAGGACAACACCGCTGCATCCCCAATCCGATGGAATGGTCGAACGTTTCAACGGCACGCTCAATAAACACCTCGCCAAAATGGTTGACGAGAACCAAAGGGACTGGGACCGACATATCCCACTATTTTTGATGGCGTACAGAGCTGCTGAACATGCATCGACGGGCCAAGCCCCAGCCAAAGTCATTTTTGGAAAGACTATCCGTCTGCCAGCCGATATAAAGTTCGGGACACCCCCCTGAGAAACCTCAAACGATCTCGGAGTACGCAAGTGATCTAAGACAGCGGTTGAACCAGATACATCGGACAGTGCGAAAACACCTCGAATCGGCTACTGACCGCATGAAGACCAGGTATGATCTAAAGGCAAATTCTACTGGCTTCCAGCAAGATGATTTGGTGTGGCTATATAACCCGCAAAGGCGAAAGGGTAGGTCTCCAAAGTTGCAACATAATTGGGAGGGACCATACCGGGTCACAAAGCGAATCAACAACGTCGTATACCGCAGACAGGAACACCGTAAGCCAAGAGCCAAAATGAAAATCGTGCACCTGGACCGTCTTGCCCCATATTACACCCAGGGAGAATTGACTACAACTTGCGAAACATCTTTTCGGGGCGAAAAGAACTGAGGTGGGGGCAGTGTTACATGCACGAATAATTCTGCGAGCTACTGTTGCAATTGTTTTCACAACCATTAAGAACCTCATGATCAACAAAGTGAATTTACTCGAAACCACGAGAACCCACCAAGCATGATCAACATCTGAAAGTGACGTCACTCCATTCATTAAGCTGCTCGAATATACTAGGTACCTCTCGGCAGAACATTCGCCAATGTACGAGAAATGGGTTGAATGGCTAGAGATCCTATATAAAGGCGAGCTGAATGAATGGGGGGATCATTCATTACAACCGCGATAATAAAAACTGCGATAGAGTGGAGCGCGAGGTAAAGGCGATATTGATTTATAGACAAAGTGAAAAGTAGAATTAGTGAAATTAATAATTATACATTCATTTAAATAAACTCTTTTAACTTAATTTAAAAGACATTGCGTTTTCACTTTCCCGGAACATTATAATTATTGGCCGTGAACCATAACACGCGACAATATATACATATATATATATTATATACATATATATATTATGTATATATATATATATATATATATATATATATATATATATATATATATATATATATATATATATATATATACATATATATATAAATATATATTTGAATAATTTATAAAAATTTAATTTGATGTAAAGATCACTCTTTACGTTTTAAAACTGATAACACATATTTCACTTATAACAAAATTACATAGTAATTACAAACAATATTTAAAATTTCATTCATAAGTTTTTTCAATATTTTGTGGATTAGAAATATGGAGTCGGCCCGAATATAATTTTAACTCAGCAAATTGAAATATTTTTCTGAGATAAATGATTAAAAGAAAATTAGTTTACGCTTGTAAAGTTTCATCATCCTAAGAATTCAAACTCATATCGATCATAAATATCATATCGATCATAAATTATCATAGAATACAAATTTATACATCATCATAAAATCTAAATTCATCATAAAATCTCTAATTGTTCAAAAATGTAATTGTATCATATTTATCATGCAAGCATGTTACTTGTAATTCTCATGACAATTTCCAGACGAAACGTGATACTCGTACCTTAGATTCATGTTCAAGTACGTCCATAGCATATTCGTCTTAGCGTTATCCAAAAATATGTAATTTTATGCGTATGGAATTTGTCATGAGAAAAGTTGTCTTGCGAAAACAATTATCAGCACAAATTATGTAAAACTTACTTTGTACGAAAATAAAAGTTCAATTGTTCATTGCAACTCGGGATTTTTACTTCGACGGGAAACTAGAGGTTGAAGTGCTTCATAGTTAATTTTTGTTTTATATTATTTCCACCGCGGCAGATTTTTAATAAGTTTAAGTGCTTGATAAAAAGCATTATTCATCGAATACAACGCGATAGGTTTTAACAAGTTCAAGTGCTTGATTAAAACAACTTCATCTATTCAGTTCCGCGCGACGGTTCTAACAAGTTAAAGTGCTTGATTAAAACAAAGCAACAAGTAAGTGAATCACCTGGTTAAGGTGCTAGAGTGGTTAATGTATGGTTATTATTATTATGCAACGCTATTACAACGTAAGGGATTATTTTAGATAACTAAATTGAGTACCTTTATTATTAAGACTCATTTAGTAAAGGTGAAATTTCTTTTTATAAAAAAATCGACTATTTAGGATGCTATAAAATGTGAAAAGATTTTTGGGGCTGGTAATATACCCCCAAAACAATTGCATTTTGGTCGGTGTAGCAAAAGAGTTCGGTTACTTCTTGTAATACTATACTAGCTAAATTTTTATTCCATTTTTTTTTTTTTGATTATACGAGTAATGAGTTGAAATGTTTTAAATAAACTAAATTTCATGTTAAACGACAACGAATAATTCTGTTTCACCACTAGTATATAACTTGCAGATACAAAAACATATTGAGTTTGCATAAGTAGAAAAATTAAAATTAACTCCCTCACCTCTGAGCATGGTGGTCGCCATCACCGGTGTGTATCTAAGAGTGATGGCCTGAGGAGAATTAGTGCACACGTCGAAACCACCTTCTTCTAACATTTTTCTTCTCTAATAATTTTTCAGAAAAATTATTATTCAAAATATGCAACTCATTTATATGTAGCTGCAAACAATTCCATAAAAAAAAAAAAAGTAATCTAAATTTCATGTTAAGCGACAACGAATAATTCTGTTTCACCACTAGTACCAATGACCCACCCTGAGATCCTTATTATGTTGTCACGCTTTATGGTGCTTCGTTTATGAAGCATGACGGTTATTGTTTTTACATTTGAAACACCTTCATAACACATTGGAGAAAACCGAAGCGGTCATTTTTAGAAAGAATAAAATCCTTAGGTGAAAATCTCTGGGGAAGTATTGGTCGTATCGAACGCAGAAAAATAACTGGGGTTATTAATCGACTCGAAGATGGAATTCTCTGAAGAAATTGCGGCCACGGCTGGTAAGGCTGCTTCAGGCGTATTGGCTGTGAGACGACATATGGCCAACGTATGGGGACCCAACCCATCAAGAAGGCGACTTTTGATGAGAGCCGTAGAGTCTGTGCTACTCTACAGAGCAGAAATATAGTGCGACGCTCTCAGCAAGAAGCTGTACCAAAAACACCTGACACAGATACAGAGAAGAAGAGCCCTGAGGATTGCATTTTCATACCCAACAGTCTCTGATTCGGCTGTCCTTGCCATTGCAGGCGTGATACCCATCTCCCTTCTTTTTAGAAAGCGCCGTATTATCTACCTGTGTCCAAACAAAAACACGAAAGAGACAGTTGCCTGCGAGGAGAAATAACGCTCACTCAATGATTACTGCAGTTCTAAGTGAAGGAAAGATGGCTTGCGCGCCTCAACCATAATCTGAGACTATGTCTCAGATCAGGGAGACTGACAGCTTTTAGGCAGGTGTGGGTGTTTTCAGTTTTGCTGAAAGTTGGTATGTCGTGGTATTCCAACTGTAGATTTTGCAAAGGAGAGGAAGATGATATTTGCTACACATTTTTTTGGATGCAAAAGATGGGACAGGCTCTAGAAGGAAACAGGAGAGCCGTCCTGGGAAATTATAGTCGGGGAGATGCTTGGATCACTGACAAATGGAGCCATGAGTTAGATTACGTTCGGGCAGTCCTAAAAGATAAAAAGGACCCACTTAAGCAACCGGAGACGTCAGAGTTAGGGTATCACCTTTATAGCAATCCCTCTTCCTCCCTCCCCTACCGCTAGAAGCGGGATAACCCAACATGAAGGCGCCCCACGGCATAACAAAACGAGACTTAGCCCGAAGTAATGTCAAATGGTTCCAGGCTAGGTTGTCAGGAAACGTGTTTAGTGGTAGGTAGTCCAGAAGTCTTTCATGTCTGGGAGCCCCACACTTAGGGCGTAAATAGCCTTCATCTCCCAACCACAAAAAAAGCAATCTAATCTGTTGCACGCGATAGTTATCCAGGTAGATAGCTGTTATTCTCATATTTTATTCTTCCTGTTTGAAACATGTTTCTAATGCTGAAGCATAATGAAAAACTTATGACGGGAACTGACTGGTTCCACACCTTCCAAAAATACCAAAAAAGCCTGACTGTAAATTCCACTATGGTGATCGACAGAAAATATTTTAGTATGTGTTAGCTCAGTGCACTGCAGGATTATTTCTGATAACTGCAATTGTTATTTTTGAAAAAACTGTCGACAAAAAGTAAAGGCATACTACATGGGCTGATAAGTCCCGGGACTTTTCAATAGGTGGCGACACTGGAAAATTAACATGGTTCACTTCAAAAGGTTTGTTAAGCTTCTGTTTCACGTCTAACGGTCTGGGTAGAATATACCCACTTGTATAATTTTGGTACATACACGAATCCAATTACCACATTGAATGCCTATAAAAAGTTCTAATAAAAATTACTTTACCCTAAGATCCACTTAATAAAACTCGCCAGTTTCCCTTTGAAGATTTATTGACTAGGATTTAAAAAAAAATGGTTCGTTTAGCGCTGATTCAATTGCGGGGGCACGTTTTCGTTAATCTATTGGATCTTGCTGTTGAATGTCAGTCATTTCTTTCTTCGGCACATTTTTTAAGCTTGACGTTGAAGACCTTTATATTGTTCTTCTTTGGCCCGAGTAGGTCGCTGGATGTATTCTTTGTGCGCCTGGTTCCTTCTTTTAATCGCTTCCCTGCATTCTTCGTCGTACCAGTTGTTCCTACTTTTCTTTGCCTGGTGCCCCAAGACCTCCTCGGCTGCTTCTGTTACTGTCTTCCACATGATTTTCATGTAATCATTACTTTCTCCCACCTGCGGGGATATGTTGATGCGATTTTTCAGCGCTGACAAGTACGTGGACGTTACTGAGTCATTTATCATCTGTATCTGGTATCCTGGGGTAACTGACCTTCCTTGTTTACGGCTCTTGGAGATGTGGCATCGGAACTTGACTCTTATAAGGTAGTGGTCCGAATCATAGACAGCGCCGCGGAACGAGCGCATGTCGAGAGTGCTGGTGGCTGCTCGTGTTTGTAAGAGAACATGGTCGATCTGGTTGGATATGCGACCGCCTGGGGATGCTCATGTTAAAATGACGATAAATTATGCATATTGGATGGATCATTCGTTTTGTAGTCGCCACAGCCGAAATATCTACTGGTGCTTAAATTTTCTAACCGTACTTTCGAGCTTAAGTTGATATGTATTGCTTAAACGCACACCGTAGTATAGAAAAATTCAAGGTAGAATAGGCCATCAAATGGGACCTCCCTAGCGTGGGCAAGATCAAAGCGAGGCTAACACCACAAAACTATAGGGGACAACGCATGGCCAACATTGATTTGATAGAGAAGGATGCCGGACAATTTCTGAATGAGGGCAAAGTAAGAATATGGTGGGTTGTCTGCGGGATACGGCGAAGAGCCGTATTTCAAAATCTTTGGCTATGGCTATTCAAAGGACCGGATAGGAGTTCCCTATGTTACAAATGCGGCGAAATGGGACATTGCCGTGTTGACTCTGTCCATGGTGGAACAGCGGTCGAGTGTCCACTCTTCACACAGCTGCAACTGGAAGAGGCAGTCCTTTCACTGAAAGCGAGGAAGGCTCCAGGTCCAGATGGTATTCTACCTGAGGTGTTGCAGCTTTTATGTCACCATTAGCCTGACTTGCTGCTCAGCACATTCAACGCTTGCCTACGGGACGGGATTTTCCCGGTACGATGGAAGGTGGCGAGGCTCGGGCCAATCAGCAAGGGGAAGGGAAATCCCGGATCGCCGTCTGTATACCGCCGGTTATACATTCTAGACACGGCTGGGAAAGTGCTAGAGAAACTCATCAAGGGAAGACTCACTGACGCGATTCGTGCTGCTCGGGACCTTTTTCCTCGGCAGTACGGCTTTAGAGCAAGACGTTCTACCATTGATGCGATTGCAGAGATGATCGCTGGACGCACCGTTGAGCAAGCGCAACTTAGGCTAGGTATGCTAATGCGCCGAGTGAGACACTGGATGACAGCTCACGGGTTCTGTTTAGCGTTGGAGAGAACCGAAGTGGTCATCTTGACAAAAAAGAGAATCCCTCGAGATAGGATGATCAGTATTGGAGACATATTAATCGAATCGAAGCCATCGGTGAAGTACCCGGGGCTACTGATCGACTCGAAAACGAGTTTCTCTGAGTCGACTTATGGCCTGCGTAGCGGGACCAGCCCATCAAGAAGATGCCTCTTGATGAGGGCTGTAGGGTCAGTACTACTGTACGGAGCAGAGCTATGGGGCGACGCTCTCAATAAGGAAGTATGCCGAAAACGCTTGGTACAGAGAAGAGGGGCACTGAGGATTGCATCTTCGTATCCGACAGTCTCTGATTCGGCGGTGAGAGTTATTGTAGACGTGCTACCAGTCGCCCTACTTGCTAGAGAGCGCCACGCTATTTACCTGCGCCGAAACGAGGTTGCGAGGGAGATGGTTGTCCGCGAGGAGAGACATGGTCCCCCGATTGTCGGTTTTGTCCAGAGGAGGAAGACAATGCCTGCCACACATTTATAGTCGGTGATGCTCGAATCGGTTGACAAATGGAACCAGGTGGCACATTATGTTTGGGCAGGACTAAAAGATAAAAGGGACTCACAGCAGCCGGGAGCGTTGGGGCTGGGAGGTCGCTTTTCTGGCACTTCCTTTTCCCCTCTCCTCTCCCGCTAGAAGAGGGATCCCCCAGCGCAAGGCGCCTCACGGCGTAACAAAACGAGGCCTGGCTCGAAGTAATGTGTCAAACGGTTCCAGGCTAGGTTCTCAGGTTGGCAGGGTAGGTGTTTAGTGGGTAGTCCAGTCGCCTTCTTGCGAGCATGGGAATTCTACACTCTGTGCAATGGCATCCACCTCCCAATCAACAAAAAAAAAGAAAAATCGAACATCTCGTCTAGTTTAAGAATTTGCCTCTAGAAATATTTCAAAATTTCTCAGATGCCTGGGAATTTATCAAGGGCCTAACTCTCATTCCGAGGTTTCATGTTATCACATCTTAGGTGTCGTAAGAGAATCTTTGAATCAACATGATTGCTCTGCGTATGTCTAGTTCTGTGCCGCCTGAGTTAAAGACGTCAGATTTTGTTTTAGATTTGCAATCTATATAGTAATTTTTCTGCTGGAAAATATTGTTTTTGAAAAATATAAAATTCTTTAAGCTTCTCTGACATTCAAATGCAGATAACACCTAAGAAATTTTTCCAGCAGCATCTGCTCCTCCACATTTTGGTGTTGGTTCCATTAAATGCGTTATCAGTTTTTTGGCTACGTGCAAAAGTTTTTATGGTGGCAATTTCTGATTCCACTTATAAACTAATTCAGATGTACCGTTTTTACCAGATAATATGCCGAATTCCGAGATAGGGGCATGTTTTCATATACTCGTACAATTAACGATCCGTCCTGACCTACAGTAATATTTTCAGCTTTCGAATCCAATTTTCTTCCGTGTGCGTCTCGTGTTTGATTATTTGCGGCTCAATTTAATTCGAACGATTTTCATACGCTTCTCCGCCAATTTTGTCATCATCTGATACTCCGCTTAGATATCTCCTCCTCATGTACAATAAGAATTTTCACAATACTTAGAACTTATGTAAATAGTAAAAAGGGTGGTGCTTACTTGTATTTAACACGCGGAATTCATTTATTCCATTCTCCACGTTGTGTTTGTGTTCAAATTATTAAGCTTAGAAACTGAATGTAGTCAACGTATATACTATATTCAATATATATTAATTCCATATGTTATAAAAGGATTCTTCATACAAGTAAATCACATGCAAGCGAGGAGACACCATAGAGTATGCTAACTGGGAAATACTTTGACTGAAACGAAAGGAGATCGTGGCGCAATCGATGGCATGTTATACTGGCCTCTAGATGACCAAGTTCTTAAACGGGCGTAGATAATTTTGGTGGTACCTGAAAGAGGGCAAAGTCGCAGTATCTTAAATAACATTTTGCGTAGGGGAGTAAGATGAAATGGGACAATCAGCGGGGCGATGTCCCTTTTGAAGAAGTAGAAGAGCTATTTCTGCGGCAAATTAAGTTCTGACGATGCTTATAGTCCAAAAGGGCGTTATTGATAGGCTAGCAGTGTCACAGTGGAGAGCGGGGATCACTATTCCCGAAATTCCTCTTCCCTCCGTCTTTCCCGCTGGAATAGGGATTCCTGTAACACGATGGATGGTAACAAAACGAGGCCTAGCCTGCAGTAAAGTGTCAACGGTTTTAGGCAAGGTTGTCAAAGATGACAGGCGAGCTGTTTTGGGGATTGTCCAGAAGCCTTGCGTTAATGGGAGTCCCAAACTAGGAGCATGCATTTTGGCGAATTTTATCGATTTACAAAACTATTCTAGAAGCACGCTCCTGTTTAAATTTTCATTTGTAAGGAGATGCACACATATACGTTACTTAACCTTATTATGCATTTTGATACATTTCATCTCAAGTATTTTAAACTGAGTCAATTTGTTCTAGCATTATTGCGGTCTGATCTGAACGTTCTCCATAGAATTGATCTATTTAAGTATATTTTTGAATAAATTTAAACTGAAGTAAAAGTATTTGACATTTATTTTTTCAAACTTTGTTTTAAGTAGAATCGTACAACTCACCACTAAATTTGCATCATCTTCCACAATATGGTCTGTTGGTAAAATATTGTCGATCTTCATGCTGCTATTTTGAACACGACATAAAGTCGCAAGTGTATTTACTCGAGGGAAAAATTCTCTGTCGTTATCATAAGCTCCAGTTTCGTTGCATTCTGTCTAGAAAGGAAATTAACAGCAATTATTAACAACGACAAAATTATGAATAACGTAAGCTACTCACAGCACCTTTTTCTCTTTGTTTTACTTGATTTTCAGATTTTTTTACTTTTTCATCTTTTGATGGTACGTTTTCTGAACTACAGTGTCCCGAAGACTTATTCAAGTCAATATCAGAATTGTTTACATCCATGTTTACCAGTTTCAATTTTACTTTACATAAAAGGCATTTACTTTGTGGTTGAACATGTCCTGTATGAATTAAATGCCTTTCCGAGCAAATGACCTCTAGCGCTTCTGAATTTGAAATTCTGCTTCGGAAGTAGGCTTCACCCGTAAGCTCTCGAGTTCTTTTACATTGGCAAGAATATAAATGGTTTGCATTTTCCATTTCCTTTTGTTAACTTTTAAAACAGGAACTGCATTTTGCATCGACATGCATATCTCCTGAAAAAACTGTATACGCATTATCTAAATGTTTATATATATATATATATATATATATATATATATATATATATATATATATATATATATATATATATATATATATATATATATATATATATATATATATATATATATACATACACACACACACACACACACACACACACACACATACATGTTATTTTAATATTAAAATTAAAATACCATTTTTTAATATAAATGATCGGATGTTTATTTCATTATAGAGAGGAAGGTATGCCGTTAATAGTGGAAAATAACATCAGGCAAATGACCACCACGACCACGCTTACAGGACCATACCCTTTTCATGAAATTTTCCATAACTAAATCGTAAGTGGCTGCCCTATCTCTTCGATAGCCTCACGAATTCCATCTTCGAGGTCTTGAATCGACGCTGGGCTGTTGACGTAGACCTTTCTCACGACCATTAACCGCACCAAACAGTCACACGTTGAGGATAGAGAGGCTTTTCAACAATAACTCTTGGGTTTTCCGAGCCCCAGATGCGACAATTTTACTTGTTGACGAAGCCACCGAGGTTTAAATGGGCCTCATCACTCAAGATGATTTTTCGATGGAATTCCGGATCATTTTCATGCATTTCAAGGACCCAATCAACAAACAAACGACGTTGTTCATGATCGACCGGCTTGAGTTCTTGTGTAAACTGAACTTTATAAGCCTTCAGACCCAAATCTTTATGCAAAATACGGTGTAATCAGGTTTGTGGAATGCCTAATTCCAAAGAACGACGAGGAATGGACAAACCTGGGTTTTCTTCAACACTTTCGGCTGGCTACAGCAGCAATATTCTCGCCTGTTCTTGAGTGACGTGCACGGGTTTTATTCTTCACATCACTAAGTTGTCCCAACAGCTCGAATTTTTCCACCAATTTCTGTATTGCGATCCGACAAGGTGCTTCACGACAAGGTGTTCGAGTTTTACGAACCGTCTCTGCCAAATTTTCACCATTTCTATAGTGAATTTTAATAATTTCAATGCGTTGTTGAAGTGTGTATCGTTCCATTTTTATTAATGGCGTAGTTTCATTTGTCAAATGTCAAAAAACGACAGCTTCAAAAGTGACCTACCAAAATAGCGGGCTATTCAAAATAACACCTCTTATTGGAAAACCCTTTATATATACTTGTATATATATATATATATATATATATATATATATATATATATATATAATTATACCTTCTTCTTCTTCTTCTTCTTAGCACTAAACCCTCTCTCGGGCCTTCGCTTCATGCAAACAGATCTACCAACTGTTACAGTCATTAACAACTGCCAAAGAACTCTTCCTGAAACTCGACAGCGAAGCAAAACTAGTAGGGCTACAAATCAACGAAAATTAAACAAAGCTCATGAGGCAGTCGAGGAAAAATACCTCAAATACACAGAATATCACACCTGGCGGAGGTCTCAAGGATTGTAAGACTACGGAAGCTGCAATGGGCTGGACACATGAATCGTATGGACGAACAACGGATACCCAAAAAGGTATTCGCTGGGAGAACTGAAGGCCGGAGTCCAGTGGGGAGACCGAGGAAACGCTGGTCTGACTCGATCGACGAAGACAGTTCATCGCTGCTCGGATTTCGGAATTAGGGGACGCGGTCAACGGACCGAGACAGTTGGTGGATCTGTTTGCATGAAGCGAAGGCCCGTGAGAGGGTTTAGTGCTAAGAAGAAGAAGAAGAAGAAGAAGAAGGTATAATTATATATATATATATATATATATATATATATATATACAAGTATATATAAAGGGTTTTCCAATAAGAGGTGTTATTTTGAATAGCCCGCTATTTTGGTAGGTCACTTTTGAAGCTGTCGTTTTTTGACATTTGACAAATGAAACTACCACTTTTTTACTGAAGGATTTCCAGTGAACTCTGCTGCATACATCGAGGTTTTGGAGACGGTAGTGAAACCCTGGATAGACAATGTAACGGAGGCATACCATACATTTTTCAACAAGACTCTGCTCCTTCACATAAAGCGATGGCGACACAAGTTTGGATGGCCGAAAATTTTCATGACCACATAGCACCGAACCTATGGCCACCTACCTCCCCAGACATTAATCCTTTGGAGTATTATGTATGAGGCGTAGTTGAGCGTGAGACCAATAAGCTTCCTCATAATACCACTTCTTCGCTGAAGACTGCTATTAATGCCGTTATGGTCAATATGAACAAGGAGCATTTGATTCGGGCACGTAATCGTTTCCGGACCCGGATCGAAGAGGTTATTGCTGCTAATGGCGATTTTATTGAATAACTTTATAGCCATACATTAATTTCACGTTGTATAAAAAATTCCCGAAATTTCATTAAATTTTGTTAAAAATACAAGCTTATTAATTTTACTCTCAAGTTGCCCTCAAATACCGTACGTACCCTATATATATATATATATATATATATATATATATATATATATATATATATATATATATATATATATATATATATATATATATATATATATATTGTAGCAACCACGGAAGTCACCGCAGTTGCAGACATTAAGTATTAGCAGAGGGATGCATAGCCCGGGGTGGCATACTGAGGCCGGCTAGCGCTGAGTCGTGTCGTGGGACTTCCGGGACACCCTCTGCCCGTGCTGAGCCACCTTACATATAAATACTAACACGGCGGGAAAAGGACGGGAAAGGGAGAGGTCATTTTGAGAAATGAAAAATGATGCTCTTAGTTCGACATAGCCGTTTTATTAGTTTAAAAATGAAATTCTACACAGGAAATACCAATTTTAATTTCAATACAAAAAAAAACCCCTTTAAAATTTTATATAAAAGCAAACAGTCAATAAATTTTTTATAGAAGATAACAAGAAAAAAAGAATGAACTTGATAATGAGAATTAAATATATAAAATTCAAATTGGTACTCACTCTTTCCTCGTGAAACTCCGAGCGCTCGGCGAAGACAAAAGAAAGAGTGTGGGGCCACTGTAAGTTAAGTTTAAATTAGTTTGAATATAAACAATCAGAATCAATCGAACACTCAACGGCCACGTATATCACTATAATCCACTGTTCTGTGTAAGTTAATTTGACAACAACAAAAAAAAAAAAAATCCAAAATCCGGCGCTTTGCCTTCTCAATCTAGCATCAATTCTTTCTTCACTCCTAAAACACTATTTCTTTGTTCACTCATAAAAACATTATTTCTTTCTTCACTCATAAGACATTAATTCTTTCTTCACTCATAAGACATCCGCTGTTGGTTCGTTTTTTTTTCTCTAATTCTGAAACACCTTTTAAAATCCAACCGCAGTTACTTAATTCCCGGCGGCCGAAAACCAAAATTCTTTTCCCTCACTTTTAAATTCGCACAAATTTTAATTTAGCCGACATCCGATGTAGTTTTTCGGTTCTTCTGCCTTTCCCACACCAAAACTTCCGCCACTAAACTTCGCAATCAAAAAAAATGTTTTTCGCTTTCTGCTTCGACACTAAAAACTCAATTTCGTTCCAGTCCAAATCCAGATTATCTTCCTTTTCGAATTAAAAAAATTAACAGAACTTTTCCGACTCTGCCCAAAAACACTTCCACTTCTTTTCAAGCCAAAAACTGACTGCCCCAATCCTCACAACTTAATCCCGCATTTCACCTTTCCAAATCAGATTCCGCAATCCTTTTCATTTTTAAATTACCGCTGCCGCCTTTGGTTTTAGTTTTAGTTTTAAAAGTGCTTTATTGAGTCCCAAAACTGTTGTTTACATTAATCTCTAAAGCTAAGATATACATATTTGTTTTTTTCTTATGAGTCTACTGGCCAATAGGCTCTCAAGACTACGTCTTTCTCATTTTTGTGGTTCAAACCAAATTTCATTTATTATTCGGAATACATTACTTTTTACTTACTATTTACTACCAAAGAAAACGGGACGATAAAAAACTTTGGCTGCTATAACTTATATGTAGGTTACTTATCTATATAACTTATATTCTATTTGTCTTATCTTAGGTTTTTCTTTTATTTTTTGTTATATTTACAATTTTATTTACACAACTTATGCTAATATATTTTCCTAACTTAAGTGCTAACTTATTCCTAAATCCCTATACTACAGTTCGCGATCATAGCGAGAAAATTAACCAAGTTGAAAAAAAAAAAATGCTGCTAATTACATTGTTTTTATTCTGTCTCCATTTCCACTTCATTCAACCACCAAAAGTCTTCACTCCTGTACTTGTCACTGAACATATCCATTGAGTACCGCCACATGGCATTGGGCTCTGTAGTATCCATATACTCTGGGCACGTTATTCGCTTGTCAGTGTTACGTCTGTACCAGTGATACAGCACTGGCACTCCATTTGTGTCAAGTATAATTCCTTTAGAGTCGAGATATGGGAATATTTCAGGAGGAATGAACCCTGTTTGCATAGCTCTATCGAAATAGAGTGAGTTCGAGTAGTAAGGTTGGTTAATCCAAGCGTTCTCTGTGGGCCGAGTTGTGCAATTTAAAGTATGCCTTCGAATAAGATGTACCATGAATCTATCTATTCTGGTTACTTGAGCTGTTTCATAAATCTCTCTATTCGAGACATTATGCAGGTAGTCAGTTTCGGTTTTCCGATAGACGCCTGTACATGCTATTAGCACTTTTCTCTCGAAAACTCGGAGTTTCTCAATGGTCGAGGGGCTTTGGTTGAACCAAATTGGACAACCGTACGTTAAGATGGGTCGGACTAAACTTTTGTAACAAATGGTTTTCACCTCAGGCAACAAGTTCCTATTGTAAAACAGTCGTTTGAGTGACATGAAGGCGTTTCGAGTTTTTTCAAGCTGCTTGCTTATATGTGGTGTGAAATGAAGGCGTTGATCTAAATGCACTCCAAGATATTTTACATCTGTCCTATGTGGTATTCTTTCGCCATCGGCTACAAGGTGAAAATCTTTCCAGTGACGCTTCACATTTCTGCCGGCTTGCATCAGGTTTGTGCGAAACAAAATAGTCTCGCACTTTTGAGCATTAATCTTCATTTTCCAAGCATGCGTGAATGATTTAATGTCATCAAACATGCTCTGAAGCTCTTTATTGGCTTCTGATGCCTTTCTGTGTGCAGTGTAGATGATAAGGTCATCTGCAAATGCAACCAGAGCTCTTTTCGGCGACTCATTGAAGCCAAAGGTCTTGAGTAAGGGGCCCAATAATATTGCAAACAGAGTAGGTGCTGTCACCGTACCTTGTTGCAGTCCGTCAGATATTTGAAACAGTCTGTCAGTGGAAACACCTCCTGATTCTAACTGAAATGATTTCTTATATAACATACTGATCACCAAACTAATTAAATGTTGTGGGAATTTATCTTGGATTAGCTTAAAAACTAATCCATCGAGCCAAACAGTATCAAATGCCTTTTCCATGTCAATAAGACAAGCGCCAACACATTTGCCATCATTCATGTGCCAACAAATATCTGATGTTACTTTGGTTATTGCGTGAATTGTGGAATGGCCTTTGCGGAACCCAAATTGGCTGTTACTGAAGAGTTGATTTTCACTGATATGCAAATGAAGTGCTTGATTGATAACAGTCTCAAATACTTTACTGATATTCGGAAGCAGGCTGATGGGACGGTAGTTTCGTGGGTTTGTAAGGTCCTTGCCCTTTTTGGGGATAGGAATGGTCTTTGCTATTTTCCAGTTTGATGGGAAATATCTGTTGTTAAGAAGATTGTTGAAAAGAATGCAGTATTCCGTGATCAGTACCTCAGGTAAATGTTTCAATACAATATTAGGTATGCCGTCGATTCCGGCAGATTTTTTATTGTTCAACTTGCGAAAGATATCTACCAGGTTTTCATGTGTGATGAAATATCCAGCTATAAACTCGTCTGGTATAGCATTTGAAGGCAGAGTCTCATTGAAATGAAGTAAAGGCTCTTTGCTACAGCTTGCTTGAAAGTTGCTCACATTCTCTGTTACGATTTGGGAAAGTCGTTCTCTACCAAGTATTGCGTTTTGCTTGTGGATTGATTCTAGACTCATCCCAATGACGTTTAACTTATCAATAGGCTCGGAGATAGTGATATGACCCTGTACATTGTTTGCCTCGCAGACAGTACCTTCTTCAAGAAAAAGTCGATCTTCAGCTGTTATTTTCAAGTCAGCTATTCCATCCAATTTCTTTCTTCTGAAAATAGAGTTAATTTGTGCAAACATTCCGTCAGTGTCTTGTGGACGTATTCTTTGGAGCTTTTCTCTCCATTGGCAATTAACCTCCGCGTTGTAGCTAAGTTTAATCAGATATCGTACAATTGACATCATCTGTTTTAGAATTTGTAAATTATTATCGATTCTCTCCCTAAAGCCTCTATATATTGAATTGATTCGAGTTAGAATCCTGCTCTTTAAATGTTGCAGTCTTTCTATTCTAGCTGTGCGATATTTGTCCATGTTGTTCAGAGGTTTGATCTTAGGAACAGTATTTCGGACCGTTTCGTTTATCAGTTTCTGCAGTATGTTCAAGTACTCGTCTTTGGGTAACGTAGTCGAAGTTCATTACATTTCCATTCCGCTACCCACACATCTTTTTTCCCGTATCGACAATCACAATAGTATCCATTGACTTGCATATATGGCAATTTACATCCCCAAGAATCGCTTGATTGAATGTAAAGTGTCACATATACATTACGAAAACTATTGATTTTGCCGATACCCCAAAAAGAATACTTCCGTACGCCCGAGGGAACTTGAACTCAGAGTTCCAGCAGACCCTCGATCGAGAACCCACGACGCAGCTAATCGTGCCATGGATTGTCGATCTCCCATTCATCTCATAAGCAATTTGAACGTTGCATTTGGGCATGAGATTGAATTTTATTAGTAGGGGAATGTGAATTAATTTTTGTTAGTATAAAAAATAAAATTTGTTAGTGGGAATAGAATTAGTTAGTATGAAAGAAAGGAATTATGTTTTGTTAGGAAAAAAGGTATTGAATATAATTTTGTTAGAGGGAATTAATGAATGAAATGTTGTTAGTGGGAAAATTGAAATTATTAGTATGTATTAATTTTTTTTTGGTTGGAAATAAGGGAAAGGGCAGGATTGTGATGATGGGGAAATAAAAAATAAAAGGGAAAATGGAAAAATGTTAATAAAATAAATAAATTTACAGAGGAAAAGGTAGGAGTGCCCAAAGGAAGATGGAAATATTACGGCGGCAATTTGAAGTTACGAATGGGAGAAAATCGGTACGCCGGAATTCACAACACTATATATATATATATATATATATATATATATATATATATATATATATATATATATATATATATATATATATATATATATATATAGGAAAACGAGGACGAATAGAGAACATTATGAAAATCTCAGAAGAGTAGCGAATAAGATAATTAAAATTAAGAAAAGAAAATACTATGACGACTAATTGTGAAGAATGGATGTAAGTTTAGCGAGCAACAACATAAGATAAGCATACAAAGTAGTGAAAAGCCTGAAACGTGGCTATCAGCCCAAAACCACGCTCTGCCGTGATGACAGCGGCAATATCATCGCTGATGAAACCAAGATTAAGGAAAGATGGGCATCATATTTCAAGAACCTCCTTAATCCTCCGCACAGTTCCAGAACATCGGAGCCTATAGATGTCTGCGGAGAGCTTCCATTGGCCCCACCAACTCTGGATGAAGTTTGTTCCATCATCAAAGCCCAAAAGAATAATGAAGCGCCGGGCATCGATGAGATTCCAGTGGAGCTCATCAAATATGGTGGCAGTAGTGATCATCAAGCTATTCACAAAATCATCCAGTACATTTGGCAACAAGAAAATATGCCGAAAGAGTGGAGCCAATCAATTATATTCCCTTTCCACAAAAAAGGTGACAAGCTACAGTGCGAAAATTATAGAGGCATATCACTACTTTGTTCAGCGTATAAAATATTTTCTAAAATCTTAGAAAATAAAATCGGATCATACGCCAACAGTATTATTGGGGAGTATCAAGGTGGTTTTAGGGCAGGTAGATCAACAACAGACCAATTGTTCACAGTCAAGCAGGTACTTGAAAAAAGCTGGGAGTTCAACAAAGACGTGCACAATTTTCGTTGACTTCAAGCAAGCATACGACAGTATTGATCGTAACATACTGCACCAAATATTGCTTTGCTTTGGCATCCCAGCCAAATTAGTCCGTCTTACCAAAATAACAATGACGTCGACGACCTCCCAAGTCCTCATCAATAACCAACTCACCGATTCCTTCCACACAAATATCGGACTTAAGCAGGGAGATGGGCTGGCCCCATTGCTATTTAATTTGGCTCTGGAGTACGTCATACGGAAGCTACCTGTCGATACGCGAGGTACATTACTATACAAGTCGAGCCAAGTAGTAGCCTATGCGGACGACATCAACATTCTGTCACGGTCATTAACTACTGCCAAAGAACTTTTCCTGAAACTCGGAAACTCGGAAACGCGGAGCAAAACTAGTAGGGCTACAAATCAATGAAAATAAAACAAAGCTCATGACGCGAATACAGTATCGGAAGAAGGTATTCGTTGGGAGAACTGAAGGCCGCTGGTCTGACTCGGTCGACGAAGACAGTCATCGCTGCTCGGATTTCGGAATTGAAAGACGCGGTCAACGGACCGAGACAGGTGAAGGGCCTGTTTTCAGGAAGCGAAGGCCCAAAAGGGGCTGTGGTGCTAAGAAGAGATATAAATATAAAAAAAAAAAAAAAAAAAAAATATATATATATATATATATATATATATATATATATATATATACGAGGGTGGTTCAAATATCCAGTACTCCCCACCCCAATTTCGATATTGTATAAAGCGTGAGATGCGCGGTATGAGGGCCTGCGTTATCCTGGAGAAGAATCGCAGTTCGTGCTTCCACATTTACGCAGTGGTGGCGAACTTATAAGAACCACCACTGCGTAAATGTGGAAATTACTGCTCGATAGAGCTTGCAGCACTGCCATGCTGCAACATATATATATATATATATATATATATATATATATATATATATATATATATATATATATATACCCCGCAGTCGAGCTGCCCCGAGGTGACTGATGTGGCAGCTCCTGAGGAGTATATCGGCCACCTCGTACGAAACTGCGAAATTTTAATGGAACCAGCCTATATGCTGGAACCAGCTGAAGTCCATCGAGCGAATAATGCTATTATGTTGATAGCTAAAATGCTCGGGTGAAAGAACAATGTAGTTCTTTCACTTAGGACAACCAGCAATCCTCAAACAAAATTTTCTTATAACAAATATAATTAAAGTAAACATAAATCGAGTAAATTAACAGCTCCATAAATATTCTAAATATATACTTATGTAGGCATAAGTCGGCAATACCCTGTTCTTTAGTAAATTAATCACCTTAGAAACATTCATTTTTAAAATATTGCATTAACCAGTGGCATGTAAGTGTTATAACAGCGAGGTTCTTTTCTGCAGCCGGGAGCCTGTGTATATAAGTTACACATCATATGAAACTCCCAGTTCGTGCCAGTATACATAAGGTATACTGGTAATGCAACAAAATTGGCGCAGCCGGTAGGATATCGGTTTTGCAAACACAACAATGTAGTGCATTGTGTAGCAAAATTAAATGGGATGTAAATGTTTCCTCCCAGCCGATATCCGAAACCACTTAATTCCTGTATGATACCACTGCTACTTACACTGTCACTGAAACTAGATCAGTATTCTCAAATTTAAAAATGTCAATCACATTGATCATCTAAATAACAAAAATACAATATTCATATCCAATAATTTATGCAGAGAAATTCGATCATATTCCAAAATCTAATCTTGTCTATTCTGAAATCATTCAAATAAACTTCAAAACGATTCAAACATAATTTAACGTACAACTTATTAAAGATATAAAGTTTCAATTGACCTACATGCAAAACAATAACCATTACAAGTAAACATTAAGCACAAGCAAGCAAAATGAAAACATAAATAATAAGCAAACAAACGCGTGTTATTGATATGTCAACATAAAAATTTTTATCGCTTAAACAACTGAAGCAATAATAATAACAATACCGCGCATCCACTTGAATATTCAGGTCTTATCTTTTAAATAGAATGAATAATTTCCTTAGAGCATTTAATGAGATTAAGCGATTAGTAAAATCTCTAGTCGCTACCCACTTGTGTTTCACAAATTGGTTACATATTAAAATATGCATTTGATTACTTAAATTATTGAGTAGATATTTGGACAATAATTTTAATGCAATCAAATTAAAGTACAAATAAATAAACCAACCGCGTTAAATGAATATAAAATTTACATACAAGAGAAATTTTTTCACTACAAATGCTTCTTTTGGTACATTTTGCCTTCCCCTGGACCCCCTAATTTATAAAATGATTTTTTTATTTCAGATTCTAAAAGTTCTAATCAAGACCTTTCATTTGGTACCCCATTCGACTACCTTTGATTAAAAAAAATTTTTAAGGGCCAATTCGTTACTAGGGGGGACCCCCCTTAACAATTTTTTAAATTTTTGTTAAGACCTTAAATTTTGAGAGACCATCACTTCTGACCTTTTCACAAAGTCTGAGCATTCTAGCTTCTATAGTTTTTGAGGAAATTAGCTGTGACGCACGGACAGACGGACGGACGGACAGACAGGTCGCGAAACTAGTAGAGTTAATCCAGAAAGAGTGAATTCGATTCTGGCCCGAATACGTTGCGTACAGAAAAGCATATCAACACCAACGTGTGACGGCGATAGAAAACATTTAGCCTTGAAACGGGCACTCGCGTTAATGTTCGCGCGATGCTTGTGAATGCAATGTATTGGTGGCCTCAACCTCGCCAACGCGCAGTGAGTTCTACGAAATTCAAAAATTTGGAAACCGCGCAGTGCGAAATTTCAATCGCGCAGTGCGAATATTGGTACTAAAAACTCAACTCGCGCAGTAAGAAATCGCGCACTAAAAAACCGCGCAGTCGGAGGGATTACTGTAGTGGGGTACTCGTATACCCCCCAAAAAAAGTGTCGTAATTCTAAGAGGTGTTAGCTCAGACTTTGTAGCTGAGGTAGTTCGAAAGGACATAACCTGCCAAATACCAATATTAGGGCTCGAGATTGTCAGCCCACTTACCACTGCGTGGTCAAGGAGAAATAAGATTGACTTGGACTAATTTAGACGAACAGTGGCATTGTAGTAATCGAGCAGTCGCCGTAGCCAACTGCTCGAAAACCGCCATAATATATGTCCAAATTTTAATTGCAGATTTGAAAAATTTAATTATTCAAATCTACAATTAAAATTCGGACATGGCAACACCCGTTCACGCAGCCGTCCAAATAGTTACACGCAGGAGAATCCGACTAGATCTCGTACAGGCAGTCGGTCTCGCTCTCGCCGAACTTCACGTTCAGCGGACTCCGTTCGGTCCCGTGGAGCTTCACCTGTAAGACGGCCCTGTGAGAACGGTCAAGGAAATGCTCACGCAATTGGTTATCGCAATGGAGTTTCCCGATCACCGAAGCGTCGCTACCATAAATCACGTTCGCCACGAAGATCCCACAGCAATGACAGTCGTGGAAATAGTAATTCTCCACGAAGAAGCCGCTCAGTCTCGCGGCGGCGAGTTGATTCTAGATCAAGATCTAAGTCAACCGGAAGACGTTTACCCAATTAAATTTCGATAGTATCTAATAAGAAATTTTGAATATTGTAAAGTGGACCTTTCAAAATACGAATGCTACTTTGACAAGCAAGTTTATTTTAATTCAGTTTGAATTAGTCTTTTACAATTTATGATTTATAACTTTGAATTATGTCAAGAGCGTATGTTAGATTTATATTTCAGAAGTGATGTAAGAAATCTTTTGAAATACTCGCGAAAATATTCATTGTGTATTTTTAGTTTAAAATCAGACCACTGGGAATTTATGAGTTAGAAGACTATGGTCATTAATGCTTCATATCCATATTCCATTATTTATTTTCATTTCCCATAGTATCCCACCTAAAAATACAATTTTTAACAGAAAAACAAGTTGAAGCAGCAGGAGAGTGCTCCTGTCAGAAGGGTTTTGCAAAGCAATTAGTAAATCAAACAATATATTTTGCATATGAAAACTTGTCTACTATACAAATTCCATAAATTGAGTTCAAACAATTATAATTGGTTATTATGCATTTAAGTTCGCCGCCATTTTTTTCAAATGTTTTGACACCATCGTTTAGTTAGTCATAAAAACACATCAATATTACAAACAAATTTCTAAAATTTTTATCAAAATTCCTACATATCAAGCAAGAGCCATTACAGTCAATTCTGACCGCTATGGACGGATGATAACCGATTATTTTTGGAGAGATATTGAAGATTATGATCTGGAGAACATGTGGTTCCAACAGGACGGAGCCACACAACACAGGCTAATCGAGCACTTTTGCAAGAGAAATTTCCAGGACGCGTAATTTCGAGATTGAGTGATGTCAATTGGCCCGCAAGATCCTGCGACCTAACACCTTTGGATTTCTTTTTATGGGGCTATAGGAAAGATCGTGTTTACGCGAACAATCCTCAAAATCTTGAGCAATTGAAAACCAATATTTGTGAAGTTATGGCCGAGATATTGCCGGAAATGTGCCGAAAAGTCATTGAAAATTACCTCAAAAGGATTGAGGCCTGTAAGAGGTCCCGTGGAGAACATTTGAATGACGTTGTGTTTCATGTATAATGGCAAAGTTCAATCTTTATATTGAATAAAAAATTTTGTTTCCATCTGAGTATTTTATGTGTTTTACTTAGCTTTACTTTCCCAAGCGTAAAATGGATAACCCTATATTTAACTTCGGTTTTCTAGATTCAGGCGAAGTATGCAAAATACCTGACTGTTCTATTAAATTGTGATGTATGAAGTAATTTATCCCATCCAACAGAATTGCCGCAAGTTTCAGGCATCATCTACGGGCGCTCGTCGAGGATGTTCGGTGAGTACTCTTTTGGTTTCTATTATATTTTTTTAATATTATCTTTTTGAAAATTACTTTTTTAAATTTTAAATAACAAATTATAAATGTTATTATTTAAAATTTTAAACTCAAATAAAATTTTTTAAATTTATTTTAATCATAACTTAAGTTTCTATTGGAGACAAATTTAAGAGAAGAAAGTTTTCTTGTTTTTTTTTGTGAAGAAAAAAATAGCATACAGAATAGTGGTAAGAATGTTAATTGTAATCAGAACATTAAGAAGTAAACAAACGTATGGTGGGACACGGGTATCATCTATATACTTATTACAAACTATGCGTATTGTTATCATGAACTAGTGCAGGATTTTGATAGCGATCGTTTGGAAATAAAAAAAAACACCTGCATCAGCTCGCTAGAAAACGATTAATTGACTTCTATATGTGCAAATGATCTAGCCAAGACTGTCGAAATTTTGTTGATACCCCACTTATTTTGTAGCACGTAACGTAAATAGTAGTAATCGTCATTTATGAATGATATAGAAATAAACAATAGTATGCACATGATCTAATACGAATAAAAATAAAGGAAATGTGGAATTAAAGACTTACATTCGGTCTTTCCTTACGTTCAACCTGACCGGGTATGAGACCCGCCACGTTGGCTGGCCCCTCCACTATAATGAGCTAGCCCTTTTTAATTCGTTTACAGATGCTCTTGCAGGGTAGAGTGGCCTTCCGCTCGCGTGCCTATTTATGGTTTAGGGTTATGTGATTCCATCACATAATACTATAACATAAATTTGCCACGTTCATATTTTTCATTTAACACGTTGAATGCCAACACGAATTCCATTCACGGGCACATACTTCATGTCATTTTCCCGGATATAATTTTTACTGATTGCCCCTTTATTTCGTATTTATTCTATAACATTCTAGGATTGGTAAAGAATGTTTCATTTGTTATATTTAAACCTAATTTTTTCATTTACTTCGGTTATTATTTTTCACAACAACGGGCCATAAACTCACACGACGAGTTTATTACCAAAATTTCATAATCAACCCAAGACTACTTGTGTGCGTATTTTTCTACGTCTAGGTCCATTAGTTGAAATGCATGGAAAATCATTTCACACCCACGCGCTGTCTTCGTACAGCCTTGAGGGATGTAAATATGACTTATTATTTCGTGAAAGGTGTTACGGGAGCCGCAATCCAAATTTTACTCGGTCCGTGTTCCGTCGTTCCTCTCTGTATACTACAAATGACAACATACATATACGAAAAGCTGCGAATTGTAATCAAAGCATCTGCGGGCGCGGCGTCGTATCATGGATTAGCAGAAGTGGGTGTGTATCCATACTCGTATTAAGTATCAAACATATACACACAAGACTTCGCAATCGAACGTTCCGCCTCAGTGGAACGAATTGGTTACACGCATTTGCAATGAGGCTAATCGAGCGAAAGCTTGAGATTTGTGGTTGTACCAGTCACAGAGAGATAGCATTAAACAAACTGAACTTTGATCTTTTAAATTGTTAAATTGTCTTCATTATTTTAGTTGGTAAGCAATTAAGTCAGCATAATTATACTATAAAAGAAAATTATAGACGCAAGAAAATCGAGAAGTATTTCTCCATCCGCTGGCTCAAGACATGCGCCCGAGATTATTCTATCCCAAGACACTTAGCCCCGGATAAGCGAATAAAGAATACGTTCAACTCATACTCAAGGCATCCGCCCGAGTATAAGCGCCCGATGGCAGTTATGCCCGGGGCCTGCAGTTGAACTAATAATTGATTGATTTATCAATCTGACTGCATACTCAAGGCGTTAGCCCGAGTATTAGCGTACCAAGTCTTTGCACCTGGGGCTAGCAGTTGGATTATTAATCAATTAATTGGTAAACATAACTGCGTGCTCAAGGCGTCAGCCCGAGTAACAGTTAAAGCTTTAATAAATCGATTGGTTTCTTCGAAATTCCTTTTCCCTCTGAATAACTAACAAATATAATTAAAGTAAACATAAATCGAGTAAATTAACAGCTCCATAAATATTCTAAATATATACTTATGTAGGCATAAGTCGGCAATACCCTGTTCTTTAATAAATTAATCACCTTAGAAACATTCATTTTTAAAATATTGCATTGACCAGTGGCATGTAAGTGTTATAACAGCGAGATTCCTTTCTGCAGCCGGGAGCCTGTGTATATAAGTTACACATCATATGAAACTCCCAGTTCGTGCCAGTATACATAAGGTATACTGGTAATGCAACAAAATTGGCGCAGACGGTAGGATATCGGTTTTGCAAACACAACAATGTAGTGCATTGTGTAGCAAAATTAAATGGGATGTAAATGTTTCCTCCCAGCCGATATCCGAAACCACTTAATTCCTGTATGATACCACTGCTACTTACACTGTCACTGAAACTAGATCAGTATTCTCAAATTTAAAAATGTCAATCACATTGATCATCTAAATAACAAAAATACAATATTCATATCCAATAATTTATGCAGAGAAATTCGATCATATTCCAAAATCTAATCTTGTCTATTCTGAAATCATTCAAATAAACTTCAAAACGATTCAAACATAATTTAACGTACAACTTATTAAAGATATAAAGTTTCAATTGACCTACATGCAAAACAATAACCATTACAAGTAAACATTAAGCACAAGCAAGCAAAATGAAAACATAAATAATAAGCAAACAAACGCGTGTTATTGATATGTCAACATAAAACCTTTTATCGCTTAAACAACTGAAGCAATAATAATAACAATACCGCGCATCCACTTGAATATTCAGGTCTTATCTTTTAAATAGAATGAATAATTTCCTTAGAGCATTTAATGAGATTAAGCGATTAGTAAAATCTCTAGTCGCTACCCACTTGTGTTTCACAAATTGGTTAAATATTAAAATATGCATTTGATTACTTAAATTATTGAGTAGATATTTGGACAATAATTTTAATGCAATCAAATTAAAGTACAAATAAATAAACCAACCGCGTTAAATGAATATAAAATTTACATACAAGAGAAATTTTTTCACTACAAATGCTTTTTTTGGTACATTTTGCCTTCCCCTGGACCCCCTAATTTATAAAATGATTTTTTTATTTCAGATTCTAAAAGTTCTAATCAAGACCTTTCATTTGGTACCCCATTCGACTACCTTTGATTAAAAAAAATTTTTAAGGGCCAATTCGTTATTAGGGGGGACCCCCCTTAACAATTTTTTAAATTTTTGTTAAGACCTTAAATTTTGAGAGACCATCACTTCTGACCTTTTCACAAAGTCTGAGCATTCTAGCTTCTATAGTTTTTGAGGAAATTAGCTGTGACGCACGGACAGACGGACGGACGGACAGACAGGTCGCGAAACTAGTAGAGTTAATCCAGAAAGTGTGAATTCGATTCTGGCCCGAATACGTTGCGTACAGAAAAGCATATCAACACCAACGTGTGACGGCGATAGAAAACATTTAGCCTTGAAACGGGCACTCGCGTTAATGTTCGCGCGATGCTTGTGAATGCAATGTATTGGTGGCCTCAACCTCGCCAACGCGCAGTGAGTTCTACGAAATTCAAAAATTTGGAAACCGCGCAGTGCGAAATTTCAATCGCGCAGTGCGAAATTTCAATCGCGCAGTGCGAATATTGGTACTAAAAACTCAACTCGCGCAGTAAGAAATCGCGCACTTAAAAAACCGCGCAGTCGGAGGGATTACTGTAGTGGGGTACTCGTATACCCCCCAAAAAAAGTGTCGTAATTCTAAGAGGTGTTAGCTCAGACTTTGTAGCTGAGGTAGTTCGAAAGGACATAACCTGCCAAATACCAACATTAGGGCTCGAGATTGTCAGCCCACTTACCACTGCGTGGTCAAGGAGAAATAAGATTGACTTGGACTAATTTAGACGAACAGTGGCATTGTAGTAATCGAGCAGTCGCCGTAGCCAACTGCTCGAAAACCGCCATAATATATGTCCAAATTTTAATTGCAGATTTGAAAAATTTAATTATTCAAATCTACAATTAAAATTCGGACATGGCAACACCCGTTCACGCAGCCGTCCAAATAGTTACACGCAGGAGAATCCGACTAGATCTCGTACAGGCAGTCGGTCTCGCTCTCGCCGATCTTCACGTTCAGCGGACTCCGTTCGGTCCCGTGGAGCTTCACCTGTAAGACGGCCCTGTGAGAACGGTCAAGGAAATGCTCACGCAATTGGTTATCGCAATGGAGTTTCCCGATCACCGAAGCGTCGCTACCATAAATCACGTTCGCCACGAAGATCCTACAGCAATGACAGTCGTGGAAATAGTAATTCTCCACGAAGAAGCCGCTCAGTCTCGCGGCGGCGAGTTGATTCTAGATCAAGATCTAAGTCAACCGGAAGACGTTTACCCAATTAAATTTCGATAGTATCTAATAAGAAATTTTGAATATTGTAAAGTGGACCTTTCAAAATACGAATGCTACTTTGACAAGCAAGTTTATTTTAATTCAGTTTGAATTAGTCTTTTACAATTTATGATTTATAACTTTGAATTATATCAAGAGCGTATGTTAGATTTATATTTCAGAAGTGATGTAAGAAATCTTTTGAAATACTCGCGAAAATATTCATTGCGTATTTTTAGTTTAAAATCAGACCACTGGGAATTTATGAGTTAGAAGACTATGGTCATTAATGCTTCATATCCATATTCCATTATTTATTTTCATTTCCCATAGTATCCCACCTAAAAATACAATTTTTAACAGAAAAACAAGTTGAAGCAGCAGGAGAAGGGTTTTGCAAAGCAATTAGTAAATCAAACAATATATTTTGCATATGAAAACTTGACTACTATACAAATTCCATAAATTGAGTTCAAACAATTATATCCTGGTTATTATGCATTTAAGTTCGCCGCCATTTTTTTCAAATGTTTTGACACCATCGTTTAGTTAGTCATAAAAACACATCAATATTACAAACAAATTTCTAAAATTTTTATCAAAATTCCTACATATCAAGCAAGAGCCATTACAGTCAATTCTGACCGCTATGGACGGATGATAACCGATTATTTTTGGAGAGATATTGAAGATTATGATCTGGAGAACATGTGGTTCCAACAGGACGGAGCCACAAGCCACACAACACAGGCTAATCGAGCACTTTTGCAAGAGAAATTTCCAGGACGCGTAGTTTCGAGATTGAGTGATGTCAATTGGCCCGCAAGATCCTGCGACCTAACACCTTTGGATTTCTTTTTATGGGGCTATGGGAAAGATCGTGTTTACGCGAACAATCCTCAAAATCTTGAGCAATTGAAAACCAATATTTGTGAAGTTATGGCCGAGATATTGCCGGAAATGTGCCGAAAAGTCATTGAAAATTACCTCAAAAGGATTGAGGCCTGTAAGAGGTCCCGTGGAGAACATTTGAATGACGTTGTGTTTCATGTATAATGGCAAAGTTCAATCTTTATATTGAATAAAAAATTTTGTTTCCATCTGAGTATTTTATGTGTTTTACTTAGCTTTACTTTCCCAAGCGTAAAATGGATAACCCTATATTTAACTTCGGTTTTCTAGATTCAGGCGAAGTATGGAAAATACCTGACTGTTCTATTAAATTGTGATGTATAAAGTAATTTATCCCATCCAACAGAATTGCCGCAAGTTTCAGGCATCATCTACGGGCGCTCGTCGAGGATGTTCGGTGAGTACTCTTTTGGTTTCTATTATATTTTTTTAATATTATCTTTTTGAAAATTACTTTTTTAAATTTTAAATAACAAATTATAAATGTTATTATTTAAAATTTTAAACTCAAATAAAATTTTTTAAATTTATTTTAATCATAGCTTAAGTTTCTATTGGATACAAATTTAAGAGAAGAAAGTTTTCTTGTTTTTTTTTGTGAAGAAAAAAATAGCATACAGAATAGTGGTAAGAATGTTAATTGAAATCAGAACATTAAGAAGTAAACAAACGTATGGTGGGACACGGGTATCATCTATATACTTATTACAAACTATGCGTATTGTTATCATGAACTAGTGCAGGATTTTGATAGCGATCGTTTGGAAATAAAAAAAAACACCTGCATCAGCTCGCTAGAAAACGATTAATTGACTTCTATATGTGCAAATGATCTAGCCAAGACTGTCGAAATTTTGTTGATACCCCACTTATTTTGTAGCACGTAACGTAAATAGTAGTAATCGTCATTTATGAATGATATAGAAATAAACAATAGTATGTACATGATCTAATACGAATAAAAATAAAGGAAATGTGGAATTAAAGACTTACATTCGGTCTTTCCTTACGTTCAACCTGACCGGGTATGAGACCCGCCACGTTGGCTGGCCCCTCCACTATAATGAGCTAGCCCTTTTTAATTCGTTTACAGATGCTCTTGCAGGGTAGAGTGGCCTTCCGCTCGCGTGCCTATTTATGGTTTAGGGTTATGTGATTCCATCACATAATACTATAACATAAATTTGCCACGTTCATATTTTTCATTTAACACGTTCAATGCCAACACGAATTCCATTCACGGGCACATACTTCATGTCATTTTCCCGGATATAATTTTTACTGATTGCCCCTTTATTTCGTATTTATTCTATAACATTCTAGGATTGGTAAAGAATGTTTCATTTGTTATATTTAAACCTAATTTTTTCATTTACTTCGGTTATTATTTTTCACAACAACGGGCCATAAACTCACACGACGAGTTTATTACCAAAATTTCATAATCAACCCACGACTACTTGTGTGCGTATTTTTCTACGTCTAGGTCCATTAGTTGAAATGCATGGAAAATCATTTCACACCCACGCGCTGTCTTCGTACAGCCTTGAGGGATGTAAATATGACTTATTATTTCGTGAAAGGTGTTACGGGAGCCGCAATCCAAATTTTACTCGGTCCGTGTTCCGTCGTTCCTCTCTGTATACTACAAATGACAACATACATATACGAAAAGCTGCGAATTGTAATCAAAGCATCTGCGGGCGCGGCGTCGTATCATGGATTAGCAGAAGTGGGTGTGCATCCATACTCGTATTAAGTATCAAACATATACACACAAGACTTCGCAATCGAACGTTCCGCCTCAGTGGAACGAATTGGTTACACGCATTTGCAATGAGGCTAATCGAGCGAAAGCTTGAGATTTGTGGTTGTACCAGTCACAGAGAGATAGCATTAAACAAACTGAACTTTGATCTTTTAAATTGTTAAATTGTCTTCATTATTTTAGTTGGTAAGCAATTAAGTCAGCATAATTATACTATAAAAGAAAATTATAGACGCAAGAAAATCGAGAAGTATTTCTCCATCCGCTGGCTCAAGACATGCGCCCGAGATTATTCTATCCCAAGACACTTAGCCCGGGATAAGCGAATAAAGAATACGTTCAACTCATACTCAAGGCATCCGCCCGAGTATAAGCGCCCGATGGCAGTTATGCCCGGGGCCTGCAGTTGAACTAATAATTGATTGATTTATCAATCTGACTGCATACTCAAGGCGTTAGCCCGAGTATTAGCGTCCCAAGTCTTTGCACTTGGGGCTAGCAGTTGGATTATCAATCAATTAATTGGTAAACATAACTGCGTGCTCAAGGCGTCAGCCCGAGTAACAGTTAAAGCTTTAATAAATCGATTGGTTTCTTCGAATTTCCTTTTCCCTCTGAATAACTAACAAATATAATTAAAGTAAACATAAATCGAGTAAATTAACAGCTCCATAAATATTCTAAATATATACTTATGTAGGCATAAGTCGGCAATACCCTGTTCTTTAATAAATTAATCACCTTAGAAACATTCATTTTTAAAATATTGCATTAATCAGTGGCATGTAAGTGTTATAACAGCGAGATTCCTTTCTGCAGCAGGGAGCCTGTGTATATAAGTTACACATCATATGAAACTCCCAGTTCGTGCCAGTATACATAAGGTATACTGGTAATGCAACAAAATTGGCGCAGCCGGTAGGATATCGGTTTTGCAAACACAACAATGTAGTGCATTGTGTAGCAAAATTAAATGGGATGTAAATGTTTCCTCCCAGCCGATATCCGAAACCACTTAATTCCTGTATGATACCACTGCTACTTACACTGTCACTGAAACTAGATCAGTATTCTCAAATTTAAAAATGTCAATCACATTGATCATCTAAATAACAAAAATACAATATTCATATCCAATAATTTATGCAGAGAAATTCGATCATATTCCAAAATCTAATCTTGTCTATTCTGAAATCATTCAAATAAACTTCAAAACGATTCAAACATAATTTAACGTACAACTTATTAAAGATATAAAGTTTCAATTGACCTACATGCAAACCAATAACCATTACAAGTAAACATTAAGCACAAGCAAGCAAAATGAAAACATAAATAATAAGCAAACAAACGCGTGTTATTGATATGTCAACATAAAACCTTTTATCGCTTAAACAACTGAAGCAATAATAATAACAATACCGCGCATCCACTTGAATATTCAGGTCTTATCTTTTAAATAGAATGAATAATTTCCTTAGAGCATTTAATGAGATTAAGCGATTAGTAAAATCTCTAGTCGCTACCCACTTGTGTTTCACAAATTGATTAAATATTAAAATATGCATTTGATTACTTAAATTATTGAGTAGATATTTGGACAATAATTTTAATGCAATCAAATTAAAGTACAAATAAATAAACCAACCGCGTTAAATGAATATAAAATTTACATACAAGAGAAATTTTTTCACTACAAATGCTTTTTTTGGTACATTTTGCCTTCCCCTGGACCCCCTAATTTATAAAATGATTTTTTTATTTCAGATTCTAAAAGTTCTAATCAAGACCTTTCATTTGGTACCCCATTCGACTACCTTTGATTAAAAAAAATTTTTAAGGGCCAATTCGTTACTAGGGGGGACCCCCCTTAACAATTTTTTAAATTTTTGTTAAGACCTTAAATTTTGAGAGACCATCACTTCTGACCTTTTCACAAAGTCTGAGCATTCTAGCTTCTATAGTTTTTGAGGAAATTAGCTGTGACGCACGGACAGACGGACGGACGGACAGACAGGTCGCGAAACTAGTAGAGTTAATCCAGAAAGAGTGAATTCGATTCTGGCCCGAATACGTTGCGTACAGAAAAGCATATCAACACCAACGTGTGACGGCGATAGAAAACATTTAGCCTTGAAACGGGCACTCGCGTTAATGTTCGCGCGATGCTTGTGAATGCAATGTATTGGTGGCCTCAACCTCGCCAACGCGCAGTGAGTTCTACGAAATTCAAAAATTTGGAAACCGCGCAGTGCGAAATTTCAATCGCGCAGTGCGAATATTGGTACTAAAAACTCAACTCGCGCAGTAAGAAATCGCGCACTAAAAAACCGCGCAGTCGGAGGGATTACTGTAGTGGGGTACTCGTATACCCCCCAAAAAAAGTGTCGTAATTCTAAGAGGTGTTAGCTCAGAAAATTAGCCATGGAAACACATGCGCAAGTAAATAAGCGAGCAGTTAAGCGAACGAGAAAGATATTTTCAACGCAGTATATCTGTTTAACAGTTGACTAAAATCAATAAAAGTATATACCAGAACTATTAAGCTTACAGTCTCTCCTTTTAATTTCAATTTAATGAAACAGATCATCATCATTCACAACTCATACAATATTTCTATACTTAACAAAAAACCTTCATAATAAATAGTAGATTCCAACTTATAAATAATCCACAACTATTTACACATACTGCTGAATACATTTCTAATAACCCTCCCTTTTTACAACTACAAATGAATAAAAAAGTATGTAATTTATAACTTAAGCCAATTAAACGACAATTAAATGCATACTCGTATACCTCAAAAGCTCTTCTTCCTACACAATCGTATAGCATAGATGAATTAAAAGCCCTGCCCACTACGAAATGCATTAAGCCGACTTAATTAAAAACAAATGCTCTTCAAGGCAATAAGCAGCCAACCACGAATTAGTACATACATATCATATACTTCACATACTTCCTAGCAATCAGCGCATGTAAAAGCTACAATACATCGCTTCATTCAATTTTCTCATGCATCATTGCAGAAGCAATGCTAATCATGTCTTCAAAGCTCGTTAGCGGCGAGCAAAAACAATCACATAAACCTTCAATCCATGACTCCCATTCCCATTAACAACATTAACCATGCATATTAAGGGGAAAGTTTATTTATCACACTCACTCGCACCCTATAAAGCCAAGATAACTTATACTAAAGTCGTGGGAATACAACAACAACGACTCCCAAGCTACATCAATGGTAAGCTATTCTCTCGGCAAAACTTCTTCCGAAGCGAATCAATTCCCGAACGTAACGATCGTGTGAAATATTCATTCCCCGCTTACATATTAACTCATTCGCAATAAATAACCGCTAAAGCTTTTACAATATTTCCTATTGAAACTTCCCTACTAACCTATTCGCTCAATACATAATTTAACAAAATGCTAGCAGAAGCTTACATAAAGAACTTTTGTTATAGCATTAAAGAAAGTAATTTAATAGAATATTAATAAACCATGAATAGAATAAATAGAATAAAAAATGAATTTCTTTGCAAATTTAAACTATTTTGAAAGCCGTCCACATTAAATCCTCACTAACGCTAACTGTTATAATTTACTAAAACCTGTACTAAACAAATAGTAACACCCTAATACGAGTAATAACCACTAACCAAAAGCAACATCGAATTAATTAGTAATTAAAATATTTGAATATACGCAAGAGAACTTTAATACTATTTGAAAGAAATGAGGAAATTAAAAGCCAAAAAATATACGAGTAGAATAAAAATTCCGATGATAAGTAATGTTAAAAATAAGAGAAAACCATTAACTTCCAAATATAAAGATCGGCATTGAATATGAATCTTAAAAGAAGTTGTAACCATATTATTAAGTAAAACCAATTAAAAGAAGAAATTGTAGTCCGCTAATTTTCAACTGTAAAATAATAGTTTATTGTCAAGAAAAAACAATTTAAGGTCGGAAAATATGTTCAGTATGGTTTTCAATATTATAGTAAAACGAAATAATTTATAATCCTGTAAATTACGACAGAAGCAAATTTAGCACTATTCCATTATTGCATAGAATCAAATGAAATATTAACATCTTAATGTTTGAAGCAAACAAATTATTAAACCAAACAGGATCTTAGCTCATTGTATACAAAGAAATACTTAAGCATCATTACAGTAACTTATGATTAAATCAAACAAAACATTGTATGAAATCAAACTTCAAATTATTATTTTTTTTTTTCTTTAAAAGCCGTCGGGCCTTGCTTAGTTGTGTGAGCAGACGCGTTTCGACTACTTTGAGTCATCTTCAGTGTCTAAAGGATGTGTTGAAGGGAGCGACTTTATATAGTCGTAGGATGGGTAATTAGCGAATAGGTAATTAGCGGATGGGTAATTAGCGGATGGGTAATTAGCGGATGGGTAATTAGTGGATGGGTAATGAGGTCGGGAAGTAACTTACTCAATTATGCCACGTAGGGGGATATTATGTTTTTGTTTTTTTGCTTGTTGGCTGTCCGTTTGTTCTGTTTCATCTCGTTTCCGTTTTCGTCTAAGAGTGTGGTCTAGGACTGAGAAAATTGCGTCGGAATTGGTAACAAGTTGTTCGTTGATAATGTCACCGTCTGTCTTTCTATGTTTATAAATTTCAAGCCTTTCTAGGATGTCAAGTCTTGGTCCTTTGTTTTGTTTGTGTAGCAATTTCATAGAGTTTGTCATAGCATCAGGCTCATGTGCGTGGTTTTGAAGGTGCGTCGCATAATTGGAGTCTGCCTTGTTGTATAAGAAAGATCGTAGGTGCTCTTTGTATCTTGTCGTTAGTTTTCGTGTTGTCCTTCCTATATATACCATGTCGCAGTCCTTGCATGTCAGTTTGTATATGCCGCTGCCTTCGTATATCGATGTGTCATTCAGTTTTGGCTTCAGTTTGTTTCCAATGTTGTTGTTCGTTTTGAATGCAGTTTGCAATTTGTATTTCCTAAGGAAGTTTGATAGTTTGTATGTCTCTTTGCCTACGTATGTTAACGATACCCACTGTTGGTCGTTCTTATGAGTTTCCGTCGGTTGGCGTTCCTGTTTTTGTTTGTACTGTGTGACTAGTTTGTCAATGTCGCATTGTTTGTATCCGTTATTATTAGCTATTCTGTAAATGTTGTTTAGTTCGTTGGAGTAGTTAGTAGGAGTCATGGGGATGGAGTGAAGCCTCTGCACCATTGATCTGTACGCTGCTAGCTTATGTTGTGCGGGGTGGTTAGATGTTTCATGTATGGTATGATCAGTTGTGGTTGGTTTTCTGTATATTTTGTAGTCCAATCGTGTTTGTTCACGTGTCACAGTTAGGTCCATATAGTTGAGTTGTCCGTTTGTTTCTTTTTCCATAGTGAACTTTATATTCGGGTGAATTTCATTCATATAGGCAAGTAGTTCGTCTTGTTTATTTTCTTGTGAGTCAATAACAATGAAACAGTCATCCACATATCGTCTGTAAAATATTACATTGAATCTTTTGACAACTTTGGGTATAAATACTTCTTCCAAAGATTGTAAGAATATTTCTGACATTATTGAGGACATTGGATGTCCCATATCCAGACCGTCTTTGGCAATGTATGTGTTGCTATTGAACTTAAAATAGTTCTGTTTGATTGTGGTCTTTATGAGATTGAGTATTTGATCTGTGAATCGTCGGCTGTTGTTGAATGAAAGTTTTTCTTTTAGTATGGCCAGTGTTTCATCGACAGGGATAGACGTATAGAGGTTGGTAATGTCTAATGATAAAAGTTGACAATTTTCAGTCAATTTTAAAGAAGTGGTAGAATTTGCTAGCTTGCGGCTGTTCTTTAATGCGTATTTGTCGTCAAGGTGCACGACATCAGCCATTATCGTTGCCAAGTACCGTGCTAATTGGTATGCAGGAGCTGGGCGGTAGTTGACGACAGGACGGATAGGAATATTGGGTTTGTGGAGCTTAGGTTGTGTTTTAAGGGGTGGTGTGCATGGATTTGGGTTTATGTAGCGTTGCTTAGTATTAGGAGGAATAATTAGTGGGGATTGTATAATGGCGGTACGTAAGTCCGCTTGGAACCTATTGGTGGGGTCTTTGTTTACCAGTTTGTAGCCGTTGGCGTTAATGAAGTCTATTGTTTTTTGTACATAGTCCGTTGTTTTTAGGATCACCGTTGTATGTCCTTTGTCAGCCTTCGTCACTGTTAGTAGGTTATCTGTTAGCTTTGTCTGAATGTGTCTTAATATCTTATGGTCTTCGTGGAAATCCGTTTTGTTTATGCTAGTGCGTATTTTTTGTAGTATGTCTACTGCAGTATGTCTTGCATGTGTCTGTTGTTCCTGCGGCAGTTTGTTAATGGCTAGTTCAGTGTCGATTACTAGTTGTTCTAGGTCTTTGTTGCGGTTTGTATTATGTAAGTTGTGTTTCAGTCCCTTATTTAATAGCTCCATTTCTTGTGTCGTAAAAGGCGTATCTGATAGGTTTACAGTCCGTGGATAGAAAGTTCTGTTCGCTGGTGTGGTCATTTTGTTTTGTTTTTTCATCAATTTGTCAAGTTTTTTCGTCATGGTCTCATATTTAGTTTTGAGCTGAATATCAATGTTTTGCCTCACGTCATTATAAAACTGTAGAAAGTTTTCAGTTTGTATAGTGTTAGTTAATTGTAAGTGTGAGTGTAGTAGTTGTCGGTTGATTTCGTCCTTTTTTATGTACAGTGTTCTTATTTCGTTTTTAATGCGGAGCATCTGTGCGCTACGTTGTGTGTTACGTGCAGCGATTGTGTTTTGTTTTATCACGATTCTTGCAAATGCTGGTGTAATGTTGTTTTTCAAGCACTGTTTGTTGAACCATATGTTTGCTATTGTTTGATGAAGTTTTAAGGTAAGGTATTGGAATGAACGCAACAGTTTTGCCTGGCTGGCAGTGTTGTAGTCAATAACTTTGTTTATTTGATATCCGCAGGCCAATCCTCTTTTTTCTTTAAAAGCCGTCGGGCCTTGCTTAGTTGTGTGAGCAGACGCGTTTCGACTACTTTGAGTCATCTTCAGTGTCTAAAGGATGTGTTGAAGGGAGCGACTTTATATAGTCGTAGGATGGGTAATTAGCGAATAGGTAATTAGCGGATTAGTTGTTCTAGGTCTTTGTTGCGGTTTGTATTATGTAAGTTGTGTTTCAGTCCCTTATTTAATAGCTCCATTTCTTGTGTCGTAAAAGGCGTATCTGATAGGTTTACAGTCCGTGGATAGAAAGTTCTGTTCGCTGGTGTGGTCATTTTGTTTTGTTTTTTCATCAATTTGTCAAGTTTTTTCGTCATGGTCTCATATTTAGTTTTGAGCTGAATATCAATGTTTTGCCTCACGTCATTATAAAACTGTAGAAAGTTTTCAGTTTGTATAGTGTTAGTTAATTGTAAGTGTGAGTGTAGTAGTTGTCGGTTGATTTCGTCCTTTTTTATGTACAGTGTTCTTATTTCGTTTTTAATGCGGAGCATCTGTGCGCTACGTTGTGTGTTACGTGCAGCGATTGTGTTTTGTTTTATCACGATTCTTGCAAATGCTGGTGTAATGTTGTTTTTCAAGCACTGTTTGTTGAACCATATGTTTGCTATTGTTTGATGAAGTTTTAAGGTAAGGTATTGGAATGAACGCAACAGTTTTGCCTGGCTGGCAGTGTTGTAGTCAATAACTTTGTTTATTTGATATCCGCAGGCCAATCCTCTTTTTTCTTTAAAAGCCGTCGGGCCTTGCTTAGTTGTGTGAGCAGACGCGTTTCGACTACTTTGAGTCATCTTCAGTGTCTAAAGGATGTGTTGAAGGGAGCGACTTTATATAGTCGTAGGATGGGTAATTAGCGAATAGGTAATTAGCGGATGGGTAATTAGCGGATGGGTAATTAGCGGATGGGTAATTAGTGGATGGGTAATGAGGTCGGGAAGTAACTTACTCAATTATGCCACGTAGGGGGATATTATGTTTTTGTTTTTTTGCTTGTTGGCTGTCCGTTTGTTCTGTTTCATCTCGTTTCCGTTTTCGTCTAAGAGTGTGGTCTAGGACTGAGAAAATTGCGTCGGAATTGGTAACAAGTTGTTCGTTGATAATGTCACCGTCTGTCTTTCTATGTTTATAAATTTCAAGCCTTTCTAGGATGTCAAGTCTTGGTCCTTTGTTTTGTTTGTGTAGCAATTTCATAGAGTTTGTCATAGCATCAGGCTCATGTGCGTGGTTTTGAAGGTGCGTCGCATAATTGGAGTCTGCCTTGTTGTATAAGAAAGATCGTAGGTGCTCTTTGTATCTTGTCGTTAGTTTTCGTGTTGTCCTTCCTATATATACCATGTCGCAGTCCTTGCATGTCAGTTTGTATATGCCGCTGCCTTCGTATATCGATGTGTCATTCAGTTTTGGCTTCAGTTTGTTTCCAATGTTGTTGTTCGTTTTGAATGTAGTTTGCAATTTGTATTTCCTAAGGAAGTTTGATAGTTTGTATGTCTCTTTGCCTACGTATGTTAACGATACCCACTGTTGGTCGTTCTTATGAGTTTCCGTCGGTTGGCGTTCCTGTTTTTGTTTGTACTGTGTGACTAGTTTGTCAATGTCGCATTGTTTGTATCCGTTATTATTAGCTATTCTGTAAATGTTGTTAAGTTCGTTGGAGTAGTTAGTAGGAGTCATGGGGATGGAGTGAAGCCTCTGCACCATTGATCTGTACGCTGCTAGCTTATGTTGTGCGGGGTGGTTAGATGTTTCATGTATGGTATGATCAGTTGTGGTTGGTTTTCTGTATATTTTGTAGTCCAATCGTGTTTGTTCACGTGTCACAGTTAGGTCCATATAGTTGAGTTGTCCGTTTGTTTCTTTTTCCATAGTGAACTTTATATTCGGGTGAATTTCATTCATATAGGCAAGTAGTTCGTCTTGTTTATTTTCTTGTGAGTCAATAACAATGAAACAGTCATCCACATATCGTCTGTAAAATATTACATTGAATCTTTTGACAACTTTGGGTATAAAGACTTCTTCCAAAGATTGTAAGCCATCCGCTAATTACCCATCCGCTAATTACCTATTCGCTAATTACCCATCCTACGACTATATAAAGTCGCTCCCTTCAACACATCCTTTAGACACTGAAGATGACTCAAAGTAGTCGAAACGCGTCTGCTCACACAACTAAGCAAGGCCCGACGGCTTTTAAAGAAAAAAGAGGATTGGCCTGCGGATATCAAATAAACAAAGTTATTGACTACAACACTGCCAGCCAGGCAAAACTGTTGCGTTCATTCCAATACCTTACCTTAAAACTTCATCAAACAATAGCAAACATATGGTTCAACAAACAGTGCTTGAAAAACAACATTACACCAGCATTTGCAAGAATCGTGATAAAACAAAACACAATCGCTGCACGTAACACACAACGTAGCGCACAGATGCTCCGCATTAAAAACGAAATAAGAACACTGTACATAAAAAAGGACGAAATCAACCGACAACTACTACACTCACACTTACAATTAACTAACACTATACAAACTGAAAACTTTCTACAGTTTTATAATGACGTGAGGCAAAACATTGATATTCAGCTCAAAACTAAATATGAGACCATGACGAAAAAACTTGACAAATTGATGAAAAAACAAAACAAAATGACCACACCAGCGAACAGAACTTTCTATCCACGGACTGTAAACCTATCAGATACGCCTTTTACGACACAAGAAATGGAGCTATTAAATAAGGGACTGAAACACAACTTACATAATACAAACCGCAACAAAGACCTAGAACAACTAGTAATCGACACTGAACTAGCCATTAACAAACTGCCGCAGGAACAACAGACACATGCAAGACATACTGCAGTAGACATACTACAAAAAATACGCACTAGCATAAACAAAACGGATTTCCACGAAGACCATAAGATATTAAGACACATTCAGACAAAGCTAACAGATAACCTACTAACAGTGACGAAGGCTGACAAAGGACATACAACGGTGATCCTAAAAACAACGGACTATGTACAAAAAACAATAGACTTCATTAACGCCAACGGCTACAAACTGGTAAACAAAGACCCCACCAATAGGTTCCAAGCGGACTTACGTACCGCCATTATACAATCCCCACTAATTATTCCTCCTAATACTAAGCAACGCTACATAAACCCAAATCCATGCACACCACCCCTTAAAGCACAACCTAAGCTCCACAAACCCAATATTCCTATCCGTCCTGTCGTCAACTACCGCCCAGCTCCTGCATACCAATTAGCACGGTACTTGGCAACGATAATGGCTGATGTCGTGCACCTTGACGACAAATACGCATTAAAGAACAGCCGCGAGCTAGCAAATTCTACCACTTCTTTAAAATTGACTGAAAATTGTCAACTTTTATCATTAGACATTACCAACCTCTATACGTCTATCCCTGTCGATGAAACACTGGCCATACTAAAAGAAAAACTTTCATTCAACAACAGCCGACGATTCACAGATCAAATACTCAATCTCATAAAGACCACAATCAAACAGAACTATTTTAAGTTCAATAGCAACACATACATTGCCAAAGACGGTCTGGGTATGGGACATCCAATGTCCTCAATAATGTCAGAAATATTCTTACAATCTTTGGAAGAAGTCTTTATACCCAAAGTTGTCAAAAGATTCAATGTAATATTTTACAGACGATATGTGGATGACTGTTTCATTGTTATTGACTCACAAGAAAATAAACAAGACGAACTACTTGCCTATATGAATGAAATTCACCCGAATATAAAGTTCACTATGGAAAAAGAAACAAACGGACAACTCAACTATATGGACCTAACTGTGACACGTGAACAAACACGATTGGACTACAAAATATACAGAAAACCAACCACAACTGATCATACCATACATGAAACATCTAACCACCCCGCACAACATAAGCTAGCAGCGTACAGATCAATGGTGCAGAGGCTTCACTCCATCCCCATGACTCCTACTAACTACTCCAACGAACTAAACAACATTTACAGAATAGCTAATAATAACGGATACAAACAATGCGACATTGACAAACTAGTCACACAGTACAAACAAAAACAGGAACGCCAACCGACGGAAACTCATAAGAACGACCAACAGTGGGTATCGTTAACATACGTAGGCAAAGAGACATACAAACTATCAAACTTCCTTAGGAAATACAAATTGCAAACTGCATTCAAAACGAACAACAACATTGGAAACAAACTGAAGCCAAAACTGAATGACACATCGATATACGAAGGCAGCGGCATATACAAACTGACATGCAAGGACTGCGACATGGTATATATAGGAAGGACAACACGAAAACTAACGACAAGATACAAAGAGCACCTACGATCTTTCTTATACAACAAGGCAGACTCCAATTATGCGACGCACCTTCAAAACCACGCACATGCGCCTGATGCTATGACAAACTCTATGAAATTGCTACACAAACAAAACAAAGGACCAAGACTTGACATCCTAGAAAGGCTTGAAATTTATAAACATAGAAAGACAGACGGTGACATTATCAACGAACAACTTGTTACCAATTCCGACGCAATTTTCTCAGTCCTAGACCACACTCTTAGACGAAAACGGAAACGAGATGAAACAGAACAAACGGACAGCCAACAAGCAAAAAAACAAAAACATAATATCCCCCTACGTGGCATAATTGAGTAAGTTACTTCCCGACCTCATTACCCATCCACTAATTACCCATCCGCTAATTACCCATCCGCTAATTACCCATCCGCTAATTACCTATTCGCTAATTACCCATCCTACGACTATATAAAGTCGCTCCCTTCAACACATCCTTTAGACACTGAAGATGACTCAAAGTAGTCGAAACGCGTCTGCTCACACAACTAAGCAAGGCCCGACGGCTTTTAAAGAAAAAAGAGGATTGGCCTGCGGATATCAAATAAACAAAGTTATTGACTACAACACTGCCAGCCAGGCAAAACTGTTGCGTTCATTCCAATACCTTACCTTAAAACTTCATCAAACAATAGCAAACATATGGTTCAACAAACAGTGCTTGAAAAACAACATTACACCAGCATTTGCAAGAATCGTGATAAAACAAAACACAATCGCTGCACGTAACACACAACGTAGCGCACAGATGCTCCGCATTAAAAACGAAATAAGAACACTGTACATAAAAAAGGACGAAATCAACCGACAACTACTACACTCACACTTACAATTAACTAACACTATACAAACTGAAAACTTTCTACAGTTTTATAATGACGTGAGGCAAAACATTGATATTCAGCTCAAAACTAAATATGAGACCATGACGAAAAAACTTGACAAATTGATGAAAAAACAAAACAAAATGACCACACCAGCGAACAGAACTTTCTATCCACGGACTGTAAACCTATCAGATACGCCTTTTACGACACAAGAAATGGAGCTATTAAATAAGGGACTGAAACACAACTTACATAATACAAACCGCAACAAAGACCTAGAACAACTAGTAATCGACACTGAACTAGCCATTAACAAACTGCCGCAGGAACAACAGACACATGCAAGACATACTGCAGTAGACATACTACAAAAAATACGCACTAGCATAAACAAAACGGATTTCCACGAAGACCATAAGATATTAAGACACATTCAGACAAAGCTAACAGATAACCTACTAACAGTGACGAAGGCTGACAAAGGACATACAACGGTGATCCTAAAAACAACGGACTATGTACAAAAAACAATAGACTTCATTAACGCCAACGGCTACAAACTGGTAAACAAAGACCCCACCAATAGGTTCCAAGCGGACTTACGTACCGCCATTATACAATCCCCACTAATTATTCCTCCTAATACTAAGCAACGCTACATAAACCCAAATCCATGCACACCACCCCTTAAAGCACAACCTAAGCTCCACAAACCCAATATTCCTATCCGTCCTGTCGTCAACTACCGCCCAGCTCCTGCATACCAATTAGCACGGTACTTGGCAACGATAATGGCTGATGTCGTGCACCTTGACGACAAATACGCATTAAAGAACAGCCGCGAGCTAGCAAATTCTACCACTTCTTTAAAATTGACTGAAAATTGTCAACTTTTATCATTAGACATTACCAACCTCTATACGTCTATCCCTGTCGATGAAACACTGGCCATACTAAAAGAAAAACTTTCATTCAACAACAGCCGACGATTCACAGATCAAATACTCAATCTCATAAAGACCACAATCAAACAGAACTATTTTAAGTTCAATAGCAACACATACATTGCCAAAGACGGTCTGGGTATGGGACATCCAATGTCCTCAATAATGTCAGAAATATTCTTACAATCTTTGGAAGAAGTCTTTATACCCAAAGTTGTCAAAAGATTCAATGTAATATTTTACAGACGATATGTGGATGACTGTTTCATTGTTATTGACTCACAAGAAAATAAACAAGACGAACTACTTGCCTATATGAATGAAATTCACCCGAATATAAAGTTCACTATGGAAAAAGAAACAAACGGACAACTCAACTATATGGACCTAACTGTGACACGTGAACAAACACGATTGGACTACAAAATATACAGAAAACCAACCACAACTGATCATACCATACATGAAACATCTAACCACCCCGCACAACATAAGCTAGCAGCGTACAGATCAATGGTGCAGAGGCTTCACTCCATCCCCATGACTCCTACTAACTACTCCAACGAACTAAACAACATTTACAGAATAGCTAATAATAACGGATACAAACAATGCGACATTGACAAACTAGTCACACAGTACAAACAAAAACAGGAACGCCAACCGACGGAAACTCATAAGAACGACCAACAGTGGGTATCGTTAACATACGTAGGCAAAGAGACATACAAACTATCAAACTTCCTTAGGAAATACAAATTGCAAACTGCATTCAAAACGAACAACAACATTGGAAACAAACTGAAGCCAAAACTGAATGACACATCGATATACGAAGGCAGCGGCATATACAAACTGACATGCAAGGACTGCGACATGGTATATATAGGAAGGACAACACGAAAACTAACGACAAGATACAAAGAGCACCTACGATCTTTCTTATACAACAAGGCAGACTCCAATTATGCGACGCACCTTCAAAACCACGCACATGAGCCTGATGCTATGACAAACTCTATGAAATTGCTACACAAACAAAACAAAGGACCAAGACTTGACATCCTAGAAAGGCTTGAAATTTATAAACATAGAAAGACAGACGGTGACATTATCAACGAACAACTTGTTACCAATTCCGACGCAATTTTCTCAGTCCTAGACCACACTCTTAGACGAAAACGGAAACGAGATGAAACAGAACAAACGGACAGCCAACAAGCAAAAAAAACAAAAACATAATATCCCCCTACGTGGCATAATTGAGTAAGTTACTTCCCGACCTCATTACCCATCCACTAATTACCCATCCGCTAATTACCCATCCGCTAATTACCCATCCGCTAATTACCTATTCGCTAATTACCCATCCTACGACTATATAAAGTCGCTCCCTTCAACACATCCTTTAGACACTGAAGATGACTCAAAGTAGTCGAAACGCGTCTGCTCACACAACTAAGCAAGGCCCGACGGCTTTTAAAGAAAAAAGAGGATTGGCCTGCGGATATCAAATAAACAAAGTTATTGACTTCAAATTATTAATTTATAATTGTAGTAGTTTATGAAAGCAACATGGATATGTAATACTAATTAATTAACATTAACTCAAGGTACCAAACAAAATAGGAAAATATGATACATAATTGTATAAAGTCAAATCTTAACTTAGTAATTTTTGATTGTAGTAATTTGCAAATACAACACTGACATTTAATACATATTAATTAACATCAACTTATGGTACCGAACGAAATATTATTATATTAATTTATGATTGAATCAAACAAAACATTGTATAGTATCAAACCAATATTAACTCATTAATTCATAAATGTGGAAATTTACAATTCTAACGTTGACTTGTAACAACATATTAAGTAACGTCAATTGGATAGAATTATAACATTGGCGCGTTAGCATCTAGTAAATTACGCATAAATCAGCAGCAAAACAACGGTTAATAATAAGTTGCGAGAAGTACAGTGGACAATACCAATGGCGATAACAGCGCGAGATATAAGTACGAATGATTTACACAAAAGGGAATGTAGCGAGACTTAACCAACAACAAAAATTGCGAAAAACCGAGAGTGAGCGTAATCTATTGGGCTACATTAAGTAATCCAGATCACCGGAGTAGAGCGACGATTTATTGTACTCTCCAAGTACACTAAATCCTTTTTTCAACTGCCGGAGGAATGTTGCGAGTGAACAAAAAAACATACTCGGATATATTCCCGCTTCATAACTGCAATAGTAGCGAGCAAACAACACCTATGTACTCGCACTTCACCAATGAAAATTAGCCATGGAAACACATGCGCAAGTAAATAAGCGAGCAGTTAAGTGAACGAGAAAGTTCAACTCGCAACGATATTCACATCGTGAACGAACGGGGTGCTTCGAAGAGAGGTAAGCGGAAAGGAAAACCGAAAGTTCCGGAATAAACACTCTTTCGCTCAATGTCCCCAGTTTCGCTATTTTACCACAAGAGATCTTGGGAAAACCGAAAGCTTAAACTGAAAGCACTCTTTCGAAGTCGAAAGCTTAAGCGAAAAACACTCTTTCGCTCAATTTCCCCAGTTTCGCATATTCACCAGCCGAGCAAGCGAGACAAAGCGGGGAGGAAAAACTTTCGTGGAACGAGAGCGCACGTGTTCGGCTACTCAGCACCTTTAAAGAGAATTTAGGTTGAAAGCTCACGAAAGAATGGTATTTAATGTTCTTGGGTAGTCTTATACCAGTGAGTTTGTATTCAAATCCAAAAGGGAGCGTGCTGCTACCCATTCTTTATCTACATCGTTGCAAGTATTCGCGTTTAAGTTTAAGTTTAAGTTGGAAGTGCTGTCCAGTCTGCGACAAAATGGTGAGGGGTGAGGTGTTGGCTTGCGCCGCGATCCTCAACCGGCCCTTTGGCGCTTCACGCCGTGTGGCCACCCCGAACCATTAATACGACAAGTTGGTCCCCTTTTTAGGCTAGCTGATATTTAGAGTTTTAAAATAATTTGGAAATTCTAATGTAATGTAAATGTTTTTAGAAAATAACAATAATACAATAAAAGTCATGCTTTCAAGTGAACTTTTGCCTTGGTTGATTTAGTGAAAATGGACAGAGTAGCAGGTAAGTGGTGTGACAGTGAGTTCTTTCCCCGGGAGCCTTGATGATGTATATTGGATACACATCAAATGAGCTCCCAGTTCATACCAGTATACATAGGGTATACTGGTTATGTAACATCGCTCTCGCCGAACTTCACGTTCAGCGGACTACGTTCGGTCCCGTGGAGCTTCACCTGTAAGACGGCCCTGTGAGAACGGTCAAGGAAATGCTCACGCAATTGGTTATCGCAATGGAGGTTCCCGATCACCGAAGCGTCGCTACCATAAATCACGTTCGCAACGAAGATCCCACAGCAATGACAGTCGTGGAAATAGTAATTCTCCACGAAGAAGCCGCTCAGTCTCGCGGCGGCGAGTTGATTCTAGATCAAGATCTAAGTCAACCGGAAGACGTTTACCCAATTAAATTTCGATAGTATCTAATAAGAAATTTTGAATATTGTAAAGTGGACCTTTCAAAATACGAATGCTACGTTGACAAGCAAGTTTATTTTAATTCAGTTTGAATTAGTCTTTTACAATTTATGATTTATAACTTTGAATTATATCAAGAGCGTATGTTAGATTTATATTTCAGAAGTGATGTAAGAAATCTTTTGAAATACTCGCGAAAATATTCATTGTGTATTTTTAGTTTAAAATCAGACCACTGGGAATTTATGAGTTAGAAGACTATGTTCATTAATGCTTCATATCCATATTCCATTATTTATTTTCATTTCCCATAGTATCCCACCTAAAAATACAATTTTTAACAGAAAAACAAGTTGAAGCAGCAGGAGAGTGCTCCTGCCAGAAGGGTTTTGCAAAGCAATTAGTAAATCAAACAATATATTTTGCATATGAAAACTTGACTACTATACAAATTCCATAAATTGAGTTCAAACAATTATATCCTGGTTATTATGCATTTAAGTTCGCCGCCATTTTTTTCAAATGTTTTGACACCATCGTTTAGTTAGTCATAAAAACACATCAATATTACAAACAAATTTCTAAAATTTTTATCAAAATTCCTACATATCAAGCAAGAGCCATTACAGTCAATTCTGACCGCTATGAACGGATGATAACCGATTATTTTTGGAGAGATATTGAAGATTATGATCTGGAGAACATGTGGTTCCAACAGGACGGAGCCACAAGCCACACAACACAGGCTAATCGAGCACTTTTGCAAGAGAAATTTCCAGGACGCGTAATTTCGAGATTGAGTGATGTCAATTGGCCCGCAAGATCCTGCGACCTAACACCTTTGGATTTCTTTTTATGGGGCTATGGGAAAGATCGTGTTTACGCGAACAATCCTCAAAATCTTGAGCAATTGAAAACCAATATTTGTGAAGTTATGGCTGAGATATTGCCGGAAATGTGCCGAAAAGTCATTGAAAATTACCTCAAAAGGATTGAGGCCTGTAAGAGGTCCCGTGGAGAACATTTGAATGACGTTGTGTTTCATGTATAATGGCAAAGTTCAATCTTTATATTGAATAAAAAAATTTTGTGTCCATCTGAGTATTTTATGTGTTTTACTTAGCTTTACTTTCCCAAGCGTAAAATGGATAACCCTATATTTAACTTCGGTTTTCTAGATTCAGGCGAAGTATGGAAAATACCTGACTGTTCTATTAAATTGTGATGTATAAAGTAATTTATCCCATCCAACAGAATTGCCGCAAGTTTCAGGCATCATCTACGGGCGCTCGTCGAGGATGTTCGGTGAGTACTCTTTTGGTTTCTATTATATTTTTTTAATATTATCTTTTTGAAAATTACTTTTTTAAATTTTAAATAACAAATTATAAATGTTATTATTTAAAATTTTAAACTCAAATAAAATTTTTTAAATTTATTTTAATCATAACTTAAGTTTCTATTGGAGACAAATTTAAGAGAAGAAAGTTTTCTTGTTTTTTTTTGTGAAGAAAAAAATAGCATACAGAATAGTGGTAAGAATGTTAATTGAAATCAGAACATTAAGAAGTAAACAAACGTATGGTGGGACACGGGTATCATCTATATACTTATTACAAACTATGCGTATTGTTATCATGAACTAGTGCAGGATTTTGATAGCGATCGTTTGGAAATAAAAAAAAAAAAAACCTGCATCAGCTCGCTAGAAAACGATTAATTGACTTCTATATGTGCAAATGATCTAGCCAAGACTGTCGAAATTTTGTTGATACCCCACTTATTTTGTAGCACGTAACGTAAATAGTAGTAATCGTAATTTATGAATGATATAGAAATGAACAATAGTATGCACATGATCTAATACGAATAAAAATAAAGGAAATGTGGAATTAAAGACTTACATTCGGTCTTTCCTTACGTTCAACCTGACCGGGTATGAGACCCGCCACGTTGGCTGGCCCCTCCACTATAATGAGCTAGCCCTTTTTAATTCGTTTACAGATGCTCTTGCAGGGTAGAGTGGCCTTCCGCTCGCGTGCCTATTTATGGTTTAGGGTTATGTGATTCCATCACATAATACTACAACATAAATTTGCCACGTTCATATTTTTCATTTAACACGTTCAATGCCAACACGAATTCCATTCACGGGCACATACTTCATGTCATTTTCCCGGAAATAATTTTTACTGATTGCCCCTTTATTTCGTATTTATTCTATAACATTCTAGGATTGGTAAAGAATGTTTCATTTGTTATATTTAAACCTAATTTTTTCATTTACTTCGGTTATTATTTTTCACAACAACGGGCCATAAACTCACACGACGAGTTTATTACCAAAATTTCATAATCAACCCAAGACTACTTGTGTGCGTATTTTTCTACGTCTAGGTCCATTAGTTGAAATGCATGGAAAATCATTTCACACCCACGCGCTGTCTTCGTACAGCCTTGAGGGATGTAAATATGACTTATTATTTCGTGAAAGGTGTTACGGGAGCCGCAATCCAAATTTTACTCGGTCCGTGTTCCGTCGTTCCTCTCTGTATACTACAAATGACAACATACATATACGAAAAGCTGCGAATTGTAATCAAAGCATCTGCGGGCGCGGCGTCGTATCATGGATTAGCAGAAGTGGGTGTGTATCCATACTCGTATTAAGTATCAAACATATACACACAAGACTTCGCAATCGAACGTTCCGCCTCAGTGGAACGAATTGGTTACACGCATTTGCAATGAGGCTAATCGAGCGAAAGCTTGAGATTTGTGGTTGTACCAGTCACAGAGAGATAGCATTAAACAAACTGAACTTTGATCTTTTAAATTGTTAAATTGTCTTCATTATTTTAGTTGGTAAGCAATTAAGTCAGCATAATTATACTATAAAAGAAAATTATAGACGCAAGAAAATCGAGAAGTATTTCTCCATCCGCTGGCTCAAGACATGCGCCCGAGATTATTCTATCCCAAGACACTTAGCCCGGGATAAGCGAATAAAGAATACGTTCAACTCATACTCAAGGCATCCGCCCGAGTATAAGCGCCCGATGGCAGTTATGCCCGGGGCCTGCAGTTGAACTAATAATTGATTGATTTATCAATCTGACTGCATACTCAAGGCGTTAGCCCGAGTATTAGCGTCCCAAGTCTTTGCACCTGGGGCTAGCAGTTGGATTATTAATCAATTAATTGGTAAACATAACTGCGTGCTCAAGGCGTCAGCCCGAGTAACAGTTAAAGCTTTAATAAATCGATTGGTTTCTTCGAATTTCCTTTTCCCTCTGAATAACTAACAAATATAATTAAAGTAAACATAAATCGAGTAAATTAACAGCTCCATAAATATTCTAAATATATACTTATGTAGGCATAAGTCGGCAATACCCTGTTCTTTAATAAATTAATCACATTAGAAACATTCATTTTTAAAATATTGCATTAACCAGTGGCATGTAAGTGTTATAACAGCGAGATTCCTTTCTGCAGCCGGGAGCCTGTGTATATAAGTTACACATCATATGAAACTCCCAGTTCGTGCCAGTATACATAAGGTATACTGGTAATGCAACAAAATTGGCGCAGCCGGTAGGATATCGGTTTTGCAAACACAACAATGTAGTGCATTGTGTAGCAAAATTAAATGGGATGGAAATGTTTCCTCCCAGCCGATATCCGAAACCACTTAATTCCTGTATGATACCACTGCTACTTACACTGTCACTGAAACTAGATCAGTATTCTCAAATTTAAAAATGTCAATCACATTGATCATCTAAATAACAAAAATACAATATTCATATCCAATAATTTATGCAGAGAAATTCGATCATATTCCAAAATCTAATCTTGTCTATTCTGAAATCATTCAAATAAACTTCAAAACGATTCAAACATAATTTAACGTACAACTTATTAAAGATATAAAGTTTCAATTGACCTACATGCAAAACAATAACCATTACAAGTAAACATTAAGCACAAGCAAGCAAAATGAAAACATAAATAATAAGCAAACAAACGCGTGTTATTGATATGTCAACATAAAACCTTTTATCGCTTAAACAACTGAAGCAATAATAATAACAATACCGCGCATCCACTTGAATATTCAGGTCTTATCTTTTAAATAGAATGAATAATTTCCTTAGAGCATTTAATGAGATTAAGCGATTAGTAAAATCTCTAGTCGCTACCCACTTGTGTTTCACAAATTGGTTAAATATTAAAATATGCATTTGATTACTTAAATTATTGAGTAGATATTTGGACAATAATCTTAATGCAATCAAATTAAAGTACAAATAAATAAACCAACCGCGTTAAATGAATATAAAATTTGCATACAAGAGAAATTTTTTCACTACAAATGCTTTTTTTGGTACATTTTGCCTTCCCCTGGACCCCCTAATTTATAAAATGATTTTTTTATTTCAGATTCTTAAAGTTCTAATCAAGACCTTTCATTTGGTACCCCATCGACTACCTTTGATTAAAAAAAATTTTTAAGGGCCAATTCGTTATTTTTTAAATTTTTGTTAAGACCTTAAATTTTGAGAGACCATCACTTCTGACCTTTTCACAAAGTTTGAGCATTCTAGCTTCTATAGTTTTTGAGGAAATTAGCTGTGACGCACGGACAGACGGACGGACGGACAGACAGACGGACGGACAGACAGGTCGCGAAACTAGTAGAGTTAATCCAGAAAGAGTGAATTCGATTCTGGCCCGAATACGTTGCGTACAGAAAAGCATATCAACACTATCTTGTGACGGCGATAGAAAACATTTAGCCTTGAAACGGGCACTCGCGTTAATGTTCGCGCGATGCTTGTGAATGCAATGTATTGGTGGCCTCAACCTCGCCAACGCGCAGTGAGTTCTACGAAATTCAAAAATTTGGAAACCGCGCAGTGCGAAATTTCAATCGCGCAGTGCGAATATTGGTACTAAAAACTCAACTCGCGCAGTAAGAAATCGCGCACTAAAAAACCGCGCAGTCGGAGGGATTACTGTAGTGGGGTACTCGTATACCCCCCCAAAAAAGTGTCGTGATTCTAAGAGGTGTTAGCTCAGACTTTGTAGCTGAGGTAGTTCGAAAGGACATAACCTGCCAAATACCAACATTAGGGCTCGAGATTGTCAGCCCACTTACCACTGCGTGGTCAAGGAGAAATAAGATTGACTTGGACTAATTTAGACTAACAGTGGCATTGTAGTAATCGAGCAGTCGCCGTAGCCAACTGCTCGAAAACCGCCATAATATATGTCCAAATTTTAATTGCAGATTTGAAAAATTTAATTATTCAAATCTACAATTAAAATTCGGACATGGCAACACCCGTTCACGCAGTCGTCCAAATAGTTACACGCAGGATAATCGGACTAGATCTCGTACAGGCAGTCGGTCTCGCTCTCGCCGAACTTCACGTTCAGCAGACTCCGTTCGGTCCTGTGGAGCTTCACCTGTAAGACGGCCCTGTGAGAACGGTCAAGGAAATGCTCACGCAATTGGTTATCGCAATGGAGTTTCCCGATCACCGAAGCGTCGCTACCATAAATCACGTTCGCCACGAAGATCCCACAGCAATGACAGTCGTGGAAATAGTAATTCTCCACGAAGAAGCCGCTCAGTCTCGCGGCGGCGAGTTGATTCTAGATCAAGATCTAAGTCAACCGGAAGACGTTTACCCAATTAAATTTCGATAGTATCTAATAAGAAATTTTGAATATTATAAAGTGGACCTTTCAAAATACGAATGCTACTTTGACAAGCAAGTTTATTTTAATTCAGTTTGAATTAGTCTTTTACAATTTATGATTTATAACTTTGAATTATATCAAGAGCGTATGTTAGATTTATATTTCAGAAGTGATATAAGAAATCTTTTGAAATACTCGCGAAAATATTCATTGTGTATTTTTAGTTTAAAATCAGACCACTGGGAATTTATGAGTTAGAAGACTATGGTCATTAATGCTTCATATCCATATTCCATTATTTATTTTCATTTCCCATAGTATCCCACCTAAAAATACAATTTTTAACAGAAAAACAAGTTGAAGCAGCAGGAGAGTGCTCCTGCCAGAAGGGTTTTGCAAAGCAATTAGTAAATCAAACAATATATTTTGCATATGAAAACTTGACTACTATACAAATTCCATAAATTGAGTTCAAACAATTATATCCTGGTTATTATGCATTTAAGTTCGCCGCCATTTTTTTCAAATGTTTTGACACCATCGTTTAGTTAGTCATAAAAACACATCAATATTACAAACAAATTTCTAAAATTTTTATCAAAATTCCTACATATTTGTAGTGTCTAGGTTCGTTGCAAACGTGTATCCCCCTATTATCACGTGTTAATGTTGTTATAATTGTTAAATATTCAATCGGCTGTAACTTAGTTGTTTATTGTTCAATTATTGTGAAGTTTTCAGAACACATACAAATGCTTTTAAAAAACTTAAATTATAGCGTTTGGGAAATTTAAAGGTACCATCTTGATTTAATAGGCAAAAATGTAAAATTTATAAAATGTACTATTATTAACAAAGTTGATCGAATTTCGACTTCTGAGGCATTTGTTGTCCATGTACTCTTAAAGTCTCACCTCTGTGATTTTTTTCAGAGACCCCCCTTAAACACCTTATAAATTTTTTTGTTGTGAGACTTTGAAGGGGGCGTCACTTTGCACCGACTTACAAAATCTTATATTTCTAGCTTACGTAGTTTGCGAGAAAAAATGGTGTAACGCACGGACGGACGGATAGACAGGGCGCGATTTTAGTAGGGTATTGCAAAATGATTTTACAAAACCATAAAAACTACCATGAGTTCAATTATCACAAGAGAAGAATGAATACAAATTCAATTACTAGATAAGTACTGTTCAATCTCTGGTCGAATCATCACATGAAACTGAATCTGAATCAATAAAGACGAGTCACACCTTATGCACCGACGAGTTTCGTCTGTTCAAAAATTGATCAGCTCATCTGAATTGAACATTTGTGCGAAACGTTCTGCAACGGGCTCATTCGAAAGCGAAAATCATTTGCATCATTAATCCTCGGGACCACCAATGAATCGTATTGCGTTCTCAACGGTTATTTACAGCAAAGAACATCGAAATTGTCATCCGACCTTTAGCAAGGCTCGAAATCAAATGAATCAAATTGTTCAAGCATTGTCTTCTTGATCTTCAACGGGTACAGCAAAGTAGAAAAACAAATAGGATTTTCACACGTAAAGCAAGAAAAAAGTTGCACTTTGTTTTGGTTTACATGCGAGAGTATTTCCGTTCTATTTGATAATAGAGAATTTTATCGCCGTAAGATATTGTCTGATCATCTCGAACAATCCCACAACTCTCCTAGTCCTACTACTACTCGAATCTACAAGTTACGAAAACGAATTCAACGGGTATCAATCAAATCAAGCGTTGTTATCGTTTCAAATTCAAGAGTAAAGCATACAGTCAAAGACACAAAGCCATGTGAGAAAGAAATTTTGATCATCGCTACTCTCGTTCACGCAGCTTATCCACGAATTGCATTGCTGAAGACAATCTATACAAACGGATGAACTGTGCTCGTGAACTCCCGGTGCGAGAGATGCCGTAAGTGATGACTGTCAACAAAAGTGGGATTCTGCTTTGGGATCGCGAGCAAACACGTCGGCAGGAATACGCGCGGTTGTGTGTGATAGTCCCGAGCCGTGAACAATAAGAATTATTATTTAACGTCTTTACCCTCCCTAAAATCTTGTAATTAGTTATAATGTCAGTGTAAACTTGCAGTGTTTATTTATTTCTTTAAACATCTACACCACATTCCCAAGAGAAGTTTAACAATCCTCATGGGAAATGGAGGGGTTGTGTGTATATGTGCAATTACTGCAACTTGAAACCAGATCCCTCGAGTTCGAAAGCACCGTTTCAATTAGGACAACAACAATAACCATATTTGGTTTTAGGCCACCCAACAGATGTAGGGAAGTACAATTTCCCTCGGACCAACAGTGTAACAAATACAATTCCATCCACACTACCTTGCATCAATGAAGAATATTCCGTTGTTAAAGTAGATAACCAAACAGTGACATCAAGTAAACCAACTGACCTGAATAGTGTTTATTCAAATGAGACATCAATATTCAGCACTGATCTACCACTTTCCGCTTCGACGGTGCCAAGCACAGAATATAGAAAGCGACGCGAGGAGTTGTACCTCACAAACTGGAAGTGAAAATCCGTTATTTAGTTCAAATATTCAGAGAAGCAAACTGCCTAGAATACTCATTGGTGCTGTCGATTTTATTGTTAGATGAAGCATCTGTTAGTCGCATAATGAATGCAGCAATTTGATCGGGATCATTACAAGCTTGTCGACAAATACTTAATGGATTGAAAGACATCACACGGTGGAGCTTTCACGAATGTTTTGGTTACCGAGCATTTACGATGAAACTTCAACTACAAATAAACCAATTAGATCAATTTGTTATACAGCAAAAATCAATTCCAATTCTAGAACCTGAAATGCAAAGTAGCGAATGAAATTTCTGATCGCAATCTAGAGCTTCGAAAAGTTTAAGTAGCACGGATAAATCCACGAAACATTCAAATGACTCCCGTGTGTATAGTGAAACGAAAACTTGTTTATATCCGAAATTAAGTAAAAGTGCTTCCCTAGATGAATCTTTGCTCAGCGGTGATATGATGAAACAAGGTGAGAAAGAAATGAATTGTAATGTCATGTAATCAACTGTTTGTTATAAAAAGAGAAGGTAGAAACCGTGTTTTCAATGCTGATTATATGAAGACTTAATTATAATAAGAAATTACTAATAACGTTATTAAGTACCTAATTCAATTAATATTTGTGTATATTTCCGTTACAAAAAAGATTAATTTTTTTAAAAACACCCCTGAATTTTTATGAAAAATAATCTTCGGTATTTTGTTTGCGTTAGTTCCTTTTACTTATTAAAAGTAACCATTGCGTTGGTTTACATGTTTAGTGTGATTTTGGATTGAGTAAATTCGCTGAAATTTAGTTTTCTTCGCTAACTATTCTGACACGATTCCCAATTTAAAATATTGTACAGGGTTATCCATTTCGTGGTTGGGAAAGTATAACCCTGCCATTTGACATCTGTCAAAATTAAATGTCATCCAACGCGTGTTTTTTTAGCTGAAGGTTTGCCATTTAGAAATTTGTATCGTTTAACAGTCGAAGAATGCGTTAAAATTATTAAATTTTATTATTAAAAATGGTGATTCTGCTGCATCAACATTTAGGGCTTTACGAGCCGATTACGGTCGACATAATCGACCTACACAGCAAACAATTTCGAACACAGTGAGAAACTGGATCGGTTATTGATATTGCAAGGCCTGTGCATCATCGCAACATTCGTTCTACTGAAAATATCGCTGTCGTTGCTCAAAGTGTGGAGGAAGATCCAAATTTGTCGATTCCTCGACGTGCTCAACATTTGGACTTGTCTTACGGCTCATTGTGGCGGATTTTGCATTTGGATTTCCATCTCCATCCGTACAAAATCCAACTCACACAAGAACTTAAGCCTCAAGACCATACACAACGCAGAATGCATGCAAATTGGGTAATTGAACAACAAGCCATAGATAACGATTTTTCGAACAAAATTTTCTTTAGTGATGAGACTCATATAGGGCTCTCAAAATCCTCAGGTGATTGCAGAAAGGCCTTTGCATCCGGAAAAGTGACCGTTTGGTGTGCATTATGGTCTGGTGATGTTATTGGCCCGTATTTTTTTGAAAACGATCAAGCAAAAGCCATTGCAGTCAATTCTGACCGCTATGGACGGATGATAACCGATTATTTTTGGAGGGATATTGAAGATTATGATCTGGAGAACATGTGGTTCCAACAGGACGGAGCCACAAGCCACACAACACAGGCTAATCGAGCACTTTTGCAAGAGAAATTTCCAGGACGCGTAATTTCGAGATTGAGTGATGTCAATTGGCCCGCAAGATCCTGCGACCTAACACCTTTGGATTTCTTTTTATGGGGCTATGGGAAAGATCGTGTTTACGCGAACAATCCTCAAAATCTTGAGCAATTGAAAACCAATATTTGTGAAGTTATGGCTGAGATATTGCCGGAAATGTGCCGAAAAGTCATTGAAAATTACCTCAAAAGGATTGAGGCCTGTAAGAGGTCCCGTGGAGAACATTTGAATGACGTTGTGTTTCATGTAAAATGGCAAAGTTCAATCTTTATATTGAATAAAAAATTTTGTTTCCATCTGAGTATTTTATGTGTTTTACTTAGCTTTACTTTCCCAAGCGTAAAATGGATAACCCTATATTTAACTTCGGTTTTCAAGATTCAGGCGAAGTATGCAAAATACCTGACTGTTCTATTAAATTGTGATGTATAAAGTAATTTATCCCATCCAACAGAATTGCCGCAAGTTTCAGGCATCATCTACGGGCGCTCGTCGAGGATGTTCGGTGAGTACTCTTTTGGTTTCTATTATATTTTTTTAATATTATCTTTTTGAAAATTACTTTTTTAAATTTTAAATAACAAATTATAAATGTTATTATTTAAAATTTTAAACTCAAATAAAATTTTTTAAATTTATTTTAATCATAACTTAAGTTTCTATTGGAGACAAATTTAAGAGAAGAAAGTTTTCTTGTTTTTTTTGTGAAGAAAAAAATAGCATACAGAATAGTGGTAAGAATGTTAATTGAAATCAGAACATTAAGAAGTAAACAAACGTATGGTGGGACACGGGTATCATCTATATACTTATTACAAACTATGCGTATTGTTATCATGAACTAGTGCAGGATTTTGATAGCGATCGTTTGAAAATAAAAAAAAAACACCCGCATCAGCTCGCTAAAAAACGATTAATTGACTTCTATATGTGCAAATGATCTAGCCAAGACTGTCGAAATTTTGTTGATACCCCACTTATTTTGTAGCACGTAACGTAAATAGTAGTAATCATCATTTATGAATGATATAGAAATGAACAATAGTATGCACATGATCTAATACGAATAAAAATAAAGGAAATGTGGAATTAAAGACTTACATTCGGTCTTTCCTTACGTTCAACCTGACCGGGTATGAGACCCGCCACGTTGGTTGGCCCCTCCACTATAATGAGCTAGCCCTTTTTAATTCGTTTACAGATGCTCTTGCAGGGTAGAGTGGCCTTCCGCTCGCGTGCCTATTTATGGTATAGGGTTATGTGATTCATCACATAATACTATAACATAAATTTGCCACGTTCATATTTTTCATTTAACACGTTCAATGCCAACACGAATTCCATTCACGGGCACATATTTCATGTCATTTTCCCGGATATAATTTTTACTGACTGCCCCTTTATTTCGCATTTATTCTATAACATTCTAGGATTGGTAAAGAATGTTTCATTTGTTATATTTAAACCTAATTTTTTCATTTACTTCGGTTATTATTTTTCACAACAACGGGCCATAAACTCACACGACGAGTTTAATACCAAAATTTCATAATCAACCCAAGACTACTTGTGTGCGTATTTTTCTACGTCTAGGTCCATTAGTTGAAATGCATGGAAAATCATTTCACACCCACGGGCTGTCTTCGTACAGCCTTTAGGGATGTTAATATGACTTATTATTTCGTGAAAAGTGTTACGGGAGCCGCAATCCAAATTTTACTCGGTCCGTGTTCCGTCGTTCCTCTCTGTATACTACAAATGACAACATACATATACGGAAAGCTGCGAATTGCAATCAAAGCATCTGCAGGCGCGGCGTCGTATTATGGATTAGCAGAAGTGGGTGTGTATCCATACTCGTATTAAGTATCAAACATATACACACAAGACTTCGCAATCGAACGTTCCGCCTCAGTGGAACGAATTGGTTACACGCATTTGCAATGAGGCTAATCGAGCGAAAGCTTGAGATTTGTGGTTGTACCAGTCACAGAGAGATAGCATTAAACAAACTGAACTTTGATCTTTTAAATTGTTAAATTGTCTTCATTATTTTAGTTGGTAAGCAATTAAGTCAGCATAATTATACTATAAAAGAAAATTATAGACGCAAGAAAATCGAGAAGTATTTCTCCATCCGCTGGCTCAAGACATGCGCCCGAGATTATTCTATCCCAAGGCACTTAGCCCGGGATAAGCGAATAAAGAATCCGTTCAACTCATACTCAAGGCATCCGCCCGAGTATAAGCGCCCGATGGCAGTTATGCCCGGGGCCTGCAGTTGAACTAATAATTGATTGATTTATCAATCTGACTGCATACTCAAGGCGTTAGCCCGAGTATTAGCGTCCCAAGTCTTTGCACCTGGGGCTAGCAGTTGGATTATCAATCAATTAATTGGTAAACATAACTGCGTGCTCAAGGCGTCAGCCCGAGTAACAGTTAAAGCTTTAATAAATCGATTGGTTTCTTCGAATTTCCTTTTCCCTCTGAATAACTAACAAATATAATTAAAGTAAACATAAATCGAGTAAATTAACAGCTCCATAAATATTCTAAATATATACTTATGTAGGCATAAGTCGGCAATACCCTGTTCTTTAATAAATTAATCACATTAGAAAAATTCATTTTTAAAATATTGCATTAACCAGTGGCATGTAAGTGTTATAACAGCGAGATTCCTTTCTGCAGCCGGGAGCCTGTGTATATAAGTTACACATCATATGAAACTCCCAGTTCGTGCCAGTATACATAAGGTATACTGGTAATGCAACAAAATTGGCGCAGCCGGTAGGATATCGGTTTTGCAAACACAACAATGTAGTGCATTGTGTAGCAAAATTAAATGGGATGGAAATGTTTCCTCCCAGCCGATATCCGAAACCACTTAATTCCTGTATGATACCACTGCTACTTACACTGTCACTGAAACTAGATCAGTATTCTCAAATTTAAAAATGTCAATCACATTGATCATCTAAATAACAAAAAAACAATATTCATATCCAATAATTTATGCAGAGAAATTCGATCATATTCCAAAATCTAATCTTGTCTATTCTGAAATCATTCAAATAAACTTCAAAACGATTCAAACATAATTTAACGTACAACTTATTAAAGATATAAAGTTTCAATTGACCTACATGCAAAACACTAACCATTACAAGTAAACATTAAGCACAAGCAAGCAAAATGAAAACATAAATAATAAGCAAACAAACGCGTGTTATTGATATGTCAACATAAAACCTTTTATCGCTTAAACAACTGAAGCAATAATAATAACAATACCGCGCATCCACTTGAATATTCAGGTCTTATCTTTTAAATAGAATGAATAATTTCCTTAGAGCATTTAATGAGATTAAGCGATTAGTAAAATCTCTAGTCGCTACCCACTTGTGTTTCACAAATTGGTTACATATTAAAATATGCATTTGATAACTTAAATTATTGAGTAGATATTTGGACAATAATTTTAATGCAATCAAATTAAAGTACAAATAAATAAACCAACCGCGTTAAATGAATATAAAATTTACATACAAGAGAAATTTTTTCACCACAAATGCTAAACAAAAAACTAAAATAATTACAAGTTTCACTGAAATAATCCAAGTGTAGGAACTGTGAAACAAACGGCTTTTAATTATTATAACCCAAAACAACATAGGCCAACTCAATGCAAACAAATTTACCCTCAAACCTGTCACTTTCAATTCCCGTTTTTTTCCCGCGAATAACAAAATATCAATTTGCAATTTCATAGTATTAGCAGTAATAAAATGGAAACTAGTGACATTCAAGCCAATCAATCCCAGCAAGGTTTTATAAATTAATGGAAAAAACTTAGAAATTGAGTGGTCCCCCAAAAACCCACTGTTGGCAGCCCCTCTGCCTTTAGTCTAAGCAAAAAGAAGATTGCCTCTGAGCCATCGACCGAAGCTGTCGGTGGACACGCTATTTTTAGTTTAGTTACAAGTTGGTAAGGAAACCAACAATAGCCTCTGAGCCGTTATCCCTAGTTGTCAGCGGACACGCTATTTTTAGTTTTAAGGCACAACATAAGCTGAGCTATTTTTAGTTACAAGTCGGTAAGGAAACCGGCAACAGCCTCTGAGCCATGGACCCTAGTTGTCAGCGGACACGCTATTTTTAGTTGTAAGTCACTATAGAAATAAATAAGAGCCTCTGAGTTGCCCGACTTCAAGTGTCGGAAGACACGCTACATTTAATATTAAGTCGATATACCAACCAATCGGAACCTCCGTGCTGTTGAACTAAAATGGTTTGCAGACACGCTTCCACTAGTCACTACGTCTCCTCGCTCAATAAATGCATTCTATGCTAACTACTAAATAATTCAACAATGAACCCCTATTCATAACCCAAAAATTTTTAAAAACCACCCATTTCCCACCCTTTCACTGTGCACGTATCCTCGAGATCGAGATCAGCAATTTTAACGAACGGCTAATGAAGTGACCTCGCACGGCCAGTACTGTATTCCAGCAAAGTTTGGGACAGTGTTACGCTAAACGTAACAGACATTCACTAGGAACAAATTCGACAGAACATATAGGGTCTTAAATGAAGGCCGAAACTATATGTTACCATGCCCAACATACAGGTACAGTGATAGTTTTGTTTCGACTCTTTCTCGCAAGATATTTTTAATGTAATATTTCTGCTTAACAGCCCACCAATTTCCAACCCTTCCACTTTAAACGTATCTTCGAGATCGAGAGCTACAATTTTAACCAACGGCTAATGAAGTCACTGTACTGTCTTCCAGCAAAGTCTGGGATAGCGTTGCGCTAAACCAAACAGACACTCACTAGGGAGAAATCCGACGGAACATATAAGGTCTTAAATGAAAGCCGAAACTAATGCTTCCATGCCCAACATAAAGTGATAGTTTTGTATCGACCACCTTTTAGAATACTTAACAGTTTGCTGAAATCATTCAAAGTTTATATCATAATTTTCAAGCTTAAGATCTTTCCTTCTAATTTTATTTTCTCAATAACTCATTATAAGATACTCAAAGTTTTTATATTTAATAAGAACTTCACAATAACATGTTGTATTCGATTTAACAATAATCTGCAGCTATTTACACATATTTAAAAGACAGAGCCGTATAATTCAAATAAAGTTCCCTTTGTATTATCTCATATGAATACACGAGTGTGCAATAGACAATTTCAACAAATCAAATAAAGATTAAAGGCATATACCTTAAAAGCTACATAATCCCACAGGAAGCCCCACCCACTACAAACTACATAAAGCTAACCTAATAGAAACAAATAATCTTAATTACAATTACCCGCCAACCACATAGCATAGACTTCCGAGCAATTAGCGCATGTGAAAGCTTTGAAAACAAAAAAATATACAATTTGCTCATTCGTTATTGCAGAGACAAAGCTATTCTCCTTATCATCTTATATTCAAAGCTCATTAAGCAACGATCCACATTTTTTTTTCTGGTAGGGAGGTGAATGCTTTTTATGCACAGAGTGTGGGACTTCCATCGCGACTGGACTACCCACTAAACACCTCCCCTGTCAACCTGAGAACCCAGCCTGGAACCGTTTGACACATTACTTCGGGCCAGGTCTCGTTTTGTTACGCCGTGGGGCGCCTTCAAGCTGGGGAGTCCCTTTCCTAGCGGGAGGGGAGAGGGGAAGAGCAAATGCCAGCAGAGCAATCCCCCAGCCCCAGCGCCCCCGGCTGGTGTGAGTCCCTTTTATATTTTAGGACTGCCCGAGCATAATGTGCCACCTGGTTCCATTTGTCAACCGATTCGAGCATCACCGCAACTATATTATCCGGGGTGAGCTCTCCCGTCTCCCTGTAGAGTTCCCTTCGCAGCCTGACCCATTTTCTACACGCAAAAAATGTGTGACAGGCATTGTCCTCCTCTTCTGGGCAAAACCGACAGTCGGGAGACCGTGACTTACCGACCTTGTGCAGGTAAGACTGAAAACACCCGTGCCCGCTCAAAAGCTGGGTCAGATAGAAGTCAGTCTCGCCATGCCTTCGATTTAGCCACGGTCTCACATCCGGGATGAGGCGCGCAGTCCACCTTCCCTTCGTGCAATTCACCCAAGACTGCTGCCAATCGTTGAGCGAGCGCTGTCGCTCCTCGCGGACAACTATCTCCCTCGCATCCTCGTTTCGGCGCAGGTAAATAGCACGGCGCTCTCTAGCAAGGATGGCGACAGGTATCACGCCTGCAATAACTCTCACCGCTGAGTCGGAGACTGTTGGATACGAAGATGCAATTCTCAGTGCTCCTCTTCTCTGTACCTGTGCCAAACGTTTTCGGTATACCTCCTTGCTGAGAGCGCCCAACGATTCACATTAAGAGAAAAGCTTAGGTCCCACACTCATTACCCCACACTCCATAGAACCAATTTAAGCTTAAACAGTGAAGCAACAACAACGACCCGTAAGCCACATCGATAAAAAGCTATTCTCTTGCAAAATTCCTCCCGAAGCTAATAATTCCCGAACCATAACGATCGTATCGATCTTACGTTCCGCATGTACAATTTAACTGGGTTGTTCCCAAAACAAGAAAGCATCTAAAGCTTCATATACTCGTACTAACAAAATTTCCCTACTAACCTATTAACATATTAATTGCAAAGTACATAACCAAAAGCTTATTTAGCAAGCTTTTCGTTATAGTCTATGGAAATTCAATTATGAAGAAAAATGATACAAATGAAGTATTTTTCTTTCAAATTGAAAATCATAGAAAGGCTTTACAGATGCGAAAGAAAAAATTTAGTAGAGTAAAATAAAAAAAACTGTTTTTTTGCTTATGTTTGGAAACATTACTGTTGCTACTAACCATCAATAAAACTAAAGTCTGAAAACGAAAAACAAACAAAAATTAAATAACAAACGAACTTTATACTCGTACATAATGCAGTTTAAATCTTGAAATAAATCTGAACAACGATAAAAGCTAATAAATGTAACAATAAAAGAAATAGAATGAAATAAAGCTAAAAAGAAGTTGTGTAATTTAAATAGCACATAGTAGTAAACAGATACATAAGCATTAAAAAAAACACAAAAATTTTAACAGAAAGCCTTTCATCCAAAATGACAAAAATTAATGAACTCAAAATCAAAAACAAAAAATATATTGTAGAAGATAAACAGGTGAAACAATGTATAAATTTGAAATTAATTATAGTTCATCATAAAACTAAAATTGAATATATCTGTATGTGCGTTAACAGTTCATTATATAGTAAAATAAAAAAAAGAAAAGAAAAAAACTCATTATTAAATGTTACATTAATTACAGCAAAGTAGAAGTATAATGCAGTAAATTCATTAAACTAAAGGACATTAACATATTGTAAAAAGATAAATAAGCGAAACATTATATAATTGTGAAATTAATTATAATTCATCATAAAACAAAAATTCATTGTATCCTTATAAGCATTAAAATTCTAATATGTAAATAGAGCAAAACAAAACCAAATGAAAATACCTAATAAGGCTAAAAAAACAATTAGTTAAAAAATTCAAAGCAAGGCAATTCAAACAAAGATAATGAAAAATTACGTCATTATATTTCAATAAGAAACAAATATTGTCATCCGAAATGAATATTAAAAGGAGCATAAAGATGAGCAAGGGAAAAAAAATTCGATTAAAATCGTTTAAATTAGTAATTTTTAAATCAACATTCCAAGTTTACCAATTAAAACAATGAAGCAAAAACGAACATCTTTCACTACAAGGCTCTTCAAGCCAGTCGTCAACTTTTCTTTTCGGCGAGAAGGCAATGTTTCGGGAGCTGCAGTCCAAATTTTACTCGGTCCGTGTTCCGTCGTTCCTCTCTGTATACTACAAATGACAACATACATATACGAAAAGCTGCGAATTGTGTCGTATCATGGATTAGCAGAAGTGAGTGTGTATCCATACTCGTATTAAGTATCAAACATATACACACAAGACTTCGCAATCGAACGTACCGCCTCAGTGGAACGAATTGGTTACACGCATTTGCAATGAGGCTAATCGAGCGAAAGTTTGAGATTTGTGGTTGTACCAGTCACAGAGAGATAGCATTAAACAAACTGAACTTTGATCTTTTAAATTGTTAAATTGTCTTCATTATTTTAGTTGGTAAGCAATTAAGTCAGCATAATTATACTATAAAAGAAAATTATAGACGCAAGAAAATCGAGAACTATTTCTCGCTCCGCTGGCTCAAGACGTGCGCCCAAGTTATTCCATCCCAAGGCGCTTAGCCCGGGATAAGCGAATAAAGAATACTTTCAACTCATACTCAAGGCATCCGCCCGAGTATAAGCGCCCCATGGCAGTTATGCCCGGGACCTGCAGTTGAACTAATAATTAGCTTCGAAGAATTCATTGTAATTGTATAACCAAACAAAAAAGGAAATAAAAACTTAACTCATTAAATAAACGAACACCTTTTCAATGATCTAATTGACAAGTTAGCCCAGTCATATTAGGGCTTTCACCTCGGAATGAAAGATAATAAGCTGCAAATTGGTATGAACCTTTGTTTTGTCATTCTAAATGTTGTCTCAAAAGTCACAATCGTTATCGTGTTCGCGTCTCAAGATATTCAAGGTCAAAGGTCACAAAAATCGGTTTTTCGCGAATATCTGGCTTCCTATCGGTTAAATGAGATTTGCATTTATTATAAAAGTTGTAGGCTATAAAATTCCCTACAACTTTTGTTTAAACTTTTTTTTCATACGACCAACCGTTTTGAAGGTAGAGCGCGAAGAGTGCACATCGTACAGTCATATACGGCCTAATGCAAGGTCAAGCGTGAGTTATGGTTATCAGTACGTTATAAAGTCAATTATTTACTTGGAAATTATAATTATTAAACAATGCCTATTATTTATGTACTAACTATTAATTATTTATATTTAATTAAAGTAAGTAACTTGATTATTTATATATAATTATTCATATTTAACTATTTAAGTATAAAATATTATTAATTCTGGATTATATATTTTAGTTTTATTTTAAGTTAAAATGATAGTAAGAGTATATATTTTACACATATTTTTATTTATTATTAAATACGGCATAATATACATTTATCAAAATGTGAGTTCAAATATCAAAAGTATCTTTGTTGATTTTAATTGTAATGAAATTGGAAATGGAAGCTAATTATCTTCTTCTTGTTCGTCGTCTTCTTCTTCTTGTCGCTCAAAAATGTTCGATTCATTGTCATCATCCTCATTATCTGTCATGTTCATCTCCAAACCTTCCAGAATATCGGGATCATCTGTATTTTCTTCATCGGGATTACTTGGATACAGTGAAGCGTTGAGGCAAGCTTGTCCGTTGCACTGGCCGCAAGCTAAAGAACATTGTAGCCCTGATTTTCTGCATCCACAGCGGGAACCACAACCATTTTTGCAATTGCAAAATATTACGTTTAGTAGTTCGGCTGGTGCTGGAGGTAATAACGTTCGTATGGGCTCCAGGATTTCATTTTCAAGCATCCAGCCCCATTCTTTAGGTTCTAAGTCCTTCCCTAACCACGTTTGAATCTGGTAGTAGACACGTTTTATGTGTTGATGAGCTGCTACACTTGTTGGTGGAAGTGTTGACAGTTGTACAGGTTTATTTAGTTTTGTAAATTTGATGAATTGCGTGTAGCGGAAATGATCAATGTTGTCCTCAGATTTTGGAGCATTATATAATGCCAACAAGATGCGCACTCCATTTTCTAATAATGTTTGTTTTGGGCAGTTTTCTTGTTGAAATACTTCCACCAGTTTATCTAAATCAGGAATTTTTTCCAATGCTCTAGTAACAGTTTTTTTTCCTTTTTTAAATAGCGCAGAAGTCGTGTCACAGCCACTGAATGCGTGTAAAAATAAAATGTGCTTTTTAGTACGAGGATATTGGTCAAAACTTTTAGTAGAATATATTTGTGTGTTGACATTGCCTTTGCCAACTTTTTTCAAAAAAATTTCCTGATGATGTGACTGAGTACGTCCAATTAAAATAACGAGCAAATCGATATCTTCTCCTATGATGACAGCAGTCTTTTGATGTTCTGATAAGGCAATAGCTGTGTCAATGATGAGTTAAATATGAATAATTATATATAAACAATCAAGTTACTTACTTTAATTAAATATAAATAATTAATAGTTAGTACATAAATAATAGGCATTGTTTAATAATTATAATTTCCAAGTAAATAATTGACTTTATAACGTACTGATAACCATAACTCACGCTTGACCTTGCATTAGGCCGTATATGACTGTACGATGTGCACTCTTCGCGCTCTACCTTCAAAACGGTTGGTCGTATGAAAAAAAAGTTTAAACAAAAGTTGTAGGGAATTTTATAGCCTACAACTTTTATAATAAATGCAAATCTCATTTAACCGATAGGAAGCCAGATATTCGCGAAAAACCGATTTTTGTGACCTTTGACCTTGAATATCTTGAGACGCGAACACGATAACGATTGTGACTTTTGAGACAACATTTAGAATGACAAAACAAAGGTTCATACCAATTTGCAGCTTATTATCTTTCATTCCGAGGTTGACCCCTTTTTTTACCTAATATGACTGGGCTAAGTGTAAAGTAGCAGGTAAGTGGTGTACAGGAATATCTCACTCTCCCTGGGAGTCTTGATATGTATATAGGATACACATAATTTCAAGCTCCCAGTTCATGCAGTATACATAGGGTATGCTGGTATTGCAACAAAGGGATTGAAATGTATTTTGCATGCATTTGCGGACAATAAGATGATTTATGATAACAGAGGATTTGTTATGCAAAACAGAGGATTTGTTATGAAAAACTGCTGACATACGGACGGACAGACAGTATCGTTTTCAATAGGGTTTTGTCTTATAGCACAAAACCCTAAAAACACAACAATGCAACATGCACCAGTTCGCACAATAAATAACCTCTAGCCGTAAACCAATGATGCCAACATTTCATCAAACTATCCTAGATTGCTAAACATATTACTGATTATTTACCGCCTTTGCCAACCTCACAATACCTCATTCAAAATGAACACTACCAAGACGCGGATCCGAGTCGATGGCTACCAGGAAAAGTTGGGTTAGACGCTGATCCGCGTCACTGGCGCAAATGATGTTTGTATGAGTATTTCACTTAAATGGAAAATATATGGCCATGTCTACATTGGATCTTGAATCCGGTTGGGGGCGTGCGAGGGGGCACCGCTTCCACTTGGATGCCCCACTCTTATTTGGGGTCCATAAGTATCGTCGGTAACGACGAAGTCCTCTCAAGTCCCGTCTGCTTTCGCCAGGCCCAGGTTGCCATTTGCCTTCAACTCCGCTAGATGGGTGGATATTCTGGACACGCTGGAAAACTCTTTTAAGTTCCAGAATATCTAATGCGGCTTTTGAGGAACTACCTTAAGGACCGAAGCCTGCTCTACGACACGACACAAGGCCAACGAAGGGTGGAAATTACATCGGGTGTTGCCCAGGGATCTATCCTTGGTCCGGACCTGTGGAACATGTCTTACGACGGGCTACTGAGACTTGAGATGCCAGATGAGTCGCGCTTGGTCGGCTATGCGGATGATGTTGCGGCTCTGGTCGCTGGACGCACCGTTGAACAATCGCAACTTAGGCTAGCAATGCTAATGCGCCGAGTGAGGGACTGGATGACTGCTGGCGGGCTCAGTTTAGCACTGGAGAAAACCGAAGTGGTCATCTTGACAAAAAAGAGAATCCCTAGAGTAAGGATAATCAGTATTGGCGACTTACGAATCGAATCGAAGCCAGCGGTGAAGTACTGATCGACTCGAAGATGAGTTTCTCTGAGCAAATCAGGACAACGGCTGAGAAGGCTTCTTTGGGAATATCGGCTCTGAGTCGACTTAATGCAAACGTAGGGGGACCCAGCCCATCAAGAAGACGCCTCTTGATGAGTGCTGTAGGGTCAGTGCTACTGTACGGAGCAGAGGTATGGGGCGAGCAAGGAGGTATACCGAAAACGTTTGGCACAGGTACAGAGAAGAGGAGCACTGAGAATTGCATCTTCGTATCCAACAGTCTCTGACTCGGCGGTGAGAGTTATTGCAGGCGTGATACCTGTCGCCATCCTTGCTAGAGAGCGCCGTGCTATTTACCTGCGCCGAAACGAGGATGCGAGGGAGATAGTTGTCCGCGAGGAGCGACAGCGCTCGCTCAACGATTGGCAGCAGTCTTGGGTGAATTGCACGAAGGGAAGGTGCTAGAGAGCGCCGCGCTATTTACCTGCGCCGAAAAGAGGATGCGAGGGAGATGTTTGTCCGCGAGGAGAGACAGCGCTCGTTCAACGATTGGCAGCAGTCTTGGGTGGATTGCACGAAGGGAAGGTGGACTGCGCGGCTCATCCCGGATGTGAGACCGTGGCTAAATCGAAGGCATGGTGAGACTGACTTCTATCTGACCCAGCTTTTGAGCGGGCACGGGTGTTTTCAGTCTTACCTGCATAAGATCGGTAAGTCACGGTCCCCCGATTGTCGGTGTTGTCTGTCACACATTTTTTGCGTGTACCAAATGGGTCAGGCTGCGAAGGGAACTCTACAGGGAGACGGGAGAGCTCACCCCGGATAATATAGTTGCGGTGATGCTCGAATCGGTTGACAAATGGAACCAGGTGGCACATTATGCTCGGGCAGCCCTAAAATATAAAAGGGACTCACAGCAGCCGGTGGCGCTGGGGCTGGGGGATTGCTCTGCTGGCATTTGCTCTTCCCCTCTCCCCTCCCGCTAGGAAAGGGACTCCCCAGCTTGAAGGCGCCCCACGGCGTAACAAAACGAGACCTGGCCCGAAGTAATGTGTCAAACGGTTCCAGGCTGGGTTCTCAGGTTGACAGGGGAGGTGTTTAGTGGGTAGTCCAGTCGCGCATGAGAGTCCCACACTCTGTGCATAAATAGCATTCACCTCCCTACCACAAAAAAAACCCGTCTAGTGCCTACAACAGATAACCGTGGAGTGGCAGCGAGTCTCTACCAGTGAACTTCTATCTAAGGCTAGGGCATCCTTTGACGCCAGTCCTGACCAAGAGAAGCCAATGGCTCTCCTCAATTTCGTTTTCAATCTTTATGCTTGCAAATAGACTTACCATCCTTTACTTAAATATCAACTCTCTAATTTCACATAAGGGGCTCTACATAGCTCCTCCTTCTAAACGAGACAGTTCTTAACCCTCAACACAAAGTCCGTGTGGAGAACTACCATATGCTTCGTAATGACAGTGGCAGAGACACTGCGATACTGTTTCGGAAAGATTTAGATATCCATCAAATCGCTTTTGAACAAAACAATTCCTCATGTAGACTAGCAACTCTCAACACCAAACGACCCAATAAAAACCCATCCAAAATTCTTATTGGCTCCCTACACCTCCCGTGCAATCTAGGTCCCTTGATCCCAATTATGCATAACCAAATCCTGGCAGCAGCCTCATCCCACGACTCATTTAAACTCAGAGGAGACCTTAATGTCAGACACGAACACTGGGTGTCTCCACAAGGAATAGCAACGGAAACTACCTATTCGAACGGCTTCATGCGGACGCCCCCTCTCAGCACAAATGCTGGGGTCCCAATATTTCCCAGAGGGAATTCATTTTTAGATAGCTTCATAATATTATTGTTATATTTGTATTTGCATCATTGTATCAGTTTACGCATTTGTATCATTGTATGGATTCTTGGCAACGATATAAAATAACTGATAACTCTTCTTTGTACCTTCATAGTGTACAGTCATATTTAAAATATACGATATTTTCATTCAACAATAAAACATGGTGTCAGTGAAATTAAACAAACGTAATGAAGACTAAATTATAAAGTGAAATCAGGTAAACACGAAGCGATTTAAACTGACAACAAAATTAAATATGCACAAAACGTGCTCTTTGGAACATTCAAAGTAAGTAGAATAGTGTTGTGCATTAGTAGCGAATTTCAATCTGGTTGGGATATGCCGATAACGAGGCAAAGGATGGAAGAAGAAATGAAAAGAAACTTGTATCTAGTTTCCTCAAGATTACAGAATCTTGAAGCACTTCTAACTGCAACGCAACAAAGTGCCGCTAACAACGGGATCAACATTCCCATTCCAGGTCCCATAAATATCAAAGAGGGCGACATGGTCCAAAATTTTAAAACATTTACGCAGAGGTGGAACAATTACGTAATAGCCAGTGGCCTAAATTCAAAAACTGAAGAAGTGAAAAAAGCCATTTTGCTCACTGCAATTGGTTCGGATGTTTTTCAAATTCACAACAACTTGCCTTTGTCGGCTGACGAAAAATCAACCACATCCAACATTTTGAACGCGATAGAGAAAAACCTAACGCCACATGTGAATAAAAGATACGAGCGTCCTATTTTTAACTTGGCAACCCAAGGGATCAACGAAACATATGACGAATATTTTCCGAGCCTAAGGGAGTTAAATAAAAACACGCAGTATGGAAGTTTATCGGATGACATTTTATTGGACAAAATTATATGTTCTGTCAAAGACTTAAATCTACGCGAAAAACATTGGCTGGACTCCGAAATAACACTGCAAAAGGCAATAGACATATGTCGCGCAAAAGAAAACGTAACGAAACAATTGAAAAATCTCCACGATCAAACACAAACTAGTTCTTTTAACCCAGACGAAAGTAGTCACTTTGTCAATAAAATAAATTATTAAATTAGAATTAAATAAAAATTTGATTGATGTAAGATTTATTCAAAAAACATTAAATGAGTTTTACCAAACTTAAAAAACGCGGAAATATTTTCAACAGTGGATGCGAAGCAAGGTTTTTGGCAACAAGATTGGACGATAAGAGCAGTGAATTAACAACATTAAGTACGCCGTTTGGTAACTATAAATTCTTAAGGATGCCATTCGGAGTTAAACCGGCAATGAAACAGTTGCAGATAGCACAAACTGAAATATTACAGGGGTTACAAGGTGTACAGAGCAGAGCAGATGATATGTTAATCTACGGCAATGGGGAAACAGAGGAAGAAGCAATCATCGATCACAACAACAATCTTGTTAACCTTCTAAAGCAACTACAAGAAGAAAATTTGAAACTAAACAAGGAAAAGGTTAATTTGTGTGCTAGTGAAGTAAAATTCTATGGTCACATACTAACAAGTAAAGGAATTAAACCAGATAATTCAAAATTTTCAACGATATGTAACATGCCACGACCAAAGAACAAAGAAGAACTTAGTTGTTTTTTTGGAATGGTGATATATCTCGGTCAGTATATACCGAATTACACATTCTTCCTCTATATTTCACTGGAAAAATGAACATGAAAACGATTTGTAGAATTAAAAAAGACTAATGAAAATTCAACACTTAAATATTTTGATGTGAATAAACCAGTAAGGATTCATATTGACGCATCTTCATTCGGGATTGGAAGTGTTCTGCTTCAAGACAACCAACTAAATTCCTTATGCTTCGAAAACATTAACAGCCACACAGAGGAATTATGCTCAGATCGAAAAAGAGATGCTAGCAATTGTGTTCGCTTGCACGCGCTTCGACCAATATATTTGCGGCAAAACAGACGTCATTATAGAAACGGACCATAGCCCATTGGTGAATATTTTTACTAAGCCCCTACTGGAAGCACCAAACGCTTGCAAAATATGATATTAATTCTACAAAGATATAACATTAACGTCAAATATACGAAAGGCAAAGTTATGTATATGGCCGATAAATTGTCCAGAGCCCCAGAAAGTATGAACAATGAAGAAAAATTCTACGATAATTATAACATTGAACAAATGTTTAAAACCATTGATAAATTGAACCCGATCGACAACTTGCCAATAAGTGATTCTACTCTTCAGAACATAAGACATGAAACCGAAAACGATCAAACTTCCATCGATAAAACAACACTATTTTGAACGGATAGCCTAAGAGCAAAAACAAACTCAGTCAAACACTTCAACAATTCTACAGCCAAAGAATTATTAACAATTCATAATGGTTTAATACTTAAGGGAAATCGTATTTTTATACCTAGTCCGTTACGGAAGAAAATTTTGGAAAAATTACATGCCAATCATGCAGGAGTGGAAAATACTACGAATTTAGCACGAGAAACGGTCTATGATTGCGAATTGTGAAACTTGTAACAAATATTCAAAAAACCAGCGAAAAGAACCGATGATTTCACACGAAATACCTTCATATCCTTTCGAAACTGTTTCTATGGATATCTTCGAAATGAAATTTGGAGGACTCACTCATCGTTTTTTAGTGACAGTTGATCACTATTCAGACTTCTTCGAGATAGATGAACTGATAGACATGACTGCGAAAACTATTATCAACCTCTGTAAACGCAATTTTTCCAGTCATGGAATACCTAAAACGGTTATTACAGATAACGCACAATTCGTAGGACAGGACTTTGAACAGTTTCGTCAACAGTGGAATTTCACACACAAGACATCGAGCCCAATGCACCGACAGGCAAACGGGAAAGCTGAAGCAGCCGTCAAAATATCGAAAATGATGATCACCAAATCAATTCACAGTAATCGCGACTTTTACAAATCACTTCTGACATGGAGAAACACGCCAAATAAAATAGGAAGTAGTCCGGCGCAACGACTCTATTGCAGATGGTTACGATGTGACATTCCCTCAATTAACTACAAACAACAAATATCAACGGGTGTACAAAAATCTATTGCGAAAAGGCGAGCGTATTCGAAGAAATATTATGATAAACGAACGAAGGAGCTACGCATTTTAAAGAAAGGGGAAAAGGTTTTAATAAAATTACATACTCAACACAAGTTTTGGGTTCCAGGTATTATAGTAGGACAAAGAAGCTTAAGATCATACATAATACGTACGGGAAATAAGGAATACGTTCGAAATTCAATTCACATTAAAAGACTTCCTGAAGATACCTCACAACTAACAACGAGCGACGTTCTACCTAATCGTCTTCAATCAACATAATCAAAAACGCAAATCAAATAGAATTCGAAAACCCCCAGAAAGATTTTGTTTTAAATAAAAAAAAGGGGATGTTATATATGTATCTGCATCATTGTATGGATCTTGGCAACGATATAAAATAACTGATCACTCTTCTTTGTACCTTCATAATGTAAAGTCATATTTAAAATATACCTATCTGAATTAACCATTGCGATATTTTCATTGAACAATAAAACAATTATCTGACACACAATTCCTTTTACTTGCTCCACATTTAGCTCAGTATTGGACCATCATGGAATCCATCTCAACATAACCCTTAGATCACACATACCAGTTCCTACTTGCCCAAATCACTACAAATCGTTTAATCCCATAGACTGGCCAAAATTCAGAAACGACCTCAAAGAACAAATCTCCCACCGGAAAAATATCATTCTTTCGAACGCAGAAATAGACTCCCATATATCGGCACTAATATCTGCCATTATAGACTGTCTAGACTAGCATGCTCCCTTCCAGAACTCTTCAATTAATAAAAACTCGAAAGCATATGCTCCAACGCTTAAGCGTATTTATCATCGAAGCTTTAACCAATTAAATGAGTATTTGGAACTTAAAACGCAAATAAAAACCATGTCCCGTGAAAGCCAAGAACACATCAAATACGAAGTCAACAACTTCTACAAAAACAGACTAAGATCACTGCGACCATCTTCTGATGTGTTTAAAACTATTGATAGGCCATAAGAGTTTCAAATTCGATATCGAGAAAGACCCTATAAAGTGAGGGAATGAAGTGTTCACTGCACAATCTGACAAGATCGTTGTATGTGAGGGATACTGCAAACAACTATATCATGGCCGTGAGTCGTCCAACACAGGTTTGAATAACAACACTAAAACAGAGGATACGAAGGAACTTATTTACGAGGGATCTTATTTAACCGTATTCTCCAGTTATAATAAAGCATCCTCTCCACAACACCTGGTCTTCGCCGGATTTTTCACCTCGAAAACGGAAGAAGATCTCCTAAATGCCTTAAATAGCAAAACATCTCACGGGCTTGACGGCAACAGAGTACTCAAGAAGTGCAGGAAGACCATCTCCTCTCTCTTGACTATATTACACAATAATTGTGTGAATAATGGATCTTTTCCAAAACCTTGGAAAGTCAGTAAACTAGTCCCAATACCAAAACCAGGCTGCGAAAGCAAAATCAATAATTATGGGCCAATTTCCCTTTTGCCTAACATGGGTAAACCCCTTGAAAAGATTATTCTGCGAAACTTTAACAATTTTACTAATCCCCTGATCCCCGATTTTCAGTTTGTATTTGAACGCGAAGGATCTACGGAGCAAGCAATAATGCTATTGCACAATAGAGTCACCCGCAATCTACGGCGGAAAGAGTGCACAGTGGCATGTGTTCTTCACTTGAAAAAAGCGTTCGACTCAGTTTGGATCAACGGTATCATGTAAAAATTGAAAATGTCATCCAGTCCGGTCGCAAACCTCAGAATTCTATATATTTTCATTTCGGATAGAACATCACAAATTAAACTGGGCAATCTCACTTCAAATACTACCTCTATCAACTCGGGAGTCCCAAAAGGCTCTATCCTTGGTCCCGCCTTGTTCAACTTTTTCCTTCACGATATGCCACGCCCGAACTGCTCGACCATCGATATAGCAATGTATGCAGACGATATTCTCCTCACTGTCACCCATAGCCTCCCAGCGATGGCCCAAATAAAGCTTCAGCGCTATGTCCACAACATCGCTCAATATCTACAGGATTTGGGGCTCGAATAAATGCCAGCAAATCGGAGCTGATCTGCTTTAAAAATGCCAGCGTGAGAGGGCACCGCTTTGCTGTGTCTCAAAGTAGGAATGTGCAAGCACATATTGCTGGTGAAATCATTCGTCTCAAGGAAAATATCAAATACCTTGGAGTCCATTTTAACAATCGACTTAAAGTAAAAAGACATCCCAGGAAAACTTTCAATAAGGCTAAAGCAGCGGCCGCAATTATTTCGTCCCCCTTGTCCAAATACAGACGGTCTAGTAATACTCGTACGTACTACAGAAACTGTATCCTTTACAAAATAAGGGGATAGAACCGATTCCCCAATACATGCTAGCAACGACTAAAAAACGCCTAGAGAAGTGGTGGGAGCATCCTCTTCGATGTATTCCCGCACTTTTCGAACCTACCACTGCAAATAATCCCTTTTGTCCTTATTATGGCTAAAGACTTGAACAAAGATTATATATATCCAAAAACACTAATGTAATATAAGTATATATTCTAACAGTCAAAGTTTATTTGACATCCATATGCTTTCAAATGTCACATAATTAAGTATACTCTGTAATGTCAATGTCGGCGAACCAGAGCAAAAACGATTATGGCGCCGGTGTCAATATTGTTAATCACGCGGTCAACAATGGCAACACCAACGACAGCGCCAATCGAATTAGCGGATCCGTTTACTGAGTAGCCATTTTGGGAGAAAACGTGACTGAACGAGATCTCCGCCTGGACAGCGATGAAATACAACAAGTAATATTTTAATAATCTTCTCAATGTAATAAATTTGTAATAATTTTATTTTAAATAGAAAATAAATCTTATCTTTGCCCTGCGTGTGTGTATGATCGCATCTGTATTGTATTTTTTGGAAAAACTATCGCTAAAGCCGCGACAGTCAAGCTATAAAAAATCGCAATAAAGTTTACTTATTTACTTACTTATATTCGGCCCGGCGCAAAAGAAATATAGATGAGTGCCAGAATGCGTTAAACAAAAAGATTCAGGCGTACAAAGAATACGTAGGTAAGAACACCAGGACGAAGAGAGAACATTATAAAAATCGTAGCGTAAAAAATAATTAGAATTAAGAAAAGAAAATACTATGACGACCAATTCAGAAATATTGCTAAAAATATAGCGACCAACAACACAAGACAAGCATACAACGTAGTGAAAAGCCTTAAACGTGGTTATCAGCCCAAAACCACGCTCTGCCGTGATGACATCGGCAACATCGTCGCTGATGAAAACAGGATTAACCAATTCACGGACAGTAAAAATTTCAGGGAGCTGCAAAAAATGACACGCAAGGGCTTTTGAAAGGAGTTATACTATTCGAAATTTGATTAGACTGACATTTTAAGAGCAGTCAGAATATCATATTATAACCGTTATATGCAATGAATGCTATACCATCCACGATATAAAGCAAAATTTCTCAACTAGGATGACGTAAATGCTATAGCATTCATTCATAGTATACATGAGAAAAAGGAGGTATCTTTATAGTTTCATTTCATTATTTATTCAAAAATTTTGTCAAAATATAAATCATTTGTCAGCACATAAAAATTAATTAATACAATCCATTGTGATGTGAAACATTATATGAAGAATTATAATATAAAATATTCGCAACATATAAAAAAATAATAAAATTCAGTAGGAAAAACAAAACTGAATTAAGATTCTATTTTTAGGATTCCGTATCTGAATTGGAGCTATGTTGCTCTGCAGGCGATAAATGCTATTGTTGAAAGCACTATCCAAGACACAATGGAGGTTTATTTATAGCTCTGATATCTGTATGATATAAATTTTATTACCTTTTGCCTGTAACAACAATTGCACTTCGGCAAATAATTTTTTCGTTTGTAATTCAAAGGCGCCGGAATTTTCTCCTGATAGTATGCATATTGAAAATTTGTTGTAGGAGTGTATCTAACATGCCTTTGTGAGCTACCATTTTCAAGCATAAAAACACAACCGTTTGATTTTGGTGGTATTTTTAAAAGCAAATTTATTAAATCATCTCTAAAATCAAGGAAACTTACATTTGAATTATTAATGGTCTTAGAGTTGTAAGAAGGATTCCACACAGCGATTTCCAATAGATGGCATATAACCTACTTGTACCAACGAATCGATTTTTTAGATGAAGAATAATATGATATCTGATCACATCTGTCTACGCCAGACATATTATTGTAATTAGCAATCTCAATTAGCTTTTGCTTCGATATTCTATATTTATTTTGCAGATCAATCAATTTCGGATTGGTTATGATACAAAGAACATGTGGAAAACTGTGCACTGCCCATCCATCCTATAACCAACAACCCCCTTAAGGCATCAGAGATTGAAAAAATAGTCCACGGACTACAAAGAAACTTCTTGATATTAGCGATTCAGGACTTCCAAGAAATAGATATGAATTTACTCGTGAAACTATCGCAATACCATATGTTATTAAGACTAAAAAAGAAAAGACTGCTAAAGAACCTCAACCGGGCACGTCTAGTGCATCGATAAAATAACCTTCTAGTATTCTTGTTTACCGTAAAATATGTGCAAAAATTACGAAATTACACATAGCACAAATGTAAAGAGGATACTCTTCTACGACACATGTTGCATTTACGAATTTTAAGCTCTCTCTCTATCATAAACATTTTTAAATAAACTATTATTAAGATTGGAGACACAACTTTTTTTAACTGAAAGTTCTTCACGATTTGATTCTCTATCATAAAGACTTTTAAATAAACTATTAAGATTTGAGACACAACGGCTCTATATGATGGGCGGTAATTTTAAAATTTGATTCTTGTAAATTATATATTCCCAAAGAGGGTCATGTGGTCCCTTCCTTCCAATTATCCTTTAAAGTAATATACTAACATTTCCCCACCCAACTAATTCAACTAGCCACCCCTGAAGGACAGTAGTAGCAGTCATGAGCCACTAAATTTACTTGTCAACACTAGTCCCATATGGGGACATGATCGCTAAACGCTGGTCAAAGTGCCGACCGGCCAGATCTTATATTGTCCACAGTATTCTTCTGTGAATACCTGTTTTTATACAGGAGAGAAGGGAGAAAAAATAGAACATCCTGTTTGTCTTTTCATTTATTACCATAGACGTTGCCATGTCTTCTCCATATATGTTCTCATTTCTTTAATTTTTTTGTAGTATGAATTTTGGGTTCATTTTACGATTCGTACGTAAGGCTCCAGTGGTATGAATTTGCAAACTAATTAATTGATTGCTCAGTCCGATACTAATATAGTAGTTGTCCATAAATAATGAATGACCTTTCGATAAATATGGTGTCATCAGTCTTATAACCACAGAATCCACTATAGGTAAGGATGACTCTTCATTCGTTACTTTTCTTTTATATATGTCTAGATTGAGAGCATGGCCATCAGGGGTACTACCCATAAAATTTGTTCCCGCCCTTATTTTTCTTTGATTTTATATATTGCCGAACACTTAGTCTTCCTCGATGCAGCATCATAGATTCGTCTCCAAGGAAATTTTTTTCCTTTTTTATATGGAACTTGGAATGAATTATTTACAAGCTTCAGAAGTTCAGAAATCTTAGAAAATCGGTCATTGTTTGGTGCGGATTCACAATTCAATCAACGCAATAGCTTTTCAAACCTGCGCCCTGTCATAGATGCCCCGAAAGTTGGATGATAATATAAAGGATTGTTGAACAGCTTGAACGAATTGTAGGTGTCTTTATTTGAGACTGCAGCAGACAAAGGGCAAAGAAAACCTCCAATTCCTCAAAACTTGTTTCTTTGAAACTCTGTATCCGGCTATTTCTTGTATGCGGGCATGTAATTGACCGCATGTTTTCTCCATATTCATTTGTGCAATTTAGAATTAAATTCATCTCTTTCGGAGTTTTACTGTTTTGCACATCGTCAGCTACACCCGCTAAAGACGAATCGAGAGAAAAGTCTGGAATTTCGACAGTATCTTCACTCCACAAGGCAGTGGCCTCATCTTTCCTATTTGAACTATTTGTCTTGTTGGAGTCCTCTAGAATAGACTACCACTTGCCTTTTCGCTGCGTCATTCATATCCCAATACAAATATCTCCATCAAATTCACTGATTTAATTTCCTATTATTTCTGTAATATACTTACCTATATCTTGATTTGAATCAGAATCATCAAAAATTCTCCAAACTCGCGTACGCATTTTGTGAGACTTCATTTTTTAAGGAATTAAAAAAAAACTTTTCCTGAAACTTGACAACGAATCAGACCTAGTAGGGCTACAAATCAATGATAATAAAACAAAGCTCATGACGCCGTCGAGGAAAATTATCTCAAATGTCCAAAATATTACACTTAGCGAATACAGTATCGAAAATGTGAGCGAATTTGCATATTTAGGTGCTAAAATAACGAGAACTGATAATGAAAGAGACGAAATACGTCGAAGAATACAGCTCGCAAATAAAATATTTTATTCAGTATTGGCGATCTTGAAGACAAATAAAATATTTTATTCAGTATTGGCGATCTTGAAGACCAGCTGCATACAGAGGAATACAAAGCTCCAAATATACAAATCTGTGATAAGACCTGTGTTATGCTATGGGTGTGAAACATGAACCCGAACCCAAGCATCCGCAAACATATTGAACGCCTTCGAAAGACGGCTCCTGAGGCGGCTAAATGAAGGAAACGGGGACCAATGGCGAATTCGATACAGCCATGAGCTGTATGAAATTTTTGATGAGCCGGAGGTCTCAACGATCGTAAGACTGCGGCTGGCCACATGAAACGTATGGGCGAACAACGGACACCCAAAAAGGTATCGTTGGGAGAACTGAACGCCAGAGACCAGTGGCGAAACCGAGGAAACGCTGGTCTAACTCGGTCGACGAAGACAGTTCATTGCTGCTCGGATTTCGAAATCAGAGGATGCAGCCAATGGACCTAGACAGTTGGAGGAGCTTGTTGCAAGAAGCGTAGGCCCGTGAAGGGGTGTAGCGTTGCAAAGAAGAAGAAAGAGTAGCAAAACTTTAAATGTGATTTTCTGAAGACTACATTTTTGACATTGGCGGCCACTCATTCGAAAACTATTTACCGATCTTTTTAAAATTTTGGCTACTTCTTTCTTACATACTTATCTAGTGGATAACAGGAATTATATGTTCTAAGTCTCTCCTGAAATTTATTTATTACTTAATACGTGGGCAAAATCTAAAATACGGGAAAAACCCTTTTTTCACGTGCATAAATTTTCTAGTTTTCTAGTGAAACTAGAAAATTTATGCACGTGAAAAAAAGTCCTTTTCTTCGGTCGAGGCGTGAAAATTAATCAGCCATTGACTGTCTTAAAATCAATAACGTGCGATTTAAACTCCACAATGAAGACCACTCCGAATTCTCGTTTTCCAGTAGGCTTCCCACTTTGAATATTGTGTGCGATCTCATGTCTTGAATGTCGTTTCCAATCCAATTCGTTTTCAGGATTGCCAGTATTTTTAATTGATATCGACTGGCCTGTTGTAAAAGGTCCTTAACAGCGCCAGGGTAATTGAGTGATCTGACATTCCAAGATCCAATTCCATAGACCTTTTTTCGTTTGCGAGGTCGTTGCCGTGATTCCAATCCATTCCGAGGCCCATCTGGAGGTTTCGAAACATTTTAAGGTTTTCCAGAGACGGGAAGTTAGCCCGTCGCCTTACCACCATTCCGGCGGAATAGTTCTTACGTCGTTTCCGTTATCAGGCGCGGAAGATTCGCCTTCACCTTCTTACATCCCCACAAAGGAGGTGTAAGTAGGATTTACTAGCAGAGCTGAAGATGTATTTACAGTTATTAGCATTTCTCGGCATTTAATGTCCCATTATTGGGGAACCAGTAAACCCAATGTGCGACCCCGTTAGCATTGACTACCATTTAATCGGCGGGTTTGGGGTGAGGAATCATGGAAGCTGTGGGTTGGGGAAACAATGGGTTCCCTCCTCCTATATATATATATATATATATATATATATATATATATATATATATATATATATATATATATATACATATATATATGTATATATATACATATATATATATATATACATATATATATATATGTATATATATATGTATATATATATATATATATATATATATATATATATATATATATATATATATATATATATATATATATACATATATATATATATAAATATGAACAAATATATATGTATACATATATATATATATATATATATATATATATATATGTATATATATATATATATACATATATATATATATATATATATATATATATACATATATATATATATATATATATATATATATATATATATATATATACATATATATATATATATATATATATATATATATATATATATATATATATATATATATATATAAATATATACACATATTTATGTATATATATATATATATATATATATATATATATATATATATATATATATATATATATATATACATACATATACATATATATATACCGAGGTGGCCAAATGTGATCGGACAATACAAGAAACAAGCAATATAATACTTTTACGAGCATAAGCTTTGAAATGAAATAAAAATTTTTCCCTTATATAAAAGTTACTTGTATTCTCAATTAATTGCACAAAAAAATAAAACAGAAATAAAAAGATTTTCACAAGAAAATTAACAACTAATTCAAATTCACATTGCATCAAGTGGACAAAAGTAATCGGACATTTTGAAAAGTGTGAAATTAGTCATTGAAGTTTGGAGCAATTCTTTTCTTTTCATTTCCGAGTTTAAAAGGGAATTCCCCTAATTATATGTTGATATGTGTTTTTCTGATATCAGTCATTTACTTGTCAGTTTTAAGTGAAGAAAGTTAAACATGGCTAAGAATCGCAAAGAAACCTGTATACATGAAAGAAAAGTTATAATAAAGTTGTATAAAGAGAATAAATCCTTTTCTGAAATATCAAAAATAATTGGAAGAAGTCGTTCGACAGTTTTCGATATCGTGAAACGGTTCAGAAAAAATAATCAGGTGGAAAACGAAATTAGGAGTGGTCGACCATGTAAACTAACAGAGACAGACGCACGAAAAATCTTAAGAATTGTTAAAAAGAATCCGACTACAACGTCCAGAAGTATTAGGGATCAATTAGCAGATGTAAATGGTACCAATGTTAGTGCCCGGACTATTCGTAGAGCTCTCAGCCGTGCTGGTTATCAAGCGAGAGTACCTCGAAAGAAAACACTAATTAGCAAAGTTAATAAGAAGAAAAGATTATGCTTTGCAAAAGAATTTAAAAGCAAGCCGCTCGACTTTTGGACTCGTATAATATTCTCTGATGAGAGTAAGTTTAATATCTACCACTCCGACGGCAGGTTGTTGGTGTGGAGAACTCAAAATAGTGAGCTTCATCCCAAAAACATTCAACATACAGTAAAACACGGAGGTGGCTGTGTAATGGTCTGGGGTTGCATGGCTGCCAACGGTGTAGGAGAACTTGTTTTCATTGACGAACCTATGGACAAACTAGGTTACTTGTCGATTTTGAAAGAAAATTTGAAAAAAAGTGCACAAAAATTGGGTCTTGATGGTCATTATTTGTTCCAGCAAGATAATGACCCAAAGCATACAGCTCATGATGTTCGTATGTGGCTCCTTTTCAACACTCCTGGTCAATTAAAAACACCACCGCAATCCCCAGACCTAAATCCCATCGAACATCTTTGGGATCATCTGGATAAAAAAATAAGGAACCATCACATTACTAATAAAAGTCAACTGAAGACGGTGTTATTAGAAGAATGGGACAACATTACTCCGGACGTTACCCGTAAGTTGGTACAGTCTATGCCCAATAGGTTAACAGAAGTTATAAAACAAAAAGGATACGCAACTAGATATTAAAAGCCTATGTTCTAATGGAATCATCAGAAAGTAAAGTATTACAATTGAACGTCCGATTACTTTTGTCCACTTGATGCAATGTGAATTTGAATTAGTTGTTAATTTTCTTGTGAAAATCTTTTTATTTCTGTTTTATTTTTTTGTGCAATTAATTGAGAATACAAGTAACTTTTATATAAGGGAAAAATTTTTATTTCATTTCAAAGCTTATGCTCCTAAAAGTATTTTATTGCTTGTTTCTTGTATTGTCCGATCACTTTTGGCCACCTCTGTATATATATATATATATATATATATATATATATATATATATATATATTTATATGTATATATGTATATATATATATATATATATATATATATATATGTATATATATATATATATATATATATATATATATATATATATATATATATATATATATATATATATATGTATATATATATATATATATATATATATATATATATATATATATATATATATATATATATTTATATATATATATATATATATATATATATACACACACACACACATATATATATATATATATATATATATATATATATATATATATATATATATATATATATTTATTTAAATCCATTTAACACACAAATTACAAAAAAGACTTAGATAATTAAACATAGTTTAAAGTAAGACACATTTACGCAACAAAATCAAGCAGAAAAAAGTTAACTAAAACATGTAAGAAATGAAATTAGAGTCTAGATGAAAGTTTGACAAAATTGAGTGATAAGGAAACATTAATCACTATTCACAAAAAGTAACGTCTTTTGTTTATTTTTAAAAACAAAGTAGGACGTGGATAGAGAACCAAGCTCGAGGTTGTTATGCTTTCTGATGATTCGCGGCATAATTGACTGAAAATATAAATCTGTCTGGGCGTACGGAACCTCGAGACTGTTATTAGACCGACTAGGACGCGAATACAGTCTGTAGTGCAAGTCTTCGCTTAGAGTGGAAGCAATTTGTTGGTGGTACAACTTATACAGGAAACATTGATCTAAGAAATTTCTACGGGACGACAGAGAAGGGAGACGAAGTATGGATAGACGACGCTCATAAGACTCACAGGCTAAGTTGAATTTGAAGAACAAAATACGGGTAAACTTACGCTGAACAGCTTCTAGTGAGCTCACAAGATATAAATGTCAAGGAGAAGCGGGCGGACAAGACATGTGAACAAGCGAACAGCGGTAGCAATATTTGCAAACTTGTGCAAATGCCGCATAATAAAACCCGAAACTTTTGATGCCTTGGTAATTATGTTAAAAATATGGGCATCGAATTTAAGCTTGGGGTCAAATATTACACCAAGATCTTTACATGAGTTTGCAGAGGAGAGAACAACATCACATAGCGTGTTATTGTGTGTGTGTGTGTGTGTGTTAAAGGAACAATTTTCAAAGTAAAAGTCATTTTAAAACATTTGGAAACATTGATGCGAAGGTAGTTTACATTACACCAGTTATAGAGGTTAAAAAGATCAATTTGGAGTTGCTGACAACCTTCAAGGGATCTAATTATCCGGAACAAATCATCAGCATACAAGAGGCAAGAAAAGGAAATTACAGAGGGAAGATCATTGATAAACAGTACGAAAAGAAGAGGTCCAAGGATTGACCGTTGAGGGACGCCAGATGTAGGATTGAATGTAAAGGGGATTGTGGCATAGAGATTAACACGACATGAACGAGAGGATAGATACGATGAAATCCAAGAATGTAGGGAACCGGATATGCCAAGCAAAGCTAACCTTTGACAGAGGAGAGCATGGTTCACGGAGTCAAAAGCTTTGGAGAAGTCCGTGAATATTGCATCTACTTGAAGCTGTTTATCTAAAGCTCTTGCAATATAATCTTCGAACTCAGCCAAGTTCGAGGAAGTTGAACGACCCTTCAAGAATCCATGTTGCTGTGGTGTGACAAATGAACGCAATGACTCAAGAAGCCTGTTGTGTACAAGTCGTTCCAGCAGCTTAGAGAAACAGGAAAGGAGTGATATGGGACGATGGTTTGAGGCAGATGATGGGTCGCCGCTTTTCAAGATAGGAAAACATTTGCATCTTTCCAGTACGTTGGAAACATACCAGTACCAAGACTGAGATTGAATATAAGGGATAGAGGAAAACACAAAGAGGAACAAAGTGACATTACCAATATTTTAGGCAATCCATCGGGACCAGGACTAACATTCGGATCGAGCAAGTTAATAAGGGATCCAACTTCAGAAGGATCAGTGGAGTAGGATGTACTTGATGCTGGATAAGTTTCAATTGAGTTTATTGGGGAGTGTAGTATATCAGAAGAGGAAAAAGTAGAGGAAAAATATTCGGCAAATAGGTTAGAAATATCCTGAGGGGAGGAGGCTTCAGTGTTATTCCATTTAACAGTATGCGGGACGGAATAGAAAGATTTAAAGGATCGGATGTAGGACCAAAAGGGTTTAGCGTTATTTGTCAGGGAGGAACTCTCTAAACTGCTAAAATAGTTTTTCATGGCCGTTTTGAGCTCTTTTTTAGCCAAAGAACGCAGTCTACAAAAATTCTGTTTAGCATCATCATTTCCGGTCAATTTATGGTGCTTATGCCCCTTGTCTTTGGCTTTTAAGGCACGAAGAACTCTTCGAGTAAGCCAAGGCTTCATTTTCGCTTTGCGAGGAGCTTGGAGTGAAGTATAAGTAGCCCTAAAATTTGTTCAAAGCACTATCACAGTCAAGACGAGTGAAGAAGGTGCACCAGTTGACCGAGTCCAGATTGTTTTTAATTGCCTCATAATTTGCTCTAAAGAAGTTGTACCGATAAACTGAGGCAATTCTCTGGGGTTTTAGGGTATCAACGGTTACTGCTAGAGGCAAAGGTGGATGATGGAGATAAGTTTGAATATAAGGATGTAAAACAGGAGCTATTGATACACACCCAGTTTGAACATTTGACATGACAAGGTCCAGAAGGCGACCATTAGGGTTACGGATATGATTAAACTGTGAAAAAGAACAAAGGGAAAGAAAGGAAGAAAGTAACAAAGAAGGATTATTAGTTGAGGAAATGCCAGGTGTTGTTAGTGCCGGTAGATTGAAGTCCCCACAAATTATAATTTTAGAATATGGATGACGAGCAAGAAGATAGGCAGAGAGTTCATCAAAGAAGGCTTCGTACACAGTTAAGGGAGAATTACAGCGAGGAAATTTAAAGAGGAGTTATGAGGATGAGGGAGTTTCACAATTACGCACTCAACAGCACGAGCTAATTTGAAGTCAGCGCAAAGTAAACTATTAAGGGCTTTGCAGACTGCAACCAAGACTCCCCCACCATCAGATTTAAGAGTGATGTTAAGGTCACGGTCGCATCGGTAGACTAAATAATCTGGTAATATTTCCATATTTGGAATATTTTCGTTCAACCACGTTTCAGTTAAACAAATAACAGAATCGTTAGTTAATTGAGACACGAGTAATAAGTCCTCAAGTTTGGTTCTTAAGCCACGAACATTCTGGTAATAAATAGAAATAGTTAAACGATTAGGAAGGGAAGAATTTCTTTCAGTGTTAGATGATCCTTGAAGGTTGTTGAGGCTGTTTGGGACCTGTATCGGGACGAAATCGCCGCTTAGGTTGCCTTGTATCGAATGCTTTAACGAGTGTCCCCTTTGGCCAAAGTCGGGACGAAATAGGATAAAAAGTTCAGCCGGAACTGTCAGCTTGAATGAACTTATAACCTGGTCAGGAAGGTTGTCTTTTGTTAATTTTACGCACCATGTAACCAAGCTTCGATGTTACGTAGTTGACAAATGTATCCTTGGTTATGTTGTAAGCGTGCCTTGATATGAACAATTGTAGAGGTGGGGAGACTACTCACAATACGCCGTTATCAGCTAACACACTATCTATATAATTTTGTGGTGCTGAAGACATAACGATATTTTGCTGAAGATTATTAGTCATTGACTGTATTTGGCACAGCTCGGATTACGGCTGAAGATATACTGCTGCATGCGACTATTTTGGTGCAGGTCCGTAGCTTTATTAATTGGAGCCGGAATTGACTCCTGACTATCTGCTTGCTGTTGTTGCGCAAGCACACTTCGCGTAAGAGGCCGCTGCTGCCCAAAAGGGGACACGGTAGAATTAAGTATAATACAGTGACGGCGTGACGATACCAGCTCATCATACACACTGGGCGAAAGTAACTGCGGGGACAGCAGAAAATTTTGAGGTGTCGACGGTTGATCCGGAAACTGCTGTAGCTGATCCTCACTCTGCGGCAGATTCAGGAGCAATTGCTGAGGTTGCTGTTGTTGTAGAGCATGCTCAGGTTGCTGTTGTTGTAAAGCATGCTCATTTTCAGGGGGACGGACAAAACACCCTGTTCCAGTTGCTGGTTCATCCGACATGTCGACGATAATTCCGCCTTAGCAATTGAAACGAGAGACGCTAAAGAAGTTTTATTCTCTTCAAGTTTCACCTGCATTTTCGAAAAGAAGGTGATAGGGACTACACTACAGCATTAGCTGATCGGAGCCGGTCTACAAATGATCAAATGGTATATTTGCGGCACCTAGCGCAGTACCAGTATACCCCAGAACCACTTCTCATAATGTTATCAGCCACTGGACCAGTTAAGTTCACGCATTTAGCGTGGAATGTTAATCCACAAAGCCCAAAACATGTCACGATTTTGGTTTTGTTCGGCCTATCTAAGCAAGTAGTAACCAAGCAGATTGACATAATGCAAGTTAAAAGTTAGAAGTTAGCACAGGCACAAACTCAAGCACTACAACTGTCGACAAAAAGTTTAACCAAGACACTAGGAGCGAGTGAAATTCATGAGTGCACAATTAGCAAAACACTATTTGACGTAAGATCGCGAATTGATATGACACTGAAGCTTTTTGCTTCGAATGCGAACAAAGAAAAATTTGTTTAGGATTAAGAAAGGTAATTTAAATTGCAGAAATCACACTGTCTTGGTTAGCCAAGACACAATATCTTAACGCGGTAGCAAACAAGACACTAACCGAAAAAACGTCAGTGGTGAATTAATCAGAGATATTTGGTAATTAGGCGATTTTATGGCACAGCGAGAAGACACACAGCAAAGCTCGTTGACTGTTGAGTATGTTGGTCTCCGGCCTTCAGTTCTGCCAAAGATATACCTTTCTGGGTATCCGTTATTCGTTCATACGATTCATGTGCCCAGCCCATTGCAGTTTCCGCAGTCTTCCAATCGTTGAGTCCTCCGACTCATCAAAAATTTCACAGTTCATGGTTGTATGTGTATATTTTCGAATGTTACCATTAATACCAAACTATATTAGAAGTAACAACTAGTTTCCTTTCCTACGTGTTTTAAAGCTCTGCTCATGGTTTATAATAAGTTGAATCATGTGCAAACTGTTTGTCGATCTATGTGTGGGTCTATGACCCACTTCTACCGAACACTATGCAATTTTAAATCTTAACAATTTGAATATCAGTATAGGCTCAGAATTCAATGATCAAATTTCTGCTATTCTTGACCGGAATGTCCCTTACAGTGGCAAACCCATTAAATTTGTTGAAAAAACCAAACTCGTCACGATTTAGGGAATTTATGATCTAGATCGTTCACTTTGTTACAGTGCCTGCAGATTTTTGAATCTACGGATTACGCTTTGAACAGCCGCAAGTTATTGTAACTTTTGTTGACAAATATTCTGTTAATGGACTTGATTGCAAGACTGCTAATCTCCAGAGAGTGGAACCATGGTTTGTCGCCTCCCAAATGGTGTACTCTTTTCCAGATACAGTCTGTGAGTCCTTATCCTTTGTCTTGGCAACGATTATTCCAGTGAAATTTTATGCTTGAAGCGAGAATATCCATGTCATTTTGCTGCAAGCGAGTCTATTCAAAATGCTTCTTTTAACCCTTTCTTTAGCATAACGATCGACTTCTGCTTCTGCCTCTATTCCTTTATGCCCAGGGAGTCAGTGAAAGTTGAACTCGGCGTTCGATTTGATGTTGATGACCTGCCAGATGTCGCTAGATCACTTTTTCCGATTTATGTTTTCAATGTTCAGTATTGCGACAATGGAATCTGAGAAAAAGTTCATCACAGTGAACGAGCTTACATCCTTCAGGGCTGCCAGAATGGCTTGCAATTCAGCGTGAAGTGCCGAGATATGTTCGTCGAGACTGAAAAAGGAAACTTCGATATTTGTGAAATTGATAGAGGCACCACCTACACCGCATATATTCTTAAATTCGTCCGCAACAAAAAATGAGCTGCGACTTTCTCTTTAAATTTTCAACATAACAGATGAATTTGTCATTGAGTTCAGTGGTACAGGGGTCGTTGTGTATGTTGCACACTGGATTTGCCAGTTGAAATTATTGTATACATGGGGATAGCTGCAAGCTGTATCCTTTAAGTCGAGGAAGTTATTAAATATGGATTTGCTTAGTTCTCTTGCGGTAAGCAACTCAGCTCTGTCCAATGCATGAACATAAGCGGTGCTACGAGGGAGTCCAAGACAGAGCTTTAAGACTTTCTCTTTGACGGAGGATTTTCTATAGAAAAAAAAATGTTGGGTGTATTTTGAAAGGTGGTAATTTCATATTTGAGTTTCAGTTTTATTAAGGCTTCATAAAGATTCAAAGCGGAGGATGGTTTAAAATAGTTGATGAGTCTACACAACATGTTTGACCAGATTATGTTGGTTCTGCTTACTATCGATTGTGTTACTCCAGTCTTTAAAGAATTTAATCCAATTTATTTTTCTACAAAGGTAAAGGATGCTGTAATTTGTGTTCTGTATGTATTTCGAACAATTCGTGGGTGTTTATGTCTTGGAAAGGATTATAGCTTATGCTTTTGCAGGATTCACTTTCAAACCCTATTAGTCACAAACTCTGCTGAAACCATTTATCTTATTTTGTAAAGCATCCATGGTATCAAGGGGTTTCTTGCTATCTACTAGCATACGGAAATCGTCGGCGCATTGTAGGATGGTGGCCTTAGTGTTTGCTAGCCTATATAGAACCATCGTATACACGTTATACAGGAGGGGCGTAAAACGTCACCCTGTGGAAGACTGTTGATCGAAAAGCACATCAGTATTAATAATTTAAATTATTATTTATATCGAAAAACACAACATCGGCTTAATTAATAGACAATGCATAAAGCTGTTTAGGTTATAGCACTCTTTTATCAAAGGGTTACCGCTGCACCGATTGCGTTCAAATTTTGTATTCCGGAGCACTTTTTAATTCTAAAACCGATAAGGTGAGGAAAAATAAGATCCAAAACGTTTTTCAATATAATTTTATTAATTTTAGTATCGAACTGACAGTTGAGCACTACATTTATTCGTCAATTGACAACCTACACATTTATTCAATTGTGACCAGATGTTGTCATATAACACAATTGAAGAAAATAACTTCTAAAAACTAAAGAGGTGCCCTTGTCAAGAAAAGAAGGGTGCTTTTTCAAAGAATAGAAGGGTGCCCTTCCAAAGAATAGAAGGGTACCCTTCTAAAGAATAGAAGGGCACCCTTCTATTCTCAAGAGGAGCACCTTTCTATTCTATAGAAGGGTACTCTTCAAATGAATAGAAGGGTATCATGAAGTTTAGAAGGGTACCCTTCTATAGAGTAGAAGGAAGAGTACAAGGATGCTTCCCTAGAGAATAGAAGGATACCCTTCTATAGAATACACACCTAAAGAATAGAAGGTTGCTAATCTAGAGAATAGAAGGGTGCTCCTCTAGAGAATAGAAGGGTGCCCTCCTAGAGAAAAGAAGGCTGCTCTTCTAGAACCCGTCCTTGCACAATATACTACAGCAGCATCGGGGATCTGCCATTTCAAATATTATAATTTAATGCCTTAAATTCCACCAAAATGTTGTTGAAATACAATTCTCATCCCATTTTCTTCAATTGTGTTATATGACATCTGATCACAATTGAATAAATGTGTGGGTTGTCAATTGACGAATAAATGTAGTGCTCATCTGTCAGTTCGATACTAAAATTAATAAAATTATATTGAAAAAGGTTTTGGATCGGATTTTTCCTCACCTTATCGGTTTTAGAATTAAAAAGTGCTCAGGAATACAAAATTTGAACGCAATCGGTGCAGCGGTAACCATTCGATAAAAGAGTGCTATAACCGCTGTTTAACTTATAATAGGGAGAAGTCTTCCACAATTTGAATCAGTCAAACATCAAAACGATAAAAATTAAAAGCTCCCTGTCTATGTTAGTCAGCACTCTTGCTAACTTCCCGTAATTTAGAGATAAAGCAGAAAATGTATAACACACAACCCTAGAGCAGGTTTTCGCGAGTTAACTCATCGCACAACCTTTCAAGATGTTCCTTAAATGAATGATACATATTATCTCATAACATTTATTAAGGGAATTACCTGCGAATTCTCACATTTCGGCTGAGGATATGCAAATCATGGATTCGTAAACAACTATTGAAAGAGGTTAAATACGAAGTTCGAATCTTGAATTTGCTATTTGCTTGACACAGTTGAACACAAAAAAAATAACTGTCCAGATTTACAGGAAGAAGCAGACGAAAGGACGAAGATCATAGAAAAACAATATTCACACAGGCTCCATCATTCAGCACCGCAGCAGAATTGCACTTTACTGAGTCTTTTAAACTTATAAAACTTAGCTTACGACTATAATCATAGACGAGAGAAAAACTAGATGGGAACCGTTTCCCAACGATGAAGCTTCAATGAACAAGAGTTAATAACACTGCTATTCGCAACCAAACAAGTTTAACAAGCAAAACTGACGTGAGATAGGAAGCCATATGGTAGCAATTTGCATATGTTTTAGTCGACTATATGGACAAGATTCCGTGAGCTGTCAACCAACTGCGGCATAAGCACATGCTTATGTTGCGTAAAACATACTATTTTGCGAATGAAAACCTACGAAACGCATTCCGTGCATGCTATAAATTCACCTTGCACTGTCCACTGTTCTCCTTAACTTTCCAAGACGAGCGAATGAAGCACATGTTTTGCACCTTCCACTGACAGCTCAAGCAACAAAAATTGAACGGCTGTAAGTACTTGGATAAATTTCACTGCACTAGGAGCGCTATTGTGTATTCCGCGGGCCATCTGGATTTCACTGTAGAAATCCGTCTCAAAACCGCACTTTCATAATTCTTCATATTGTAAGTTAGCCAGCAAAGTCGGCCTACAAATGGTCATGTGTGGGGTAATAAGCGCTGCTGCTATATGGCTTCCCGTTTAATGTCAGTTTCGGTAACAAGATATACCAACGTAAGTGTAACAAGCAAAACCTTCCAGCAACTTAACAAGCCATGTACCAGAAAGCCCCACAACCGCAAATATAACAAAGCCTTCGTAAAGGGTTTTCCAATAAGAGGTGTTATTTTGAATGTCACTTTTGAAGCTGTCATTTGACAAGTGAAACTACGCAATAAATAAAAATGGAACGATATACGCTTCAAAAACGCATTGAAATTATTAAAATTCACTATAAAAACGGTGAAATTTTGGCAGAGACGGTTCGTAAAACTCCAACATTTTTGGGTCGTCGTGAAGCACCTTGTCGGACCGCAATACAGAAATCGGTGGAAAAATTTGAGCTGTTGGGACAACTTAGTGGTGTAAAGAATAAAACCCGTGCGCGTCACTCAAGAACAGGCGAGACTATTGCTGCTGTAGCCAGCCGAAAGTGTTGAAGAAAACCCAGGTTTGTCCATTCCTCGTCGTTCTTTGGAATTAGGCATTCCACAAACGTGATTATACCGTATTTTGCATAAAGATTTGGGTCTAAAGCAAAGACATAGAAATAAATGGACGAGGAACGAGAATCTGTGTACTCGTCCATTTGAGAAGCAAATTTGCCACACAAATAAGTTATAAATAACTTATGCTCTCGAAACTATATGATTCCCTCTGCTTCTCCTTCCCCTTTGTTTACATATGGGTTTTTCTTTCCTTTCTTCAGAAGAATCATTTCCCCCTCTGACACCCGCACACACAGACAAAATTTCATCTCACGTGCACACGATCGCGCCTTCGCTATCATTCGTAAAACAATTTGAGTACAATACAATAAACGACCCTCACAAAAAACTCGAACGTCAACGCAAAAGGAAAAGAAAGAGGCGCGAAACACGCAAAAAAACTCATGTGTCAAAGCGGATGGAAAATACGTAAATTTTTAATAAAAACAATGAACTAAAGTGCCGATTTTGCATACACGATCTTCAAAATTATAAACTTTTTAAACATGAACGTGTTTTGGAGTGAATAAAGTGCAAAACCAAAAGCATATCACTTCAAACATTAACTTCACACAACTTTAGCGAAGGTTGCTAATTGCTTCGGCTCTCACGACCGGTTGCGGATCCAGTATCTCTATATCTATGGTCTGAAGGCTTATAAAGTTCAGTTAACACAAGAACTCAAGCCGGTCGATCATGAACAACGTCATTTGTTTGCTGATTGGGTCTTTGAAATGCATGAAAATGATCCGGAATTCCATCGAAAAATCATCTTGAGTGATGAGGCCCATTTCCACCTCGTTGCTTCGTCAACAAGCAAAATTGTCGCATCTGGGGCTCGGAAAACCAAGATTTACTGTTGAAAAGCCTCTTTATCCTCAACGTGTGGCTTGTTGGTGCGGTTTATGGTCCGGTGGAGTCATTGGACCTTCCTTTTCGAAAATAAGGCTAGAGCAACAGTTACGGTGAATGGATTGCGCTATCGAGAGATGATTAATGATTTTTTAATGGCCGGAATTAGATGGTATTGATCTGGACAACGTTTACTTTCAACAAGACGTGCCACACAAGCAACGAAACCATTGATTTTTTACGGGTAAAGGTTCCGGACCGTGTTATCTCTCGAAGAGGTGATCACAATTGGCCACAGAGGTCTTGTGATTTAACACCTTGCGACTTCTTCCCTTGGAGCCACGTGAATGAGAAGGTCTACGCCAACAGCCCAGCGTCGATTCATGACCTCGAAGATGGAATTCGTTAGGCTATCGAGGATATAGGGCTGCCACCTTGTGATTTGGTTCCGGAAAATTTCATGAAAAGGGTATGGTCCTGTAAGCGTGGTCGTGGTGGTCATTTGCCTGATGTTATTGTTTCGCTATCAACGGCATATATTCCTCCTTATAATGAAATAAATATCCGATCATTTATATTAAAAAATTGCCAATATATATACATATATATATATATATATATATATATATATATATATATATATATATATATATATATATATATATATATATATATATATATATATATATATACGAGTATATAGTCCCTTTCGAACCTTCGCTTAGAGATAATTAGAGTATCTTTCTATCTTGGTCGGATGTGTCAGCACTCAGAAAGGTGACATGGTGTGTATCACGCTTTGAACGATGCCTGTCCACCCAGCTTCTATATATTCTGATTTAAAACCAACAGGCCACCCGAAGAATCACTCGAAACAAATCTCGTGCTCGCCGATGGGATTCGAACCAGTGACCTTCGGCTTACGGGGTGAGTGCTATATATATATATATATATATATATATATATATATATATATATATACATATATATACATATATATATATATATACATGTATATATATATATCTCTATATATATATATATATATATATATATATAAATATATATATATATATATATATATATATATATATATATATATATGTATACGAGTATATATATATATATATATATATATATATATATATATATATATATATATATATATATATATATATTGTATACGAGTATATATATATATATATATATATATATATATACATATATATATAAATATATATATATATATATATATATATATATATATATATATATATATACGTATAAATATATATATATATATATATATATATATATATATATATATATATATATACATATATACCCATCAGAGAAGGGAGAAAAAAGGAAAGAATATGTTTGAGAAGCATTAAGGCTTTCTTATTGAAGTAACATATGTAATGTTTTGCACCTTTAGCCGTAGAAAAATATAAATCAACTAATCTATGTTACCATGGGCCACCAAGCGGAGGTAGGTGCTGAAAGTGGTTTGATGCGAATGAATCGCATAGAAATGGACTTTCAATTGTTTGAAACACTTTCAAGATCCCCTTGGAGCATTTTAATTGTAAACTGTTGGAGCTAAAAGGTTACAATTGAAAATTAGTAGTTTAAGTAGCCTTTTGATTTGTAATTAATGAGCGATTTAGTTACATGGGGACCTTCTAAAGCTGATAAACACTCGGGACAAATCAACGATTTATTCAGTTTGGACACAATAAATCCTGTTATGTAGTACACAACATGCTGCCCATATTCAGACAGTTCTGTTGAATATATTACATAACTATGATCTTGTATGAATTACTGATCAAGTAAATCAGTATTTTCTATAATATCTTGATCTATCAAAAGTGATCTATCTATGGAGGCATTTTTTCGTGATATTGCCTGGTCACTAGTATGTTTTTGGTATATTCAAAAGAGCGATATTTTCTAAAGGAATGCGATTTCCTATTCCTCCTTCTCTGATTTGACATCGGACCAATAAATTTTTGTTGGCCACGATGAATTGACGGATTGATGGATTATATTATGGCCAAGATGCATTTGTAGCGAAGCAAAAAAACAATTCCAAATGGTCTTGGTTAAGCTTGTACATTGGAATAAATTTAATCTTTTTAGAGGCTGTATACTTTGTGTGCAAATAAGCAATGTTTTAGGGGCAGGTTTAAGCCCTATGAAGCCAGTTTTCCTCGCATTTTCAATCAGCGATTTGTTGGAGCAAGTTGTTAGCTTGCATAAATATGAAATATAATGTTGTATGCATGGTGAAACTTTACTAGCGTTGTCTTCACACAATGCACGCTTAAAAGGCTCAAAAGTAGACAACTTCCTACTGTTTAAAATGTCAAATGCATGATTCACTATGCGTATAAACTTTTTTAATGGCTTAGCTCCTTTAAATTCTGGTAAGTTAAGGACATCTTCACAAAAGTCGAGTAAATTAGCTATGGATTTACTAAAAAGTTGCGTAGCTAGTTTACCTTCATTTTTTTTTTTGGTAAAATTAATATGTGCTTGGCGTAGCTTATTGCCAATATGAAGCTATCCCTATTCTTTTAAATTAACAAGCCTCTGAAGGTAGAACCATTGAGTATATTCACCATCCAGATTTAATAAAGTTTTCAAATCTCCAATTGTATTTCTGACCAATTTAATCATATGGCAAGGATCAGGATGAACAATGTATTCTTCATTCCTATATTCGTGCTGTACTTGTGAAGGCTCTGATATTATTCTCAAATCGCAATCCTGTGATTTCATAGCACTTATATTTTGGTAAGCTCCATCAAATGCTATACCAATGATATTAACACCACAATTACTTAGCTCTTCTAATGCAACTCTAATTATGTTTGATTTTTGATCTCCACTTAAGGATTTAATAGGGAAAAAACTGATTGGTACTTTCCATGACCTGTTAGAAAGTCTTTTATTTGTCCCGCAAAGTCCGCAAAAATATTCTCCAAATCATTGTCAATAAAAATATTTTCTTTTAGCTCAATCAGCACTGTTTTGATTGGTACGATTCGTCTGTGTTGTCTGAAAACTTTTTGATCAGATCATATCAAACCTTTGTCCCTATTCCTGTTGCATTTTCTTAACTTTTTTAACAAGCACTTTTTCATCTAGATCAATATCACTTTCAGTCGAAGTTTGAAGACATTCACTGAGCCTAAGCTTGCTTTTTATTTTATCCTAAATAAATACTTAAGTTTCAGTTAAAGTTATCCTTTTATGATGTTAAAATTTAACCTTTGCAACAGAACAACTTATACGTTTTGTTAACAATAAATATAAAATTTACTCAAAGCATTCAGTAATGTAGCTCAAGAACAAAACAAAGCAATATTTTAAAAAGGGAAAACTTACAGCAAAACATTTCCCGCTACTTTCAGATTTATTTGGCTTGAAAATTAGTGAATTATATTTTCATCGTGAAAATGATTTACGTAATATGAAATTTGGGGAACACTATTACAGTTGAAAGAAATCACCAATATAATTTGAAAATAAAATTTTAAGTCAGAAAAGTGCGCATACAAGACATAAATTAATGAAGTTAGTTCAACATGAAAATGAGTTGGAAAATTTGCAAGAAATTAGTAAATTCAAGCAATCACTTGATGTGGAATATATCAAATATATATGCGGATAAATTTTTAAGTAATGCTTTATCCGTTATTACCAGTATATGCAAGTAAAATTATTCTTATTATTGTTTGGAGATCTTTTAACCTGTTGAACAATGACTAATATCAGATTGCTTGACATGTAAGTAGATTAGAGTGGGAGCTGAGAGCTCAAACACCTACGACATATACATAAGCAGAACGATGATATTTCACCATGAATATTATGGTCTCCGATGCCGACCTATTAAGGAATAGCTGCTTGATACTTTTTTTGTGGTAGGGAGGTGAATGCTATTTATGCACAGAGTATGGGACTCCCATGCGCGACTGGACTACCCACTAAACACCTCCCCTGTCAATCTGAGAACTCAGTCTGGAACCGTTTGACACATTACTTCGGGCCAGGTCTCGTTTTGTTACGCCGTGGGGCACCTTCAAGCTGGGGAGTCCCTTTCCTAGTGGGAGGGGAGAGGGGAAGAGGAAGTGCCAGAGAAGTGATCCCCCAGCCCCAGTGCCTCCGGCTGGTGTGAGTCCCTTTTATATTTTAGGACTGCCCGAGGATAATGTGCAACCTGGTTCCATTTGTCAACCGATTGGAGCATCACCGCAACTATATTATCCGGGGTGAGCTCGCCCGTCTCCCTGTAGAGTTCCCTTCGCAGCCTGGCCCATTTGGTACACGCAAAAAATGTGTGACAGGCAAAACCGACAATCGAGGGACCGTGACTTACCGATCTTGTGCAGGTAAGACTCAAAACATCCGTGCCCCTCAAAAGCTGGGTCAGATAAAAGTCAGTCTCACCATGCCTTCGATTTAACCACGGTCTCACATCCGGGATGAGGCGCACAGTCCACCTTCCCTTCGTGCAATTCACCCAATACTGCTGCCAATCGTTGAGCGAGCGCTGTCTCTCCTCGCGGACAACCATCACCCTCGCATCCTCGTTTTGGCGCAGGTAAATAGCACGGCGCTCTCTAGCAAGGAGGGCGACAGGTATCACGCCTGCAATCACTCTCACCGCCGAGTCGGAGACTGTTGGATACGAAGATGCAGTTCTCCGTGCTTTTCTTCTCTGTACCTGTGCCAAACGTTTTCGGTATACCTCCTTGCTGAGAGCGTCGCCCCATACCTCTGCTCCGTACAGTAGCACTGACCCTACAGCACTCATCAAGAGGCGTCTTTTTGATGGGCTGGGTTCCCCTACGTTGGCCATAAGTCGACTCAGGGCCGATATTCCCGAAGCAGCCTTCTCAGCCATTGCCCTGATTTGCTCAGAGAAACTCATCTTCGAGTCGATCAGTAGCCCCAGGTACTTCACCGCTGGCTTCGATTCGACTTGCATCTCTCCAATACTGATCATCCTTACTCTAGGGATTCTCTTTTTTGTCAAGATGACCACTTGGGTTTTCTCCAGTGCTAAACTGAACACGTGAGCAGTCATCCAGTCCCTCACTCGGCGCATTAGCATACCTAGCCTAAGTTGCGCTTGTTCAACGGTGCGTCCAGCGACCAGAGCCGCAACATCATCCGCACAGCCGACCAAGCGTGACTCATCTGGCATCTGGAGTCTCGGTAGCCCGTTGTAACACACGTTCCACAGGTCTGGACCAAGGATAGATCCCTGGGCAACACCCGATGCAACTTCCGTCCTTCGTTGGCCCTGTGTCGTGTCGTAGAGCAGGCTTCGGTTCTTTAGGTAGTTCCTCAAAAGCCGCATTAGATATTCTGGAACTTGAAAAGAGTTTTCCAGCGTGTCCAGAATATCCACCCATCTAGCGGAGTTGAAGGCATTCCTGACGTCGAGTGTCACCAACAGGACGATCCGTCGCTTGGTGCGACTATATGCCTCTGCCTTTTGGACCGCGTTCGCCACCTCTGCAATCGCATCAATGGTAGAACGTCCTGCTCTAAAGCCGTACTGCCGAGGAGATAGGTCCCCAGCAGCACGAATCGCGTCAGTGAGTCTTCCCTTGATGAGTTTCTCTAGCACTTTCCCAGCTGTGTCTAGCATGCATAACGGGCGGTATGCAGACGGCGATTCGGGATTTCCCTTCCCCTTGCTGATCAGCACGAGCCTCGCCACCTTCCATCGTACCGGGAAAACCCCGTCCCGAAGGCAAGCGTTGAATGTGCTGAGCAGCAAGTTAGGACAATGGTGATAGACGAGCCGCAACACCTCAGCCGGAACACCATCTGGACCTAGAGCCTTCCTCGTTTTCAATGAGAGGACTGCCTCCTCCAGTTCCAGCTGTGTAAAGAATGGACACTCGACTGCTGTTTCACCATGGACAGCGTCAACATGGACGGGGTGGGCAGGGAAGTGTCCCCACACTATCGCGTCCATCTTTTCCGCGTCATGTATACAAGGCTTCCATAGGGCACCAAGCTTCCGCATAACCAGCTTGTAGCCAAGGCCCCGCGGATCCTTGTTCACATTGTCCACTAGGTCTTGCCAGCAGCAAGCCGTGCTACTATTGATCAGTTTGCGAAGACATTTCCTGGCCGACTTATATGCTGCCACCTGGTTGCTTGCCCCGTCACGGTTCCGCGCCCGTTGAGCCTCACGTCGAAGCTTGTAACACTCCCTTCACTTTTCAGCGATTTCAGTTGACCACCAGTACACTGAGGGCTTGCCATGCCGGGGTCTTCGACGGGGCATAGAAGCGCAGCAAGCAGTCGTAATGATGCTCATAGTAGAGCTCGCCACGTCTTGAGCTGCCCGTTCTTCCGTCCCCTCCGAGGCTCCCTGCAGCGGCTCACCTGCTGTGAGAACCTTGACGAACCTCTCGACGTCCATCCTTCCGATGTTCCATCCAGTTGTAGAAGGCCGAGAGCACGGACGTCGGGAGACAGCATCAGCAAAATGCACTGATGATCACTGGCTGAGTAGTCCTCTAATACTTTCCAGTTGTGTATCCTCCGTACTAAGGACTCCGAGGCAAATGTCACGTCCAGTATGGTTCCCTCACAGCCAATACGGCGGAAAGTCAGCGTGTTTCCGGAGTTTAGTACGACGAGGGCCATCCTGGCTGCCATTTCCCGGATTCGTTTTCCCCGCGGATCCGTCTGAGGCATGCTCCATTCGATTGCTTTAGCGTTGAAGTCGCCCCCAATGAGCACTTTGCCCTCTGCGTTCGAGACAGCGCCCTCCAAAGCATTAAGCTTGGCTTGGAAAGATGAAATCTACTCGTTAGGCGTTAGGTACACACTGAAGAAGTTGGTTCCTGAACACCGAGCCCACACGAAAACATCCCCCCATTCACAACTCTCCGCTTGGAATTCGTTGTTCCAAACCCAGATGGCGGCAGTACCAGTTTCGTCAGAATACCATAATGCAGGACTTTCATCATGGTGGCACTCACTCAGCAGCAAGAAGTGAGCTTTCATGTCTCTCGCAAACTGCTCAACCAGATTTTGGGCGATTGAACTGTGGTGTAGGTTTATCTGCAGGATGCGGGTCATCGGAGTTCTGATTTTGCCTTGGCTAGGACTTCCTGGAATACCTGGCATTTTCCTGATCCCAAGACATGTCCAAAATCAGGTCTTGGATCAGTATCCTTGCAGAGCATACAGTGTGCCTCTTTCGTACACTCGTTTTTTTTATATCCCATTTCACTGCATTTGTAACATAAAGAACTCCTATGGGGTCCTTTGCATACTTGTATGGTGTGACCATAGCCAAGGCATTTGAAACATTGAAGAGGCATTGCTCTTCGCCGTATACTACAGACAACCTACCCTATTCAACAAAAGGTTCGTGTTACTCGTGACGCTTGACGTCAGAAACGCCTTCAATTCCGCTAGATGGGCGGATATTCTGGAAGCACTGGAAAACTCTTTTCAAGTTCCAGAATATCTGATGCGGATTTTGAAGAACTACCTGACAGACCGGAGCCTGCTCTATGAGACGAAGGAGAGTCGGCGGAGGATGGAAGTTACATCGGGTGTTGCACAAGGCTCCAGCCTCGGCCCAGCCCTGTGGAACATCACGTACGACGGGCTACTGAGAATCAAGCTGCCGGATGAGTCGGGCTTGATCGGCTATGCAGATGAGTCACGCTTGATCGGCTATGCAGATGATGTCGCGGCGCTAGTTGTGGGACGCACTGTTGAACAAGTGCAAGTCAGACTGGGTATGCTAATGCGCCGAGTAATAGACTGGATGACTGCTCGAGGGTTCAGCCTAGCTTTGGAGGAAACCGAAGTAGTCATCTTGACAAAGAAGAGAATCCCTAGAGTAAGGATGATCAACATTGGGGAAGCACTCGTTGAGACTAAACTAGCAGTGAAGTACCTGAGCATTTTGATCGACTTGAAGATGCGATTCTCCGAGCAAATCAGGGCAATAGCTGACAAGGCTGCAGCGAGTGTTTCGGCTCTCAGCCGGCTAATGGCCAACATAGGGGGTCCCACCTCATCAAGAAGGAGACTTCTGATGAGTGCAGTACAATCTGTGCTGTTGTACGGATCGGAGATATGGTGTGAGGCTCTCAACAAGTAGCTGTATCGAAAGCGCTTGGCACAGGTGCAGTGACGAGGAGCGCTGCGGATTGCATCTGCATATCGAACTGTCTCGGAGTCGGCAGTGCTGGTCATAGCGGGAGTGATACCCATTGCCCTCCTTGCTAAGGAGCGCCGCAGAATCTACCTGCGGAGGAACGAATGCGACAGAGATGCTGTCGCCCACGAAGAACGAGAACGCTCACTCAGTGATTGGCAACAGTCCTGGGTGAGCGATAAAAAACGTAGGTGGACCGCACGCCTTATTGGTGACCTGAGGCCGTGGCTCAATCGAAGGCATGGTGAGACTGGCTTCTATCTAACTCAGCTACTGAGTGGACATGGATACTTTCGGTCTTACCTGCACAAGATTGGTAAGTCACGGTCTCCTGACTGCATATTCTGTGCTGGAGAGGTCGATGATGTCTACAACACATTTTTTGTATGCAAGAGGTGGGAAAGGCAGCGCAGTGACCTCATTGAAGAAATGGGAGATCTCTCCCCGGATGAACTCACTAGAGAGATGCTTACATCCGTTGACAAATGGAAGTGTGTGGCACATTACGCTCGGGCAGTCCTTAAGATAAAAAGGAACATATTTGAGCACCTGGAGGCGTCCAGGGCGGAGGGGTCTCTTTTCTAGAAATTCCTCTCCCTTCCCCTCCTTTCGTTGGAAAAGGGATCCCTGTAGCCCGGTGGCACCTAAACGCGTAGAGAAATGAGGCTTAGCCCGAAGTAATGTGTCAAACGGTTCCAGGCTAGGTTCTCAGATTGACAGGGGAGGTGTTTCGTGCGTAGTTCAAGGGTATCTTCCATGGGAGTCCCACACTGCCAGACTCGGCGGGCGTAAATGCCTTCACCTCCCTACCACAAAAAAAAACCCCACCCAATTCGTTTTTTACCCTTGTTCAGAAATTGTTCGGCGTCCTTTTCGGTCAAGTCAACTATGGCCATGCGTTGTCCCCTGTTGTTTTCTGGTGTCAGTCTCGCTTTGATGCTTCCCACGCTAGGGAACTCCCTTTTGATGGCCTCTTCTACCTCGGCCAGATCCGTCACGCAGTCAATGTCTCGTATTTCGATCGTTGGCATCGGCTCAAGCGGGGCTATAGTTGCGCTTTTGCCGAGGACTTTCTTTACTGCGTCACAGAATGCTTCTTAATTGTCGGCTTCTGCTCTGAATTCAGCCAGTATGTGGCCCGACCGCGTTGGTCGTACTACTTTAATGGTAGTATTGGTGTCTTCGGGCCTTACGTTTCCCCTGATGTCCTGCAGTACTTCCGCGTAGGATCGACCATCTTGGGGCTTTACGAGCAGTGCCTACTGCCGGGGTCTTCGTTGGGGCTTCTGTCTCTCCTGTTTTACATCAGGTCCTTTTTCTACTTGGGCGTCCGTGCGAACTTTACTTTCTGGCTTTTTTTGAAGGAGTTTCTTCGCAGCTTCCTTCGCTCCTTTTGTAAGCACTGTCTGGAAACCGTGATCTGGTGCTCTACGCCCATCAAGTGCCTCTTTCTTCCTTCTTTTATCCCGATATCCTTCGATCGGGCTAGACGCCATTCCTTTATTGACTTTTAATGATGGAGCTATCTGCATGTCACCTTTAGATCTCGCCCCAAGCACCTCTTTAGCCTTCTGTTCGTCTTCGGCCCTTAACCAGCTCCTCCGGTAGTGCCCTATGCGATCTAGGAGCTCCTCTAGTTCAAGGAGCCCACCTTAACCGCTTTGTTGGTTTTTGGGGTGTCGCATGCAGGTTGTATTCTTTTCAGAACATCTCCCGCTTTTCGGAGTAGCCTTTCTTCTTGGTATTGCTGGGCCGCAATCGTACCTTGCAACCATCCTTGGCAGAGGTTATCGCGTTCCGTTTCCGAGTGCAGTACTTCCGCCACATTTTCGACGTTGGCGGTGCCATCACGCGGTGTCTGGTTACTCGTTGCTTTTCGTGCCGTGATCTCCTCGTTGGCTTCAGGATGTTTCTTTGCTATGTCGGGATTTGTGACCCTTGCATCGGTCGCTTCGGTAACGATTCAGCAGTGACAATTGGATTTTCGGTGTTCTTTATGTTATCTCCCACCGCTCGAACACCTGAAGCGTCCTGCAGAGTTTCCCGCTTTTCCTTCATAGGGTGCTCTGGCGTTCGCATCATATTTTTGCTGCACCCGAATGCCCCAGGAATCTCAATCTGAACCAGACTATCTGCTTTTCTCCGTTTTTTGTCTGCTTTCACTGTCATTGTGTTATTCTTGACTTTTGTTTGGTAAGTACCACTATCTATGTACTGTTAACTTCGTGGCTGCAACCGCTGGTTGTGTCGTCGTTATTATTTTTTGTTTTTTTTGGATGTTTTTGGTCTTTTGATTTGGTTTGCTCCAGTTTTGTTGGGTCCCCCCTCGGAGCCGCTATCTCCGTTCGTGTGTGCAGTCACCTTTGTGGTCCTATGGTTATCTTTGCAGAGCAGGGAGGCCATGCGAGGGTTGGCACAAGCCCTTATGGGGACAAGTGCTCAGAGCCAGACCAGCGCTAATCGGGAGTCCGTCTCAACCAAACATACACCACCAACCCAATGGTGCGAACTTCGAACGTACTCCGAGGCCTGCCAAGGTTTTACCGGGATGGAGACGGTATGAAAGTTGAATTGGAGCCGTTCACACACGAGTTTCACCTCGGCGCTACTGTGCAAATCAACTAGGTCCAAACCATCACATCCGCCAGCCCAAAGCGTCAATTCCAGTTCGTTGTCCAAAGCGTAGTCCAGATCCAATCAGAGCTGTTACCTGTCATCCCAGGAGGGAACCTCACGGCGTCCCCCATATCCTCGGGTCCGTGGGGGCGGCGCTCCCCAAAGAATACTAGCCTCCAGGAGTGCTCTTGCCGACCGGCATTCCCCCTGCGGGGATTTCCTCCAAGAGTGCTCTTGTCGACCGGCATTCCCCCGGGGGGATATCGTTTTGTAGATTATAGGTAATAAAAATTACAATAAGACCTTACTAGCCTTCGTTAAAGCATGAAAGTTGAGTTTTATATATGTTATAGAGAATTTTCTAAAGTTTTGATATTCTTCAGAAGCTATATAGCTGTTGAAAAAAGATATTGGTATCATATAAGCAAGATTACATTTTATATACATACATACGTTCTTTTGAGAACTTTTGTAATATTTTTAGCCAGTAGCCATAGAAATCCAAAAAAGCAAGCACTCTAACAAAAAATGTTCGACCATAAGCACACAGGCTCAGTTATTTAACACGCAAGCTTTTTGTAGGAAATATAATTCAAGTTAATAATATTGTTGTGACTGATTAGGTGCTTGCACTTTTGGCAAGCAAAATGAATAATATGTAACCTTGCTTGTATTACGCAGCTCAACTTTCCTTTAGCAGCTATAAAGCGTATATCTGAATATTGGGCCCAAAGGAAGTATTTGGAAATCATAATCAAGCTTTAATAATATTCTATGTAACAGTTATAAAATGCAGCTATCATATTATATGTCTATTATCGTATACCGGTAGGGTATACATTTATATTTGGTGCCTGTTATCAATGAAAGAGACACGTATATCTTGTAGCTCTCATTGATTAGGCTACATGCTGTTGTTTAAATATTGGCAGTTACAATTTGTGCTTATAGCACTGCTCTACCCAAGTTACAAACTGACACGGCTTTATCTTAAAACTTCTATTCAAAATAATTGTTTTAAAATTTATTCCTCTAGATTGAATATGCAAATACATATACTAACTATAATTACTTACAGGTAAAGTTGATATGGAAGCACGCATATAATTTTCACAGCTTCCACTGGCCGCTAACGTGGCAGTAATAGTTGAATTTAGCTAAAAAACAAATATAAATATATATATATATATATATATATATATATATATATATATATATATATATATATATATATGTATATATAGTATATATATATGTATATATATATATATATATACATATGTATATATATATATATATATATATATATATATATATATATACATATGTATATATGAATTTTGTTCTGGTTTTTTATCTTACATAATACGAAGTTTTCTGATAATTGTGTTTTTTTGTTTGAATATTCGTCTCAGAATTCTGGAATAATATACGATTTGATTGATTATACTTGATAAAGTTATTGTCCGTACTACCTCATTTATGTTCGGCATGTCTTCATTCAATCCTTCATTATCCTTCACGTCATTATGAGTGGTCCAAGTGACGGGACTCACCTGTCAAATGAAAAACTAATTTTATCCAATCTTCTTAACAAAATAATATATTCACAGCAGAGTTTGATTAAATTAACTAACAGAATCACCTTCTTAGTATTGATTCGAAATTATAAGTGAGAATTATTATATTTCTATTAAATTTGTTGAAAAGTATTTAAATCATGAAAAATAAACTAAAACAAAATCCATTGAAACCACCAGCTGCAAAGGCAAATTTCTCAAACCTTAATTTTTAAAGTAAATAATAATTTACTGGCCGCAACTTTAAGGAAAATCTTTTGCGGATTAAATGTTTCAACCGTTTTCTTGCAAAACATTCAACATTTCTGTTGCTATTAAAATAACTAATTCCGCTCACTTTTTCAACTTTGAGGGCTGCCGTATTGAATTGAGGCATTTCATTTTGGATTGTCTTTTAATATTTCTGTTTTAAAGTCTCAACAATGACTATTTCAAATCTCATTCAAATCGGAGTTTTATTCAATTCTTAGTGAAAATGGTAGCTAAAACTATTAAGTTTTAAATTTTAGACTTAACTTAAATCCCCTAGAAATCCGTATTTGAAACACCACCCTTTTGAAACTTGCTCATGGATGATCACAAAATTACAAAATCTTTAGATGTGCTCATTTCCTACTTTAAAATCAAGGTTCATACAAATTTAATCAGAATTTTGACTTTCAGAAACCGTCGAAATTCCGATTTCCAACTAGCCGCCATTTTGTTTCATGAGACTTGGCCTCTAATTCTTTTTCACTATTCCTAAGACGCTGGTAGTCTATAAAAAAACTGCTGAATTTCATTAATATTAGTTGAAAGGTTTTGTCACGACTACAGTAGGAAATTTTTGCGATGTTAAAGTACTCTTACTGTATTGCTTTTTCCATCCCCATTCAACTTTGTGTCTGGGAGAAGTCTCCAACCTAAAGAGGAAAAGTTATAAAGTTCAGTTCATATCTTATTTAACAACAGATAATAATGATAGTTTTAAAATTTTGCAAACTTAATTCAAATTTTCTATCTCGAAAAGCTTACATTGGCCTGCGGATGTAAAGCAAATAAAATAAATGAATTAATTCATACTACTTACAATGTTATTTGCGTTCACTTGTCCTTCCAATATCAACGTATTCTGTCCCGTAGGTTGAGTAGTCTATAAAAAGTTATTATTAATAAATTGTTTTGAAATATCAGCATTAAAATAAAAATTTACCTGCACTTGAAAATCACAGTAATAATAAAAATGTAAATTAATTCTTGAATAATTAACATTATATTTACTTTAGCTCGCCTACGTGCGTTAAAGGTTGACGCATGACCAATCAGCAACGATTTTCCCAAAGCACAGAAAATTATAATCAAAACAAAATTTCAAACTAAATATTCAACCTACAATATTTATACGGGGAACTGCCTTCGGAATCATTGTTCTCCTTACACCAACGAAAACTACCTCTTCTGGTAGAAATGGTCCTGGTACACAATTGAATATTTTTTTGTATTGCAGTCAGGACGACCAATTGCTATAAGCCACTGGTTTTTTTAATGTCATGTCTTTTGGACATTTGAAATGAATATAAGTTGTTGAGTATTAAAAAACAAAACAAAAACGAAAATAATCGCAAATTTAATTCATATATCTTTAACCCCCACAAAATAATAATTTATATGATCCCGCCACCGAATTAGAGGGCCAAGATTTTATGCTGTTCAAAATTGTTTGACATCTAATAGCAAAATGTAACCAAAAATGAATAACATTAATTTCAAATATTAATCATTAATTGAATGACTCATTTGATTTAAAGAAATTTACGGCACGGGAAAATACACATGTTAACTTATTAATTCATTCATTCATTTTGGAGGGCGATAAAAGTTAAACGACTATAAGAACTGAAACAATTTTCACGTCACTAGGAGCGCTATTTTGTTCTCTGCGGACCATTTGGATTTCATTGTAGAAATCCGTCTCTAAACGCTACAAAACCTGGAATTTTTGTTGGGACCTCAACAATTCTTCATATAACGCCATGTAAGTTAGCCAGCAAAGTCGGCCTACAAATGGTCATGGGCGGGGTAGTAAGCGCTGCTGCCATATGGCTTCCTATCTTACGTCAGTTATGGTAACAAGCCTTTCAGTAGAAATTTGCATTTGTGTAGTCAAAATACTTGCGGCCAGCTGGGATGAACTGTCAACCCTTTGAGGAAGAATATATAGCCAGAATGGAAATCCATATGTCCACGTTGTTGCTACAATGCCTGCAATCGCCTGCCTAATTAAGTATCTTCTGCACCAACTTCTGCGGTTGCAACTGCAAAGGTAATTAAGGGGAATCCAATGGGTTCTCATAAGCACGAAACCAAACGTTTATGCAATTGGAAATATGGTTTTATTGCAAATAACACTCCACAAGATCAGAAGATTGTATTGAATATGAATAAAATAATATGGCAACTTGGGAAAGAAAACACTTTCATATTGATAACCTATGGTTTTCCAGCAATAACGCATATTACACTTTTTATTGAGTTCCTCGCTCTGGTTTATGATGTCACTGCTTAAAATGTTAATATCTATAGACCAGGTGTACTCTTATGCTCACTACAGTCAACGTGTTGCTTCAGACATGCTCTCGAACCAAAATGAACTACTAAATTTCGAATCGTATATCACGCGCTAGTAAAATTTCGCGTCCATGTTTGGTCGTCAAATTCACCATGGGTCTCGCGAGAGAAAAAATTGGAAATCATTGAAAATGAAATGACAATCAGCACCAGGACCGCAGTCATATAATTTCCTATGGGTTTATATGATCATAGTGAAATGGTATGGCAGGATCGCAATGAAATGTTATGTTATTACTCTGTGTTTCGTTACCAGGGTAAGAAAACGGTTATTAAATTTGTTAGAATTTTTCATCTTTACCTACGCAAGCGGAGGACGCCATATATAAATCCACAAATATAGCTTCGCAGAAGGAAGATTTGCAATGTAACGCCAAGACGATTCGATTACAATTCTTGACTTTATTCAATTTTTTCGATTAACCTATGTCTTACGCAGCTAATTTGTTTTTCTCTTTTTTTTTAAAGTGTAAGCGGAAATTCACTACTTGACATAGTTCTACCTATGCTTTCCATTAAATTGATTTATGCCTCATGAACAAAAATTCACGCGTTTCAATATTCAATATTTCCATATCCATACATTATACATGCACTCATATGTCAACAACCCATGTTCGTATGCATCACTTTTGTATGGTCACTAACCCCTGGATGAGTAAGATAATTAGCGTGCATTGAGTGTGGTCAGGGAATACTTCCACAGTGATGAGTTAAGTATGAAATGCAACGTGATATGGGTATACTCGATATTTAGAATGAGTGTAGAAGAAATTAAAAGAAATTGCATTGCATGATTATGCAATTGGTATGTTTACATGTAGCCATGCGATAGGATTGTAAGTTCATGAATGTCTATTTTTGTGTGTTAAGGTTAGACTTTTGTTGGTAAGCTAATGACTTTTGTTAGTAAGCAAATGAATTGAATGATTTACAATTGAACATCTGTACATATTTTTGCTTATGATATGTACGTATGAATGTTATTACGATTGTTGTTTTTGTTTATGATATGTGAATTCAATCTATTACACCTCCACCCTACTTGATGAGTCTTATATATTAGTTATTAATTCATATGCTGAGAGGAATCACAAAATAATTACTTTTATTTTACATGGTGTGGGCGTTTTTTTTTGTTATTTTGTAGAATTAAAGAAAAAAATTTATTTGTGTTCTTATTTTTGCTAATACAATTTAAAATTATTTTAATGTACATATTTATGTTTTCCAACTAAGTCTATTAAAATGTTACTTTCTATTTAGCCTATTACTTGATAAGGACCTTTGTACGGTGTTTGATGTTTCTTTCTGTTTTCTGTTTTCAGTAAAATCATATCTCCTATTTTGACTCCCAAAGGATGTATATACCTTGATTCATTTATTTGTTTTACTTTAACTTGTGCTATTAATTCTCGTGCTTTCAGGTGTGATGTTTTCAATCTAATTTTTAGTTCATTTGCGTAGTTATCAAAATTATAAATTTTTGTATCATTTTCGATAATATCGTTAGGAAGGGAAGGAAGATTTCCAAAGATAAGTTCATGAGGAGAATATGCTGTGTCGACATGTGGAGTAGTATTATACGCAAAAGTGTAATACGGTATCTATTTGTCCCATTCATAATCATCGATGAAAGAATACATGTATTCATTCAGTACACGATGATTACGCTCAATTGCTCCTAAAGTCTCGTGATGATAGGAGTTGAAAAAATTTGCTCAATTTTTAATAATATACATATTTCTGCTAAAAGTTTGTTCGTCAATTCTGTACCTAAGTCTGTTTTTACCTTACTAAATTTTCCATATCTTAAAATAAATTCGTTAACTATACCTAATGCTACTGTTTGTGCTTCTTTATTTTCTAAGGGAAGTGCTACTACGAATTGTGTCAGCTCGCATTGTAATGTTAATATATATCTATAACCGTTTGAGATACGAAGTGGGCCTACGGTATCTACTTCGATTATCTGAAAATGCTGGCCGACTGGTGTCGAGGCCGAGGTAACCTATTATGGGTTGCTAAGTTTTTTCGACAAACAAATTGTGCCGAGCAAAAACGGACGGACTTGCGGAGACTTCGTCGTTACCCGACAGTTCTTATGGCTAACAAATAAGAATGGGGCATTTAGATGGAGGCGGTGCCCCTTGCACTCTTCCACCGGATCAAGATCCAAACGTAGACATGGCCATATATTTCACTTTTGAGCGGAAAACTCATACAAACATAATTTGCATGAATTTTTCCATCAACAGAGAAATAAAGACGTGACCTATTTATGTTATAGAATTATGCGATCGAATCACATAACCTCACACCATAAAAGGGCACGCGAGCAGAAGGCCTCTTTACCCGGCAAGAGCCCCTGGACACAGCAAAACGGTGGAGTGCGCCCGAAGACTAGCCCGTGTTAAGCGGAAAGCCTTCCATAGTTGCGGGTCCTATATACGTTCAGATTCCATGAAATAGAAAGGCTGAGTTTTTCTTTCCTCTAGGTACTCATTTTCTTTTTTTTTGTCTTGATATGAAAATAATTTAAGATTTCATTGACGAAATTAGAATATGATAATAATATAATAATTTTAGATTTCATTAGCTAAATTATAATAGATCCTCTTTACAGTGGCTTTAAATGCGAGGTGGCGTGTTTCATCTCAATTAAGTTAAATTCAATTCTATACGAAAAAACATAGGTAGCGTACATACGATCAAAAAATATTAAAATGACAAAAACAATCAAGACCTCAAAAGTTAAGATGCAATCGAGGGTACTTATCCAATCCTCCTCCAACGAGTGCTCGTGTGTGGGGTGGGTAACGGCCATTATTTGTGCTGATGCCTCAATCTTTTAAATGCGACTAGAAATTAAACCCTGAACACTTGGAATTCGCAAAGTAATGATTTAAAAATAGAATAAACATTACGCTTATGTTCATTTAAAAATGCTTGTGAGCGACATTCTAAGGAACATAAATGACATTTGATACTACGATCACTGCCAAGTTTCGCTTGTAAAACAGTATTTTGCTCTGTTGTTTCATTAGCATCTATGAAACCCGTGTTGTGTCACGACGTAGCCATTGAAAAATGTGTTCGCGTTTTGACCGACATATGGCTTTTTATAGATTTCTTGTACATTTGCTGGGCTTTTCTAAATTTGACGTAGGTTTCGGATTTAAGATATCCGGTAACGTGTTATGTTATTTCACAGTACTTATTTTATTAAAGGTATCAAATTTCTTTACTGAAAATTTTCGTTTGCTTTATCTTGGCATATTGACAAGCGGTTATTTACTGGAGTACTGTGTGCACTGGGGAGTCTTCCATAGCCAGTGCAAAGACCCATTCGTCAAGTTGGTAGATAACGATTACTGCCTATAGTTCTGCGATCGCTCGAGGTTGTAGGCTGTCAGCGTTGGAATTTAATTAAATGATGGACATACGAGATGGCAAATTTTAAATAAAATCCTTTTCTTGCATTGGCTTCAATTTACTTCAAACAAAATGTTATTGTCTATCACGCTCCTTGAAGATGTATTCTTTCTTGAGTTCCCTCTCAATAGAAAAAAAATAATTTGTGTTTTCAGAACATCAATCACAAAAACTATCACTTCAATACGTTGTGGTAAGTGGTGCAATAATTTGAATAAGTCGATACCCAGTGCGATTGAATTGAGTTTTACTTTGCATGTTTTTTTTTATTCCGTCTACAAGCTTAAAATTGATTTTGGTGTTAAATCGAGAACAGTTATATTATCAGCACAATAATGTTAATTTCTTCAGATCTTCCCCACGAAAATTTATAGAGTTTCTACATAACCGCTTATATTGATCTGCAATCAGGAAATTCAAACATCACCAGAAATCGAAAAAACATATCTTTCCCCAGCTCGGATTAACCAGAAAGCCAAAAATGCCCAGCGCACCGCAAGACGGAATATCCCCCATTCCGATAGCGCCAGAACGTGGCTCGTTTATTGCTTAAACCCTACTCTACGACTCTTTCAAACTGCTGTAAACTTGCACTACAAATTCCTCTTATCACACACACGAGCAAAGAACACAATCACCCTAATCGTGGACGCACACAAGTTCCAAAAATGACTTGAGTTTTCCGAATTTGAGTCGCATTGCCGTAAAAGTTCGATTTGCCTACGCCAAATTTAATCACGAGTTGTATTTTTGAAAGCTAATCCGTGGTACATTACGACTTAAAACTTTCTATTTTCATTTCGTTTTCAAAGATTTGCCTTAAATATTATACACTAATTTGTACCCTGATTCCTAATTTTACCAGCGGGGCAAATTGCACATGAATGCCGTTAACAAAACGCAGCAACTTTCCCGCTCGATGTTCTGACTGCGAGTCCTCTCTTCTATGCTGATCACTTACAAATGGCGCGATCTACTCAAGTCTATCATGGAACGTTTCAACCTATCGAAATTGCTCTGGGTACTTTATTCCAAAAGTTAATTGATGACAAAATATCGGTTTTTGCAAGTCCACTTAGATTGTTCATTCGATCGTCGTTAATTTTCATTTGGAAAATACAACGCAATCAATAGGAACGTTTACGAACAGCTGGATGTCTTGAAATTCGTCGGTTTGCGGAATCGTTGTTTGTTGAACTGTAGCAATATTTAATATTACAGAAACCATTTGGGATTTTTTTTTTTGTAAATAAATTGACCTTCCATTCACTTACAATTGCGGATTAATAATTATGATTGATTTGTTCAATAGAACTGCTATAGTAGATCACATGTACTGCTATGGATTGAACATTGAATAAATAATTTACGTTGAAAATGTTGTGAAGCACAATTGGCTGTGCGCTCGTCACAACGTTCCATAAATCAGCTTTTTTTTTGTGGTAGAGAGGTGAATGCTATTTATGCACAGAGTGTGGGACTCCCATGCGCGACTGGACTACCCACTAAACACCTCCCCTGTCAACCTGAGAACCCAGCCTGGAACCGTTTGACACATTACTTCGGGCCAGGTCTCGTTTTGTTACGCCGTGGGGCACCTTCAAGCTGGGGAGTCCCTTTCCTAGTGGGAGGGGAAAGGGGAAGAGGAAATGCCAGCAGAGCGATCCCCCAGCTCCAGCGCCTCCGGCTACTGTGAGTCCCTTTTATATTTTAGGACTGCCCGAGCATAATGTGCCACCTGGTTCCATTTGTCAACCGATTCGAACATCACCACAACCATATTATCCGGGGTGAGCTCTCCCGTCTCCCTGTAGAGTTCTCTTTGCAGCCTGACCCATTTCGTACACGCAAAAAATGTGTGACAAGCATTGTCTTCCTCTCCTGGGCAAAACCGACAATCGGGAGACCGTGACTTACCGATCTTGTGCAGGTAAGACTGAAAACACCCGTGCCCGCTCAAAACCTGGGTCAGATAGAAGTCAGTCTCACCATGCCTTCGATTTAGCCACGGTCTCACATCCGGGATGAGGCGCGCAGTCCACCTTCCCTTCGTGCAATTCACCCAAGACTGCTGCCAATCGTTGAGCGAGCGCTGTCTCTCCTCGCGGACAACCATCACCCTTGCATCCTCGTTTCGGCGCAAGTAAATAGCGCGGCGCTCTCTAGCAAGGAGGGCGACAGGTATTACGCCTGCAATCACTCTCACCGCTGAGTCGGAGACTGCTGGATACGAAGATGCAATTCTCAGTGCTCCTCTTCTCTGTACCTGTGCCAAATGTTTTCGGTATACCTCCTTGCTCGCCCCATACCTCTGCTCCGTACAGTAGCACTGACCCTACAGCACTCATCAAGAGGCGTCTTCTTGATGGGCTGGGTCCTCCTACGTTGGCCATAAGTCGACTCAGAGCCGATATTCCCGAAGCAGCCTTCTCAGCCATTGCCCTGATTTGCTCAGAGAAACTCATCTTCGAGTCGATCAGTAGCCCCAGGTACTTCACCGCTGGCTTCGATTCGATCTGTATATCTCCAATACTGATCATCCTTACTCTAGGGATTCTCTTTTTTGTCAAGATGACCACTTTAGTTTTCTCCAGTGCTAAACTGAGCCTGCGAGCAGTCATCCAGTCCCTCATTTGGCGCATTAGCATACCTAGCCTAAGTTGCGCTTGTTCAACGGTGCGTCCAGCGACCAGAGCCGCAACATCATCCGCATAGCCGACCAAGCGCGACTCATCTGGCATCTCAAGTCTCAGTAGCCCGTTGTAAGACACGTTCCACAGGTCCGGACCAAGGATAGATAAATCAGCTTAAATAACTTATCAACCTTTTGGGCAAAAATTGAGAAATTTGAAATTATTTGTGAGAATATCGATATACATTTCTTAGAATAGATAGAAGAAGAAGTACTCCAGCGAGCAGTGAACATTGATGTTTCCTTTTCCTTTTATAAATAAATCCTAATACTTTGTAATCAGACATATGTACAGATTTTCTCATGGTTAATCGCGGTGATCGTGAAGAAACTAATGGTCATTTTTGTACAACGATAAAACAGAAGCACAAGATAAAACCTGGCGACATTAGTCGATCAATATTTAATTTAAACTACTCACCTGCTTATTCAGTACCCAAAAACTTCCAGAGTTGTGACGATGATTATAAAATTAATAAAGTGGAGTTCATAATACCCTTGAAGAAAAATTATATTAACTTTTCAAGCCGCATATGTAGGAATTATGTTGAGCTTCTAAAAAAAGAATAAGGTATGTAACAACCAGCGATCCTGAATCCTTTTCATTCGCACAAATTTAGATCGAATGTTCTTTTTCTAGTACAGCCGTGTTTAGTTCTGACGATCGTTTTGATCACTTAAGGATATTGTTTTGCTGCTACTGCTGCCACTGCAGTTTTGTTTAGGAGATAGGAAGGTTTTCGAGTAATTTGCTCGTATGACTGCTCGATTACTACAATTGTATATGGTACCATTTGTGTTATCTGTTGATAGCTTAGGATTGGCAGAAACGTGTTTCTCTCCAGATTTATTACTATAACACACTTCAATATGTTTATTTGTACGTACTTTTTCATCATTCGTATTATGCAACATAGTAAATTTCAATTTTGGTATACCGGTGTGGTCAGACAAACTAGTGCAATCCCAACAATAGAGTTGATCAGGTTCTAGTTTGGCGTTGGTGCATTTGTTGTTGACTTCATTTTTCTTACTATCATTCTTTGCCATGCTCCTGGTTACTACTAACAACTTTCGTTTGACACTGTCATCAGTGTCTGGAGGAATCATTCCTTTTAACATGTCTGAATCTAATTGAATTCTAGATAAGGCGTCTGCATTGGTATTCATGTTGTCCTTTTTATAGACTATCGTTGTCAATTTTGAAGATGGGTTTTTATGATTAAAGAGTGAAACAGGTGGCCTATGGTCAGTAACCACTATGCGTTTTCGACCTTAAAGGTAAGATTCAAAGAAATTTATGGCCCAATGGATAGTTAGTCACTCTTTCTCTATGGTAGGTTTGTTAATATCATGCTTCGCTAATGTTTTACTAGCGTAAGAAATTGGAAGGTGGGAACCGATTTCACCTTGCGACAGAACCGCCTAATGCAAAATTAGATGCGTCAGTAGTGAATATGAATGGTTTATCGAAATCCGGGCATTGCAGAATGGGTGTGGTTTGACGATTTTTCTAATTCTAAGACCAAAGAGACAGCTTATCCAAAGAGAAAATGGTGCTCCTTAACTGCTCATTCAGACCACTTTTGAATATCGTTAGAGCATAACTTTCGTTGATGTTGGTTATTAATTTCTTTTCAGTAATTGATGCTTGATTCCCAAGCTCCTGAATTTGAAGTTGATTTAATAAATCAAAGAGTTAATTTTGTCTTTGTGAGCTGTGACACTGGATTTTCTTCTGTGTCGTAATACTAAGTTGTGTATGCAAATAAGGGATTATTTTGTTACTTTTGAATTTTGATAGCAGAACATTTTTGAGTGTTTCAAAATTATCTATATCGCTGTAATTTTACGGACGCACTAAGTTTGACATTTTTTACAAAATCTGTAAGTAGAGATTTGCCAGTCGGAGATAATGTAGAGTCAAGAAGTTCTATAATTTTTAAGGGTTGATTCCAACTCTTTATATTTCCCTTCGAAAGTTGATATAATTTTAATCGCGGTCTCAATTGAAAACTCGGTCATTGTAAATTTTTCTTCCAATATAGGTAAACTTTCTTCTAGTTCTTCTTGGATACTAGTATCGATTTGAATGTTTTCTTCGGTGTATCCTTGTCTTCCTAACTGTAGCCAAAGTTCTCCTTCAAGTATAGCTGCTTCGGCTCTAACCTTAAGTTTAAAGTCTAAGACTTCCGACTTGCTCTCTGAAAGGTCATTTAATAGAACTTTAAATTCTTCCTTTTGCTTTTTAAGTAAATGGAACTTCTCTTGTAATGTTGCGAAGGTTTATAAATTCTTTGGGATTTTTCTAAAATTTTTCAAGTCTTTCACTGTCGTCTACGACATTCTTCAATTTGTCCATGAGAAGTGAACTGAAAACATTATATTGATGTTTATACAAAAATTCTGAATATTTATTGAGAAAGTAGCAAGACTTTAAACATTATATTCAAAAGGTAGTAATTTTTAAATATTTTTGGTTCTATTTAATCGTTTGATTACGTGTTTCTTATTGTATCTATCATATGCATAAAATATAACTAATCCTGTGATGAAGGTTGACGATGTAGTGATCCACTGTCAATATTCGTTGATGATCCCATTGTTGGTTGTCGAGCTTTTGTTCCCCATTGTTGAAATGAAGGTGGTTCCAACGCGAACAACTGCTGTTGCAATATTTTCCGTAAGCTTCTGGCCTCCTCTTTTCCTTCTACGAGCATGAATTCCAGTCAAGTCCTCCGTTTTCTAATTCTTTATGGTGTTCATTCTACAGTTTTAATATTTCATATTGTTGCATGTACTAATAATTCTGCGAGCTACTGTCGCAATTGTTTTCACAACCGTCATGATCAACAAACGAATGTACTCGAAAACCCGCCAAGCATGATCAACATCTGAAAGTGACGTCACTGCCCATTCAGTATTGCTCGAATATTCCAGTTAGTTCACCAATATACGAGAAATGGATTGAATGACTAGAGACCCTATATAAAGACGAGCTGAATGAATGGGGGGATTCTTCATTACAACCGCGATGGTAAAAACTGCGATAGAGTGGAGCGCGAGGTAAAGGCGATATTGATTGAGTGATTGTGAAGTGATTTTAGTGGACAGTTGAATTAAAAATTTATAGACTAAGTGAAAAGAAAATTGGTGAAATTCTTAAATTAATTATTGTGCATTTTCAGTAAATAAACTCTTTTAAGTTAATTTAAAAGACAGTGCGTTTTCATTTTCCCGGAAGATTAAAATTATTGGCCGCGAACCATAACACGCGATAGTGGTCTCGAGAAGTGAGAAAAAAAACTTGGAAGGTGAAAACTTTTAAACATTTTTAAAGTGCACAATAGTGTAATTTAACGTGGAAACTGGTGAAAAAACAGCTGAAACAATAAAAATACCAGGAAACTTACATCTGAAAGTTGATCAATTGGCCATATTGGAGCTTAAGGAGGAGTTGCAACAGTGAAATCTAGCTAAACAAGGTACAAAGGTCATACTGATTGCGCGCTTGCGTGACGTGATTGAGTCAGAAGGCGGGTATATGGATTCGGGTGAACCCTCAGATGCAGGAGAAGGAGCAGAAGGCGGAGAAGCAGAAACCGCAAAATGAAAGGGACCAGAAATATTGATGCTGATGCGGCAAGAGCAGCGACAGCAGTCATCCAGTTTAACTGCGAAGCTAAATGAACGGTAATCCAGTTTAACTGTGAAGCTGGACCAACAAGCATTCGAAATCAAGGCAGACCTCAAACAAGAGCAATCAACGAAGATAAATTAGCAGCGAAAAATGTGAGCCGGACCACTGCCCGGGTTCGCGAGGTAGTGATAGACGAGTGCAGGTGTGAGCGCGTGGAATTGATCGAGATCCACATGTAAATGGTGCGCTAACATGCTGGAATTGCGGGGAGTAGGGCACCTGCAAAAAGACTGCAAGAAGCGAAGAAAAATGACCTATTGCCCAGGATGTGCAGCTAAGAGGAGATCCAGACCGAGTCAGGAGCCCAGAATGGAAGCGCTTTAAACAGCGGGGCCGGGACACATGTAAGAGCCAACTTCGTGGGTCAAAGGTTGGCTAGAAGGATTGACGTCCCCAGGACCACCATCACCGTGTCAAGACCAAATCGTGGAGGTGTGGACTTATGCCTTCCGGTTCAAGTTGACGGAGAACATTTCACCATAACAATCGACACTGGTGCAACCCGATCGATTATCCGACCAGACCTAGTGAGACAACAACTACTTCATAAGGGCAGAATTTTCTCACTACGGATGGCTACGGGAGAAACTGCACCTGTCCACGGAGAGGTTGTTGCGAATTCTGGCGTACCATCTTCCTCCCATTCGCAACTTCAAATTGCCGCCGTAACATTGTCACTTTTCTTTGGGCACTCCTACCTTTTCCTCTGTGTATGTATTTATTTTTATTAACATTTTTCCTATTTCCCTTTAATTTTTATGTCCACATCATCACAATCCTTTCCTTTCCCTGATTTCCAATTAGAACACCCTAGTAATATAATAAGAAGTTTAATCTTCCCACTAACAACACTCCCTACATTAATTCCCACTAACAAAATTTCATTCTATTCATTCTTCCTAACAAAACCTAATTCCTTCCTTCATACTAACAAATTCTATTCACTAGCTCCCATTAACAAATTTTATTTTTCTTACTAACGAAAATTAATTCACGTTTCCCTACTAACAAAATTCAATCTCATGCCCAGATACATCGTTGAAGTTGCTAATCTGATGAATGGGAGATCGATAAGGTATAGCTCCATTGGTTACGTCACGAGCTCTCGACAGTGGAACTGCTGGAATCCTGAGTTCAAGTTCCCCCGGGCGCACGGAAGCACTCTTTTTGGGGTATCGGCAAAACCAATAGCTTCCGAAATGTGTATATGTGACACTTTGAATTCAACCAAGCGCTTCTTGGAGTGTTCAAATTGCCATATGTAAAACAATGGGTACTATTGAGTTTGTCGATATGGACCGAAAGATGTGTGGGTAGCGGAATCGAAGTGTAATGAACTTCGATTACGTTACCCAGATGCGACAGCGGTAATTGGAGAAGAATTTGGATTGCGGGATCGGATGGGAGAAAGGTGAAAGTGCAAGTTAGGTGGTTGGAATTGGGCAGTCAGTATTGGACGTGGAAAAAGAAGGGTGAACGCTTTGGGGAGTGAATTTTTCCGTTTTGCGAGTCCGTTGGAAGTTAAAAAGTGGAAGTTCTTTGTCCGGAGGAAGAAGAGTTTTTAGTGAATTAAAAGTGGATCTTAAATTGCGTTTTGGAGATTTTTAATGTAGGGTTGGGATTTCCAGTGTTGGTGTTGGGTAAATTTTGGGGGAAAATAGTTTAATTTGTATAGTAGTACAGAAAGTAGAAAGCTTAAGTGACAAAGTGTAACTTTGATGAAGACACAAACTACTTCAAAGTGTGTTGTGAATTAACTGAGAGTTAAAGATAATCGAAAGAATTAAGAAGAAGTGAAAAGAAAAACAGGAAGAACGAAAAGACTGTGAATTTAAACAAATTCTATTTTAAAGTGGAAAGAAATAACAATATAGTGCCAGAGGATAAAAGTGAAAAGTCAAACAGTGCAAATAAGCCAGTGTGAAAATTGCAAAAGGTGGCCGTTTTACCATCCCGCTTGAATTTTTATTGTTTTTTTGGTACATTCCAGAGATTTCTTCTTTTGGTTTTCAGAGCCCCCGCTTCTTTCTTGGCCTTTCCCCTTTTTCCCCTTTTGCAGGAAAGTAAGTGAGTTTAAATTTATTTTCTTACTTTTTGCCTGGTTTTAAATTATTTGATTTTATATAGTTTTGTATATTTAAATTAACCTCGATTTACTCCTTATTGGCTTAAATCCAATTTTGAAGGGGCGGATTTGATTGAAATTAGTTTTTTTTCTCTTTTTTGTAAAATTTGTGAATGGTTTTGTTATATAATTTTTGGATTTTTGTAAATAAAACGGCCATGGCACATTAAAAACCTTATTTTCATTTCTCAAAATGACCTCTCCCTTTCCCATCCTTTTCCCTTTGTGCTAGTTGTTATGTAAGGTAGCTCAGCACGAGCAGGGGGTGTCCCGGAAGACCCACGACACGACTGAGCGCTAGCCGGCCTCAGTATGCCACCCCGGGCTACACACCTCTCTGCTAATTACTTAATGTCTGCAACTGCGGTGACTTCCGTGGTTGCTACAAGGTCAACCTCCAGATACAGTTGGGAGACCTTGCGTTCCGACATAATTTTCTGGTCGCGAACATTATGGATGACTGCACTCTCGGAATGGATTTTCTGCGACCACATGGAATCACGTTGGACTTGGGCAAACGGGTATTGAAATGGCAGAATGCCGAAGTATTGAGGGAGGATCCCAGCGTCCAAAGTCCCAAGATGAATGTTGTAATATGTACCGAATTCTTCCGAAAGCATTGTATGGGCCAAGCTTGATGGTGATTCTGGAGACCACCGATCTTATCTGATAGAGCCGACGAAGACGTCCACATTGCGCAGTTTGATTGTAGGACGATGCCTTGTAGATCTATAAGGAACGGATACATGTCGGTTAGAGTCCTTAACACCGCAGACTCAACCACGAGCATCAAAGCGGGAGAAGTCATAGGCAGCTGCCAGCCTGTTCTCACCATCACCTCTTTGGAAGCTACTCACGACCATCATTGGAAACAGAGGCAAGACACAGACAAAGCCCGGGAATCCACGTATGCAATATTTAAGCAGGTCAAATTCCCAGTGCAGCTATTCAAACAAGCATCTGATCTAGTCACCAAGTACAGTGACATCTTCTCAGCAAGTCCGGATGACCAAGGCCGAACGAGTCTGGTAACTCACGTCATAGATACACAGGGAGCCAAACCAATCCGACATGCACCGAGACGTCGTCTTCCTATAGCTAAACAAGGAGAAGTGAGCGCACTGATCTCGGACACGGAAAAACAAGGCGTTATCGAACCTTCTGTCAGTCCACGGGCCGCGCCAGTAGTTCTATTAAAGAAAAAGGACGGTAGCACTCGTTATTGTGTCGACTATAGGCAGCTTAACGACGTCACTAAGAAAGATAGTTACCCGCTTCCACGCATTGATGACATCATGGACACTTTAGCTGACGCAAAATGGCTTTCTACACTCGATCTCAAGAATGGCTACTGGCAGGTAGATGTCTACAAGAAGGACCGAGAGAAGACGCATTTTTTGTACGGACCGGATTGTGGCAATTTGTGGTGATGCCATTTGGGCTTTGCAATGCTCCACCCACTTTCGAAAGCCTGATGGAGTACGTTTTACGAGGCCTGACCTGGAAAACCTGCTTGGTGTACCCAGATGACATCATTGTAAAACCCCGAGGGACAAGTTGCGAGATGGATCGCAAGATTGCAGTCATACGAGTACGAAATTGTTCTTCGGAAGGGCGGAGTTCATGGAAATGCTGACGCCTTATCTCGTCGTCCATGTCCAGCTAACTGCAAGCATTGCCGACGGATTGAGGAAAAGGAGCCGCTCGTTGATCTGCGATTGATAACGACCGAATTCTATGAAGGTTCATCATCGGAGGAAATTCGAAATGCCCAGTTAACTGATGAAGACATCGCACCATTGCTCGTATGGAAGGAGATAATAGAACGACCTGAGTGGAAAGACGTTTCAATGCATGGCGCAACCCTGAGAAGCTATTGGGCACAATGGAATTCGCTTTAGGTGGAGGGTGGCGTACTTAGGCGGAAATGGGAAACGGTGGATGGCAGCTCCTATAGGATGCAAACTATACTTCCCAAAAGCCGAATTCACGATGTGATTAAGGAAATGCATGAAGGATCCTCGGCAGGCCACCTTGGTGTTAACAAGACCTTAGCGAAATTGCGGGAAAGATTTTAATGGCTCCTCGCTCAAGAAGACATAGAGGACTGGTATCGCAGATGCACGATTTGCGCTTCCGTCAAAGGTCCAAAGTGACAACTGAGAGGACAAATGCAAGCCTTTAAAATGGGGGTACCATTTGAAAGGATTGCCGTTGACATCGCAGAACCCTTTCCTGAATTCGAACGGGGAAATCGATACCCCCTGGTTGTGGCCGATTATTTCAGCAAGTGGCCCGAGGTCTACCCCATTCCCAACCAGGAAGCAACTACTGTAGCCGAACAGCTAGTGTTAAATTAGGTCAGTATGTACGGCGTACCTTGTGAAATACATTCGGATCAAGGCCGAAACTTTGAGTAACTAGTTTTTAGCGAAATGTGCGACCTGCTGGGAATACGGAGAACGAGGACAACACCGCTGCATCCCAAATCTGATGGAATGGTCGAACGGTTCAACGGCACTCTCAATAAACACCTCGCCAAGATGGTTGACGAGAACCAAAGGGACTGGGACCGACATATCCCACTATTTTTGATGGCGTACAGATCTGCCAAACATGCATCGACGGGCCAAACTCCAGCCAAAGTCACTTTTGGAAAGACTATTTGTCTGCCAGCTGATATAAAGTTCGGAACACCCCCTGAGAAACCCCGGTGCGAAAACACCTCGAATCGGCTACTGCCCGCGTGAAGACCAGGTATGATCTAAAGGCAAATTCTACTGGCTTCCAGCACGATGACTTGGTGTGGCTATATGACCCGCAACGGCGAAAGGGTAGGTCTCCAAAGTTGCAACATAATTGGGAGGAACAATACCGAATCAACGACGTCATGTACCGCATACAGGAACACCGTAAGCCAAGAGCCAAAATGAAAATCGTGCACCTGGACCGACTTCCCCATATTACATCCAGGGAGAATTGACTACAACTGGCGACACATCTTTTCGGGGCGAAAAGAACTGAGATGGGAGCAGTGTTACATGTACAAATAATTCTGTGAGCTACTGTCGCAATTGTTTTCACAACAATCATGATTAACAAACGAATGTACTCGAAAACCCGCCAAGCATGATCAACATTTGAAAGTGACGGTACTGCCCATTCAGCATTGCTCGAATATTCCAGTTAGTTCAGCAATGTACGAGAAATGGATTGAATGACTAGAGACCCGATATAAAGACGAGCTGAATGAATGGAGGGATTATTCATTACAACTGTGATACTCAAAAACCGCGATAGAGTGGAGCGTGAGGTAAAGGTGATATTGATTGAGTGATTGTGAAGTGATTTTAGTGGATAGTTGATTAAAAAATTTATAAACCTACACTACGTTCACACCAGAACAAATCACGTAATTTTGTCATAGTCATTTGCAAATCATCTCAAAGTGTTCACACCAAATTTTCGTAATTTTGTATGATACCTTGAAAATTCGTTGAAGCACTTACGTATATTTTGGACATTTCTAAATTAAGTGGATTTAAACGGAAATTTAGAACATTTAATGAGTGTTTACTTTGTAAGGCTACAAAGTATGCAGTCAACGCAAGTTTTTTACGATAGGGAGATAAAGTACCATCTAAGAAGACGACGGAGACTGGTGGCACGAATTGTCTCCTTACATATATAACACTAATTAAAATTAGCGATATTCGCTTCAATGAAACCTCGATTGATATGCCAGAAAGTAAAAACAATTAATTCGACCGAGCGCATTTTGGGAGCGGGAGGTTGCAACATGGACAAACAGCCAGTTCAAGGAAAATTTTCGCTTAAAGAAAGAAAGCTTTAGTCTTCTATGTAGCTTATTAAAAAATATGAAAAAAAAAATGATACAAACTACCGACTTGCTATTTCCTTGGAGGAAAGAATAGCTATTGCGTTGTACTGCCTTGGGTCGTCTGCTGAATATGGGACAGTAGGTAATTTGTTTGGCGTAGCAAAATCAACTGTATGCACGTTCTTGAAAGAGTTTTGTTTGGAAGCCTGGAGTGTGCTACACCCAATTTACTTAAATGGGTATCCCTTGAATAATGAAAGAGTTGAAGAAAATATTAACGGGTTTTCAATGCTAGGTTTCCCCCAATGTATTGGTGCACTAGGTACGAGTAGAATTATGATTATTAAACAGATTTTCATTCATTTTTTTTTAACAGATGGAACTCACATAAAAATAAAACCTAAGTCTGAAGACGCAGTGGACTACTTTAATTATAAAGGATGGTATTCGATGGTATTATTAGCGTTAGTGGATTATAGATAATAATTGATAACTAATCTTAGTAAATATTTATTGACTCCTGTTAACAGATACCGATTTCTCTACATAAACGTTGGCAGTCCTGGGCGTTGTAACGATTCACAAATATTTGAATCATCGTTATTAAAAAAGCACCACGCTGAATCATCGATAATTTGGGAGCATTCTTCTGTAATGGGAAATGTGACTGTTCCAGCATTAATAATAGGTGATTCAGCGTTTAAAGCAA
>OZ017741.1:118760652-118923152 GCA_963969285.1 Odontomyia ornata
AGTGTCCAAAAGCATGTTCTACAACTCGACGACATTTAGAGAGAGTATAGTTGTATCTTTTATATTTTATGTCAGCATTCAATTCAAAGGGGTAGGGTTTCATTAGCCAAGACCTTGCTTTAAACGCTGAATCACCTATTATTAATGCTGGAACAGTCACATTTCCCATTACAGAAGAATGCTCCCAAATTATCGATGATTCAGCGTGGTGCTTTTTTAATAACGATGATTCAAATATTTGTGAATCGTTACAACGCCCAGGACTGCCAACGTTTATGTAGAGAAATCGGTATCTGTTAACAGGAGTCAATAAATATTTACTAAGATTAGTTATCAATTATTATCTATAATCCACTAACGCTAATAATACCATCGAATACCATCCTTTATAATTAAAGTAGTCCACTGCGTCTTCAGACTTAGGTTTTATTTTTATGTGAGTTCCATCTGTTAAAAAAAAATGAATGAAAATCTGTTTAATAATCATAATTCTACTCGTACCTAGTGCACCAATACATTGGGGGAAACTGTAATGTGACGCCTACGCCCAGGAATCGAAGTGATTCCGATCCCGAACCCTTGTAACCGGCCAGATGGATATGTCCTCGAAGTGCCAGCGGACTTCATCTGTTGTGCGGATATCGTTGTGCAGAAAATATTTTTTTTTTCTGTCCAAATATTTAGACTCGTGGATATAAATATTCGAAATATAGAATTAATCCAACCCCGGCACATTTCGAGACATAGCCATCTGGAAATGCCCCTCCACCATGGCCATCGAGAAAACTATGCCACTGGCGACATCTGGAGAGGCACATTGCCGCCATATGAAGTGCCATTCCACACACAGATGTTTTGTCCGAGGTGACAACTGAAAATTTTTGACAGCCACATGTCGGCTTGGTTTTTCGTGGCTGTCGTCTTCTATTAGTGTCCATTGTCGCGAAATATCGAAAGCAATCGGGAATAGCAGCTGCTAATTGTGGGGTGCGGCAGATTCCGGTATTCGCGCTCGTTTGTGCCGAAAATCTATAGAAAGGTAAGTCTGCTAACGGATATCTCCCGAGTTCCGTCTCTAACCTCATTCTTGATAGAAAATCCCAAGAATTGGATTGCGGACACGCAGAAGCATCAGGCATTCAGCTTGTCTGGCGAGAGGGACTTCTTCGCTCCAAGACGGTCGTCGGCTGCCGAACCAAACAGTTCCTGCTGGATCGGCTCACAGCTGATGGTCGAAGCATTCTTGGAAGGAGTGAACCATTTGGGCTGTTCGCATATAGGAAGGATGTGGAGGAAAACTCAAGGAGGCGGTGGAGGATCATATTTGCCAGCTAAGTATCATTATTAAGTATAAGAAATGACAAGCATGCTCAGAAGGTGGTCGCATCATTCCCTATGGAGCTTATATGAGCATAGTCTCTCCATTTGTTCCGTTCCTCAAAGGCTGAGTCCATCAGAATTTCGTTAAAGGCGTAATTTGTTAATTTATTTTGCGTGAGGGCTTTCATGCAGCCGGCTGAAAACAAAATTATAGAAATAGTAACAAATGAGGTCGACGAGTTTACAATTGTTGATGCGGGAATCGAAGTTGAAGTAACACCACAATTGCCACAGGAAAGCGAAATTGAATTCACAAACAATGATATTTTCGACTATAAAAATCGATTACGATTTTTGAAAGTCAATCGAATGCTTATGGATTTATCAAATCCTGATGTTGAATCGAATAATAATCGTGTTCGTATTGTTGTTTCACATATGCCTATACTTTGGGCGGGCGGACCCGTATTAAGAAGTGTATTGAAAGAAATTGATCCGCATGTGATATTTTCTGCTCATTGGTATGATTCACGAGTTTTCGTGTATCCAAGCTCGAATCCCGGCTCTAGTCATTTCTATGAGAAACGTGTCCAACACTTTTCGTTGAATGCTCTCAAAGCTCAGAATGAATAGTTAGAAATTGCCGTGCCTACATCATCATATCGAATGGGAAAAACCAAAATTGGCTATGGAATGGCTGTTATTGATGGTGAGAACAATTTACAATACACTGTACTGTGGACACTCAGCAGATTTATTTTTTTATCATTGTACTTACTTTGGATTATTATAGCAATTTTTATTATAATAATTTTGAACTTGAATCGCAGATGTCTTTCGAAGATCATGAAACGAAAGAATTACAATAGAATCTCCTTGATACCTGATTTTTAATTTATTTTTATAGTTTTTTTTTGTAAGTTAAAAGAGTAACCCTTGCCAAATATCGTAATTCAGGCAAAAGTTTACAAACACACATATCGGAAGTTAATAAAGAATGTCTTTTTTTTTTTTTTAATTAAATACATTTGAATTGAATATCTTATATCGTTATATTTTTATCAAAATACGTTAATGCTGAAGTATTTTCTTATTCATTATTAGGCACCAGTAAATTGTCACGCCTAAGTAGTAAAATGCCAAATTTTCCTATAGACAAATTTCTTGTAAAAATAAATATATATTTATTTTTGAATTTCGAAAACGATATGAATTTTAGTAGAATCAAATAATACTCTATTTTTTTAGTAAAACCAAGAATATACAATCCTAAAGTTTATAACTTGCTACTAGAAGCGAATATACAATAAATTTAGTGGAAATCAATATCAGCATTTATGACCATATTTTACAGAAACCAAACTAAACATATATGTAAAAAAAAAAATTTTTAAATTTAGCTACTACATAATCAGACATGATATTGTATGTGTATTTGATATTATACAGTATAGCTCAAGGTATTTACAACTCAAGCGAAAAATCTTATTAAATGGAAATAATATATTATATAGTATATAAAACTAAACTAGAAAGTCGAATGTTGTTTTCTAATGAAACCGTTTTTATAATTGTAGTGCGAGAATAAATATTTGTTTATTTAAATTAAATTGTATAAAATTCTCATACAGATTACGACAAAATAGGATATTTAATTAAAATAGCTTACAGGATAAGGATAGATAAAAAAAAATAGAAATATTGATAGAAAAATTATATCGATTTGTCGGACCTAAATAAAAAAAATAACATGAATTGCTAAGCAACTAACGACTTTCCTTTTCAGTGGCTCGTTTTTTTTTTCAGCGTGAAAGGGAAGTGCAGGGTAGGTATGCCGTCGCGAGGTTAGGGTTTCGACAAATCCGCTGAAGTCGGTTTCGCGTCGCGCGCGGTACGCGGTACCTTTGTTTGTTTCGCCATTTCTTTAGAGTAGTTTTCTTCGGTTTAAGTTCGAGTAGTATATTTTTCGGTACCGCGTCGGTGAATCGGTAACGCGCCTATGGGATTTTGTAGCGTTTTTGATTTGAGATCTGTGGATAGATCACATCCAGAACTAACGTAATGTAGGTTTCTCGTTCTGGATGAGTAATTGTTGACGTGTTTGAAAAACGGGCAAGTTCAGGTGACTGAAATATTGTGATTGAGCGTAATCCATTCGGAGACCCGCGGCCGAAATCCTCTCCGAACTAGCTGGCCGACAAGCAGTCACCGCGTGAATGGATTACGGTGCACGGATTGGTTGACCTGTTGGTACCATCCGTTGGCACTACTCAGACTTAACGTCTAGAACCGATGAGAGGTCGGTTCCGCGTTCGATCTGAAGGTAGAAAATCATTACAAATGGCGCCCAACGTGGGGCCCGAAACATCCTAAGGGGGAAAGAACTTCGCGTCTTCTGACGAGTTGGTCCTTTACGGAGGATGTAAGGTACTTTGGTACTCGAGTCCCACTATCAGGAGCAGTGGAGTTGTGTGATACACACTCGCAGTCGCTTCACGTGAGTTGTAGCTTCCGCTCTCCTTTGTTTGATTTTGCTTTCGCGACAGAATCCTTCCGATGTGTTGTCCCAGGTTAACCCCTGTAAGGACCTTCTAGTTTCTTGATGGAACTGCCAGTCTGATGGGTTTACCTATCAGCATGGACTCTCAAGAAAATAGAAGGCTACCTTGCCTTTATGTCGCGGGAGGATTCTAACTATTTCTTATGCGTGTTAGACGAGTGGTATCGGTTCAACGTTCGGTGGCGTATGCTGGAGTTGCGAAGCCCGGAATGCTTCCACGCGTCGGGAATTTTGACCGCGTACTAAAATCGTTACGGTAGCTCTACCACTTGTCTCGTCGAGTCACTTTAACGTAGATTAGAAACGGTTTGTAATGTATGTGGGTTATGGGGTAATTTTCGTAAATCGACCGAAAGCATCCTTTCTTCGACAGATTACCACGCACTCTCTTTTCCCGTTGAAGGAGTCGACCACTGAAAAGGAAAGTATACTTTAAATACATTTTTTTTCCCTCTATCATTAGCTCGCCACTATCGGCCACTAAGTTAGTCTTAAGTTTTTATATTATAGTGTTACATTTCTTTTCTTTCACAGTAACACGTACAACCACCAAAACCAGTAAAAATGGCAACGAAGCGGACTCCAGAAAAGTGGTGGACCCGGTCCAAAACGGTCCAACCCGCGAACTGTGGAATCTGTTTCGAGGACGTAGTGGAGGGCGTACACAGCGTGCGATTGGATTGTGGACATCTATTCCATCGTGCCTGTGTACAACAGCTCCTCCTCACGTCAGAGAGTTGCCCATTATGTCGGCGACCCATCGAGCGGACCGCCCTAGACGTCCCCATCGGAACGCTCCTACCAACGCGTGGAGCAGTGGCGAAAGGAGCTCCAGGAGCCGAAACGTCACAACCACTCTTAGACCTGCAAGGAGCAGTAGGCGGTGAAGTTCCGGCTGCAAGTGTCGTGTCCGAGGTGACAACCATGCCTTCCGCCCACTCCATTGACACCCTCGTGGCGTTGATGAGGGACATGTCGGAGAGGATTGGCAACCTGGAGGGAAAGATCCAGAATCTCCCGTTGAGCCAACCACCCAGCCGCGTGAGAACTCCGCTTGGCTGGGAGCCAAATCCCAGTGTGGCGATGCCCCACTCCCGACAATCCGAGCAATGGGTCCCACCTCCAAGGAGCTCGGGAATGGATCCCAGAGCTCCCGAATACAGACCGCGACACAGTACCGGACCTCCGTTGGTACCTCCAGCCCCCGAGGCAGTTCAGTACCACAGGTCAATCGAGGATGTGATTCCCCCCGGGAACGCATTGGCACCTTTTCGAGACCCGACACCTCGTATCATGGAGAGTTGGCGCCTGAACTTTACAGGGTTCAACGATATGATATCGGCGGACCGGTTCCTTTTCCGGATTCAGGCGTTGGTATCCAGCACCCTGGGAGGTGATTCCTCGGCCTTCCTCCGGCATGCACATCTTTTGTTCAGCGGCGACGCTGCCGACTGGTACTGGAGCTTTAAAGAGTCAACGCCACGTCCCACTTGGCACTCTTTCAGTGCAGCCTTCCGCAATCGATTTGAGGATGGCTTCACTGAGAGAGAGCTAAGAGAGCAAATAAAGAAACGGAAACAAGGCGCTCACGAACCGTTCGACCAGTACTACACAAGTATAGTGAGATTGAGCACTCGCCTGCGAAATACCATGCCCGAGGACGAATTGGTAGAAATTATCAGAGAGAATATGCGCTGGGATCTCCAGAACAGCCTTCTGCATTTTCCCATCAACACCATACAGGGATTGCGCCTCCATGCCCGCAGACAAGAACACTTGGATGAGCGGCGTGGTACCTTCCGTCCACAACCTCGCATAACGGGACCAAATCCCCGAAATCATCACACCGCGGAGTTGATGGCAGCGGACCACCTGCTTGCGGATCCAGTACCAGTACCGAGGAGCGGAGCACCACCGGAGCTTGAGGACCCAGCATTGATTGATCGACCCTCCCTTGAAGGAATTACAAGCCCGACGGTATGTTGGAACTGCCGACAACCGGGACATCGGTTCTACGCATGTCCAGCGGAGCCAACGCTTTTCTGCTACCGATGCGGGAAGGCCGACACATACGCAACGGACTGTGCAAATTGCAAAGGGCGAAAAAACTTGCCACCGAGTGCCGCGACCACCCGTCGGCACTCCTAGACCCCGGACGAACCAATCCAGACCCCATCACCAGCTATGACCCAGCTCCCAACATGACTCCAACTCTGCTGACTCGCACCGCTAAACACAGTTCTCCCGAAGTTCCACAACCGACGCCGTCCTTCGCCGAGGCCAATGCGCAGGGAAATGATAGCGAGACGAAGGTTCCTTGGCATGTAAAACCTTTTCATGTCAGGTTGAGGAATTATTTGGCTACTCGACAGCGCATCTTCCATGAGGAATTGGCCACAAATGTCCCACCGCGAAGCAAGCGAGCCACGCGTCGGATGCGGAGCTTCTGGAGAAAAGTCAGGCAGTCGAGGAAAGTGTTGAAGGACATATACTTAGACGAATTATTGAGGGATGATGTTCGGCCATATGCGTCAGTACACCTCCTGCAAAAACGAGTGTCAGGCTTAGTCGATACGGGAGCCAGTGTGAATTGCATCTCTGCCGAGTTTGCAGGGGAGGTACTGGCAAAGCACGCGGACCAAATCCGTCATTTCACCTCCTGGTTAAGCACGGCGGACGGAACTCGTCACTCTGTAGTGGGAAAAATTATGACGGATGTCACTTTTAAAGGGGTAACTAAACCTATGGAATTTTTCATCATACCTCAGTTAACCCAGAATCTTTATCTAGGAGTGGATTTCGTTCGAAAATTTAACTTGGCCCCGGCACTATTTTCCGGTTCGACCCTGGAGTCCGTCACCACCGTTCCTGACCAATCTCAACCCACTAACTTATTACGGCATACACTGGATGTAACTCAGCAACTGCGTCTTGACTCGGCTATATCGGCTTTTCCATCGCACGAGAAAGAAGGTCTCGGGCGGACTGCCCTGGTGTTCCACACTATAGATGTGGGGGATGCTAAACCCATAAAACAGAGACATTTCGCCATATCTCCGGCGAAGGAAAAATCGTTATATGCCAAAGTGGATCGAATGTTAGCATTAGGCGTAATCGAAGAATCACAGAGCGCGTGGGCTTCCCCAGTCACCTTAGTTGTCAAGCCGAACAAGGTCCGGTTATGCTTAGATGCCAGACGCTTGAACGCCGTCACAGTCAAGGACGCATACCCTCTACCGTTGATCGAAGGCATTTTGAGTCGGTTGCCTAAAGCCCATTTCATCACGAGCTTAGACCTCAAGGACGCCTTCTGGCAAATTCCTTTAGACCCCGGTTCAAAGGAGAAAACAGCCTTCACAGTCCCAGGTCGGCCCTTATATCAATTCGTGACCATGCCATTCGGATTGTGTAATGCCCCCCAAACAATGACGCGCCTTATGGATAAGGTAATACCACCTCACTTGCGGCACCAAGTTTTCGTTTACTTGGACGATCTGTTGCTTATAACCGAGACATTTGACGAAAACATCGACCTGCTTCAGGAGGTGGCTCTACACATGCGGAGGGCAAGATTAACCATCAACATACGGAAGAGTCAGATCGTGATGACGGAGGTGAAGTATTTAGGTCACATCATTGGGCATGGCCATATCAAGACCGATCCGGAAAAGACTCAAGCGATTGACGTTTTTCCATTACCCAAGACCACCAAACAATTACGACGATTCTTAGGCTTATGCGGATGGTACCAGCGTTTTGTACGTGACTATGCCACCATTACCACTCCTTTGACCGACATGCTGCGTAAGGGACGTAAATTCGTCTGGGAACAGCCCAGCTTGCGAGCCTTTGAAGAGCTAAAGAAGAGTCTGACTACAGCCCCCGTACTGCACAGCCCGGACTTTGACAAACCGTTCTCAATCCATTGTGACGCGAGTCAACATGGGGTGGGAGCAGTCTTAGTCCAGGTTGCACAAGACGGCGAAGAGAGACCTATAGCCTTCATGTCTCACAAGCTGAACCCAGCCCAGCGAAATTACACGGTCTCCGAGCAGGAATGTCTAGCTGCGGTGTTGGCAGTGAAACGCTTCCGAGCCTATGTGGAGGGACACACCTTTGAAATCGTTACGGATCACGCTTCTCTGAAATGGCTCATGAGCCAGACTGACCTCAACGGCAGATTGGCCAGGTGGGCACTGAAACTACAGGCATTTGACTTCACAATCCGCCACCGAAAAGGAAGCCAGCATGTAGTCCCCGACACCCTATCCAGAATGTTTGCCCCTGAAGGAGCCGAGTTGGTCCAAGAGGACGACAGCCCCCAATTGATCGATTTGGACCATCCTGCCTTCAAGTCAGCCAGCTACACCCAACTGATTCACACTATCCAGAATCAACAGCCCCAGCTTCCTGAACTGCGGTTGACGGATGGATTTATTTACAAACGGATGGGACACGCATCCGGAGACCCCATACAAGAAGAAGAACAGTGGAAGTTGTGGGTGCCCGAAGAATTAACCACTGATCTTATCAGGCGGGCTCATGACCACCCATCAAGTGCGCACGGCGGATACGGTCGTACACTTAGGCGGTTGAAAACCTGTTTCTTTTGGCCTAAGATGGCACAACAGATAAAAGCGTACGTAGCCTCCTGTGAGCTATGCAAGTGCACTAAAGCGCCCAACACCATTCTTCGGCCACCCATGGGTAAGGTTGAGGTCCCCGAACGCGTGTTCCAGCGCTTGTACATTGATCTTATCGGTCCTTACCCTCGATCTGCTTCTGGTCACACGGGAGCTGTCGTGGTCCTGGACCAGCTCTCTAAATTCCCTATCATAGAACCACTACGTAACATGCACACTGGACCTATAATCAGCTCCTTGGAGAACCGAGTCTTTCACATGTTTGGAGTTCCGGAGAAACTTGTCTCCGACAATGGGGTCCAGTTCACCTCCAGCAAGTGAGACCTAATGTCCAAATACGGCATCATCCACCAACGAACTGCCGTCTATTCACCACAAGCCAACGCATCCGAACGACTGAATCGTACGCTCATAGCGGCCATTCGCGCCTATGTCCACCCGAATCAGAGGGACTGGGATCGCAAATTGTCCGCCATCACTAGTGCGCTGCGCTCGTCGTACCACGCCACTACCGGCATTTCGCCGTATTTCGCAGTGTTCGGCCAGTACATGATCTGTCATGGGAGCGCTTACCGGCTATTGCGGCAGCTGAAATCGCTAGAGGACCCAATCGTGGTTCTAGAACCGCACGAAAAGCTCCAACTTCTGCGAGATCAACTGCGGGAGAAGATTGAAGAAAGTAGACGGATGGGAGAGGAGCGGTACAACTTGCGATCTCATCCTTCTGGCTTTACGGCCGGCGACGAAATATATCGTCGAAACTTCCGACAGAGCGATGCCACCCGACATTACAATGCCAAACTAGACAAGAAATTCGTGAAGTGTCGAGTCATACAAGTCATAAGCCCCACCCGATACCTCATCGCGGACATGACTGGTAAAACCCTGGGAATTTACCACGCAAAAGACCTTAGACGATGAAGTGCAACTAATTCCCACGAGAAACCTTGGCTTACCCCAATCTATGCCTAGACGAAGGCCTCCGAATAACACCTGACTTCCTACTATATAGTCACTGTCGAGTCATCACGAACATGGTTGTATCCTATCCTTCGAAACCGACCTTCGACCCGCCACGGCCCTAACCAAGACCTTTTATATAGGAGACGGGATCGTAATTACTTCGATTTTGGGGGGGGAATGTGTAATGTGACGCCTACGCCCAGGAATCGAAGTGATTCCGATCCCGAACCCTTGTAACCGGCCAGATGGATATGTCCTCGAAGTGCCAGCGGACTTCATCTGTTGTGCGGATATCGTTGTGCAGAAAATATTTTTTTTTTCTGTCCAAATATTTAGACCCGTGGATATAAATATTCGAAATATAGAATTAATCCAACCCCGGCACATTTCGAGACATAGCCATCTGGAAATGCCCCTCCACCATGGCCATCGAGAAAACTATGCCACTGGCGACATCTGGAGAGGCACATTGCCGCCATATGAAGTGCCATTCCACACACAGATGTTTTGTCCGAGGTGACAACTGAAAATTTTTGACAGCCACATGTCGGCTTGGTTTTTCGTGGCTGTCGTCTTCTATTAGTGTCCATTGTCGCGAAATATCGAAAGCAATCGGGAATAGCAGCTGCTAATTGTGGGGTGCGGCAGATTCCGGTATTCGCGCTCGTTTGTGCCGAAAATCTATAGAAAGGTAAGTCTGCTAACGGATATCTCCCGAGTTCCGTCTCTAACCTCATTCTTGATAGAAAATCCCAAGAATTGGATTGCGGACACGCAGAAGCATCAGGCATTCAGCTTGTCTGGCGAGAGGGACTTCTTCGCTCCAAGACGGTCGTCGGCTGCCGAACCAAACAGTTCCTGCTGGATCGGCTCACAGCTGATGGTCGAAGCATTCTTGGAAGGAGTGAACCATTTGGGCTGTTCGCATATAGGAAGGATGTGGAGGAAAACTCAAGGAGGCGGTGGAGGATCATATTTGCCAGCTAAGTATCATTATTAGGTATAAGAAATGACAAGCATGCTCAGAAGGTGGTCGCATCATTCCCTATGGAGCTTATATGAGCATAGTCTCTCCATTTGTTCCGTTCCTCAAAGGCTGAGTCCATCAGAATTTCGTTAAAGGCGTAATTTGTTAATTTATTTTGCGTGAGGGCTTTCATGCAGCCGGCTGAAAACAAAATTATAGAAATAGTAACAAATGAGGTCGACGAGTTTACAATTGTTGATGCGGGAATCGAAGTTGAAGTAACACCACAATTGCCACAGGAAAGCGAAATTGAATTCACAAACAATGATATTTTCGACTATAAAAATCGATTACGATTTTTGAAAGTCAATCGAATGCTTATGGATTTATCAAATCCTGATGTTGAATCGAATAATAATCGTGTTCGTATTGTTGTTTCACATATGCCTATACTTTGGGCGGGCGGACCCGTATTAAGAAGTGTATTGAAAGAAATTGATCCGCATGTGATATTTTCTGCTCATTGGTATGATTCACGAGTTTTCGTGTATCCAAGCTCGAATCCCGGCTCTAGTCATTTCTATGAGAAACGTGTCCAACACTTTTCGTTGAATGCTCTCAAAGCTCAGAATGAATAGTTAGAAATTGCCGTGCCTACATCATCATATCGAATGGGAAAAACCAAAATTGGCTATGGAATGGCTGTTATTGATGGTGAGAACAATTTACAATACACTGTACTGTGGACACTCAGCAGATTTATTTTTTTATCATTGTACTTACTTTGGATTATTATAGCAATTTTTATTATAATAATTTTGAACTTGAAACGCAGATGTCTTTCGAAGATCATGAAACGAAAGAATTACAATAGAATCTCCTTGATACCTGATTTTTAATTTATTTTTATAGTTTTTTTTTGTAAGTTAAAAGAGTAACCCTTGCCAAATATCGTAATTCAGGCAAAAGTTTACAAACACACATATCGGAAGTTAATAAAGAATGTCTTTTTTTTTTTTTTAATTAAATACATTTGAATTGAATATCTTATATCGTTATATTTTTATCAAAATACGTTAATGCTGAAGTATTTTCTTATTCATTATTAGGCACCAGTAAATTGTCACGCCTAAGTAGTAAAATGCCAAATTTTCCTATAGACAAATTTCTTGTAAAAATAAATATATATTTATTTTTGAATTTCGAAAACGATATGAATTTTAGTAGAATCAAATAATACTCTATTTTTTTAGTAAAACCAAGAATATACAATCCTAAAGTTTATAACTTGCTACTAGAAGCGAATATACAATAAATTTAGTGGAAATCAATATCAGCATTTATGACCATATTTTACAGAAACCAAACTAAACATATATGTAAAAAAAAAAACAAAAAAAAAAAAATTTTAAATTTAGCTACTACATAATCAGACATGATATTGTATGTGTATTTGATATTATACAGTATAGCTCAAGGTATTTACAACTCAAGCGAAAAATCTTATTAAATGGAAATAATATATTATATAGTATATAAAACTAAACTAGAAAGTCGAATGTTGTTTTCTAATGAAACCGTTTTTATAATTGTAGTGCGAGAATAAATATTTGTTTATTTAAATTAAATTGTATAAAATTCTCATACAGATTACGACAAAATAGGATATTTAATTAAAATAGCTTACAGGATAAGGATAGATAAAAAAAAATAGAAATATTGATAGAAAAATTATATCGATTTGTCGGACCTAAATAAAAAAAATAACATGAATTGCTAAGCAACTAACGACTTTCCTTTTCAGTGGCTCGTTTTTTTTTTCAGCGTGAAAGGGAAGTGCAGGGTAGGTATGCCGTCGCGAGGTTAGGGTTTCGACAAATCCGCTGAAGTCGGTTTCGCGTCGCGCGCGGTACGCGGTACCTTTGTTTGTTTCGCCATTTCTTTAGAGTAGTTTTCTTCGGTTTAAGTTCGAGTAGTATATTTTTCGGTACCGCGTCGGTGAATCGGTAACGCGCCTATGGGATTTTGTAGCGTTTTTGATTTGAGATCTGTGGATAGATCACATCCAGAACTAACGTAATGTAGGTTTCTCGTTCTGGATGAGTAATTGTTGACGCGTTTGAAAAACGGGCAAGTTCAGGTGACTGAAATATTGTGATTGAGCGTAATCCATTCGGAGACCCGCGACCGAAATCCTCTCCGAACTAGCTGGCCGACAAGCAGTCACCGCGTGAATGGATTACGGTGCACGGATTGGTTGACCTGTTGGTACCATCCGTTGGCACTACTCAGACTTAACGTCTGGAACCGATGAGAGGTCGGTTCCGCGTTCGATCTGAAGGTAGAAAATCATTGCAAAACCTAGCATTGAAAACCCGTTAATATTTTCTTCAACTCTTTCATTATTCAAGGGATACCCATTTAAGTAAATTGGGTGTAGCACACTCCAGGCTTCCAAACAAAACTCTTTCAAGAACGTGCATACAGTTGATTTTGCTACGCCAAACAAATTACCTACTGTCCCATATTCAGCAGACGACCCAAGGCAGTACAACGCAATAGCTATTCTTTCCTCCAAGGAAATAGCAAGTCGGTAGTTTGTATCATTTTTTTTTTCATATTTTTTAATAAGCTACATAGAAGACTAAAGCTTTCTTTCTTTAAGCGAAAATTTTCCTTGAACTGGCTGTTTGTCCATGTTGCAACCTCCCGCTCCCAAAATGCGCTCGGTCGAATTAATTGTTTTTACTTTCTGGCATATCAATCGAGGTTTCATTGAAGCGAATATCGCTAATTTTAATTAGTGTTATTTATGTAAGGAGACAATTCGTGCCACTATTCTCCGTTGTCTTCTGAGATGGTACTTTATCTCCCTATCGTTAAAAAATTTGCGTTGACTGCATACTTTGTAGCCTTACAAAGTAAATGCTCATTAAATGTTCTAAATTTCCGTTTAAATCCATTTAATTCAGAAATGGCCAAACTATACGTAAATGCTTCAACGAATTTTCAAGAGGTCATACAAAATTACGAAAATTTGGTGTGAACACTTTGAGATGATTTGCAAATGACTATGACAAAATTACGTGATTTGTTCTGGGGTGAACGTAGTGTAAGTGAAAAATAAAATTGGTAAATAAACTCTTTTAACTTAATTTAAAAGGCAGTTCGTTTTCACTTTTCCAGGACATTAATATAATGTGCTGCGAACCATAATACGTGACACTATTTTATTTCGCCTTCGAAATTGTTTCTTTAAATTTTGTCCTAAGTTTAGCAGGATCGCCATGAAATGGTATAGCAGGATTGCCATGAAATGTTATGTTATTACTCTGTGTTTCGTTACTAGGGTAAGAAAACGGTTATTAAATTTGTTAGAATTTTTCATCTTTACCTACGCAAGCGAAGAATTGCTCCGCAGAGAACATGGGGAGGACATTGTCCATGATGACGCGATTTCTAAATATACAAAAGTAGCTTCGCGGAAGGAAGATTTGCAATGAACCACCAAGACGATTCGATTACAATTCTTGACGTTATTCAATTTAACCTCGGTATTGATATAATTTTCTTTCGCTTAGCCTATGTCTTACACAGCTAATTTGTGTTTTTCTCTTATTTTTTCAAAGCATAAGCGGAAATTCTTTACCTGACATATTTTTACCTATGCTTTCCATTCAATTGATCTATTGCCGCATGAACAAAAATTCACGCGTTTCAATATTTCCAAAGTCCAAACATTTGATTCCAAGCTCTCTTATTACTTTCACATGCATTTATTCCATTCGATGGATAGATGTCCATATTCCGTACATTATACATGCACTCATATGTCGACAGCCCATGTTCGTACGCAATATTTGGGTATGGCCGCTAACCCCTGGATGAGTAAGATAATTAACGTGCATTGAGTGTGGTCAGGGAATACTTCCACAGTGATGAGTTATGTATGAAATGCAACGTGATATGGGTATACTCGATATCTAGAATGAGTGTAGAAGAAATTAAAAGAAATTGCATTGCATGATTATGCAATTGGTATGTTTACATGTAGCCATGCGATAGGATTGTAAGTTCATGAATGTCTTTTTTTGTTTGTTAAGGTTGGACTTTTGTTGGTAAGCTAATGACTTTTGTTAGTAAGCAAATGAATTGAATGATTTACAATTGAACATCTGTACATATTTTTGCTTATGATATGTACGTATGAATGTTATTATGACAGTTGTTTTTGTTTATGATATGTGAATTCAATCCATTACAATAGCCTCTCCATTTGTTGCGTCCCTCAAAATGTCAGCATAATTCATTAGTTGTTTCACACGGAAAAGGTACAAATCACATTTCTTGCGTGCTAAATATTCACTTTGCTTTCTCCACTGTGCACGTACACCTAGCCTTATTACACCTTAACAGGCCATGCACAAGAAAGCCCTACAATTGCTTACAAGACAACATGTAGGCTGACTACATGTTGTCTTGTAAGCACTAACACTTTTTCATGACTTTATCGACTGCGATGTATTGTAATTTACATGCTGATTTCGATGTTGTTACGACAATTCAGTCCGATAGAATTCAATTGAAATATCCTTTCTTCCAAGGACCATAACAGGAAAGACAACTGCTGACATAGTTTTGTTTGACACTCATGTAGGTTGCATTTGCATACGTATCCTTCTTTTTCCGCTTAATACTTAGTCCCTGACATTACTTAATGCTAATGATTTACATCTTTTATCCTAATCTGAATTTAATCCTTCTCACCAGTACTTCCACGCGTAGAGTGGTTCCTTGGTAATCTTTCGAATAAAATCTTAGAGTGCAAGGAATCCTTCCCTTCTAGGAATGGTTTCGGGGCTTACTTTATATTTCGTAACAACGGACGAATAACGGAGATTAGCAGACAGGCTGGTTCAGACTGAGATTCCTGCGGCGTATAGGCACAGTAAGAAAATTATGCGAACGCCAGAGCCTCCTATCAAGGAAAAGTGGGAAACACTGCAGGACGCTTCAGGTATTCAAGTGGTGGAAGAAACTATAAAGAACATTGAGAATTCGATGGTCACTGCTGCGATCGTTACCGAAGCGAAAGATGCAAGGGTAAAAAATCCCGACATAGTAAAGAAACATCCTGAAGCCAACGAGGAGATAACGGCATGAAAAGCAAAGAGTGACCGGACAAATAAAGCGACCTTGTGTCATTGCATCGCCAACGAAGAAAATGTGGTGGAAGTACTGCAATTGGAAACGGAAAGCGGTAACCTCTCCCAAGGATGGTTGCAAAGTACAATTGCCACCCCGCGATATGAAGAAGAAAGGCTATTCCGAAAAGCGGGAGAAGTTCTGAAAAGAATACAATCTGTATGCGACTCCCCAAAAATCAGCAAATCAGTAAAGGCAGGGCTCCTTGAACTAGAGGAGCTCTTAGATCGTATAGGGCACTATTGGAGGAGCTGGTTAAAGGCCGAAGATGGGTAGAACGCTATAGAAGCACTGGGGGAAATCTAAAGGCCATATGCAGATAGCTTCACCATTAAAAGTCAACAAAAGAATGGCGTCTAGCCCAATCGAAGGAGATCGGGATAAAAGAAGAAAGGAAGAGGCACTTGATTGGCCTGGAGCACCAGATTACGGGTTCCAGATAGTGCTTACAAATGGAGCAAAGAAAGCCGTAAAGAAACTTCTTCAAAAAGCACAAGAAAGTAAAATTCGCACGGACGCCCAACAAGAAAAATGGCCTGATGCAAAACAGGTGAAACAGAAGCCCCGATGAAGACCCTGGCAGCAGGCACTGCTTGTAAAGCCCCAAGATGGTCGATCCTACGCGTAGGTGCTGTGGGACATCAGGGGAAACGTAAGGCCCGAAGACACCATACTACCATTAAAGCAGTACGACCAACGCGGTCGGGCCACATACTGGTCGAATTCGGAGCAGAGGCCGGCAAAAAAGAAGCATTCTGTGACGCAGTAAAGAAAGTCCTCGGCAAAAGTGCAACTATAGCCTCACTCGAACCAATGGCAAATATTGAAATACGAGACAATGAATGCGTGACGGATCTGGCCGAAGTAGAAGAGACCATCCAAAAGGAGTTCCCTAGCGTGGGAAGGATCAAAGCGAGACTGAGAACAGGGCACAATGCATGGCCATAGTTGACTTGACCGAAAAGGACGCCGAACAATTCCTGAACAAGGGCAAAGTCCGAATAGGGTGGGTTGTCTGTAGGATACGGCGAAGAGCCACTCCTCTTCAATGTTTCAAATGCCTTGGCTATGGTCACACCACACAAGTATGCAAAGGACCCCATAGGAGTTTCCTATGTTACAAATGCAGTGAAATGTGACATAAAAGAAAAGAGTGTACGAAGGAGGCACACTGTATGCTCTGCAAGGATACTGATCAAAGACCTGATATTGGTCATGTCTTGGGATAAGGAAAATGCCAGGTATTCCAGGAAGCCCTAGCCAAGGCAAAATCAGAACTCCGATGACCCGCATCCTGCAGCTAAACCTACACCGCAGTTCAATCGCCCACACCATGATGAAAGTCCTGCATCATGGTATTCTGACGAAACTGGTACTGCCGCCATCTGGGTTTGGAACAGTGATTTCCAAGCGGAGAGTTGTGAACGGGGGGATGGTTTCGTGTGGGTTCGATGTTCAGGAACCACCTTCTTTAGTGTGTACCTAACGCCTAACGAATCGATATCATCTTTCCAAGCCAAGCTTAATGCTTTGGAGGGCGCTGTCTCGAACGCAGAGGACAAAGTGCTCGTTGGTGGTGACTTCAACGCGAAAACCATCGAATGGGGTGTGCTTAAACGGATCCACGGGGAAAACGAATCCTGGATATGTCGGCCAGGACGGCGCTCGTCGTAGTAACTCTCGGAATTATACCGGCTTCCAGGTATTGGGTGTGAAAGAACCATAGCGGACGTGACATTCGCCTCGGAGCCCTTAGCACGGAGGATACACAACTGGAAAGTATTAGAGGACTACTCAGCCAGTGATCAACAGTGTTTTCTGATTGAGATCAGTGATGTTGTCTTCCGACGTCCGTGCTCTCGGCCTTCTACCACTGGATGGAACATCGGAAGGATAGACGTCAAGGTGCTCACAGCAGGTGAGCCGCTGCAGGGAGCTTCGGAGGGGACGGAAGAACGGGCAGCTCAAGACGTGGTGAATTCAACTATGAGCATCATCACGACTGCTTGCTGCACATTTTTGCCCCGTCGAAGATCCGGGCACGGCAAGCCCCAGTGTACTGGTGGTCAACTGAAATCGCTGAAAAGCGAAGGGAGTGTCACAAGCTTCGACGTGAGGCTCAACGGATTCGGAACGGTGACGAGGCATGCAACTGGGTGGCAGTATATATGTCAGCCAGGAAGTGCCTTCGCAAATTGGTCAACAATAGCAAGGCTCACTGTTCGCAAGACCTAGTGGACAATGTGAACATGCGGAAGCTTGGTGCCCTACGAAAGCCTTGTATACATGACGTGGAAAAGATGGACGCGATAGTGCGGGGACTCTTTCCCGCCCATCCCGTCCATGATGACGCTGTCCATGGTTAAACAGCAGTCGAGTGTCCACTCTTCACACAGCTGGAACTGGAGGAGGCAGTCCTCTCCTTGAAAGCGAGGAAGGCTCCAGGTCCAGATGGTGTTCCAGCTGAGGTATTGCGGCTCGTCTATCACCATTGTCCTGACTTGCTGCTCAGCACATTCAACGCTTGCCTACAGGACGGGGTATTCCCGGTACGATGGAAGGTGGCGAGGCTCGTGCTGATCAGCGAGGGGAAGGGAAATCCCGAATCGCCGTCTGCATACCGCCCGTTATGCATGCTAGACACGGCTGGGGAATTGCTAGAGAAACTCATCAAGGGAAGACTCACTGACGCGATTCGTGCTGCTGGGGACCTATCTCCTCGGCAGTATGGCTTTAGAGCAGGACGTTCTACCATTGATGCGATTGCAGAGGAGTCCAACGTGATTTAAAAGGCAGAAGCGTATAGTCGTGCCAAGCGACGGATCGTCCGGTTGGTGACCCTCGACGTCTGGAATGCCTTCAACTCCGCAAGATGGGTGGATATTCGGGATACGCTGGAAAACTCTTTTCAGGGGGCCGACGAAGGATGGAAATTACATCGGGTGTTGCCCAGGGATCTTTCCTTGGTCCGGACCGTTCGAATGTCTCTTACGACGGTCTACTGGGACTGGAGATGCCAGATGAGTAACGCTTGGTCAGCTATGCGGATGATGTTGCGGCTCTGGTTGCTAGGCGCACCGTTGAACAGCCGCAACTTAGGCTAGGTATGCTAATTGGCCAAGCGAGGGACTTGACAACTGCTAGCGGGCTCAATTTAGCACTGAAGAAAACCGAAGTGGTCATCTTGACAAAAAAAAGAATCCCTAGAGTAAGGGTGATCAGTATTGGAGGTATACGAATCGAATCAAAGTCATCGGTGAATTACCTGGGGCTACTGATCGACTCGAAGATGAGTTTCTCTGAGCAAATCAGGGCAACAGCTGAGAAGGCTGCTTCGGGAATGTCGGGTCAGAGTCGACTCATGGTCAACCTAGAGGGACCCAGCCCATCAAGAAGACACCTCTTGATGAGTGCTGAAGGATCAGTGCTACTGCACGGAGCAGGGGTATGGGGCGACGCTCTCAGCAAGGAGGTATACCGAAAACCTTTGGCACAGGTACAGAAAAGAGGAGCACTGAGAATTGCATCTTCGTATCCGACATTCGCCGATCCGGCGGTGAGAGTGATTGCAGGCATGAGACCTGTCGCCCTCCTTGCAAGAGAGCACCGCGCTTTTTACCTGCACCAAAACGAGGATGCGAGGGGAATGGTTGTCCGCGAGGAGAGACAGCGCTCGCTCAACGATTGGCACCAGTCTTGGGTGAATTGCACGAAGGGAAGGTGGACTGCACGCCTCATCCCGGTTATGAGACTGACTTCTATCTGACCCAGCTTTTGATCAGGCGCGGGTGTTTTCAATCTCATCTGCAGCAGATTGGTAGGTCACGTTCCCCCGGATATCGATTTTGCCCAAGAGAGGAAGACAATGCCTGCCACACATTTTTTGCGTGTAGAAAATGGGTCAGGCTGCGAAGGGAACTCTACAGGTGGACAAGGGAGCTCACCCCGGATAATATAGTCGCGTAGATGCTCGAATCGGTTGACAAAGGGAACCAGGTGGCACATTATGCTCGGGTAGTCCTATAATATAAAAGGGACTCACAGCAGCCGGGGGCGCTGGGGCTGGGGGATCATTTATCTGGCACTTCTTCTTCCCCTCTCCCCTCCCGCTAGAAAAGGGATCCTTCAGCTGAAAGGCGCCTCACGGCGTAACAAAATGAGACCTGGCCCGATGTAATGTGTCAAACGATGCAGGCTGGGTTCTCAGGTTGAAAGGGGAGGTGTTTGTTTAGTGGGTAATCCAATCGCCTTCTTGCGAGCATGGGAGTCCCACACTCTGTGCATAAATGGGTTCTTAAGTTGACAGGGGTGGTGTTTAGTAGGTAATCCAATCGCTTTCTTGCGAGCATGGGAGTCCCACACTCTGTGCATAAATGGCATTCACCTTCCCAACAAAAATAAATGACAGTATTTTGAGGAATGTGGAAGTGCCAACAAAATTGAGGGTTCTTTACGGGTTTAAGACCAATTTCAAGACCGTCCGTGAAGAACATTATAGCGCTCCTCCTGAATTGAGTTTCGTTTCAGGTTGTTCATCCGTTCACGTTTAATCAATGTTCAAAGCAAAAAAATAGGAATTAATTTACTTCTTCAAGCTATCTGTCAGTGGGAGGAGTTCAACATGTGTTTCATTTGGTTGTTCTAAATAGTGTACGTGTAGAGCGGACCGTGTAAGGTGAATTTTTAGCTTGCAAGGAATGTGATTTGTATCTCTTTGATGTGAAACTTCGAATGTATGACGCCGAACAAACTTTTGCATTCTGGCACAGTAGGCTGACATCTCACGCCGGCTGGTGACAAGTAGGCTCACTATCCAAAGGCGAATTCCTACTGGAAGAATTATTAGAGTAGCGTTGGTGTTGCACTTAGATCAACCATTGCTTTCTTCAAACAGGCTCAAATGATCTGCAGATTTCGCATTATGAGACATCATAGCAGGTAACTGACAAGTGGATCAAATGATGTTTGACAAATCGGAATGATAAATCAAAATGTCAACCACATTCATCAACAGACAAATCTGAACACACTGTGACAAGATTTGCGGAGGAACTTCAGGTATCCGCAGAACTGAAATGTTCAGTTGAAGTTATGTCTTTGCCAGGAATACATGCATCCCATTTTGTTTAAGAGAACAAATAAGAATTTAGATATGACGAGTAGACAAAGAGCGGTGACATCATTATTTTGAGACTTATCTTCACAAGTTTTCGATTGTGAAACGTTATAATTTAAAAAATAACTGAACTGAAATTGTCGGTCATATGTCCTTTTATATCTAACAAACCATCTTCATTTGCATATTATCATTAGTGTCCTTTTTCCAATACTCAGCTGCTTATTATATGACCAGCAAATTATCCTAGAAAAGGGGTTGTGAACAATAAAATATTGAGTCTTACATTTATTGCTTAAAACGTTAATTTTCATACACATTCTTGTGACGGTATCGGCCTTTGTAGATGGCAACAAATTAGTTGTACATGAGAATGTTATGACATAACTCATATTTTCCCAAATCTTTCTCGTGTCCTTTTGCAAATCTTATTTCCTAGCAAATTGGTGCTAATTGTATGGCCTAAAAAATGGGTCGTGAACAATAAAATACTAAATCTTACATTTATTGCTTAAAATACTAATTTACATATTCGGCATCGGTCTTTGTAGATGCCAACAAATTAGTTGCACATAAATATGTTATGACATAGCTTAAGGTGAAAGGTGCTTTGCACATTGCAGAAAAAATTTCAAGAAAATTAATTATAGCATAGTTATAGATTTTCTATATCGTAGTAGATATTCCGCTTCAGTATTTATCAGTATTTTTTGTAACTTTAACTTCATTTCAATATAAAAAGCAGCAGGCAACGCCACAAGAAAAAGAAAAATTGATATTTATTGAGAACAATGCAGACCTTGTAATGTTTTAATGTCTACGTGCGAACGCGGAACCGACCTCTCATCGGTTCTAGACGTTAAGTCAGAGTAGTGCCAACGGATGGTACCAACCGGTCAACCAATCCGTGCACCGTAACCCATTCACGCGGTGGCTGCTTGTCGGCCAGCTATATCGGAGAGGATTTCGGTCGCGGGTCTCCGAATGGGTTACGCTCATTTACATAATTCAGCCACCTAAACACGCCCGTTTTCAAACGCGTTACAAAACAAAACCATACGGAGAGGAAACCTATTCTTCGTTACTCCGTATTTCTTCCTATGACCAGTCAAATGACCGGTCACTTTACCGAAAAGTATACTACGTTAACTCAACCCGACGAAAGCTACGTTAAAGAAAAATCAAAATCAACTATGGTACCGCGTACTGCACGCGACGCGAAACCGACCTCAGCGGATTTTTTCCAAACCCTACCCTCGCGACGGCATACTTACCCTGCACATCATTTCCCGCTGAAAAGCAGAACTACTGGAAAGGAAAGTCGATTTTTTTTTTCGTTAGCAATTCATTTTGTTATTTAATAAAATATTTATAGTTGTTGTGAAATAATGTACAAAAATGTTAAGGATGATGAAAAGTAGAGTTATAATTAGGTTTCGAGGAAATGTTTTTGATTGTAAGTTTCCTCAATTATAATTTCAAAGATAAATTGTACAAATACAAATAGCGAGTTTGACAAATCAAAATTAAATAACTTCCATTTGTTGTGGTGTTATAAAAACACTCATGTGAGAAATAAGAACATTTAAAACTAAATTGTCAAATTGTATCGGTAGTAGAGTAAGTTTATAATGTATACCAAGTAATCCTAGGGCTTACGAAAAGATCTTAAAATTAGCGTAGTTACTTCTCTCTTGTAAATTTTATACAAAGAAAAACTTAATATTAAAATTAAATTTTGTGTATACTATAGATATACATTTCTTCTAGTTAGCTCTTTTCTATTCTATTCTCGACTAAAATTACTATGTTTTTAATAATTATTACATTTTTTTATGTTTCGCGGGGTATTTACATGTTTATTGTTGACACATCTCTGGACTCACCATTTATACTGAGATTTTATAGGAAATCAATTGAAAATTTAGAAAAACAATTATAATAGAATGTGAAAGTATAAAAGATTTTTTTTTTCACTTACTTTTCATTCACTTGCGTGTTATAAACTATTTATCTACTTTTTCTTTGATGAAATTTGTATTGTGTTTGTGTTGTAGGTTTCAATTTGAATTGTATTGCATTTTATTTATCCTAGTATAAAAATCGTTTACGTGGAAATCAGAGAATAGTAAGAAATTTTAGAATAAAGAAATTAGAATAAATTCTTACGTTTGAGAGAGAGAGAGAGAGAGAGAGAGAGATGACGCAGTTTACAATTCGAGGGTCAGTATGAAGAACTTAAGTCGATATTGTACCTATATTTATTGATTTAATATATTTATATATGCGAGAAGGCACTCATACACTGTAGTCTACAAATCACTGAGTTTTTTTTTCTATCGCACTTGCACAGTCATTCTACTGTAATTTGTTTTCAATCATTGTTCTTGTTTTCTTTAGTGTTCCGAACACGCGCATTGTGCAGGACACAATCTTTAATACATACACACTTTCTTATATTGTAGATAGTGTATATATAGAGACAATTTCTATTAATAGTTTAACGTACAACATTTAATATAGAATTTGAACATTTTAAAAATGTTATTTTATATCAATTTTTGTTTCTTTTGTTTTCACTTTCACTAGAGGTTTATATTACAATCTTTCTTGGGTTTTGTCTTTAGTTTAGTCCACGTTCTTGTTTTTGTTGTTTTACGAGTAAAATCCTTTTTGTTTCAATCACTATTCATACCCTGATCATCTACTACATTACAGAATATTTCTCTTTGCATCATTATTTCGCACTTATCACCAGTTTTCCTCACATTTCGATTCCTTTTAGACTATCAGCTTCGTGATAACTGGCAATTCAATCTCGTAAAAATTTATAAAAATTTCAATCATTTGCTTCTTCTTACACAAACGAAAACGACTTTCCCTACTTTCTCACTCTCTCCCTACTTAAAATGAAAACCTACTTGAATCGGTTGAATGAGGCGTTCAATATTACTTCTAACGTTTACTTTGTTGTCAAAAATAACTTGATCCAATTATATGTTTGCTTTAATCTTTACCTAGCATTATTTTCATAGATTAGACCTACTTTGGGAACTCTTTTAAAATCAAAACAGCCCACCTTACCGTTGTTGAGGTTTATGCTTAAAATTCCAGTGCTTAGCTAAAGGGTCACAACTAGACGATTGACTTCCAACAATAGGTGCGGCGGCAGAAATTTCGATGAGGATATAATTTTTGTAGTTTCAGTTTCCGCTGAACTCATTTGGATTTTTATTTTATCCGTTGATATATTACGCGATCTGCGATTATCTCTCGCCTTGGCTTCGTAACGTAATTAATTTGACGTTGATAATTTTTTTCTCCCGATTATCGGCTGAATTACTTCGGGCCGTGTTTATTTACGAGTGCTTCCGCGCGCACTCACTAGCCTTCTTGTGATTCTGCAAGAAAACTTCAGACCCGGGTTTACGCGAGTAGTCATGTGACTTTTAAATTTCACAAACAACACTTCACGCTTCAATTTGACCTTGTTATTGTTTCTCTATCAACGGTTACACGTTCCGCTTTCTTAACTTTCCGACCTCTTCGCTCGAGCTCTTAACCACAACTCTTCGGATGAGTATGCTTCTTCCTCACCTTCCAGGTTTCCTAACCGAACGTCATATTCTGAATGTTCCTCTTCTTCCTCCAGAATTTCGTCATCATCTTCTTCTTCATTATCATCTCCATTCTCTTTTTTTTCGCCTTCTTTGTTTTTAATCTTAAATTATTAATCCTAAACACTTTGAACTGATATAGTTCCCGACGTAGAAAAACGACGCATCCAATCAATACTGAATACGCTCGTCTAGAAACTTCTGTGTTATCTTGTAGTATTAATTATGTGTAGTTTACTTTTTTCATTACAATTGAGGTATTGCAAAAGCTTCCCATAGCTAGAATGCATCTACGCGCCGGTCACCTGCGCTCCCTACTTGGATTTAATCGTTTTAAAACTAACCTGCAACAGCCGGTTGCCGAGCGTGTATCCATTAAGAGCACGTATCGCCTTTGCAGCTTCATCATAAGTTGTCATCGACACGAATCCGTATCCTTTTTTTTTTGTTTTTGCACTCAAGTTTTCCACGCTGTTTTGCGAGGATTGAAACAGTTTTCCGGGACGAATCGACCGTGGAGCAAGTTCTGAGTACTGAACACGAACAGCTGTTAGCGCTACAAAATCGAAATATTACACAAATCTCCGAAAATTTAAAGAAACTTCGTGATTATACCTACATACGATCACTTCGTATTTGTGCACCGTTCGTTCTGTTTGATCCTGTTCTGTTTGATTCCTGCTGCGTCGCGGCCCTCCAAGATAGCCTCCTTCTGCGTCGCGGCCACTACTTCCACACTTCAATTCCATGTGGCTGTCAAATTCTATTGGCATCCGACGACAAAGTAGACGTGGGATGTGCACTGGTCGCAACCAACGTAAAATGACAAGCCACCTAGCAGCGAAGTGTGTTGGTAGTGGGCACCAGCGGCGTCGCATGATTCATTACAACCTTCTTATATTTTTTTGATACATCACGTGTATGGGGTATTTTTTTCCTCAATATATCTGACGTATTAAAACAAAAATTTATTCGACTGGCTTTCTGATTAGTTAGCTTAGCGGTGCATTCATTTTTGTTTAAAGTGAAATCGGAACAGATTCTTTCCTATTTGAAATAATATAATTTTTAATTATGCTGGTTCAATAATTTAGCTTCAATGAAATTGAACGTTTGGGAAGCACCACTTGATTTCATGACACTTCGTATTACGTACTCTTCTATTTAACCCGCCTTACGATGTTAATGTTATTGCAGAATTATTATTGACGCAATTTGGTGAAAAATATCTGCTTTCTAAAAATCAATGTTGATTAATAGTCCAGGAGTAGCTGGTCAATTTTAATTTCTCTTTTGAAAATATGAATCCACTAGGCCTTCTTTTGCGGCCATTGCTTATCCCCGCGGGATGAAGCAGCACGTTCGATAGAATTTTTTCAAACAGGAAAACTATAGTTAAAATTTCCACTTTTTATTCCATAGTTATTTGTTTTAGAATTTTATGAAATTAATTCTTATCAATACCTATTATAAATCCAGTTTTAGCTGATTCTTTCTAATGTCCTAGAAATAAAGTTGACAAACTAAAAAAAACGCTTCAATATTTATATTGGATTTAGAAATATTAATTTTTTTTTAAATTTAAAACAATTTGCAAATTCCGGCCGTATCGGCATTCTCCCATTCGCAACTTCAATTTGCTTCCGTAACATCTCCACCTTCTTTTAGGTTGGGCACATATACCTTTTTCTTTGTATATTAATTTGAATTAGCATTTAAACCTTTACCTATATTTTTATTTCACCATCAAATTAGTTCTACCCTCTTACCCTATTTCTAAATTACAAAGACAAAAAAATAAAAAAAATATTTTATCGTTCCCACTAACATCGTTTCATTAATTACTTCCCATTAACAATATTTCATTGGATACCTTTTCACTAACAAAACCTCATGCCTTTCTTCATACTCACTAATTTTATTCATTATCTCCCACTAACAAAATTTAATTTATTCTACTAACAAAAGTTCATTCTCGCTTCTCTACTAACGAATCTTCTTTCACTGCTCATTACGAAAGGTGCACAGTTGAAGTTGCTAAATGGATGAATGGGAGATCAATGAAAGGTGGCTCTCAACTGGAGGGTCCACTGGGACTCTGGGTTCAAGCTCCCCCGAGCGCCAGAATATTATTTTTCGATAGGCAACAGCAATTATTTCCATGCGTATGACGATTTGCATATAACCAAACTAAATCATGGTTATGTAATTCACCACAGATACAAAATGGAAAGTGTTGCATTTGTCGAGATGGAAAAGATGTGTGGGTAATGAAGTCGAAGTGTATTGAACTTCGGTTACGTTACCTGGATGCGGTAGTGGGAATTGAGAAAAAAAGGATCACGGGATTGGTCTTTTGAGTAGGGGAGTCTGAATTTGGCTTTCAAAGAGTAGTGAGTTTGTGCGGTGTCGAGAAAAGATTTTAATTTGGATTGCGGGCTGTAGTGATATGAATAGGTTAAACTGTCTGTGAAGGACTGCAGCGATGGTCTGTTGCCTCGGCGAGAGAGGATGGTGGTGTTCACCGAGGTTGACCTTGGGTGAGGATGCGTGATTGCGCAGTCAGGCTAGCATTGCGGTGTCGTGGGGCGGGTGTATTTCTCCAGCAAAAGGACCCACTTCAAAAAAAATTTGCATTCACGAATTAATAGATAAAATGCGGATCGACAAGTGTTGAGGCTGAGGTAACCTACTAAGGGTGGGAATTGCCAAATCACATAACAAACTGGGCTTGGCGAAAACAGATAAGACTTGGGAGTATTTCGTCTTTACTGAAGACACTAATGGTCCCAAATAAGAGTAGAGCATCCAGGTGGAAGCGGTGCCCTCTCGTACCACCCCTCTGGATAAAGATCCATTGTAGACATGACCAAATGTTTTTCATTTGAATGAAAAACTCTTGCGAACATAGTTTGCATGAACTTTTCCCTCAAATGGAAACCATCAACGTTGCAAATTTATATTATAGTATGATGAGCACCTGCAACGCCATAAGGAGGGGTAAACTCGACCGATGGTTATCTCATGAGTGGAGGGGCCAGCCAACGGGGTGGGTCCCATACCTGGTCAAGTTTTGCTACGAAATGGAGAGACCGAGTTGTTTAGGTTTTTAGAAATATATTTGTTCAAAAATTTTATTTAACAAATTTTTGTTGGTTTGTTTAAACATAAATAAATATTAGGTTTTTGTCTTTTTAATTCATATATATATTGCTACATGTACAAATAATTACATGTAGAAATAATTCTGCGAGCTACTGTCGCAATTGTTTTCATCATCATTAAGAACGTCAATAAATGAATTTACTCGAACCCACGAGTAAATTCAACAAGCATAATCAACATCTGCAAGTGACGTCACTCCATTTGCTCGAACCTACCAGGTACCTCTCGGTAGAACATTCGCCAATGTGCGAGAAATGGGTGAATACGTAGAGACCCTATATAAAGGCGAGCTGAATGAATGGGGGGATCATCATTCATTCGACCGCGAGAAGAACTGCGATTGTGTGTGGGAAGCGATATTCTCCGAGTAGTAGGAAAGTGTGTTTCGTAATAGTGAAGTAATTTAGAAGACAATTGCGATAATAAATTTATGGACAAGTGTCAGATAATTTTAATAGTGACAATTAAAATTAGTGAAAGTGTTAACTGATTATTGTGCATTTTATTTAATTGAATAAACTCTTTTAACTTAAATTAAAAGACATTGCGTTTTCACTTTCCCGGAACGTTAAAATTATAGGCCCCGAACCAATAACACGCGACAGTGGTGTCAAGAAGTGCGAAAGAAAAATTTTGAAAGTGAATATTTGAACAATTTTATAGTGCACAATAGGAAAATTTAAAGAAACATTAAAAAATGCCACGAAGCTTAAACTTAAAAATTAATGAATTGACCATGTCGGAGCTTAAGGAAGAGTTGGAACAGCGAAACCTGGCTACGCAAGGTACAAAGGCCACAATGATTGCACGCTTGCGTGACGCAATTGAATCGGAAGGCGCGTATCTGGATTCGGGTGAGCCCGCAGATGTAGAAGAAGGCGCAGAAGGTGGTGAAGCAGAAACAAAAAAACCAAAGGAACCAGAAAACGCGCTGATGCAAATGTTAATGCTGATGCAGCAGGAGCAGCGACAACAGTCATCCAATTTAACTGCGAAGCTCAATGAACAGTCGTCCAATTTAACCACGAAGCTAGATGAGCAATCAGCGAAGTTAAATGAACAATCAGCGAAGCTTAATGAACAATCAGCGAAGCTTAATGAACAATCAGTGAAGCTGGATCAACAAGCGATCGAAATCAAGGCAGACATCGCTCAGAAGCTGGAAAAACAGTCAACCGAAATAAAAGCGGAGCTCAGTAGTCTCAACAGCCAAATTAAATGCGTCGAGGAGAAGGTATACCAGGTCGAGGAGAGAATCAACCTTGAGATCAGCCAGGTAAACCATGAGATGGAAAAAGTGAAAAAGGACTTGGAAGCAGCGAAGGCAGTAATAACCGCCTCACCAGCCCCAATTATAACCGCAGCGCAAAGCTCATCTAGAAATGTGCAAGCACCAATATTCGATGGGCAAACGGTCTGGACTATTTCCAAAACCCAGTTGGAAGCAGCCGCTCGCATAAATCACTGGAATGAGCAGGAACGAGCAACTGCATTGATTCTTGCTCTAAGAGGCCCAGCTGCCGAGCTTTTGCAGACGATCCCCGTTGAATTGCACTCAAACCTGAATGCTATAATGAATGCGCTCGACATGAGTTATGGAGACGATCATCTGAAGCAGATTTATCGGTCACAGCTAAGGCATCGAATGCAGAAGTCTGGTGAAACCCTACAGCAGCTAGCCCAAGACATTGAGCGACTGGCACTTTTGGCTTATCCAGCCTACGACCCAGAACATCGAGATGATGCAGCGACAGAAGCATTCATCAGCGCACTAAAGGACCCGGAATCGCAACAAGCTGTGCGGTTAGCTCAAAAGCAAACGGTTAAGGACGCACTGGCTTATAGTCTGAACTTTGAGGCAGCGAAAAATGTGACTCGTACCACTGCGCGGGTTTGTGAGGTAGTGACAGACGAGTGCAGGTGTGAGCGCGTGGAAATTGAGCGAGACCGGCATGTAAATGGTGCGCCTAGATGCTGGAATTGCGGAGAGAAGGGGCACCTGCAAAGAGACTGCAAGAAGCGAAGAAAACCGAGCTATTGTCCAGGGTGTGCAGCTAGAAGGAGATCCAGACCGAGTCAGGAGCCCAGAATGGAAGCCCTTCAAACAGAGGGGTCGGGACACATGTAAGAGCCAACTTCGTGGGGCAGAGGTTGGCTAGGAGGATCGACGTCCCCAGCACCACCATCACCGTGTCAAGATGACATTGTGGAGAAGCGGACTTATGCCTTCCGGGTCAAGCTGACGGAGAACACTGCACCATAACAATCGACACTGGTGCAACCCGATCGATTATCCGACCAGACCTAGTTAGACAGCAACAACTACTTCATAAGGGCAGGATTTTCTCACTACGGACAGCTACGGGAGAAACTGCACCTGCCCATGGAGAGGTCAACCTCCAGATACAGTTGGGAGACCTTGTGTTCCGACATAATTTTCTGGTCGCGAACATTATGGATGACTGCATTCTCGGAATGGATTTTCTGCGACCACATGGAATCACGTTGGATTTGGGCAAACGTGTATTGAAATGGCAGAATGTAGAAGTACTGATGGAGGATCCCAGCGTCCGAATTCCCAAGATGAATGTAGTGGTATGTACTGACACTGATGTACCGAATTCTTCCGAAAGCATTGTATGGGCCAAGCTTGATGGTGATTCTGGAGTCCACCGATCTTATCTGATAGAGCCAACGACGACGTCTGCATTACGCAGTTTGATTGTAGGACGATGCCTTGCAAGATCTTTAAGGAACGGATATGTGCCGGTTAGAGTCCTTAACACCGCAGACTCAACTACGAGCATCAAAGCGGGAGAAGTCATCGGCAGCTGCCAGCCTGTTTCCACCATCACCTCTTTGGAAGCTACTCACGACCATCATTGGAAAAGGAGGCAAGACACAGACAAAGCCCGGGAATCCACGTCTGCAATATTGAAGCAGGTCAAATTGCCAGTGCAGCTATTCAAACGAGCCTCTCATCTGGTCACCAAGTACAGTGACATCTTCTCCACAAGCCCGGATGACCAAGGCCGAACGAGTATGGTAACTCACGTCATAGATACACAGGGAGCCAAGCCGATTCGACAAGCACCGAGACGTCTCCCTATAGCCAAACAAGGAGAAGTGAGCGCGCTGATCTCGGACATGGAAAAACAAGGCGGACCATGCATCACTGAGATGGTTGCTCAACTTCAAAAACCCCGAGGGACAAGTTGCGAGATGGATCGAAAGATTGCAGTCATACGACTACGAAATTGTTCATCGGAAGGGCGGAGTTCATGGAAACGCTGACGCCCTATCCCGCCGTCCATGTCCAGCTAACTGCAAGCATTGCCGACGGATTGAGGAAAAGGAACCGCTCGTTGATCTGCGATTGATAACGGCGGAATTCGATGAAGGTTGGTCATCGGAGGAGATTCGAAACGCCCAGTTAGCCGATGAAGACATCGGACCATTGCTCGTATGGAAGGAGACGACTGGGTGACCTGAGTGGAAAGGCGTTTCAATGCATGGCGCAACCCTGAAAAGCTATTGGGCACAATGGAACTCCCTTCAGGTGGAGGGTGGCGTACTCAACCGGAAATGGGAAACGGCGGATGGTAGCTCCTATAGGATGCAAACTATACTTCCCGAAAGCCGAATCCACGATGTGGTTAAGGAAATGCATGAAGGGTCCTCGGGAGGCCACCTTGGTGTTAACAAGACCTTAGCGAAATTGCGGGAACGGTTCTACTGGCTCCACGCTCGAGAAGACGTAGAGGACTGGTGTCGCAGATGCACAATTTGCGCTTCCGTCAAAGGCCCAAAGCGACGACTGAGAGGACAAATGCAAACCTATAACGTAGGCGTGCCATTCGAAAGGATTGCTGTTGACATCGCAGGTCCCTTTCCTGAATCCGATTGGGAAAATCGATATACGCTGGTTGTAGCCGATTATTTCAGCAAGTGGCCCGAGGTCTACCCCATTCCCAACCAGGAAGCGACTACCGTAGCTGAGCAGCTAGTGTTAAATTGGGTCAGTAGGTACGGCGTACCTTGCGAATTACATTCGGATCAAGGCCGAAACTTTGAGTCACTAGTTTTTGGCGAAATGTGCGAGCTGCTGGGAATACGGAAAACGAGGACAACACCGCTGCATCCCCAATCCGATGGAATGGTCGAACGTTTCAACGGCACGCTCAATAAACACCTTGCCAAGATGGTTGACGAGAACCAAAGGGACTGGGACCATGCATCGACGGGCCAAGCCCCAGCCAAAGTCATTTTTGGAAAGGCTATTCGTCTGCCAGCCGATAAAAAGTTCGGAACACCCCCTGAGGAACCCCAAACGGTCTCGGAGTACGCAAGTGATCTAAGACAACGGTTGAACCAGATACATCGGACAGTGCGGAAACACCTCGAATCGGCTACTGACCGCATGAAGACCAGGTATGATTTAAAGGCTAATTCTACTGGCTTCCAGCAAGATGACTTGGTGTGGCTTTATAACCCGCAACGGCGAAAGGGTAGGTCTCCAAAGTGGCAGCATAATTGGGAGGGACCATACCGAGTTACAAAGCGAATCAACGACGTCGTATACCGAATACAGGAACATCGTAAGCCGAGAGCTAAAATGAAAACCGTGCATCTGGACCGTCTTGCCCCATATTACACCCAGGGAGAATTGACTACAAATAGCGACACATCTTTTCGGGGCGAAAAGAACTGTGATGGGGGCAGTGTTACATGTACAAATAATTAAATGTACAAATAATTCTGCGAGCTACTGTCGCAATTGTTTTCATCATCATTAAGAACGTCAATAAATGAATTTACTCGAACCCACGAGTAAATTCAACAAGCATAATCAACATCTGCAAGTGACGTCACTCCATTTGCTCGAACCTACCAGGTACCTCTCGGTAGAACATTCGCCAATGTGCGAGAAATGGGTGAATACGTAGAGACCCTATATAAAGGCGAGCTGAATGAATGGGGGGATCATCATTCATTCGACCGCGAGAAGAACTGCGATTGTGTGTGGGAAGCGATATTCTCCGAGTAGTAGGAAAGTGTGTTTCGTAATAGTGAAGTAATTTAGAAGACAATTGCGATAATAAATTTATGGACAAGTGTCAGATAATTTTAATAGTGACAATTAAAATTAGTGAAAGTGTTAACTGATTATTGTGCATTTTATTTAATTGAATAAACTCTTTTAACTTAAATTAAAAGACATTGCGTTTTCACTTTCCCGGAACGTTAAAATTATAGGCCCCGAACCAATAACACGCGACAGTGGTGTCAAGAAGTGCGAAAGAAAAATTTTGAAAGTGAATATTTGAACAATTTTATAGTGCACAATAGGAAAATTTAAAGAAACATTAAAAAATGCCACGAAGCTTAAACTTAAAAATTAATGAATTGACCATGTCGGAGCTTAAGGAAGAGTTGGAACAGCGAAACCTGGCTACGCAAGGTACAAAGGCCACAATGATTGCACGCTTGCGTGACGCAATTGAATCGGAAGGCGCGTATCTGGATTCGGGTGAGCCCGCAGATGTAGAAGAAGGCGCAGAAGGTGGTGAAGCAGAAACAAAAAAACCAAAGGAACCAGAAAACGCGCTGATGCAAATGTTAATGCTGATGCAGCAGGAGCAGCGACAACAGTCATCCAATTTAACTGCGAAGCTCAATGAACAGTCGTCCAATTTAACCACGAAGCTAGATGAGCAATCAGCGAAGTTAAATGAACAATCAGCGAAGCTTAATGAACAATCAGCGAAGCTTAATGAACAATCAGTGAAGCTGGATCAACAAGCGATCGAAATCAAGGCAGACATCGCTCAGAAGCTGGAAAAACAGTCAACCGAAATAAAAGCGGAGCTCAGTAGTCTCAACAGCCAAATTAAATGCGTCGAGGAGAAGGTATACCAGGTCGAGGAGAGAATCAACCTTGAGATCAGCCAGGTAAACCATGAGATGGAAAAAGTGAAAAAGGACTTGGAAGCAGCGAAGGCAGTAATAACCGCCTCACCAGCCCCAATTATAACCGCAGCGCAAAGCTCATCTAGAAATGTGCAAGCACCAATATTCGATGGGCAAACGGTCTGGACTATTTCCAAAACCCAGTTGGAAGCAGCCGCTCGCATAAATCACTGGAATGAGCAGGAACGAGCAACTGCATTGATTCTTGCTCTAAGAGGCCCAGCTGCCGAGCTTTTGCAGACGATCCCCGTTGAATTGCACTCAAACCTGAATGCTATAATGAATGCGCTCGACATGAGTTATGGAGACGATCATCTGAAGCAGATTTATCGGTCACAGCTAAGGCATCGAATGCAGAAGTCTGGTGAAACCCTACAGCAGCTAGCCCAAGACATTGAGCGACTGGCACTTTTGGCTTATCCAGCCTACGACCCAGAACATCGAGATGATGCAGCGACAGAAGCATTCATCAGCGCACTAAAGGACCCGGAATCGCAACAAGCTGTGCGGTTAGCTCAAAAGCAAACGGTTAAGGACGCACTGGCTTATAGTCTGAACTTTGAGGCAGCGAAAAATGTGACTCGTACCACTGCGCGGGTTTGTGAGGTAGTGACAGACGAGTGCAGGTGTGAGCGCGTGGAAATTGAGCGAGACCGGCATGTAAATGGTGCGCCTAGATGCTGGAATTGCGGAGAGAAGGGGCACCTGCAAAGAGACTGCAAGAAGCGAAGAAAACCGAGCTATTGTCCAGGGTGTGCAGCTAGAAGGAGATCCAGACCGAGTCAGGAGCCCAGAATGGAAGCCCTTCAAACAGAGGGGTCGGGACACATGTAAGAGCCAACTTCGTGGGGCAGAGGTTGGCTAGGAGGATCGACGTCCCCAGCACCACCATCACCGTGTCAAGATGACATTGTGGAGAAGCGGACTTATGCCTTCCGGGTCAAGCTGACGGAGAACACTGCACCATAACAATCGACACTGGTGCAACCCGATCGATTATCCGACCAGACCTAGTTAGACAGCAACAACTACTTCATAAGGGCAGGATTTTCTCACTACGGACAGCTACGGGAGAAACTGCACCTGCCCATGGAGAGGTCAACCTCCAGATACAGTTGGGAGACCTTGTGTTCCGACATAATTTTCTGGTCGCGAACATTATGGATGACTGCATTCTCGGAATGGATTTTCTGCGACCACATGGAATCACGTTGGATTTGGGCAAACGTGTATTGAAATGGCAGAATGTAGAAGTACTGATGGAGGATCCCAGCGTCCGAATTCCCAAGATGAATGTAGTGGTATGTACTGACACTGATGTACCGAATTCTTCCGAAAGCATTGTATGGGCCAAGCTTGATGGTGATTCTGGAGTCCACCGATCTTATCTGATAGAGCCAACGACGACGTCTGCATTACGCAGTTTGATTGTAGGACGATGCCTTGCAAGATCTTTAAGGAACGGATATGTGCCGGTTAGAGTCCTTAACACCGCAGACTCAACTACGAGCATCAAAGCGGGAGAAGTCATCGGCAGCTGCCAGCCTGTTTCCACCATCACCTCTTTGGAAGCTACTCACGACCATCATTGGAAAAGGAGGCAAGACACAGACAAAGCCCGGGAATCCACGTCTGCAATATTGAAGCAGGTCAAATTGCCAGTGCAGCTATTCAAACGAGCCTCTCATCTGGTCACCAAGTACAGTGACATCTTCTCCACAAGCCCGGATGACCAAGGCCGAACGAGTATGGTAACTCACGTCATAGATACACAGGGAGCCAAGCCGATTCGACAAGCACCGAGACGTCTCCCTATAGCCAAACAAGGAGAAGTGAGCGCGCTGATCTCGGACATGGAAAAACAAGGCGGACCATGCATCACTGAGATGGTTGCTCAACTTCAAAAACCCCGAGGGACAAGTTGCGAGATGGATCGAAAGATTGCAGTCATACGACTACGAAATTGTTCATCGGAAGGGCGGAGTTCATGGAAATGCTGACGCCCTATCCCGCCGTCCATGTCCAGCTAACTGCAAGCATTGCCGACGGATTGAGGAAAAGGAACCGCTCGTTGATCTGCGATTGATAACGGCGGAATTCGATGAAGGTTGGTCATCGGAGGAGATTCGAAACGCCCAGTTAGCCGATGAAGACATCGGACCATTGCTCGTATGGAAGGAGACGACTGGGTGACCTGAGTGGAAAGGCGTTTCAATGCATGGCGCAACCCTGAAAAGCTATTGGGCACAATGGAACTCCCTTCAGGTGGAGGGTGGCGTACTCAACCGGAAATAGGAAACGGCGGATGGTAGCTCCTATAGGATGCAAACTATACTTCCCGAAAGCCGAATCCACGATGTGGTTAAGGAAATGCATGAAGGGTCCTCGGGAGGCCACCTTGGTGTTAACAAGACCTTAGCGAAATTGCGGGAACGGTTCTACTGGCTCCACGCTCGAGAAGACGTAGAGGACTGGTGTCGCAGATGCACAATTTGCGCTTCCGTCAAAGGCCCAAAGCGACGACTGAGAGGACAAATGCAAACCTATAACGTAGGCGTGCCATTCGAAAGGATTGCTGTTGACATCGCAGGTCCCTTTCCTGAATCCGATTGGGAAAATCGATATACGCTGGTTGTAGCCGATTATTTCAGCAAGTGGCCCGAGGTCTACCCCATTCCCAACCAGGAAGCGACTACCGTAGCTGAGCAGCTAGTGTTAAATTGGGTCAGTAGGTACGGCGTACCTTGCGAATTACATTCGGATCAAGGCCGAAACTTTGAGTCACTAGTTTTTGGCGAAATGTGCGAGCTGCTGGGAATACGGAAAACGAGGACAACACCGCTGCATCCCCAATCCGATGGAATGGTCGAACGTTTCAACGGCACGCTCAATAAACACCTTGCCAAGATGGTTGACGAGAACCAAAGGGACTGGGACCATGCATCGACGGGCCAAGCCCCAGCCAAAGTCATTTTTGGAAAGGCTATTCGTCTGCCAGCCGATAAAAAGTTCGGAACACCCCCTGAGGAACCCCAAACGGTCTCGGAGTACGCAAGTGATCTAAGACAACGGTTGAACCAGATACATCGGACAGTGCGGAAACACCTCGAATCGGCTACTGACCGCATGAAGACCAGGTATGATTTAAAGGCTAATTCTACTGGCTTCCAGCAAGATGACTTGGTGTGGCTTTATAACCCGCAACGGCGAAAGGGTAGGTCTCCAAAGTGGCAGCATAATTGGGAGGGACCATACCGAGTTACAAAGCGAATCAACGACGTCGTATACCGAATACAGGAACATCGTAAGCCGAGAGCTAAAATGAAAACCGTGCATCTGGACCGTCTTGCCCCATATTACACCCAGGGAGAATTGACTACAAATAGCGACACATCTTTTCGGGGCGAAAAGAACTGTGATGGGGGCAGTGTTACATGTACAAATAATTAAATGTACAAATAATTCTGCGAGCTACTGTCGCAATTGTTTTCATCATCATTAAGAACGTCAATAAATGAATTTACTCGAACCCACGAGTAAATTCAACAAGCATAATCAACATCTGCAAGTGACGTCACTCCATTTGCTCGAACCTACCAGGTACCTCTCGGTAGAACATTCGCCAATGTGCGAGAAATGGGTGAATACGTAGAGACCCTATATAAAGGCGAGCTGAATGAATGGGGGGATCATCATTCATTCGACCGCGAGAAGAACTGCGATTGTGTGTGGGAAGCGATATTCTCCGAGTAGTAGGAAAGTGTGTTTCGTAATAGTGAAGTAATTTAGAAGACAATTGCGATAATAAATTTATGGACAAGTGTCAGATAATTTTAATAGTGACAATTAAAATTAGTGAAAGTGTTAACTGATTATTGTGCATTTTATTTAATTGAATAAACTCTTTTAACTTAAATTAAAAGACATTGCGTTTTCACTTTCCCGGAACGTTAAAATTATAGGCCGCGAACCAATAACACGCGACAATATATATATATATATATATATATATATATATATATATATATATATATATATATATATATATATATATATATTTATATATATATATATATATATATATATATATATATATATATATATATATTTATATATATTTATGTATATATATATATATATATATATATATATATATATATATATATATATATATATATATTGAATTAGTTTAACTCTTTATTCTAATTTTACTTTTCTAAATAGATATATATGTCAATTTTTTAAAATTCAAATGCATATTTAACTTTATATTTGGGTACTCTCGTGAATGATTTGAAACGATTTATAATGAATAATATAATTTCCACGAATTTGAATTGTATTTGTATAAAATTAAGAGAGGCTACTCCTTGACGAGCGCTTGCAGATGAGGTGGGCACGGCCGGCAGTTCATATAATTAATCTGAAAATCTCTTTTTCCGAAAAGTTAGACTTATCGTTTTGTTTTTATAAAAATTTGAATTACACTTCTATTGAACTTTATATGTAAGTATTTTTGTTACTTATATATTTAGAAAAAGGATTAGCGGTATTTGTTGCTGAGAAATTGACCGAATTTTTGAAAATTGTTTAGCATAAATAGCATATGCTTATTGCTTTTTAGTTTGATAAGATCATTCGTCAGCCTCTGCCGTTTCTCTTCGAACTGTAAAATTTCTCTAGCGTTACCATCGACTACAAATACGCTTGGTATTTTCCTCTCAGCTCCATCAACATAATCAATCACTGGAGTACAAATTTCCCATATCTTTACAAAAATGTGTTCACTTAGTGTCTTTCTTTCAGGTTGTTTTAATTGTTGATGAAGACAACGACGATGGTGTCGAAGACACAGCTAATAACTGCTCTGATCCAGGCATACCCCAACGATTCATATCCTCATTTTCATTTTGCACATTCCATTATTATGTTGGATGGAAGTATTTTCAATAAAACAAATGAATCCAAAAACTGAAGTTAAACATTTTAAATTGTGGGTCCAATTTATTTTGCTCCTATGAGCAAAAAGTATTTGAACAGAAAATCGCCAGTTTCCAAAATTTCTTTTCTTAAGGATAATAAAGATCAAAATATTTTTTATCATTCACCGTGCAAGCAGAATTATATTGATGATGACAGTTCTCCTATCCGAATGTTTGTGAGCAAGATATATCATAGCTAATCTTGGCCAACGTCAGGAGTTGATGAAGAATTATTTACATAAAGTTAGTTTTCACTGTTTCATTTAATCGAGTTTGTATTTAAGCACACAGAGAAAGATGTCTGTATCCGTGAATAAACCCCTGAAAAGAAAATACAATCAAACTCCTAATGAACTGCACCGACACTTGCGATGTGGAAGCTAGTCAACAATTTTCGAAACCCATTTGAAGAGTAATGAGCATAAAAAAATGCAGCCCAAATCAAAAGTGGTGATCAAGGAAAAGTGGAGAAAATTTCACTAGCGTTTGCTACTCGAATAGCAACGTACCAAAATAATAACTAAAATGAGAAATTAAGCATTGAAAACAGGTCCTCTGCTTACAGGTTAACATAAATAAGTACACACCCTTGCATGGAGGAGCTTCTAAAATTTATCAGCAATTAAATTCCTTATCTGAGAAAATCGCTAAACAGGATTCTAAAATTAACTTTGTTTTTCAGCGTTTAGGGCTCTCAAATGCCTCAAAATAAGTTGTCATCCAGTCATATTCCGATGGATAGGATTCGTCTCATCTCGACCAACGTCAACTCCATTGTGAGTCTACAGCAACGTGACTGTCTCTTGGAGCTCCTTGTCAAACAAAAGCCCGACATCATGCTTCCTACTGAAACCCAACTCATATCATGGCACTCCATGACAATCAAGGGATTTTGAATTCGTAAGAAGCGATAGGGTAATAGATGATGGGGGAGGTGGCACGGGGATATTGGTTCGAAAAACCTATTGTTTCCAAAATATTGAAAAAGTCGAATTCAAAAGCTTTGAATCTCTTGGAGTGTCCGTTATCAAAATCTCACTGCCAGGTGGAGATAAGCTCTTCGTTATCTCTGCCCATGCGACTGGTCGAAATGCTCTCAAGTTCAAGGAGGAGCTCAATTCCTTGTTTGAAATACTCGAATTGAACAGGCTACTTGCTGGTGACCTGAATACCAAGCATACATCATGGCTGAACGCCACCAATAATCCCAGAGGTGTATTCTTATAATCGTGGATAACAGAGAACCAAATTGAATACAGGTGCAATCTATATAGGTCGGAGTCCCCAACATACCCTAGGGCAAATTCATATTTGGGCCTTTGCAGTGCTGACGCAAGACTTGAATTCTGGTTTAATAATCCTCAACGGAAACTGCAGGTGCTTCCTTGTGATAGCGATCATAACCCACTCGTAATGGAAATCAATCATCAAAGGGATGATCTCTGCCTCATTCCTGTTCAATATGAAAATTATCTGTTGAATTTCAAAAAAACAGACTGGGAAAAGTTTCAAAAGAAGTTTAATCGGGATTACCAGAAGCAATGTCCCCCTTCTGATGATGGCAACGCTTGCTTAATGGTTCCAAATGATCATCCCTTATCTCTCCAAATGAGATCATTCCTTATCTCTTCCTCATTTCAGTTCAACAAGAAAATCATCGATTGAATTTCGAAAAAAAAACACACTGTGGAACGTTTCAAAAGTAGTTTAATCGGGTTTAAATTAGAAAGTCGCGGTTGCCTTCAGGTTTTCGTAAGTAAGTTGCTGGAAGCTGTAAAATGAATATTAAGGATCTTGAAGGTGAGCAAGCCCATGCAATTGTCGGATGAGGAAGAAGAAGAGTTTTTAAATGTAGTATCTTGCCATATTTATGGTGAAAAGTTTGACTCAGAAACGTGAAGAGTATGGGATCATTGTCATTTGACAGGAATCTTTAGAGGTACAGCTTGCAACAAACTTTATATTCTATATAGGGTTCCCAATTTCATATAAATAGTCTTCTATAATCTTAGTGGATTTGATGCTCATTTCATATATCAGGACTTTGGAATAGAGCCTGATAACATTGAAGTTATTCATAAAAATAAGGAAAAATACATTAGATTTTTCAAATACATGAGGGTTGATGATGAAACAATATTAAGATTTATTGCTTCCTATCGTTTTATGGGCTGTAGTTTAGATAAGCTAGCTAAGAACTTATGTTCGGATAAATTTCTCGAGACTAAAAGTTATCATTCAGACGATAGTTTGTTCAACCTTGCGATAAGAAAGATGGTTTTCTCATACGAGTATATAGATTCCTTCACCAAACTTGATTAAACATGCTTGCCTACCAAATCATATTTTTGAAGTACACTACAAAATAGCGGTATCAGTGATGAAGAGTATAAGCATGCCCAAAATGTTTGGGAAAAACTAAATTGTCAACACTGGGCCAGTACTCAGATGTTTGTTTAATAAAAGACGTGCTCCTGTTAACAGATATATTTGAAGAGCTTAGAAATATATGCCAGAAAATCTATGGACTGAACTTAGCTCATTATTTTAGGGCCCCTTCACTCAGCTGGGATAACATGCTCAAAAGCACTAAAGTTGAGCTCAGATTGCTAACATGATATAGATATGTACAACTTCGTGAAGCAGGGAATTAGAGGAGGACTCTGTCAATGCACTAAAAGATATTCAAGCAATAAATATATAACTTCGTACAGACCAGATCTTGGAAGTAACTGTATTCTGTATATTGATGCAAATAACCTATACAGTTTGACACTGAGTCAACATTAACCCATCAATGGTTTTCGCTGGCTAAGCAATGAGGAAATCCAATGTTTAGATGTTCTGAATGTTGAGGACAATGCATACAAAGGGTTAATTTTATCCGTCGATTTAGATTATCCAGAAGACCTCCATGAGCTACGCAATGATCTTCCATTTTGCTTTGAAAGTCAGATCACTCCTCTTGAAACCCCTAATCGTAAAAACCTGATCATAACCGAATTAAGTAAACGTAATTATATTACACACAATCGAAATTTAAAACAGTGTTTACGTGCAGGGCTAAAATTAGTCACCGTACAATAAAGTTTAGTCAATCACCATGGTTAAAAAAATATATAGACTACAATACTGACATGTGTACTAAGACAACAAATAGTTTTGAAAAAGATTTCTACAAATTGACGAATAACAGTGTATTTGGAAAAACCATGGAAAATGTGGATAATTATGTAAATTTTAAGGTCTCAACCCATTGGGAAAAAGTCGGGAAAACGAAAGGAACTCATTACTACATTAGTTGACGTAATTTTTATGGCTGTAAAATAATTAACTGATTATTTAGCGCTTATTCAAATGGATAGAATCAATATTAACTACGAGTATGATAAGCCAATTTATATCGGCATGGCAATACTTGAGGTATCAAAAACTTTAATATTTTATCAAAAATAAGTACAATAGTCGGGCACAAATTTTATACATTGATACAGACTCTTTTACTATAATGTAGAAACTGAAGACATTTGTGATGATATTAAGAATAATATAAATTTATTTGATACCAGTGATTACCCTAAAAATACGTGATGTATATAATATTCCTCGTGTGAATTAAAAAGTATTGGGTAAATTCAAAGGTAAAAGCCCCATAGATCCCATAGCAGAGTTTATTGGAACAAAAGCACAGCCTTATTATATTGTTATGGATAAATCATGCATAAAAAAATTAAAGGCATCAAAAAATCTGTTATAAATAATGAAATTGAGCCATCAGACTTTATGAAATGTGAAAGTTAAATTGTTTAATAAAATGTATACATTTAGATCTGATAAGTACCTTATTTATACTCGATTAATCAATAACATATGATAATCCTTTCGGGAAATGATGATAAGCACTTCCTAATTCCAGACTCCTATGAAAATTTAGCTTAGGGCAATCATATGATAAATTCATAGTTTTTGTTCATAAGAAAACACACAATATATTATGATTTAAGACATTTTGTTATAATATATTTGTTAAAATAAATCATTTCTGTTGGCACATGAATTATGATCTTTTGAAAATTATAACCATTTAACAAAGATTTTGTCACCTTTTGTCTTCAATACCTTGTCGACCAGGAAATCCGTTGAATATTTGGTCCTACCCAGTTCCTAGTGGACTGTTTTGCTGTCTAGCCTAGACGCTCGTATTAGTAATCTATTCAGCTAGTATGCTATCAGTTGAGCTATCCATTTAGCTTATAAAGCCATCTTCTTAGCAGATGCGCTATCTGATAAGCTGATATGCTATCTGTTGGGCTATCCATTTAGTTGATAAATCCGTCTGTTTAGCTGGTAAGCTGTCTATGCAGCTGTCTTCTTAGCCGATGCCCTATATATTTCAATGATATACTGTCTGTTGAGCAAATTATTTAGCTGATAAAGCCGTCTGTTTATCTGATAAGCTGTCTTTTTGGCTGATACCCTGTCTGTTTAGCTGATATGCTGTCTGTTAAGCTTATCGTTTAGCTGATAAAGCCGTATGTTTAGCTTGTAAGTTGTCTATGCTGCTGTCTGTTTAGCTGATATGCTGTCCCTTGAGATTTCTATGTAACTGATTTCAATTGATAAGCTGAACGTTTGACCCAACATGCTATCTTTCATTCGGTAAGTTTATTTGTTGCTTGGTTGGTATTTATTTATAAGAAAATTCTGTTTACTTTCCATACAGTTACAGTATGCATTTTGCGCCTTGCTTTGAAAGTTATATGCTCGTTACCATTTACTTTAACCTTAATTATTACCAAGACTATATCTTCACTTTCTTTAAAGTTATTCGAAGGCATACATGGGTTAGACAAGAATATTCCAAATGCTCGAAAATCGTATGATCCCTTTGATCAACCATTTTAATCATTTTGTAAAGAACAAACTTTTTGAATAAATCTCTGCTTCATGCAGACTAATGACATAGCTTAAACATGAATTAATTCAGCCCATTGGTTAGTTGAGGTATTAAGGGCGTATAATGGAGTTTATTAAGTATATTGAACCATCTTGGTGATCTCAGATTGATCAACCCTTTTGAATTATGTGAGATATGCAGGACGATGAGTATGTTATAACCAGAATAATTTTTTCCCTATCATTAACAATTGAGTAAAGTTTTGGTACCCCCCACCGACTAAAAATCTGGCATTGATCCATATTCAAAAGAGTGTTGAATAGTTTTGATGACTAAAGGCTGCATCATTACTCGCAACTTGTGAAATGATTAAACATGCATGGGCAAATGTCTGATATTTACATTTTAATAGCTATCAAATCTCAATGTATTAGTATCATATGATCCACTGATCTCTTTATAATATGGAGGGTTATCCAAAATCGCTGATCAATTGATCCGTCTGCATTTGGAGCAGTCAACTACTTGTGGCTAGCTGGTGGGAGCTATCAGCCTACTTCGGCAGAATGCGAACGTTTGTATGACGTAATACGCTCTACATTTCATATGAAAATTGTACAAATCACATTTCTTGCATGCTAAAAATTCACCTCGAACTGTCCACTGTTTAGACCATTTCCATCAGCCATATGAAACACACGTTTAACTCCTTTCACTGACAGCTAGTGTGAGGAACTAACCAAGTTCCTATTCTTTTGACTCTGAACAGGATAAAACATGAACCGATGTATGACCTGAAACGAAATTCATTTCAGAACTAGCGCTACGATGTTCTTCGCGGACTATCTATATTTCGCAATTGAAATCCTCCTCGAACCACCGCAAATTTTCGTCAGGACTTCCATGCATCTCCATATATGGCTATATAAACTCGAAGACGGAGTCAGCCTGCATGTGTTCATGAATGCCGTTGTAGGGCTTCTGGGTAGATGACTAGTTTAGTTTAGTAAGGCCAGAGCATATATACTAAATAGCACTGGCACTGTGAACAATTTTCCATGCTAACTGTAAACAGCCCACAACATAAAATATTAAATGTATTTGCGAGAGTTAAATGTATGTATACTCAGAAAAACATATGTAGTTGAAAATTTGGTGAGAACGTGGTAGAATAAGATAGCATGACGAAATTTTGAAATTTCTAAGCGTGTACACGAGATAAAAGACCATCCTTAATTATGATTGGTTCATTCCAACTTAACGAACATCAAAATTACTCACGACAATTATGACGATTCTTTTGACAGTTTGAGAAATGTCAGTTGTGAAGAAGTGACTTTCGCGAGTGCAAATCATAAATAAATTTTCTAATTCAGTGTTTACCGGGTTAAATCCTTACTATATAATTATCAAAATGAGTTCCGCGTAGTTGATTTAGTGAATACTAGAGAGAAAAAATGAATTGTGCGTCAAAAGTGATAGCGAGGATCGATTTCCTCTTCGGAAAGTTGCAAATTCTACGTTGAAAAGTTTGTGTAATTTATAGAGTTTCAGGAATCAAATTGAGAGTAATCGTATTTATTTTCGTGATGGCCTATTTGTATTGAATAGTTAGGCCATTATGGAAACGGATGCAATCAACTCTTAATAACAGCAAACATCTAGTTTAATTGAAGTGAATCTAGTGAATATTTGACCTTGGCCGATTAACTTTCCGCAAAGTTGTGGCGCAAAAAGTCATTTAATTATTGTGTTTCAGGAATTAAGAGTGACTGTATTTATTTCCGTCATGTCCTATTGCATTAAATAGTTAGGGCATTTTGGAAATGTGTGCAATCACCTCTTGAAATCATCAATCTAAATGATTTTGTCCTTGTGTAGTGATTGAAGTGAATGCTTTTGAGAACAAAAAGAGTTATGTGGTAAAAGTGGTAGTGAAGACCTTTCCACAAAGTTACAAACACGGGAGTGAAAAGTTGCGTTTAAATAATAATTGTTTTTTAGGGTTCCCACGATTGAGAGTAATCGTATTTATCTCCGTGATGGCCTATTCGTATTAAATAGTTAGGGCATTGTGGAAATGGGTGCGATTAACTCTTAATAGCAACTATCGAGCATTAATTCATATACATATTTTAAAATGGATCTTGTGAATATTTGACCTTTACCGATTAGTCATATCAAAGTGTTGATGGATTCGCAGGATAAGTCTTTCAGGTACCTCCCAGTGAAATTTGGTTGTATGTGCGTTACGTTCAGAGAAAACAAGGATGGCTGGTTTGTATATGTTGAGAAAAAATATCCTTTAAAATATGTATATTGAAAATGATTAATTTTCAGGTATTCCATATATTGCTGAACATTAAGTATTAGAATTGATACACGCTGGTTAAAATGAATGATCGATTGGAGCAACCACTTAATAATGCCCGAGGATTGAATCGCATCATCTTATCGGAAAAATGGAGAAGCGCGTGAACTTTTTTAAATCTCAGCTACAAGGTATTTGGTCATGACACTAAGGAAGACATTTAAAACTGAGTTTAGCTGCAGAAGGAGCTGGCCAATTCACTGGAGAAAAACGGGTTTTTTAACTATTTGCACACACCGTTATGTTTATCGTAACCATATTGAAGGTTTTTTTATTAAAGTTTCGAAATTATTTTTTTATGGTAAAAAATGTAATTGATCGTTAAAATTTTTATGTTTAAGAATTGCGAAAAACGATGTTTGAAATTAAGAGATATCAATTTACATATAAATTATTTAAATTCACATTTTATTTCGGAGTCAAATATTATAATATAATAAGTTGATAGACAATTTTCAAGAAATTTGAAGAACTATATTTTTTTAAACACAATCAAATCAAAAATAGATTCAAAGAGCATTTTGAGAATAAAACTTCACTTATTTTTGATAGACAAAGTAGATTTAATAGTCACAATCAAACTAATAATTTGACAATAGCTTTTAAAAACAATAATTCTAACAGTATTTCTATAATGAAGGTTGGATAAAAAATTTAACATGTTTAAAGATGCCATCAGAAGTTAAGAAAATTTTCAATTTAATCAATCAATCAATAAAATTATATCAAATACTCATAACTTTATGAAAAGTCATCCGAATATTATGGTAACTAGGTCTGATAAAGGTTCAGTCCCAATCATTGTTGATAGGTGTAAATAAAATCATGATATAGAAGAAACAATTAATGATACTAAATACTATAACCAGCTTGTTAAAAATCCTTCGGATGGATTGAAAATTAAGTTAAAAATACAGTTGACAAAGATTTTAAATTACAATATTTTAATGCGAATGAAAAGTATAAATACAATGTAATGAATTTAGATTCAGCTCGTTGTTATGGATTGTAGTTTCATGTATTTTGGATTGTTATGGATTGTAGTTTCATGTATTGACACCTCTGCTTATTCATTAGAAGGGTTGTGAAGGATTTTTTAACTAAAGCTCTACATAGCCCTAAATCTAACCTTAAAGATAGTTTGCAATTTATAGATAAAGTTGAAGATATCGTTATTCCGGATGAACCGCAAACTCCTTCAGTGGTGCCACGCACCCAGCAACAATACTTTATCGTTTTTCTCCCATTTCCATTGAATTGAAAATGCAAAAACTTAAAGTATTCTATTAAGCTATTAATCTTTAGTTTTCAAATTCATTTTGACGGTTATTTCGATCAAGTTAACGACTGGACGAAACTTCCTAACAGTTGCCAGATGCACTTTCTTCATCAAAACAAAATAATTTACATCTGGCAAGATGTTTTCTCGTTAATATTTTGTGAAACTCTCTCTCAGAGCAACGATATATGTCACACATGCTACGATTATTTTATGTTGTGCTCTCTAATACTTAAAAATTTTTATGTGGCATATGTAGCGTTGTCGCATTTTTCCTCAAGTGTTTTACTCTCAAATCGAATGCATCTCTTTCTTTACTAATAATATTTATACCTTTGAGGAACAAGATAAAACCGGAGTGGACATCCATGTGTACACGTTGTCGCAACTACCCCTGCGACCGCCTGCCTAACTACGTGTCTTTTTGCACCTACCCCTGCGACCGTGATTCTAAAGCTAGTTAAGGGGAACCCAATGGGTTGTCACAAGAAAGTAAACAAACGCTTATGCACTCGTAAATATGGTTTTATTGCAAATAACACTTCACAGAACAAGAAAATAGCATTGAATACAAATAAAGCATTATGGCCACTTAGGATAGAAAACACTGTCGTATCGATAACCCATCGTTTTCTAGCAATAACGCACATTACACCTTTAATTGAATTCCTTGCTCCGATTTACAATGTCACTCCTTAAAATGTTGTTATCCCTAAACCAGGTGTAATATTACTTTCACTACAGTCAATATGTACCTCCGGACACGTTCTCGAACCGAAAAAACGACTAAATTCCGAATCGTATCTCACGCGCCAGGTAAATTTCGCGTCCATGTTTAGTCGTCAAATTGACAATCTGGCTCTCGAGAGGAGAAATTGTGGAAATTATTGGAAATGAAATGACAATTATGCTCAGAAGGTGGTCGTATCATTTTCTATGGAGCTCATATGAGCATAGCCTCTCCATTTGTTCCGTTCCTCAAAGAGATTTGTACTTTGAGGAACAAGATAAAACCGGAGTGGACATCCATGTGTACACGTTGTCGCAACTACCCCTGCGACCGCCTGCCTAACTACGTGTCTTTTTGCACCTACCCCTGCGACCGTGATTCTAAAGCTAGTTAAGGGGAACCCAATGGGTTGTCACAAGAAAGTAAACAAACGCTTATGCACTCGTAAAAATGGTTTTATTGCAAATAACACTTCACAGAACAAGAAAATAGCTGTCAAAATGAAAAGAGAGGCAAATAAACGTGTAAAATATGGATTAAAGTTTAGTATGTGTTGGTTCAATTCTTGGTAAATCCATACATACGCACTTTTCGAACAATTCCCTCAACTCTATGAGTACCGTAAAAAATAAAATTTGTTCTAATTGCAGCTGCCATTAGATATGCTCTGGCACACCTGCCATATGGCTTTGTAATTAACGTCAGTTTTGGGCTCATCTGGAAATTATGACAGCATTGGAGTTGATGTTACACTCCAGTGCTCCATTCTCACAGGGTAGAAGTTCGCGAGGTTTATACTACGTTTACTGGTAAATCACTCTTTTGTGTGATCTGTTTGAAAGTTGTGTAAATCTTGCGAGTATGAGTGATGTGGAGAAACAGCCTCTTCTACCTCATTCGGCGTCAGCGGTAAAGAATATTAACGATGATGACGAAACTCGGCAACAGTCAGGTACCAATATCTAAATTTTACAACCACAATGTTGAAAATGTACGTAAAGTATTTAACAAGAAAGGCAGGCTATATCATGCAAAACTTATTCGCGAGAAAGCAGGATAAAACCAGGAATAATTTCATGTGGATTGTCTCACTCATCTTTCTTGCTAAGTTATCAATATATCAGACGAATTTTAAGCGTTTGTGTGTAGGAATTCCATTCGAATTGCAGGACATAGATAGTATATAGTTCAGTGGCTCCAAACATTGAATTATGCATGAGGTGGATATTACAAAATTAAAGCCCAATTTTCCAGTAGTATCAAGCGTATTTCACGAAAGGCTGTTGAAATGAATTGTATTCCAGTATTAGGCGAAGAATTTTGTCATTTGGTCGAGCTTGAACCAAGAATTCTTCGGCATGTAAGCAGAATATTTTGATATAATAACTTGTAGAAGTCAACAGCGCTTTCTTCATTACTAATCATAAATTTTAAAGGTATATAAAGAAAATTCCAAATAACACGAAAACTTAATGGCCCGAATGGCTCTCTAAAGTTATACGTTATTAGTTAGCACATTTGATCAAAAAAACCATAGCAAATTCAAAAGAATTAAGATTATTACATACTTAATGCTTTGATTGCAAAAAGGAGAAAAAACCAACCAACACTAAGAATTATTTATAATTTTAACACAGTGAACTTGATCCTACACCTAATATGTTATAACCTATTTCTAATAAAATTCAATCAAAAACTTCATCTCCTACTAAAACATGCTATCACAATTAGACATGGGTAACGCAGCGCTGCGCCGCGCAATTGCGTTGAAGCCAATCCATTGCGTTGAAGCCAATACCATTGCGTTGATACCAATCCTCGGTATCAGCAGCGCAGTAGCGCATTTCGGCATCAACCTCTTTGTCGAGAGTGTTAACGCTTCGCATCAACACAGTTGATTGCGCTGGCATTGGCAATGCCAAGCCATTTGGCTTAGCACTACGTTACGGCGCGGCGCCCAGGGTATCAAATATAGAAGCATGCGATCATGGTATCGCAGCAGAATGGTATCAACGCAGTGCGTTAATATCATTGCCGGCGCTCATATCATGCTATTATAGGGTTTTCCCGAAGTAATGTGTCAAACGGTTCCAGGCTAGGTTCTCAGATTGACAGGGGAGGTGTTTAGTGGGTAGTCCAAAGGTATCCTCCATGGGAGTCCCACACTGCCAGACTCGGCGGGCATAAATGCCTTCACCTCCCTACCACAAAAAAAAAAAAAAAAAAAAAAAATAGGGTTTTCCAATAAGAGGTGTTATTTTGAATAGATCTTGTGATTTAACAGCTTGCGACTTCTTCCTTTGGGGCCACGTGAAAGAGAAGGTCTACGCCAACAGCCCAGCGTCGATTCAAGGCCTCAAAGATGGAATTTGTGAGGCTATTGAGGACATAGGGCAGCCACTTTGCGATTTGGTTATGGAAAATTTCATGAACAGGATAAGGTCCTGTAAGCATGGTCGTGGTGGTCATTTACCTGATTTATTTTCACTATTAACGGCATACCTTCTTCTTTATAATGAAATAAACAACTGATCATTTATATTAAAAAATGATCATTTATATTAATATCAAAATAACACCACTTATTGGAAAACCCTATATATGTATATTGCGCTGGCATTGGCGATGCCAAGCCATTTAGCTTAGCGCTACGTTGCGGCCCGGCGCCCAGTGTATCAAGCATAGAAGCATGCGACATGGTATCGCAGCAGAATGGTATCAATGCAGACAAAAGCGCAAAATATATGAAGCATATGTTAGTCGTATGAAATCAAAGTATCATAGCGCAATGGTATCAGCGCAGTGCGTTGATACCACTGCTGGCGCTGGTATCAGTGTATCAGCGCATCAAAATTTGATGCGTTACACACGTCTTATCACATTATTCCTAACCTAAGCGTTTAACCTTATCTCTAAACGTAATAATATAAACAACATATACCTAACCTATCCCTAATTTTTAACAAAAATAAACAAAAACACTAAACGTAGCAATAATGAGCTGGAACTCAAAAACTAAGTAACGAAAAACACAAAAACAAAATAAACACGAATAATTTAAACATTGTCATTCAGCCACCAATACCTAGATTGCTCCGTTTCAGCTCGACCAGCTTCAACGAATCTAGCAAATGAGTATCTCCATGGGAATGGTTGGGCTCATGAACTCATATACGGAGGATATTTTATCTTCTTATCCGTGGACCGCCTATATATGTGATATATGATTGGTACGCCGTCAGGATCAAAAATATGTCGATTCATGTCCAAATACGCGTATGCTTTTGGAGGAACGAGGTCAGTAGCGAGGCAAGTCGCAATATACCCGTCTATAGGGTGGAAAAGCTGTGAAATCCAAAGGTTATCACAGTTACAGATCTTGCGATATGATTCCGAAGGAGTTTGAATATGAAGATATCGAGTCTCGTCACTTAGCAGTTTGATAAATTCTTCTATTCGTTATATAATTCTTCCAATCCGTCTCAAATTTTCTGTACAAACCAGTACATACACGAAGACATTTCCTTTCGAAAACTCTTAATTTTTCCATAGTACTAGCACTCTGGTTGTACCAGATCTGACATCCATATGTCAAAACTGGTCTAACCAGGGTCTTGTAACAGAAAACTTTGACCATTTGATCAATGTATCTGGAATGAAAGAGCAGTCGAAAGGCCATGACTACTACAGGGTTATTAATTTCGTGGTAGGAAAGTATAACCCTGCCATTTGACATTTGTCAGAATTAAATGTCATCCAAGGCATGTTTTTAGCTGAAGGTTTGCCATTTAGAAATATGGATCGTTTATCAGTTGAAGAATGCGTTAAAATTATTAAATTTTATTATAAAAATGGTGATTCTGCTGTATCAACACTTAGGGCTTTACGAGCCGATTACGGTCGACATAATCGACCTACACAGCAAACAATTTCGAACACAGTGAGAAAATTTGAAGAAACTGGATCGGTTATTGATATTGCAAGGCCTGTGCATCATCGCAACATTCGTTCTGCTGAAAATATCGCTGTCATTGCTCAAAATGTGGAGGAAGACCCGAATTTGTCGATTCCTCGACGTGCTTAACATTTGGGCTTGTCTTCCGGCTCATTGTGACGGATTTTGCATTTGGATTTGCATCTCCATCCGTACAAAATCCAACTCACTCAAGAACTTAAGCCTCAAGACCATACACAACGCAGAATGTATGCGAATTGGGTGATTGAACAACAAGCCATTGATAACGATGAGCCATTGATAACGATTTTTCGAACAAAATTTTCTTTAGTGATGAGGCTCATTTTTCGCTCAGTGGTTACGTAAATAAACAGAATTGCCGCATATGGGGCTCTCAAAATCCTCAGGTGATCGCAGAAAGGCCTTTGCATCCGGAAAAAGTGACCATTTGGTGTGCATTATGGTCTGGTGGTGTTATTGGCCCGTATTTTTTTGAAAACGATCAAGGAAGAGCCATTACAGTCAATTCTGACCGCTATGGACGGATGTTAACCGATTATTTTTGGAGAGAAATTGAAGATTATGACCTGGAGAACATGTGGTTCCAACAGGACGGAGCCACAAGCCACACAACACAGGCTAATCGAGCACTTTTGCAAGAGAAATTTCCAGGACGCGTAATTTCGAGATTGAGTGATGTCAATTGGCCCGCAAGATCCTGCGACCTAACACCTTTGGATTTCTTTTTATGGGGCTATGGGAAAGATCGTGTTTACGCAAATAATCTTCAAAATCTTGAGCAATTGGAAACCAATATTCCTGATGTTATGGCCGAGATATTGCCGGAAATGTGCCGAAAAGTCATTGAAAACGACCTCAAAAGGATTGAGGCCTGTAAGAGGTCCCGTGGAGGACATTTGAACAATGTTTTATTTCACGTATAATGGCAAGGTTTAGTCTTGATATTGAATAAAAAACTTCGTTTCTATCTGAGTATTTTATGTGTTTTCTTTAGCTTTTTTTCCCCAAGCGTAAAATGGATAACCCTATATTTCTGCTTTAGTGAGCATAATTTGGTATGTTCAGTATAGTACAGATATTGATCGAGATGAACACCGAGGTATCGCACACAGGATTTATGTGGAACCCGTTCTGAACTTCCCTCGCCAGTCATAATGTGGAAATCTTTCCAAGTACGTTTCAGGTCTTGACTGAGCCCCTGTAGTTTTGTCCGAAACAAAATTGTTTTGCACTTCTGCGCATTGATTTTCATTCGCGATTGCCTGTGTACAACACACATCATTAAACATTTTTTGAAGATTGCTCTGAACTAGTGTAGCCTTTCAGTCTGCCGTATAGATGATCAGATCATCAGCAAACGCTACCAATGATCGCGTTGGCGAGACGTTAAAATCAAAGCCGTTCAATAGCTTGCGAATGAATATTGAGAAGAGCAGACGCGTAGTAACTGTTCCCTGCTGTAGACCATTCAAGACCTTGAACTCGCGCATTGTCGTCAGATTTCTATCAAGTACAAAAAATGATTTCCCGTATAGCACAAGGTGTCTGGGGAACCTTTCCTGAAGGAGTTTTAAAACTAGCCCATCTAACCACACCGTATCGAAGGCTTTCTCCATACCAATGAGACACGCTCAAACACATTCTCTGTTGTTTGATTTCCAACAGCTGTCTAAGGTTACTTTCGTTATCCCATGTATGCCCGGCACGAAAAACAAATTGGCAATTCGGCATCAACTCATATTTCTCAATGAGAGCGTTTAATGCTTTGTTGAGTATCACTTCAAACACTTGCTGATGTTATGTAGTCAGCTGATTGGGCGATAGCTTTTAGGGCATGAAAATTCTTTTCCTTTCTTCAAGATCAGAAATACCTTAGCCTTTTTCCACTCATTTGGGAAATATGAATTGCTCAACATGTTGAACAATATGCAATAATGTCGGAGAACTATATTTGGAACACCGTCGATACCACATGATTTCTTGTTGTTTATCCTGCCAAATATGAAACACAAGTCTTCATAGCTGACAAAATAATCAATAAGATTCAAGCTCAGTATGAGGTCAGATGTTAATGTTTCATTGAAGTGAAGAGTTGATTCGCCGTTCAGGCTTGATTTGAAGTCGGAAAGTTTTGCTTCAACGGCCTTTGAAAATATTTCATTCGCTCTCTCAGGGTTTGGTAGATGAACCGGTTTAAAATGAGATCAAATCAGGGCAAGTTTCTGCAATCCCTCGCATATAATCCTGTTTCCATTTCTATCTGGAGTCGTACTATCAATTTCGATACAAGCCCTATCGAGAAGATTTATCTCATCACTAGTGACTTCAAGATACGATACCTTCACTCGAGCTTTCTTACGGAATATGTTATTCACTTCCGCTAAATCGCCATCGCCCATTGATTGCTGACCCCACTCTCGAAGTAGGAACGGATTCAGTTCCGGACATTCTTCAAGTGTAATTTCAACAAAGCCAACGACGAATGGTCGTAGTCCAAAAACGCCGATAAATATTGTTGACGCATGTGAGAAGAAGGCTTTTCAATCTTTTCAACCTTGCGATGGTTGGCGTTTCATATCCTTCCATATTGTTTCGATGCTTAATCTTGGGAACGACTTTCTCAATCGTTTCCAACGCCAGCTTCTCTAACTTCGACAAATAGAGATCTATTTCATCGTTAGATTCCTGTCATTTGGAACCATTGAGCAAGCGTTGCCATCATCAGAAGAGGGACATTGCTTCTGGTAATCCCGATTAAAATTCTCTTGAAACTTTTCCCAGTCTGTTTTTTTGAAATGCAACAGATAATTTTCATGTTGAACTGGAACAAGGAAGAGATCATCCCTTTGATGATTGATTTCCATTACGATTGCGTTATGGTCGCTATCATAAAGAAGCACCTGCAGTTTCTGTTGAAGACTATTAAAGCTGAATTCAAGTCTTGCGTCAGCAATGCAGAGGTCCAAATATGAATTTGCCCTAGGGTATGTTGGGGACTCCGACCTATATAGATTGCACCTGTATTCAATTTGGTTCTCTGTTATCCACGATTATAAGAATACACCTCTTGGGTTATTGGTGGCGTTCAGCCATGATGTATGCTTGGCATTCAGGTCACCAGCAAGAATATAATAACTATGCAGCCTGTTCAATTCGAGTATTTCAAACAAGGAATTGAGCTCCTCCTTGAACTTGAGAGCATTTCGACCAGTCGCATAGGCAGAGATAACAAAGAGCTTATCCCCCACCTGGCAGTGAGATTTTGATAACGGACACTCCAAGGGATTCAAAGCTTTTGAATTCGACCTTTTCAATATTTTTGAAACAATAAGGTCTTCTAACCACTATCCCGGCGCCACCTCCTCCATCATCTATTACCCTATCGTTTCTTACGAATTCAAAATCCTTGAATGTCATGGAGTGCCACGAATACAGGTGGGTCTCAGTGAGAAGTATGATGACAGGCTTTTACTTGACAACGAATTCCAAGAGACAGTCACGTTGATGTAGACGAATCCTATCCATGAGAATGTGACTGATGAAAAGTTATTTTGAGGCATCTGAAAGGGCAAAAGCTGAAAAATAAAGTTAATTTTTGTATCTTGTTTATCGATTCGCTCCGATAAAATATTTAATTGCAGCTCACTTCTGCCACTTACATTATTTATTTTGTTTACATTGTCTGCTGGTCCTCTAGCAGCAAGTGCAAATGACACCCCGGGCTTGACGAAGTTGGTAGATTTCACACTGCGGTGTAATTGAGTTTGTTTTGGAGTAAATTTTACCTTTGCATCTTGATACCGGGGGTATCCTCGATATGATGGTGGAGGACCCAAGACACCGCAGTTCACACAATATAATTTTTATTCTGGCTCCGCCTGAGCCAATTTGCACTCGCCGGGAGCATGGACCTCTTTGCACTTTACACATCTATGTTTCATAGCACAATTGGCAGCCGAATGACCGAATCTTTGGCACCTGTAGCACTGGTTGACCTCGCTCTTCTGGAGGCGTTCCCACCACACCACACGGAAGTTCAAGTACCTTATTTTTTTAAGGACGCTTGGACTGCTTTTGCTCGAAATTTGAACTAAGTAATAAAGCAAATTTTTACGGCCACAACCGATCTCCTTGTTGCGAAGCCTTTAACTGTAATAATTCTATTTCGGGTGCAAATTCTTGAAGCACATGAAGGAAATCGACTGTATCCTCTCCGCAGTTCAGACGCTTTTGGGGTATACGTAAAGTGCGGAACCTCTCCAGAATTGAACGCACTTTTTGCTTTCTGAAAATCATCCAGTGACTTAGTTCTAATTGTCAATTTATCATCATTGACTCTCTTCATCTCAAAATCATTTAATTTATTTTCGGCTGCCAAAATCTGAACCATTTCTTCTCCCAAAACATTGAATGGTGGGACTTTTTCTTTCTTTTGATTAACATTGACAGACTCACCAGCAAACAAAATTTTGGGTTTTTTCTCCCTATTTTTAATTTTTAAATATTTGATAAATTCATTCTCAGGTTTAGTAAAACGATGTGAGAATTTTTGTTACCTTTATCCTCTTCAGTTATCATGGAATCGTCTAGCCCAGCTAGCTTCTTGATCAGGTCCTCTTGCGGTTTCTTAGATTTCTTGTCTTCGGTCACTTTAGACTTTACTTCGTTTTCTTTCTTGATGGTTTCTTTTCCTTTATTGAACGATAATTTTCCAACTAGTTCTTCTAGCGACTGGATACGAAGTTTGAATTCTTCGTTTTCTCTCTCAATCTTCTCAGCTTTCTCACAAGCTTTGACTAATTGCTCGATCTCGATGACTGATAAAATTTTCGGTTTGTCCATTGCTATCGAATTTTCTTTCTAGCTTTTTTTCGCCCGCCATCGTTGGCGATAGCCCCGATCATTCTAGTTGATGGCTGAAGCCATCGGGCTCCTCCATCTCGTTGCTTTTGCAGCGAGATTAGAGTGAATGTTCATAAACCGAGGCTTCCCTTGTATGTATTTTCGCTTTTTGATACTTCTTCAGGAAAGAAATTATAGGTATTCGATAAATGTCCGAATAATTCGACGGTGATGATTTTCAATTAAAAATTAGTTTCAACTGACTTTTGGGAAAAATTAATTAATTTTTAAAATTAATGACAGGAGCGATTAAAAACACGTCTATACGCAACGGCTGCTAGACGTAGAATAAATAACTTGTAGATAGCTATAACTGATGCACAGTTTTAACAATACCTTAGTGACTTTGTCCGGATTCAATCTGATATTATGTTTTTTTCTGGGGTTGGTGCCAAACGCTCTTAGATGTATTAAGATAGATTAATATCAGCATTGAACTTCTATCATTTGCTCTTGGGAGAGTTCCCTAAATCACTTAAATTGTGGTAGCGGCAGTAAGACCGATCAGAGTGCTGGCTTGTTATTTTGATAATATTTGACGATTAGTGCATTTGCCCTTAGTTTTCTTGAAACAAATCAGTACTTCTCTTAGTACAAGATCCGGCTGCTTGAATCTGCAGGTATCTTTTTTTTGATAAAACAATTTTTATGAATGGTACATCATAGTAGAATCTATTACAGCTAGGTTGCCAGGCAAAATGTAGCCGCAATTACCTTTGACTAAACATAATGCAGTTAATTTTTGTTTAAAAATCCCAGGTATATGTTTTCTGATATTCTAACGTCATTTGAAAGAAAATGATTTAGGGAATAGAAAATTAAGGTTGCCAGCTCTCAGTCAGCCGCAACTAATGGGTTGCCAGGTGTATACACTGTTCCACTGTTAATACTCGAAATTTAAACTTGCGTATTTTTGAAGAAAATCATATACCAATTTAGAGTTTTTTTGTCTTTGCTAAACTTTTAAATTGATCATTTCATCATTTTTACATCAACTGAATGTAAATCTATTTGATAAATTTTTGCTCTACAATGAACTTTCATTGCATCGCGCAGGTATCGATCTCGTTTTTCGGATAGCTCCGATAGCTTGAAAATACATATGAAAATTCTTTTGTGTGTAGCTACATAATTGAGTTGCATTTAATAATTTGTCTGAAAAATTATAAGAGAAGAAAAATGTTAGAAGAAGGTGGTTTCGACGTGTGTACTAATTCTCCTGAGTTGATGTAAAAAGGGTGAAATGCTCAATTTAAAGTTTAGCAAAGACAAGTACATAAGGACAAAATTAACCTGACCATAATTCGTAGTCGTAATAGTCCGCGTTGCTTAGTGGTTAGAGCACTAAGCCCGTAAGCCGAAGGTCTCTGGTTCAAGTTTCGTTGGCGTCAACGAGATTTAGTGTGAGTGGTTCTTCGGACGGACTATAAGCCTGTTCAGTTATGACACGTGCGGGTTTAAAATCAGAACGTATCGCAGCTGGGTGGACGGACACACGGCCAAAGCGTGATAATGATCATATCACCTTGTGGAGTGCCGATACATTCGATCATGACAATGAGTAACTTTAACTATCTCTAAGCGAAAGCCTGAAAGGGGCTGTAGGGCTACAAAGAAGAAGATAATTCGTAGTTCAAATATCGGACTAAAGTAGGGAGCGAAGCTAGATGGGGACCAATGGCGAATTCGATACAACCATGAGTTGTATGAAATTTTTGACGAAACGGAGGTCTCAAAGATTATAAGACTGCGGAAGCTGCAATGGGCCGGCCACATGAATCGTATTGACGAACAACGGATACCCAAAAAGGTATTCGTTGGGAGAACTGAAGGCCGGAGACCAGTGGGGAAACCGAGGAAACGCTGGTCTGACTCGGTCGATGAAGACAGTTCATTGTTGCTCGGATTTCGAAATTGGAGGACGCGGTCAATGGACCGAGACAGTTGTAGGCGCTATTTGCAGGAAGCGAAGGCCCGAGAGGGGCTGTAGTTACAAAAATATATTGAGTTCGCATGAGTAGGAAAATTAAAAATAATTTTCTCACCTCTAAACATGGTGGTCGCCATCACCAGTGTGTATCTAATAAGAGTAATGGCCTGAGGAGAATTAGTACACACGTCGAAATCATCTTCTTCTTACATTTTTCTTCTCTAATAATTTTTCAGAAAAACTATTAAAATCAACTCAATTATGTAGCTACACACAAAAGAATTTTCATAAGTAATTTAAAGTTGTTTTTCCGCTACACTATAACATGGCTGCCTGTAAAATAAGCATCGCAAGTGGAGCTTGTTATGATTTGTATTTCTCCCACTTTAAATGACTATTCTAATTTTTTATCTGCGAAATGATTCTTAAGCATAATGAATGTTTTCAGTATAAGGATGGAGAAGCATGTTTGATTGCAAAAATTGATCGCTCAATTTTTAGGGAATATGAAGTCTTTGTTTTCTAAAGACAAATAGGTGTTTATGAGTTGATGTGTTTAAAATAATACAGTATACAGTATATATATGTATAACCTTAATTGACCGATATTGATAGGTCAATTAAGGTTATACATATTGATTTATATATAAAAATAATTAATAATTAAGTTGAATAATTATTTAGGATTCTTTTTTTATCAAGAAAATTAGGAAAAATATAAATTTTCTTTTACGACACAAAAACTGTGATAATAAAATACTTTTGAATAAATTCGCTTTCTTAGTCGTCTTTATGCTGTTCTTCTTTATCTTCTTCTTTTACATCATAATCTTCTACGTCTTCCTAAATTGTATTTTGTCTAAAATATTGCAGTTTTCGTTTGAAGCATCGGTTTCACTTCAGATCACGTCGTTGATGGACGGATCGACATCCCAACGACCCGAAGAGGTGAAGTTTAGGGGGCGTGACAACGAAGCTGGCCATAATAGTCAGCAGTTCGAATACTCGATAGTCTACTAAATTGGTAGCTAATTCGGTGAGAAGTTCGGCTGTAGTTCGGGCGATTAGTAGACTTGTCGTTCATTACATTTTTATCAGCCACCGAAAAACACCCAAATATTAAACGCGTTTCAATTTATTCGTTACATGTTATTCTAAATTTCAACTTCATAAATCGTCAAACAAAGACTAAACAATCTGCATTCACTCACGTCACCGAATCCGTTGACCATCACAGTGTCAGAAACTACTCTATTTTAATCCGATATCACACAATCTGCGCTAACGAAATGAACAATAGCAAGCAAATGATACCGCGACATCCTACCGTTTTAGAATACACTTACCCGATACCATACCTTCTTCCTGAAAAAGCCTAGTCTACTGAAGGGAAAGGCACCCAGCTACTAATTATTTAATTCTTTAAGTTAGAGTTTATTATTGATTCCTCTTTTAAATGTTTAATATTTACTTTTACTGTGCCTATTATTTATTTCATTATAGAGTATTCATTAGTTTTTAATCGTTTAATTAAAATAAATTCTAAAAAATAGAAAAAAAAGGTTAATCTACCATTTCCATCAGCTAATTCAAATTAGATACCGGAAGCATTGGAGCGTCTGTTCATATAAATATGTGTGGACATTTTCACCAAGCGAAATCAGATTACATGTACATAAATATCATGTATCAATTGCTTACAAATTTTTGTCCTAATTGTAAATTAATTATTCATTCTAAATAACAATCTTATTTAATACCACAAGATTGTACAATTTTTACGACTTACTACAATCAATTGTGCACTTTAAGTACCTGAATTTATTTAATTGAATCGTTCTTTTAGTATGTTGCATCGTTTTGTGAAATATGTACTTTTGGTGGATTGTGAATGCGATAAGAGAGGTAAACGTAATTAATGTAATGAGGTCTTCATTGCATGTATCGGCCGTCATTTTTTCGATTGAGAAGAAAAAGTTATGGAAGTATGTTTACTTACTGTTATCATCTATGGCGCGACAGCCCACGCCGAGCCTTGGGCTCCAGGATTAATCCCCAATTATCACGGTTCTGCGATCTGGTCCCCCAATTGTTCCTTTGATATCTGAGGTTGAACGTACCATAATATTGACATCATCAGCAAATTGTGTGTGAACATTATTGTTTCAGATGATGTCTACCTGCTGATGACGTGTTCCAACGGAATATTAAAGAGCATTGGGGCAAGTCCATCCCCTTTGCTTCAGATTATAGGCTCAGAAATGATCCTTTGGTATCTGAGATTGAACGTGCCATAATATTGACATCATCAGCAAATTGTGTGTGAACATTATTGTTTCAGCTGATGTCTTCGAGTACCTCCCACCAATTCTGATATTGTTCCGAGCGTGAGACGCGCGGTATGAGGGCGCGCGTTATCCTGGAGAAGAATCGCACTTCGTGCTGGAATGCTCCTCCGTTCCGAGCGATACGCGGGTTTCAAGTGTGTTTTCAGAAGGTTAGAGTAGTATGCAGCATTGATGGAACGTTGGGTGCGCAAGAAATCGACGTACCGCACGCCCCGCCGGCCCCAAAAACAGTACTCATAACGTGTTTATGCTATTCTTTGTCATACTGTCGAATGCTATGTGCATTTGCATTCCATCCATGATCTGCTCATGCAGTTTGGGTTCGCTCGCTTTGGTTTTGTTCTGTTCTGTCTATGCGTGGCTATTGACTGAACAGTGAGTGCATTCCATCCATGATCTGCTCATTCTGTTTCCGTTCGCTCGCTTTGGTTTTGATCTGTTCTGTCTGTTGTGTTTGGTCTATGCGTGGCTATTGATTGAATAGTGTAGTGATTAAAGTGAATTATAATGTCCTGTGTGTGGCAGTTAAAAAAAAACGATAATACTTCTGTTTGCAATTTGTGCGGCAAGTCCTATAAAACGTATGGTAATACGACGAATATGGCGACGCATTTGAAAACGAATCATGATTTTGCTTATATAAAAGTACAGAAAATAGCTAAATCTGGCGATGGCGAAGTATTGAAGATGTTGCAGTGGCAGTCGAGTTGATGAATGACTTGAATATTACCATAAATGTGAGTATTACTAATAAAGAAGAGATTATTCAAAATTAAATTTTACTAAAATATATAGCCTGAGTCTGAACATGAAATTGAATTGATGCTATTGACTTCCGAGAATGAGACAGTTGGCCCGGTTCATGACACAAAACGAAAGAAGCAACCTACCGTTGTAGATTGCTTAGAGGGGAGTTCAAGCTTCGAATGTAAGTTACTGTCAAAGTTAATGTGAAACGGTAGATTTTATTAATTTTTATTTTCATGTTTTATTTTTTGTATTTATTAAAATTAAAACGTGTTGATATGCAAGTAATTTGTTTTAAGGCCATAATTATTAAAATTTTTATTGGGTTCTCCGTAGATATAGATTCTATAATGATTTCATTCAATAAATAATGTTTTACGATTTAGTTATGGCCACAATTTAATACAAAACGTTATTTATACCTATGATGGTTTTTTATTTTTCAGAAGGTGGTCTAAAGCATAATCAAATAACGCAAGCGTTAATGTACATGATATGCAAAGAAAATTTGCCATTATCATGTGTAGAGAAGAAAGGATTGCAAAAAATCATGCGCACGCCCTGTCATCTCTATCGACTTACTTCCAGAAAAAAGGTATTTATATAACAAACTATCATTCTAATTTTTTATTTGAAAGTTTATATCACAGTTGTATAATTTCTACTAGTTTATTAATTCTAGGTTACTCAGCTGGGAGAAACCAAATATCGCACCACAAAGACGATTTTTAGAAAATCGTTTGCTGAAGCAAATTTTTTATGCTTCGCAAGTGATATACTTACTATCACTAATTCCACGAGGAGCTTTTTAGTATTGACGGTACACTTCGTTGACATTATAAATGGATTGCCTGTTCTTCAAAATGTAAGTCTGTGTGCGCAGAAACTGACTCAAGTGTGTTATTAAAGAACTTTGTAATTTAGCAGATGAAGATAATCCAGACCTTTTAATTATTCTAATTGATACCACATTGTACAAATATATGCAATAGCATATTTTTTTCTTTCCAGTCACATTCAGGACAATACATAAAAGAATGCTGGGAAGAAATCCGAGAAGAATTTCTCATCGATAAAAACAAAATCATAGCCATCACAATTGATGGAGGTGCAAAAATAGTGGCAGCGGTGCGAGTGTTTTTAGGGGATGATTACAGGATTCCATGTATGGCGCATTGCATAAGCCTCGTTGTTGATGGAGTATTGAGGGAAAATAGTGCGTTTTCATCTCTTTGCTCTCACGTGAAAAGCATTGTGACATTTTTTAAGCATTCCGTCAATATTGTGGACCTACTACGATCTGAGCAAGAAGCAACTGGAAAAAAGCTGAGGTGTTGACATTGACACAAGCTGTGAGCACAAGATGGAACTCTTGCTTTGACACGTTGGAAATACTTCTTAAACTACGAATATCTGTACCAGTTGCTAAAATTGTAACTGCTAAGAGCCAATCAAATAGAAATACACCCGACATAGTTGCCTTTTTTTTTTTTTTGCCCGCCGAGTCTGGCAGTGTGGGACTCCCATGGAGGATACCTTTGGACTACCCACTAAACACCTCCCCTGTCAATCTGAGAACCTAGCCTGGAACCGTTTGACACATTACTTCGGGCTAGGTCTCGTTTTGTTACGCCGTGGGGCACCTTCAAGCTGGGGAGTCCCTTTCCTAGCGGGAGGGGAGGGGGGAAGAGGAATTGCCAGAAGAGCGATCCCCCAGCCCCAGCGCCTCCGGCTGCTGTGAGTCCCTTTTATATTTTAGGACTGCCCGAGCATAATGTGCCACCTGGTTCCATTTGTCAACCGATTCGAGCATCACCGCAACTATATTATCCGGGGTGAGCTCTCCCATCTCCCTGTAGAGTTCCCTTCGCAGCCTGGCCCATTTGGTACACGCAAAAAATGTGTGACAGGCATTGTCCTCCTCTCCTGGGCAAAACCGACAATCGGGAGACCGTGACTTGCCGATCTTGTGCAGGTAAGACTGAAAACACCCGTGCCCGCTCAAAAGCTGGGTCAGATAGAAGTCAGTCTCACCATGCCTTCGAATTAGCCACGGTCTCACATCCGGGATGAGGCGCGCAGTCCACCTTCCCTTCGTGCAATTCCTCCAAGACTGCTGCCAATCGTTGAGCGAGCGTTGTCTCTCCTCGCGGATAACGATCTCCCTCGCATCCTCGTTTCGGCGCAGGTAAATAGCGCGGCGCTGTCTAGCAAGGAGGGCGACAGGTATCACGCCTGCAATCACTCTCACCGCCGAGTCGGAGACTGTTGGATACGAAGATGCAATTCTCAGTGCTCCTCTTCTCTGTACCTGTGCCAATCGTTTTCGGTATACCTCCTTGCTGAGAGCGTCGCCCCATACCTCTGCTCCGTACAGTAGCACTGACCCTACAGCACTCATCAAGAGGCGTCTTCTTGATGGGCTGGGTCCCCCTACGTTGGCCATAAGTCGACTCAGGGCCGATATTGCCGAAGCAGCCTTCTCAGCCGTTGCCCTGATTTGCTCAGAGAAACTCATCTTCGAGTCGATCAGTAGCCCCAGGTACTTCACCGCTGGCTTCGATTCGATCTGTATATCTCCAATACTGATCATCCTTACTCTAGGGATTCTCTTTTTTGTCAAGATGACCACTTCGGTTTTCTCCAGTGCTAAACTGAGCCCGCGAGCAGTCATCCAGTCCCTCACTCGGCGCATTAGCATACCTAGCCTAAGTTGCGCTTGTTCAACGGTGCGTCCGGCGACCAGAGCCGCAACATCATCCGCATAGCCGACCAAGCGCGACTCATCTGGCATCTCAAGTCTCAGTAGCCCGTCGTAAGACACGTTCCACAGGTCCGGACCAAGGATAGATCCCTGGGCAACACTCGATGTAATTTCCATCCTTCGTTGGCCCTGTGTCGTGTCGTAGAGCAGGCTTCGGTTCTTTAGGTAGTTCCTCAAAAGCCGCATTAGATATTCTGGAACTTGAAAGGAGTTTTCCAGCGTGTCCAGAATATCCACCCATCTAGCGGAGTTGAAGGCATTCCTGACGTCGAGTGTCACCAACAGGACGATCCGTCGCTTGGTGCGACTATATGCCTCTGCCTTTTGGACCGCGTTCACCACCTCTGCAACCGCATCGATGGTAGAACGTCCTGCTCTAAAGCCGTACTGCCGAGGAGATAGGTCCCCAGCAGCACGAATCGCGTCAGTGAGTCTTCCCTTGATGAGTTTCTCTAGCACTTTCCCAGCCGTGTCTAGCATGCATAACGGGCGGTATGCAGACGGCGATTCGGGATTTCCCTTCCCCTTGCTGACCAGCACGAGCCTCGCCACCTTCCATCGTACCGGGAAAACCCCGTCCCGTAGGCAAGCGTTGAATGTGCTGAGCAGCAAGTCAGGCCAATGGTGATAGACGAGCTGCAAAACCTCAGCTGGAACACCATCTGGACCTGGAGCCTTCCTCGCTTTCAGGGAGAGGACTGCCTCCTCCAGTTCCAGCTGTGTGAAGAGTGGGCACTCGACTGCTGTTTCACCATGGACAGCGTCAACACGGACGGGATGGGCGGGGAAGAGTCCCCGCACTATCGCGTCCATCTTTTCCGCGTCATGTATACAAGGCTTCCGTAGGGCGCCAAGTTTCCCCATGACCAGCTTGTAGCCAAGGCCCCATGGATCCCTATTTACATCGTCCACGAGGTCTTGCCAGCATCGGGCCTTGCTCTTGTTAATAAGCCTGCGAAGATATTTCCTGCCGGACCTGTATGCTGCTAGCCTAGTGTCTGCCTCCACCCGTGTTCGCGCCCGCTGGGCCTCTCGCCGAAGTTTGTGACACTCGCTTCTTTGTTCGGCGATCTCGTTTTACCACCAGTATACTGGAGGCTTACCATGTCGGGGTCTCCGACGGGGTATGGAAGACTCGCAAGCAGCTATGATGGTACTCATAGTTGAGTTCACCAAGTCCTTGGCTGTAGGCCCTCCACTCCCTGGCGGAGCTCCCAGCAACGGTGCGCCTGCCGTAAGCGCGTCAGTGAACTTCTCGACGTCCATCCTCCCAGTCCTCCATCCGAGGATTGAAGTTTGGGCATATGCACGCAGAGTGGCACCGTCGTGAATCTCAACAGCTATATACTGGTGATCACTAGCCGAGTAGTCCTCTAGTACTCGCCAGTTGTGTACTCTAGGTACCAGGGACTCCGAAGCGAGTGTCACATCGGGTATGGTTCCTACGCAACCCGAGCGGCGGAAAGTAGGGGTGTTACCAGTATTTAGGACAAAAAGCGCTGTTCTGGCCGCCATGTCCAAGATTTGCTTTCCCCTTGGGTCGGATTGTGGCATACCCCATTCGATGGCTCTAGCGTTGAAGTCTCCCCCGACCAGCATGTGGCCCTCTGTGTTCGAGACAGCGTCCTCCAGGGCATCGAGTTTGGTTCGAAAGGATCGCATTGCCTCGTTAGGCGTCAGATAAACACTGAAATATGTTATCCCTGAACACCGCACCCACACAAAATCATCACCGCGTCCATGGCCCTGCACCTGAAGGCGGGCGCTGTCTCGAACCCAGATGGCCGAGGTACCAGATTTGTCAGGGTACCACGCTTGCGAGTCCTTGTTATGATGTTGCTCGCTCAGCAACAGGAGGTCAGCTTTCTTATCCCTCGCAAACTGCTCAAGTAGGTCCTGGGCGTTTGTGCTTCGGTGCAAATTGACCTGCAGGATACGGATCATTTGAGTATCGATTTGGCTTTAGTTAGGGCCTCCTTGAATACCCGGCATCTCCCTATCCCCGGCTCATGTTTGAGGTCGCCGGGTGCTAGCTTAGCATCCTTGCAAAGAATGAATTTTGCCACGTTCGTGCACTCCTTCCTTTTGTGCCCCGTTTCACCACATTTGTAGCACAGAGATCTCCTGTCGGGTCCCCTACAACCATACGCGGTGTGTCCGTATTCGAGGTATCTGAAGCAGCGGATAGGGATCGCTCTTCTCCGTATCCTGCAGATCACCCAACCTATCTTAATTTTGCCCTTCGCCAGGATTTGCTGGGCGTCTTTATCAGCTAGTTCGACAATAGCCATGCGTTGCCCCCTTGTGTTTTCACGTGTCAATCTTGCCTTGACTTCACTTAAGCTGGGGAACTCCCTCCTAATGGCATCCTCTACCTCAGCTTTGTCCGTGACGCAGTCGAGGTCCCTGATTTCCAGGGTGGCCATTGGTTCGAGCGAGGCAACCGTTGCCGCATCTCCAAGAACCTTTTGGACCGCGTCACGGAATGCATCTTTGTTTGTGGCCTCTGGCCCGAATTCCACCAGCAAGCCACCGGTCCGGGTTGGTCGAACTGCTTTGATGGCAGTTTTGGTGTCGTCTGGCTTGACCGCTCCTTTAATTTCACGGAGGACATCTGCGTAGGTTCGGCCCTAAGTGGGTTTAATAAGCAGTGCCTCTCGCAAGAGTTTGCGCCGCGGTTTGCTTTTTGTTTTCTGCGGTATATCGGGGGGTTCTTTGTTCTTTTCGTGGTTGAGCTCTTTGTTTGTTTTTTCTATGAGTAGCTTTTTGGCCGCTTTTTTCGCTGCCTTGTTTCGCACCACATGAAACTCCTCGCCTGGAGTGTCAACTTCGTTTATGGTCTCGTCCTTCCTCCTTTTCTCACAGTCGCCTTCAATTGGGCTACCGGCCATTCTTTTGCTGCTGCTAGGACCCACTGATGCCTCGAGGGAGAGCGTGTCTTTTTGGTGCTTTTCGGTTGCAAGCCACCTCCGCCTGTAGTGCGTTATGCGGCCAAAAAGCTCCTCCAGTTCAAGAATGCCATTCTTGACACTCTTGCCTATGTTTTTCTGCACTTCGCAGGCAGCCCTCAGTTGTTTGACGATATTCCCCGCTTTCCGAGTAAGCCGCTCCTCTTCGGCGCGGTCAAGGGCGATTGTGTTATTTGGCGCCACCTCTTGGGAGAGGCCCCCGTTTCCCAGCCCTTTTGCTTCTATCGCTTGGGTCGCGTTTGAAGTGGCGTCGGCCAACGGCAAAACTTCTCCCTCCCCCAGTCTTACACTGGCCTCCGTTGGTGTCGCAGCTTGATCCGGATTGTGTACGTCTTGCACTAGGCGCTCCGGGGTGCGCATAGTCCTTCTACTGCGTCCAAAGGCCGCAATGATGCCAGGTTGCACAACGCACTCTGCCTTCTTTCGTTCGTTAGTCCGTCTGTGGTCTGTCTCCGATGATTTAACCTGTGATGTTGACTTTGACAGTGTTTCTGGGGTTTGCTGCCTCCCCCCGCAATCGGTGACTTGTTTTATCGGTGTTCTTGCCAACAGCGGTTTTTGCCTGAAAGGGTTCTCCGTGCTAGCGTCCTGTTTGCTTGTGGTTTCATTTGTTTGGTCCATTTTATTGGGTCCCCCCTCGGAGCCGCTATCTCCGTTCGTGTGTGTAGTCGCATTTTTGGTCCCATGGTTATCTTTGCAGAGCAGGGAGGCCATGCGAGGGTTGGCACAAGCCCTTATGGGGACAAGTGCTCAGAGCCAGACCAGCGCTAATCGGGAGTCCGTCTCAACCGAACCTACACCACCAACCCAATGGTGCGAACTTCGAACGTACTCCGAGGCCTGCCAAGGTTTTACCGGGACGGAGACGGTATGATAGTTGAATTGGAGCCGTTCACACACGAGTTTCACCTCGGCGCTACTGTGCAAAGCAACTAGGTCCAAACCATCACATCCGCCAGCCCAAAGCGTCAATTCCAGTTCGTTGTCCAAAGCGTAATCCAGATACAATAAGAGGGAACCTCACGGCACCCCCCATATCCTCGGGTCCGTGGGGGCGGCACTCCCCAAAGAATGCTAGCCTCCAAGAATGTTCTTGTCGACCGGCTTTCTCCCTGCGGGAATTTCCTCGGGTACGTGGGGGCGGAACTCCCCAAAGAATGCTAGCCTCCAAGAGTGGTCTTGTCGACCGGCATTCCCCCTGCGGAGTTTCCTCGGGTACGTGGGGGCGGAACTCCCCAAAGAATGCTAGCCTCCAAGAGAGCTCTTGTCGACCGGCATTCCCCCTGCGACCTTATTGGTGTTTTAGGGCCATTCAAAGAAGCTACGGAAGAAATAAGTGACGCTGATTACGTGACTTCCAGCTTAGCTATTCTTGTTAAAAATTTTATTCGCAAAGCAGTAAAACACAGAAGTCCATCCACGAATGTCGGGCTCACCATAAAAGACCCTCTTCTAAAAAAAGTTGAAGGAAGACTGTGCCTTTTGGAGAAAAATCTACTTTACTCTGATTCTGTGCCCTCTGAGCTTAACCAATACCTCGATCAACCGCTTCTTGACAGAAGAAGTGATCCAATAAAATTTTGGACAAATTGCCAGCAATCCACGTCTGTTCTTGCGGAAGTCGCTCTTAAATATTTAATTTGTCAGACTTCTTCGGTCTCTGCTGAAAGAGTTGCTTCAGCAGTGAATCTAACACTACCTAACAATAGAAGCCGCTTGACAGGCGAGCACATTGAGCAGAGGGTGCTTCTAATGCCAATATCTGATAAGTATTGGTGGAACCTTTAATTTGCTGATGATACTACTTAATAATTAGTTTATTATAATAGTTGTTTCAACTTAATAAAAACAATAGCTGAATGAAAATAAAACTATTTCCTTTAGTGTATTATTTTTTCCAAATTTTAAATGTTTTAGAAATGTGTATACACGCTTGGGTAAAAAAAAACGATTATTCGATATTTTTCCTATAAAAAATTTCGATTATTTTCGATATTATTTAAAAATATTGATATATTTTCTTATTTGGCCATCACTAGATTGGAGATGCCAGATGAGTCGCGCTTGATCGGCTATGCAGATGATGTTGCGCAACTTATGCTAATGCGCCGAGCGACAGACGCGGAGTTTAGCACTAGAGAAAACCGAAGTGGTGATCTTGACAAAAAAGAGAATCCCAAGAAATAGGATGATCATTATTGGAGTCATACTAATCGAATCGAAGCCAGCGGTGAAGTACCTGGAGCTACTGATCGACTCGAAGATGAGTTTCTCTGAGCAAATCAGGGCAACGGCTGAGAAGGCTGCTTCGGGAGTATCTGCTCTGACCAAATTGCCAACGTAAGGGGACCCAGCCCATCAAAAAGACGCCTTCTGATGAGTGCTGTAGGGTCAGTGCTACTGTACGGAGCAGCAATATACGGCGACGCTCTCATTAAGGAGGTATACCGAAAACGCTTCACAGATAGAGAGAAGAGGAGCACTGAGAATTGCATCTTCGTATACGACAGTCTCTGATTCTGCGGTGACATTAATTGCAGGCGTGATATCTGTCGCCCTCCTTGCTAAAGTGCGCCGTGCTATTTACCTGCATCGAAACAAGGATTTGAAGGAGATGGTTGTCCGGTAGGAGAGACAGCGCTCACTCAACGATTGATAGTAGTCTTGGGTGAATTGCACGAAGGGAAGGTGGATTGCGCGCCTCATCCCGGATGTGAGACCGTGGCCAAATCGAAGGCATGATGAGACTGACTTCTATCTGACCCAGCTTTTGAGCGGGCATGGGTGTTCTCAGTCTTACCTGCACAAGATTGGTAAGTCACGGTCCCCCGATTGTCAGTTTTGCCCAGGAGAGGAAGACAATGCCTGCACCACATTTTTTGCGTACAAAAAATGGATCAGGCTGCGAAGGGACCTCTACAGGGAGACGGGAGAGCTCACCCCGTATAATATAGTTGCGGTGATGCTCGAATCGCTTGACAAATGGAACCAAGTGGCACATTATGTTCGGGCAGTCCTGAAAGATAAAAAGGACTTACAGCTGCCGGAGTCGTTGAGGCTGGGGGATCCTCCTCCCCTCCAGCTAGAAGAGGGATTCCCCAGCTTGAAGGCGCATCTTGGCGTAGCAAAACGAGACCTAGCCCGAAGTAATATGTCAAACGGTTCCAGGCTGGGTCCTCAGATTGACAGGGGAGGTGTTTATTGGGTAGTCCAGTTGCCTTCTTGCGAGCATGGGAGTCCCACACTCTATGCGTAAATGACATCCTCCTCCCAATCACAAAAAAAGAAAAAACAAATGTGAATATTCTAATTAGCTTGAGGAAAATTCCGGCAAAAAATCTACTGAACTTATTATTAGCTCAACATAACTTAGAATTATCTACTTATAACTAGTTAAAAGCTATAAGGCTAAGTTACGGGCAAAGAGATAGGTTATAGCAACTGCTGGTTTTCAGTTTGCCTGGGCACCAATTAGAGGATTGGGCAAGTCATTTGCTTTCGCGATTAATTTATCACGGCGCGATGCAGCGACTTTATACATTGGACTGACGCCAGCAAGGCTGTTTAGTTTTTTCGGAAAAAAATGGAAAACGGTTTATCAAGTACCATCTTCAGGTATCTATTTTGCGTAATCTGAAGCTTTGTTACTAGATATTTAGCACATTGGATCCAGGTAGGTGAGCCGTCTAAGATGATCGGGTGGATTGTCATTTTGACGATGAGGGCTTTGTTTCTGGTGTTGAGACGTGAATTTCGATTAAGAAGGGGGTATAGCGAGAGAACGGCTTTGAACGCTTTGTCCCTAATGTGCTCAATATGACTTCTGAAGGTTAGTTTTTTGTCGAATATAAGCCCAAGATAATTGAGATCCCCACTCCAGGGAATAGTTTGCCCTAAAAATTTATTGGTCGCTTGGATAGGTGAAGAATATTGACTTCGTTTTTGCAAGATTAATTTTAATTTTCCATTTACGGTAGTATTGATATGTAGGTTCTAACGCAGTTTTAAGGCTAGCAATAATGGAATTTGGGTCTGAGCCTATGCTGTATCTGTAAATGTCGTCTGCGGAAGCAGAAGGGAAGTCAGACGCATAGATGTTATATAGTGATTGGCTTAGGCAAATTAAATTATTCTTGCTTAGTTTTACATTTACTTAAATTAGTAATGAACTCATGCGAAATGGTCAAAAGAAAAGAGGTTGTCGGATAAACTATTTGTTGATTGTGGGTTTTTCTTGATAGCCATACTGTAGGACGTACGTTGAGGGAAATTTGTGCTTGTAAAATCGAAGCTGAGTGTAGCTCTCTGAGTGGGGATTGGGGAACTTTTCGAATTTTTTCCCCGAATATTCAGCTTTTGTTCAACTGTATACAGTCCATTCTTCTCTTGCAATTAAGCGAATTGCCGAAGTGTGCTTCTTTGCAATTGCTACAACGAATTTCACTTGCTCTTCTTTTACCGTACATTTGCTACATTCAGACAATTCCTACAACTCAATATGAAACTTGAATTAACACCAATAAAACGTATCCAACAAAGAAAAATTTACTGTGAATAGTTACTGTGTGAAACTAGGAATAATAAACACTATGTAGTCACTATGTCAAGCGAACGTCTGCTTATCTCAAAGGTCTATGCAAAACTGGTTACTTTGTTTGTTTGACCTCCGCAGTCCAAATTCTCTTTTTTCTTGAAAGCCGTCGGGCCTTGCTTTGTTGTGTGAGCAGACATATTTTGACTCCTTTGAATCATCTTCAGTGTCTTTGAGGACAATAGCAATAGCCTTATCGGGTATTCGTCGTCCAAATTCTCTTTTTTCTTGAAAGCCGTCGGGCCTTGCTTTGTTGTGTGAGCAGACATATTTTGACTCCTTTGAATCATCTTCAGTGTCTTTGAGGACAATAGCAATAGCCTTATCGGGTATTCGTCGTCGCGTTGCTTATGTAGACCCTTTCGGTTTGTTACTTCGGCCATTGACGCCTTCCATCGGAATCGGTTTAACATTTTGACTCCGGTCATCTGAAAAGTCGTAAGTGCGAAAATAATTTTGTAGTGGGCCCTTAGTTATGGGAAAGGAATCCGCCCCACGACACCGCAAACCTAGTTTGCCAGCGCAATTACGCGTCCCCAGACAAGGCCAGTTCCGGCGTAGCACTAATTTTTTCGCTCGCTGAGGCAGTAGACCACCGCTATAGTCCTTTACGGACATATTAACACTCGTGCAATCACTACAAACCCGAAACACAAAAACCTAATATCCCTTTACCTGGCCTAACTTAAGGCATATCTTTTTTAAGCCATCCTACACCTATATAAAAATCATTTCCTTCCACTCATCCTTTAAACACTGAAGATGACTTACAGGAGTCGAAACGTGTCTGCTCATACAATTAAACCAGGCCCGAACACTTTTCAAAAAAATAAAAATTAAAGAAAATAGTATGCATATTACAAAAACTTACGTGTAATAAGATGCAAAGTTAAAAGATTTGACAGCAACTGATTTAAAACAAAATCGCGTTGGCACCACCAGCCGGGAAAGCAAATATCTCGTAGGCACCATTAGTTTGAATAAGCAAATAGGCATGCACACTACTTAAACAAGTTTAAACACAAAAACAAATTATTTATTGGAATGACCGCCATCTTGGGCTCTGTTCCCAAAAAAAATTTTTAGATAAAAAGAAAACCGACCCTAAAAAGGATGAAATAAATTTTATAGAAGCGGTGCCACAACATTTGTTCCCCGATTCTTTTGTAAGAGTGCAGATTTTGGAAGTATTTATTTTGAAATGAGGAAACTGATTTGGCACCGCTTCCATAAAATTTATTTCATCCTTTTTAGGGCATTTTGAAGTCGGTTTTCCTCTTTTTTTCTAAAACATTTTTATTTCATCCTTGTAAGTGGCAAATTTTTCATTTCAAACCTTTCAAAACTTAGTTTCTTGAATACATTGTACCATGTATATTAAAATATAATTTTTTACTGCAATGCAAAACTCACTACTGCTAAAATCAGCAGCGATCATAGGAATCTAATTCAGTTCTGATACATTTAATAGATGATCTCATCAACGTCTACCTTGATTTTAGATTTCATTTAAATCCAATATTAATTGTAGCTTGAGAAATTTTCGGATTTCGAACGTTACCTAGCCGCCGTTTTGATATTCTGACCTGACCCTGAAGTACTTTTTTATTGCTCAACTTTTTTCTAGCTTTGAGCGGCCGCCATTTCGTTGCAAATGATTAGACTATGGATTTTTTATTGTGAGCTTTATCACACACTTGAATGAATCTTTGTACCAGTTTTGGTAAAAATATATATATATATATATATAAAAATAAAATATAAAAATATATATATATATATATATATATATATATATATATATATATATATATATATATATATATATATATATATATATATATATATAGATATAGATATAGATATAGATATAGATATATATATATATATATATATATATATATATATATATATATATATATATATATATATATATATATATATATATATATATATATATTTATATATATGTATATATATATATATATATATATATATATATATATATATATATATATATATATATATATATATATATATATATATATATATATTTATATATATGTATATATATATATATATATATATATATATATATATATATATATATATATATATATATATATATATATATATATATATATATATATATATATATATATATATATATATATATATATATATATATATATATATATATATATATATATATATATATATATATATATATATATATATATATATATATATATATATATATATATATATATATATATATATATATATATATATATATATATATATATATATATATATATATATATATATATATATATATATATATATATATATATATATATATATATATATATATATATATATATATATATATATATATATATATATATATATATATATATTATATATATATATATATATATATATATATATATATATATATATATATATATATATATATATATATATATATATATATATATATATATATATATATATATATATATATATATATATATATATATATATATATATATATATATATATATATATATATATATATATATATATATATATATATATATATATATATATATATATATATATATATATATATATATATATATATATATATATATATATATATATATATATAAACTTGAAGTTAACTCCGCAATCAATCTCTAGAAATTTGCTTTGAAAGGTTCTTCTTAACCGTATCACTAGTTAACGTGTATTCGATATCCTATTTGCGCCGACTCTTATGTCCCGAACTTTGATTTTATTATTTTTATTTTCAGTCTCAAATTTATTGATTTTACATTTCTCTTAAAAAGTTAACAGCTATGATACAGACCAACCAAAAATTGAACAAAGAATAGTCTTTTATTCCAAAGTTTTGACAAATTAAAAATTGATTGAAAAATGGGTTACTCGATTGATTAAAATGAAATGTGTTATTCGAAATTTAAAGTCTTTTCGCTTTGTGGCGAATTGAATTTGAATTTGGTGACTTGAATTAAAATGATCGATCAATTGATAAATCAATCAAATAAATTGAATTAATTACGAATGGGCTAATTATTACAGTGCTAATTAACCTTAAATAACTATGTAAGTTGATTGAAGCGTTGATGTTGCCGGATCAGGCCGTGATGGGCGCTCAGGGGTATGAGGAACTCAACATCCACCCCTCCGTTGAACGGTCCGTTCAACCTCCCCCAAGGTGTGCGGTAGGCTGTAGCGTCTAGGTAACGGATTGTTGTTTGCAAGAACGCCAACGGAGGTAGTTCACCAGAATGACTAATCCGAGAATTCTCAGGTAGGCGATGGTGTCCTGGTGGATGTCGTGGTCGGTTACTTGATCGGTCCATGAAACATCTTGCGCTTGTAGATGTCGCAATTCCTCGATTTCAGATGCAGACTCAGTGAAATGAGTGGAGTCGTTGAAAGAGTTCTGTAAAACAGCAAATTCCCGCCAATACGGTCCCAAATCGTAATGCATGAGCAACTTCCACTCGCTGGAAGATAATGGTTGAAAATACAGACCGGTATGGGGTCTGGTTGTTGAGCCTTGTATTGGAGAGGCGTGCGCTATGGGAGCTAGCAGGCACTTCAAGAAGAGCGTCACAATTGACTTGCCGGTTCGCATCGATCGCATCGATTTCAACGTTCCGGAGGCGGTTTTGACATCAGCGAATTGTACGAAACCATCGGCGCCTTCGTACGTTTTGATAATTCGCCCCAGTGGCCACTTCACCGGTGGGGTGTTATCTTCGCTTATGATGACCACTGTTCCCGGGATCGCATTGGGGTGTGACTGTCTCCACTTGACACGATGCTGCAACTGCGTCAAGCACTCGTGCGACCATCGTCTCCAGAATTCGAGTTTGAGGTGATTGATTAGCTTCCACCGGGAACGGAGACCTCTAGTGACTGGCTCTGTGCGACCATCCAACATGGTTGTGAGGGGTTCTCCGATGAGAAAGTCTGCTGGAGTTAAGGCTGCCAAATCATTGGGATCGTTTGACATCGGAGTCAGTGGTCTAGAATTGAGGATAGCCTCCACCTCAACCAACAAGGTATGCAGCTCCTCGTAGGGGAGAGCCGCCGACGAAACGCCTCGACGGATCAAATTTTTGGCTGATTTTAACGCCGCCTCCTACATGCCGCCAAAATGAGCTGTGCGTGTAGGGATGAAATAGAAATCGATTCCCCGACTGGACACGCCGTTGTTACTTCTTGACGCGCTTCGTTGGAATATAATGAGGACGACAATTCTGATAGCTGGTTATGAGCTCCCACGAAGTTGGTGGCGTTGTCGCAAAATAGGTTTCGGTATTGTCCTCGTCGTCCAATGAAACCATTGAGAGCATAGAGGAATGCCTCTGTGCTTAGATCGCTGACCAGCTCCTGATGGACGGCGTTTGTAGCGAAACAGCAAAATATGGCTAGTTACCCTTTTTAAGGTCGGGTACCTCTACCTCGGTAATGGATCATCATAGGCCCAAAGAAATCCACGCCGGAGTTGATGAACGGACGCGCTGGGTGAATACGTGCACTCGGCAGGTTTCCCATGAGTTGTGAAAACAGATTTTTTTTTTGTGGTAGGGAGGTGAATGCTATATATGCACAGAGTATGGGATTCCTCTGCTCGCAAGAATGCGACCGGACTACCCACTAAACACCTCCCCAGTCAACCTGAGAACCCAGCCTGGAACCGTTTGACACATTACTTCGGGCCAGGTCTCGTTTTGTTACGCCGTGAGGCGCCTTCAAGCTAAAGGATCCCTTTACTAGCGGGAGGGGAGAGGGGAAGAGGAAGTGCCAGAAAAGCGATCCTCCAGACCCAACGCCACCGGCTGCTGTGAGTCCCTTTTATATTTTAGGACTGCCCGAGCATAATGTGCCACCAGGTTCCATTTGTCAACCGGGGGACCGTGACTTACGAATCTTGTGCAGGTAAGACTGAAAACACCCATGCCCGCTCAAAAGCTGGGTCAGATAGAAGTCAGTCTCACCATGCCTTCGATTTAGCCACGGTCTCACATCCGGGATGAGGCGCGCAGTCCACCTTCCCTTCGTGCAATTGACCCAAGACTGCTGCCAATCGTTGAGCGAGCGCTGTCTCTCCTCGCGGACAACCATCTCCCTCAAATCCTCGTTTCGGCGCAGGTAAATAGCGCGGCGCTCTCTAGCAAGGAGGGCGACAGATATCACACATGCAATAACTCTAACTGCAGAATCAGAGACTGTTGGATACGAAGATGCAATTCTCAGTGCTCCTCTTCTCTGTACCTGTGCCAAACGTTTTCGGTATACCTCCTTGCTGAGAGCGTCGCCCCATCCTTCTGCTCCGTACAGTAGCACTGATCCTACAGCATTCATCAAGAGGCGTCTTCTTGATGGGCTGGGTTGGCCATAAGTCGACTCAGAGCCGATATTCCCGCAGCAGCCTTCTCGGCCGTTGCACTGATTTGCTCAGAGAAACTCATCTTCGAGTCGATCAGTGGCCCCAGGTACTTCACCGATGGCTTCGATTCGATTCGTATATCTCCAATACTGATCATCCTTACTCTAGGGATTCTCTTTTTTGTCAAGATGACCACTTCGGTTTTCTCCAGTGCTAAACTGAACGACGAGCAGTCAAGTAGTCCTTCACTCGGCGCATTAGCATACCTAGCCTAAGTTGCGCTTGTTCAACGGTGCGTCCAGCGACCAGAGCCGCAACATCATCCGTATAGCCGACAAAGCGCGACTCATCTGTCATCTGCAGTCTCAGTATCCCGTCGTAAGATACGTTCCACAGGTCCGGACCAAATATAGATCCCTGGGCAACATCCGATGTAACCGCCATCCTTCGCTAGCTCGCTTAGTGGGACTATATGCCTCTGCCTTTTGGACCGCGCTGACAGAACGTCCTGCTCTAAAGCCGTACTGCCGAGGAGATAGGTCCCCAGCAGCACGAATCGCGTCAGTGAGTCTCCAGAGCTTTCCCAGCCTAGCATGCATAACGGGCGGTATGCAGACGGTGATTCGGGATTTTCCTTCCTCTTGCTGATCAGCACGAGCTTCGCCACCTTCCATCGCACCGGGAAAACCCCGTCCCTAGGCAAGCGTTGAATGTGCTGAGCAGCGTCAGGACAATGGTGATAGGCAAGCCGCAACACCTCAGCTGGAACACCATCTGGACCTGGAGCCTTCCTCGCTTTCAGCAAAAGGACTGCCTCTTCCAGTTCCGGCTGTGTGAAGAGTGGACACTCGACGTCCATCTTTTCCTCGTCAGGTATATAAGGTTCCCGTAGAGCAACAAGCTTCCGCATAACTAGCTTGTAGCCAAGGCTCCACGGATCCTTGTTCACATTGTCCACTAGATCTTGCCAGCAGCGATCCTTGCTGTTGTTGATCAATTTGCGAAGGCATTTCCTGGACGACTTATATACTGCTGCGCGGTTGTTTGCCTCGTCATGGTTCCGTGCCCGTTGAGCCATACGTCGAAGTTTGTGACACTCCCTTCGTTTTTCAGCGATTTCAGTTGACCACCAGTACACTAGGGGCTTGCCGTGCCGGGGTCTTCGACGGGCATAGAAGCTTTGCAAGCAGTCGTGATGATGCTCATAGTAGAGTTCACAACGTCTTGAGCTGCCAGTTCTTCTGTCCCCTCCGGATCTCCCTACAGTGGTGCACCTGCTGTGAGAACCTCGACAAACCTCTCGACCTCCATCCTTCCGATGGTCCATCCAGTTCTAGAAAGCCGAGTGCACGAACGTCGGGAGACAACATCGCTTATCTCAAGCAGAATGCACTGATGATCACTGGCTTAGTACTCCTCTAATATTCTCCAGTTGTGTATCCTCCGTACTAAGGACTCCGAGACGAATGTCACGTCCAGTATGGTTCCTTCACAGCCAATACGGCGGAAAGTCGGCGTATTGCCGGTGTTTAGTACGACGAGCGCCGTCCTAGCTGCCATTTCTAGGATTCGTTTTCCCCGCAGATCTGTTTGAGGCATGCCCCATTCGAATGGTTTCGCGCTGAAGTCTCCCCCAACGAGCATGTTCCCGTCTGCGTAGGAGACAGCGCCCTCCAAAGCGTGAAGCTTGGCTTGGAAATATGATATCGATTCGTTCGGCGTTAGGTACACACTAAAGAAAGTGGTCCTTGAGCGGCGAACCCACATAAAACCATCCCAACGTCCGCAGCTCTCCGCCTGGAAATCACTATTTCGAACCCAGATGGCGGTAGTACCAGTTTCATCAGGATACCATGATGCTGAACTTTTATCACGATGTTTCTCACTCAGCAGCAAAAAGTCGGCTTTGATGTCCCTCGCAAACTGCTTTTGGGCGGTTGAACTGCGGTGTAGGTTTAGCTGCAGGATGCGGGTGATCGAAGTTCTAATTTCGCCTTGGATAGGGCTTCGTGGAAAACCCGTCATTTTCCTGATCTCAAGACGTGTCCAACATCAGGTCTTGGATCAGCATCCTTGCAAAGAATACAGTGTGCCTCCTTCGTACACTCTTTTCTTTTATGTCCCACTTCACCACATTTGTAGCATAGGGACTCCTATCGGGTCCTTTGCATACTTGTGTGGTGTGACCATAACCAAGGCATTTGAAACATTGAAGAGGCATTGCTCTTCGCCGTACCCTACAGACAACCCACCCTATTTGTACTTTGCCCTTGTTCAGGAACTGTTCGGCGTCCTTTTCGGTCAAGTCAACTGTGGCCCTGCGTTCGCCCCTATTGTTTTCTGATGTCAGTCTCGCTTTGATCCCTCCGACGCTAGGGGACTCCCTTTTGATGGCCTCTTCTACCTTGGCCAGATCCGTCACGCAGTCAATGCCTCTTATTTCGATCGTTGCCATCGGCTTAAGCTAGGCTATAGTTGCGCTTTTGCCAAGGACATTCTTTACTGCGTCGCAGAATGCTTTATTATCGGCCTCTGCTCCGAGTGCGACCAGTATGTGGCCCGACCGCGTTGGTCGTACTGCTTTAATGGTTGTGTTGGTGTCCCTATGCGTTCCAGGAGCTCCTCTAGTTCAAGGAGCCCAATCTTTACTGCTTTGCTGATTTTTGGGGAGTCCCATGTGGATTGTATTTTTTTCAGAACATCTCCCGCTTTTTGGAATAGCCTTTCTTCTTCATGTCGCTGGGCGGCAATTGTACTTTGCGACCATCCTTGGAAGAGGTTATCGCTTTCCGTTTCCGAATGCAGTACTTCCGCCACATTTTCGACGTTGGCGATGCAATCACACAACTTCGCTTTATTTGCCTGGCCACTCGTTTCTTTTCCTGCCGTGATCTCCTCGTTGGCTTCAGGGTGATTCTTTATTGGATTTATGACCCTTGCATCGGTCGCTTCGGTAACGATCGCAGCAGTGACCATCGACTGTCTGCTAATCTCTGCTTTTCGTCCGTCTTCACTGTCATTGTATTCATCGTTGTGTTTGTCATCGTTAGTCTCGTTCTCGATGTACTGTTAACATCGTGGCTGCAACCGCTGGTTGCGTCGTTGTTGTTATTTTTTATTTCTTTTTTTTTGGTTTTTTTTATCCTAAGTGTTTTTGGTTACTCGAGATTTATTGGGTCCCCCCCTCGGAGCCGCTATCTCCGTTCGTGTATCTAGTCGCATTTTTGGTCCCGTGGTTATCTTTACAAAGCAGGGAGGCCATGCGAGAGTTGGCACAGGCCCTTATTGGGACAAGTACTCAGGGCCAGACCAGCGCTAATCGGGAGTCCAAGAGTGCTCTTGTCGACCGACATTCCCCCTGCGGGAAAACAGATTAGGCTCGACTCGGGTGCACCACACGCACCGTTGAACGATGGATCTCGCGAGTTGTTTTCCTCGAATTGGCCAGAACCGCTGTCTAGTCGAAGCGAGCAGTGTTTGCGCACCTAGATGGCAGTGGTCGCGATGGATGTTCATCATCAGCAGCCTGGTGAACGAATGTTTGAACGGTAGTAAAATGGAATTTTTGGCATTCAATGTGATCTTGGCAGCCTCCATCCTCCTACCGACACGGATTATGTCCCCTAGATACAGGAATGGTGGCAGTCCCACCAACGGACTGTACTTGGAGACTTGCCTCCCCGACCTGATTTGCAAAAGTTCGCAGTTAAAAGTTTGTGATTGTTAATACCTCACGATAATTTCCAGGGCTGTGGATAATTCATCACTCGTGGGCGCTTGATTTGTCAGTTGAGATTGCTTGACTGTCGGCTTGAGAACACAGATAAACCGAATCATGTAGGCCACTATGTGCTGCAGCCTCTTGAAGGAGTTGCCGTGTTGGATCTGCTGAATAAAGTATGTTTCACGAGCCTCTGCCGATACCATAGCGGTCTTGGTCCGTTTTGTCTCCAAGTCGCAGGGGCCCCCACTCTGATACTCGGATGGCCAAACTGATTCTGCCCTGGATAAAAATGGTGGTTCTTGCAACCACATACACATATCCAACGTGACAGGATGTCAGCTGGGTTGTCTTCAAACGCGACGTGTCACCATCGGTCCGGCCTTGAGAGGGTTTGTATGGCCGAGACCCTGTTCGCAACAAAGGTATTGTATGATGATGCAGTAGAGTTGATCCACGCCAAGACAATCTCGGCATCGTTCCAGAATACCTGAAAAACCTCCTGCAGATTCAGGGCTGTCTTAACTCGTCTTGTGAGCTCAGCGCCTAGTTTCGCTGCACACAACTCCAGGCGCGGAACAGTAAGTGTCTTGATCGGGGCCACTCTTGACTTGGCGCAAAGCAACCTGACGACGACGACCGCTCCTCAGGGTTGACCGCATGTATATCGCTGCGCCATATGCCTTCTCGCGTGGCTTATTGGTTAGAGCCCTAAGCCCGTAAGCCGAAGGTCTCTGGTTCAAGTTTCGTTGGCGTCAACGAGATTTAGTTCGAGTGGTTCTTCGGACGGACTATAAGCCCGTTCAGTTATGATACGTGCTGCTTTATAATTAGAACGTATCGCAGCTGGGTAGACGGCACACGGCCATAGCGTGATAATGATTATATCACCTTGTGGAGTGCCGATACATTAGATCATGACAATAAGATACTCTAACTATCTCTAAGCGAAGGCCCGAAAGGGGCTGTAGTGCTACGGGAAAAAAAATATATGCCTTCTCCGAGGCACCACAAAAGGTTTGCACCTGTACTTGCACGGGTTTCTCGCCTGTACTGATGTGACGAGAAAATTGGGCCTGATGCAATGATGGCAGACCACTGCGGAAATTGGGCCATTGGGTATAGGTCCCCATTGGTAATGCTGCATCCCAGTCCAATTCCAATCGCTATAATTCCTGCAGGAAAGCTTGGCTGCTACTATCACAGGAGCCAGAATGCCCAATGGATCGAACATTCTGGCTATATCAGATGCCACCGTCCTCTTGGAGAACTTCGCAACGGTTGGATTCAGGTTGATTTGGATCTGGAACTCGCCAGCTGGACCTGTTGGTCCTCAGGTTTAATCTGCTTCAACAATAGAGGATGGTTGGCACACCATTTGCGCAAATGCATACCTGCGCTCGAGAGTATGGTGCATAGCTCCGCCTGTTTGCAAAGTGCCTCCTCTAAGCTGTCTGCCCCGGTCATGACGTCGTCGATATAGCAATCCTTCTCCAACGCACTGCTGCCCTGGCGACGGCTGCGCTCGAGAGTATGGTGCATAGCTCCGCCTGTTTGCAAAGTGCCTCCTCTAAGTTGTCTGCCCCGGTCATGACGTCGTCGATATAGCAATCCTTCTCCAACGCACTGCTGCCCAGGAGACCTTTCTGCTGGTTCTCTTGTGCTAGAACCTGTAGACATTTTGTAACTAGATACCGGGCACACATTGTGCCGTAAGTTACTGTTTTCAACTGATAGTATCGCACTGGTTGCGTTGAACTATTTCTCCTAATTAAGCCATGCTACCGACGGTCTTCAGGGTGGAGCATTATCTGCCGATACATCTTCTCGATGTCGGCGGTGAATACGAAACAAGGCATTCTGAAACGCAGGAGTATCGAAAAAAGGTCATCCTGGACAGTAGGCCCTGTATGAAGGACATCATTCAACGAAACGTTTTTGGTCGTCTTACTGAATGCATCGAAAACCACCCGCAGCTTGGTTGTATTGCTGTCAGGCTTCAGGACACAATTATGTGGAAGGAAGTATCGTAATTCCTCCCGCTGCTGTGACGTCACCTCCTCCATATGCCCAAGCCGAATATACTCCTCCATGAAGTCCTCGTATGGAAGTCTTAGATTAGGGTTCCTCTCCAGTCGACGCTCCAAGGCAATGAATCTGCGAGTGGCCACCGCTTTGGAATCACCTAACGTCTCAGGATCCTTGCTGAATGGGAGTTTAACCAAGAAACGGCCGTCGGGACGTCTTGTCATTGTCTGATTGAAATGTGCTTCGCAAGCCCTTTCAGTTAACGTAAGCATGTGCTGCAGATCCTGTACTTCCTCGACCTCCCAAAACCACTTGATGAGCTGATTAACCAGGTTATCTTCTGCCAGGATGCCGAATGTCACGGAAGACACTTGAGGTGTGATCACTCTTCCGGCTACAATCCACCCTAGGAGCGTGTTCTGGAGCACTGGGAGCTATGGGCCCAACTTTATTTGTGCAATGGCTAGGACCTCGTAAAAGTGTTCGGCACTCAGCAACATGTCGATGCGCTCCGTTCGGTGGAAGTCTGAATCTGCCAGGCTTATGTTTTTGGAAATGTGTCATCCCGGTGTGTTCAAGTTCTGAGACGGTTGCGGTGATATAATTTTGTCCATGACGTAGGCTTCCAACTGCGCGGCATATCCTGATAAGCTGGATCTTAGGCCGAGGTTCACCTTATGGTATGCCTTCTCAGTACTACCGCCTATCCTTTCAATGAGGGCAAGATGTGGTGTCGATAATAAACCCAATTTTTTGATGATTCTTTTGGTAACTAGGTTTATTTGTGAGCTCGGATTCAGCACAGCTCGACAATCCATTGTCTTCCCATTGCTGGTGACTAGCCTGGCGACGGCTGTGTTTGCATGTCCTTGGGGTCGGGGCTCCATCAGAATCGTTAAAGCGAACGATGGCGGCTCTGCATTTAATTGCGGTTTCGAGTCTTGATTCGGCTTTTTCGTGCTCGAGGATATCGTCTTGGTCTGTTTGGGTTTGTTGTCTCCAGGCAGATGTAGAAGGGTGTTGTGATTCTTGGAACACTGCTTGCAACTTCTGGCCGCGCAGCTGGAATCCTGATGTCCTTGTCGAAGGCAATTCACGCACAGCTTCTTAGCGTGCACGAAACTTAGTCTGTTTGCAGCAGTGGTCCTGAAGAAATCCGGGCATTAGTAACGCGGGTGATCCTGCTCACACATTAAGCACCGAGAAGCTGTCGTGGCGGTCACGGCCGACTTGGTGGCTTTCCTGCGGTTGATCTCCGTTTCCTTTGTTTTATGTCCGAGTGTCTCGAAAGCCTGGAAACGCGTTTCCATGAAGTCCAACAGACTCTTCAAGAGCTCGCGTGGGTTGGATAATGATTGTTCGTATTTTCGGATTAGCACATGTAGCAGCAACGGATCCCAGTCCCTTGTAGACACTTGCAGGTACTCCAGGCATCTCAGACACTCTTGTGTGCTGTCATGTAGAGCCTTTATTGCTGCCACTGATGGCCTTTCATTAGCATGAGATGGCTGACTCATCAATTTGTTGATAAGCGTCGCCACCAATAGTCGCCGGTTGTCGTACCTTTCCTTCAAGGCTGTCCAAGCCGCCTCGTAGTTGTCATCCGACAATGTAAAATTTCGAATCAAAAGCTCCGCTTCTCCGGTGATACCGGCCTTGAGGTACCATCGCTTTTGGCACTTGGACATCGGTTGGCTATGCACCATTTGCATGAAACAGTCGTGAAATCGTTGCCAATGTAAGTAGTTTTATTTTCGGCGGAGGCATGGTAAGAGGAATCACAGGCAGAGTCGCTGAGGCAGGTGTGGCGCTGAATTAATCCATTTTGGATTCCAGGCGTATGACCCAATCTTGGCAAAGCTCTTCCAAATGAGTGTGCTGTTGCACGTTAAAACCATACGCTTCATGATCGTCATGGATCTCGACGATCTGCAGGTGATATTCATCCAGCTATTGCCAACCTCGTTGTAGGGTCATGAGTTTACTGCTGCTGGTCCGAGTGACCTCCTTCTGGTCCAAACGGTCGATGATCCTCCTCAACGAGCCTGCCATGACTTTGTAGCGACGCAGCATCTTGACCATACTGGCATCTCTCGGTGCTGAGGCTTCTGCAGTGTAGTCCTTGTCCTCGCGATGCTGAATTTCGAGCCCTTTTGGTGACTGTTCCCCGGTAGGCGTGTCCACGTGTGTTTTGGCATGCATTTGATCGCGGAAGTGCTGCTGGTAACGGAGGCCTTTGGTAGTGTCTTATATATGTTGGGTAAAATACTTATGCGAAGGAGCGACCTCCGATAGGGATCAGATGTGACTATCGCCTAGTTCAAAATCCTCCCACGCGGCCTCCAATCGCCGCAGTCGCTCCGCATAATACCTTCGAAGATTCGAGCCAAGCCTTTTAGATCCTTGATCAGGCGATCCACATTTCCCATTGCGTAGAAAGTTGGAAAGCGGCACGAATCAGAAAGCGCGGATACACCACGACACTACAGAGAACACCACACACCACTTCACAACCTGTTCACCGGGGGAAAAAATTATTTAGTTACGTACGGCAAAATAAATACCAATGCATCTCGCCGGGGCCTCCAAATGTTTGCGCCGGGACTCTTTTTGTCCCGAACTTTGATTTTATTATTTTTATTTTCAGTCTCAAATTTATTGATTTTACATTTCTCTTAAAAAGTTAACAGCTATGATACAGACCAACCAAAAATTGAACAAAGAATAGTCTTTTATTTCAAAGTTTTGACAAATTAAAAATTGATTGAAAAATGGGTTACTCGATTGATTAAAATGAAATGTGTTATTCGAAATTTAAAGTCTTTTCGCTTTGTGGCGAATTGAATTTGAATTTGGTGACTTGAATTAAAATGATCGATCAATTGATAAATCAATCAAATAAATTGAATTAATTACGAATGGGCTAATTATTACAGTGCTAATTAACCTTAAATAACTATGTAAGTTGATTGAAGCGTTGATGTTGCCGGATCAGGCCGTGATGGGCGCTCAGGGGTATGAGGAACTCAACATCCACCCCTCCGTTGAACGGTCCGTTCAACCTCCCCCAAGGTGTGCGGTAGGCTGTAGCGTCTAGGTAACGGATTGTTGTTTGCAAGAACGCCAACGGAGGTAGTTCACCAGAATGACTAATCCGAGAATTCTCAGGTAGGCGATGGTGTCCTGGTGGATGTCGTGGTCGGTTACTTGATCGGTCCATGAAACATCTTGCGCTTGTAGATGTCGCAATTCCTCGATTTCAGATGCAGACTCAGTGAAATGAGTGGAGTCGTTGAAAGAGTTCTGTAAAACAGCAAATTCCCGCCAATACGGTCCCAAATCGTAATGCATGAGCAACTTCCACTCGCTGGAAGATAATGGTTGAAAATACAGACCGGTATGGGGTCTGGTTGTTGAGCCTTGTATTGGAGAGGCGTGCGCTATGGGAGCTAGCAGGCACTTCAAGAAGAGCGTCACAATTGACTTGCCGGTTCGCATCGATCGCATCGATTTCAACGTTCCGGAGGCGGTTTTGACATCAGCGAATTGTACGAAACCATCGGCGCCTTCGTACGTTTTGATAATTCGCCCCAGTGGCCACTTCACCGGTAGGGTGTTATCTTCGCTTATGATGACCACTGTTCCCGGGATCGCATTGGGGTGTGACTGTCTCCACTTGACACGATGCTGCAACTGCGTCAAGCACTCGTGCGACCATCGTCTCCAGAATTCGAGTTTGAGGTGATTGATTAGCTTCCACCGGGAACGGAGACCTCTAGTGACTGGCTCTGTGCGACCATCCAACATGGTTGTGAGGGGTTCTCCGATGAGAAAGTCTGCTGGAGTTAAGGCTGCCAAATCATTGGGATCGTTTGACATCGGAGTCAGTGGTCTAGAATTGAGGATAGCCTCCACCTCAACCAACAAGGTATGCAGCTCCTCGTAGGGGAGAGCCGCCGACGAAACGCCTCGACGGATCAAATTTTTGGCTGATTTTAACGCCGCCTCCTACATGCCGCCAAAATGAGCTGTGCGTGTAGGGATGAAATAGAAATCGATTCCCCGACTGGACACGCCGTTGTTACTTCTTGACGCGCTTCGTTGGAATATAATGAGGACGACAATTCTGATAGCTGGTTATGAGCTCCCACGAAGTTGGTGGCGTTGTCGCAAAATAGGTTTCGGTATTGTCCTCGTCGTCCAATGAAACCGTTGAGAGCATAGAGGAATCCGTCTGTGCTTAGATCGCTGACCAGCTCCTGATGGACGGCGTTTGTAGCGAAACAGCAAAATATGGCTAGTTACCCTTTTTAAGGTCGGGTACCTCTACCTCGGTAATGGATCATCATAGGCCCAAAGAAATCCACGCCGGAGTTGATGAACGGACGCGCTGGGTGAATACGTGCACTCGGCAGGTTTCCCATGAGTTGTGAAAACAGATTTTTTTTTTGTGGTAGGGAGGTGAATGCTATATATGCACAGAGTATGGGATTCCTCTGCTCGCAAGAATGCGACCGGACTACCCACTAAACACCTCCCCAGTCAACCTGAGAACCCAGCCTGGAACCGTTTGACACATTACTTCGGGCCAGGTCTCGTTTTGTTACGCCGTGAGGCGCCTTCAAGCTAAAGGATCCCTTTACTAGCGGGAGGGGAGAGGGGAAGAGGAAGTGCCAGAAAAGCGATCCTCCAGACCCAACGCCACCGGCTGCTGTGAGTCCCTTTTATATTTTAGGACTGCCCGAGCATAATGTGCCACCAGGTTCCATTTGTCAACCGGGGGACCGTGACTTACGAATCTTGTGCAGGTAAGACTGAAAACACCCATGCCCGCTCAAAAGCTGGGTCAGATAGAAGTCAGTCTCACCATGCCTTCGATTTAGCCACGGTCTCACATCCGGGATGAGGCGCGCAGTCCACCTTCCCTTCGTGCAATTGACCCAAGACTGCTGCCAATCGTTGAGCGAGCGCTGTCTCTCCTCGCGGACAACCATCTCCCTCAAATCCTCGTTTCGGCGCAGGTAAATAGCGCGGCGCTCTCTAGCAAGGAGGGCGACAGGTATCACACATGCAATAACTCTAACTGCAGAATCAGAGACTGTTGGATACGAAGATGCAATTCTCAGTGCTCCTCTTCTCTGTACCTGTGCCAAACGTTTTCGGTATACCTCCTTGCTGAGAGCGTCGCCCCATCCTTCTGCTCCGTACAGTAGCACTGATCCTACAGCATTCATCAAGAGGCGTCTTCTTGATGGGCTGGGTTGGCCATAAGTCGACTCAGAGCCGATATTCCCGCAGCAGCCTTCTCGGCCGTTGCACTGATTTGCTCAGAGAAACTCATCTTCGAGTCGATCAGTGGCCCCAGGTACTTCACCGATGGCTTCGATTCGATTCGTATATCTCCAATACTGATCATCCTTACTCTAGGGATTCTCTTTTTTGTCAAGATGACCACTTCGGTTTTCTCCAGTGCTAAACTGAACGACGAGCAGTCAAGTAGTCCTTCACTCGGCGCATTAGCATACCTAGCCTAAGTTGCGCTTGTTCAACGGTGCGTCCAGCGACCAGAGCCGCAACATCATCCGTATAGCCGACAAAGCGCGACTCATCTGTCATCTGCAGTCTCAGTATCCCGTCGTAAGATACGTTCCACAGGTCCGGACCAAATATAGATCCCTGGGCAACATCCGATGTAACCGCCATCCTTCGCTAGCTCGCTTAGTGGGACTATATGCCTCTGCCTTTTGGACCGCGCTGACAGAACGTCCTGCTCTAAAGCCGTACTGCCGAGGAGATAGGTCCCCAGCAGCACGAATCGCGTCAGTGAGTCTCCAGAGCTTTCCCAGCCTAGCATGCATAACGGGCGGTATGCAGACGGTGATTCGGGATTTTCCTTCCTCTTGCTGATCAGCACGAGCTTCGCCACCTTCCATCGCACCGGGAAAACCCCGTCCCTAGGCAAGCGTTGAATGTGCTGAGCAGCGTCAGGACAATGGTGATAGGCAAGCCGCAACACCTCAGCTGGAACACCATCTGGACCTGGAGCCTTCCTCGCTTTCAGCAAAAGGACTGCCTCTTCCAGTTCCGGCTGTGTGAAGAGTGGACACTCGACGTCCATCTTTTCCTCGTCAGGTATATAAGGTTCCCGTAGAGCAACAAGCTTCCGCATAACTAGCTTGTAGCCAAGGCTCCACGGATCCTTGTTCACATTGTCCACTAGATCTTGCCAGCAGCGATCCTTGCTGTTGTTGATCAATTTGCGAAGGCATTTCCTGGACGACTTATATACTGCTGCGCGGTTGTTTGCCTCGTCATGGTTCCGTGCCCGTTGAGCCATACGTCGAAGTTTGTGACACTCCCTTCGTTTTTCAGCGATTTCAGTTGACCACCAGTACACTAGGGGCTTGCCGTGCCGGGGTCTTCGACGGGCATAGAAGCTTTGCAAGCAGTCGTGATGATGCTCATAGTAGAGTTCACAACGTCTTGAGCTGCCAGTTCTTCTGTCCCCTCCGGATCTCCCTACAGTGGTGCACCTGCTGTGAGAACCTCGACAAACCTCTCGACCTCCATCCTTCCGATGGTCCATCCAGTTCTAGAAAGCCGAGTGCACGAACGTCGGGAGACAACATCGCTTATCTCAAGCAGAATGCACTGATGATCACTGGCTTAGTACTCCTCTAATATTCTCCAGTTGTGTATCCTCCGTACTAAGGACTCCGAGACGAATGTCACGTCCAGTATGGTTCCTTCACAGCCAATACGGCGGAAAGTCGGCGTATTGCCGGTGTTTAGTACGACGAGCGCCGTCCTAGCTGCCATTTCTAGGATTCGTTTTCCCCGCAGATCTGTTTGAGGCATGCCCCATTCGAATGGTTTCGCGCTGAAGTCTCCCCAAACGAGCATGTTCCCGTCTGCGTAGGAGACAGCGCCCTCCAAAGCGTGAAGCTTGGCTTGGAAATATGATATCGATTCGTTCGGCGTTAGGTACACACTAAAGAAAGTGGTCCTTGAGCGGCGAACCCACATAAAACCATCCCAACGTCCGCAGCTCTCCGCCTGGAAATCACTATTTCGAACCCAGATGGCGGTAGTACCAGTTTCATCAGGATACCATGATGCTGAACTTTTATCACGATGTTTCTCACTCAGCAGCAAAAAGTCGGCTTTGATGTCCCTCGCAAACTGCTTTTGGGCGGTTGAACTGCGGTGTAGGTTTAGCTGCAGGATGCGGGTGATCGAAGTTCTAATTTCGCCTTGGATAGGGCTTCGTGGAAAACCCGTCATTTTCCTGATCTCAAGACGTGTCCAACATCAGGTCTTGGATCAGCATCCTTGCAAAGAATACAGTGTGCCTCCTTCGTACACTCTTTTCTTTTATGTCCCACTTCACCACATTTGTAGCATAGGGACTCCTATCGGGTCCTTTGCATACTTGTGTGGTGTGACCATAACCAAGGCATTTGAAACATTGAAGAGGCATTGCTCTTCGCCGTACCCTACAGACAACCCACCCTATTTGTACTTTGCCCTTGTTCAGGAACTGTTCGGCGTCCTTTTCGGTCAAGTCAACTGTGGCCCTGCGTTCGCCCCTATTGTTTTCTGATGTCAGTCTCGCTTTGATCCCTCCGACGCTAGGGGACTCCCTTTTGATGGCCTCTTCTACCTTGGCCAGATCCGTCACGCAGTCAATGCCTCTTATTTCGATCGTTGCCATCGGCTCAAGCTAGGCTATAGTTGCGCTTTTGCCAAGGACTTTCTTTACTGCGTCGCAGAATGCTTTATTATCGGCCTCTGCTCCGAGTGCGACCAGTATGTGGCCCGACCGCGTTGGTCGTACTGCTTTAATGGTTGTGTTGGTGTCCCTATGCGTTCCAGGAGCTCCTCTAGTTCAAGGAGCCCAATCTTTACTGCTTTGCTGATTTTTGGGGAGTCCCATGTGGATTGTATTTTTTTCAGAACATCTCCCGCTTTTTGGAATAGCCTTTCTTCTTCATGTCGCTGGGCGGCAATTGTACTTTGCGACCATCCTTGGAAGAGGTTATCGCTTTCCGTTTCCGAATGCAGTACTTCCGCCACATTTTCGACGTTGGCGATGCAATCACACAACTTCGCTTTATTTGCCTGGCCACTCGTTTCTTTTCCTGCCGTGATCTCCTCGTTGGCTTCAGGGTGATTCTTTATTGGATTTATGACCCTTGCATCGGTCGCTTCGGTAACGATCGCAGCAGTGACCATCGACTGTCTGCTAATCTCTGCTTTTCGTCCGTCTTCACTGTCATTGTATTCATCGTTGTGTTTGTCATCGTTAGTCTCGTTCTCGATGTACTGTTAACATCGTGGCTGCAACCGCTGGTTGCGCCGTTGTTGTTATTTTTTATTTCTTTTTTTTTGGTTTTTTTTATCCTAAGTGTTTTTGGTTACTCGAGATTTATTGGGTCCCCCCCTCGGAGCCGCTATCTCCGTTCGTGTATCTAGTCGCATTTTTGGTCCCGTGGTTATCTTTACAAAGCAGGGAGGCCATGCGAGAGTTGGCACAGGCCCTTATTGGGACAAGTACTCAGGGCCAGACCAGCGCTAATCGGGAGTCCAAGAGTGCTCTTGTCGACCGACATTCCCCCTGCGGGAAAACAGATTAGGCTCGACTCGGGTGCACCACACGCACCGTTGAACGATGGATCTCGCGAGTTGTTTTCCTCGAATTGGCCAGAACCGCTGTCTAGTCGAAGCGAGCAGTGTTTGCGCACCTAGATGGCAGTGGTCGCGATGGATGTTCATCATCAGCAGCCTGGTGAACGAATGTTTGAACGGTAGTAAAATGGAATTTTTGGCATTCAATGTGATCTTGGCAGCCTCCATCCTCCTACCGACACGGATTATGTCCCCTAGATACAGGAATGGCGGCAGTCCCACCAACGGACTGTACTTGGAGACTTGCCTCCCCGACCTGATTTGCAAAAGTTCGCAGTTAAAAGTTTGTGATTGTTAATACCTCACGATAATTTCCAGGGCTGTGGATAATTCATCACTCGTGGGCGCTTGATTTGTCAGTTGAGATTGCTTGACTGTCGGCTTGAGAACACAGATAAACCGAATCATGTAGGCCACTATGTGCTGGAGCCTCTTGAAGGAGTTGCCGTGTTGGATCTGCTGAATAAAGTATGTTTCACGAGCCTCTGCCGATACCATAGCGGTCTTGGTCCGTTTTGTCTCCAAGTCGCAGGGGCCCCCACTCTGATACTCGGATGGCCAAACTGATTCTGCCCTGGATAAAAATGGTGGTTCTTGCAACCACATACACATATCCAACGTGACAGGATGTCAGCTGGGTTGTCTTCAAACGCGACGTGTCACCATCGGTCCGGCCTTGAGAGGGTTTGTATGGCCGAGACCCTGTTCGCAACAAAGGTATTGTATGATGATGCAGTAGAGTTGATCCACGCCAAGACAATCTCGGCATCGTTCCAGAATACCTGAAAAACCTCCTGCAGATTCAGGGCTGTCTTAACTCGTCTTGTGAGCTCAGCGCCTAGTTTCGCTGCACACAACTCCAGGCGCGGAACAGTAAGTGTCTTGATCGGGGCCACTCTTGACTTGGCGCAAAGCAACCTGACGACGACGACCGCTCCTCAGGGTTGACCGCATGTATATCGCTGCGCCATATGCCTTCTCGCGTGGCTTATTGGTTAGAGCCCTAAGCCCGTAAGCCGAAGGTCTCTGGTTCAAGTTTCGTTGGCGTCAACGAGATTTAGTTCGAGTGGTTCTTCGGACGGACTATAAGCCCGTTCAGTTATGATACGTGCTGCTTTATAATTAGAACGTATCGCAGCTGGGTAGACGGCACACGGCCATAGCGTGATAATGATTATATCACCTTGTGGAGTGCCGATACATTAGATCATGACAATAAGATACTCTAACTATCTCTAAGCGAAGGCCCGAAAGGGGCTGTAGTGCTACGGGAAAAAAAATATATGCCTTCTCCGAGGCACCACAAAAGGTTTGCACCTGTACTTGCACGGGTTTCTCGCCTGTACTGATGTGACGAGAAAATTGGGCCTGATGCAATGATGGCAGACCACTGCGGAAATTGGGCCATTGGGTATAGGTCCCCATTGGTAATGCTGCATCCCAGTCCAATTCCAATCGCTATAATTCCTGCAGGAAAGCTTGGCTGCTACTATCACAGGAGCCAGAATGCCCAATGGATCGAACATTCTGGCTATATCAGATGCCACCGTCCTCTTGGAGAACTTCGCAACGGTTGGATTCAGGTTGATTTGGATCTGGAACTCGCCAGCTGGACCTGTTGGTCCTCAGGTTTAATCTGCTTCAACAATAGAGGATGGTTGGCACACCATTTGCGCAAATGCATACCTGCGCTCGAGAGTATGGTGCATAGCTCCGCCTGTTTGCAAAGTGCCTCCTCTAAGCTGTCTGCCCCGGTCATGACGTCGTCGATATAGCAATCCTTCTCCAACGCACTGCTGCCCTGGCGACGGCTGCGCTCGAGAGTATGGTGCATAGCTCCGCCTGTTTGCAAAGTGCCTCCTCTAAGTTGTCTGCCCCGGTCATGACGTCGTCGATATAGCAATCCTTCTCCAACGCACTGCTGCCCAGGAGACCTTTCTGCTGGTTCTCTTGTGCTAGAACCTGTAGACATTTTGTAACTAGATACCGGGCACACATTGTGCCGTAAGTTACTGTTTTCAACTGATAGTATCGCACTGGTTGCGTTGAACTATTTCTCCTAATTAAGCCATGCTACCGACGGTCTTCAGGGTGGAGCATTATCTGCCGATACATCTTCTCGATGTCGGCGGTGAATACGAAACAAGGCATTCTGAAACGCAGGAGTATCGAAAAAAGGTCATCCTGGACAGTAGGCCCTGTATGAAGGACATCATTCAACGAAACGTTTTTGGTCGTCTTACTGAATGCATCGAAAACCACCCGCAGCTTGGTTGTATTGCTGTCAGGCTTCAGGACACAATTATGTGGAAGGAAGTATCGTAATTCCTCCCGCTGCTGTGACGTCACCTCCTCCATATGCCCAAGCCGAATATACTCCTCCATGAAGTCCTCGTATGGAAGTCTTAGATTAGGGTTCCTCTCCAGTCGACGCTCCAAGGCAATGAATCTGCGAGTGGCCACCGCTTTGGAATCACCTAACGTCTCAGGATCCTTGCTGAATGGGAGTTTAACCAAGAAACGGCCGTCGGGACGTCTTGTCATTGTCTGATTGAAATGTGCTTCGCAAGCCCTTTCAGTTAACGTAAGCATGTGCTGCAGATCCTGTACTTCCTCGACCTCCCAAAACCACTTGATGAGCTGATTAACCAGGTTATCTTCTGCCAGGATGCCGAATGTCACGGAAGACACTTGAGGTGTGATCACTCTTCCGGCTACAATCCACCCTAGGAGCGTGTTCTGGAGCACTGGGAGCTATGGGCCCAACTTTATTTGTGCAATGGCTAGGACCTCGTAAAAGTGTTCGGCACTCAGCAACATGTCGATGCGCTCCGTTCGGTGGAAGTCTGAATCTGCCAGGCTTATGTTTTTGGAAATGTGTCATCCCGGTGTGTTCAAGTTCTGAGACGGTTGCGGTGATATAATTTTGTCCATGACGTAGGCTTCCAACTGCGCGGCATATCCTGATAAGCTGGATCTTAGGCCGAGGTTCACCTTATGGTATGCCTTCTCAGTACTACCGCCTATCCTTTCAATGAGGGCAAGATGTGGTGTCGATAATAAACCCAATTTTTTGATGATTCTTTTGGTAACTAGGTTTATTTGTGAGCTCGGATTCAGCACAGCTCGACAATCCATTGTCTTCCCATTGCTGGTGACTAGCCTGGCGACGGCTGTGTTTGCATGTCCTTGGGGTCGGGGCTCCATCAGAATCGTTAAAGCGAACGATGGCGGCTTTGCATTTAATTGCGGTTTCGAGTCTTGATTCGGCTTTTTCGTGCTCGAGGATATCGTCTTGGTCTGTTTGGGTTTGTTGTCTCCAGGCAGATGTAGAAGGGTGTTGTGATTCTTGGAACACTGCTTGCAACTTCTGGCCGCGCAGCTGGAATCCTGATGTCCTTGTCGAAGGCAATTCACGCACAGCTTCTTAGCGTGCACGAAACTTAGTCTGTTTGCAGCAGTGGTCCTGAAGAAATCCGGGCATTAGTAACGCGGGTGATCCTGCTCACACATTAAGCACCGAGAAGCTGTCGTGGCGGTCACGGCCGACTTGGTGGCTTTCCTGCGGTTGATCTCCGTTTCCTTTGTTTTATGTCCGAGTGTCTCGAAAGCCTGGAAACGCGTTTCCATGAAGTCCAACAGACTCTTCAAGAGCTCGCGTGGGTTGGATAATGATTGTTCGTATTTTCGGATTAGCACATGTAGCAGCAACGGATCCCAGTCCCTTGTAGACACTTGCAGGTACTCCAGGCATCTCAGACACTCTTGTGTGCTGTCATGTAGAGCCTTTATTGCTGCCACTGATGGCCTTTCATTAGCATGAGATGGCTGACTCATCAATTTGTTGATAAGCGTCGCCACCAATAGTCGCCGGTTGTCGTACCTTTCCTTCAAGGCTGTCCAAGCCGCCTCGTAGTTGTCATCCGACAATGTAAAATTTCGAATCAAAAGCTCCGCTTCTCCGGTGATACCGGCCTTGAGGTACCATCGCTTTTGGCACTTGGACATCGGTTGGCTATGCACCATTTGCATGAAACAGTCGTGAAATTGTTGCCAATGTAAGTAGTTTTATTTTCGGCGGAGGCATGGTAAGAGGAATCACAGGCAGAGTCGCTGAGGCAGGTGTGGCGCTGAATTAATCCATTTTGGATTCCAGGCGTATGACCCAATCTTGGCAAAGCTCTTCCAAATGAGTGTGCTGTTGCACGTTAAAACCATACGCTTCATGATCGTCATGGATCTCGACGATCTGCAGGTGATATTCATCCAGCTATTGCCAACCTCGTTGTACGGTCATGAGTTTACTGCTGCTGGTCCGAGTGACCTCCTTCTGGTCCAAACGGTCGATGATCCTCCTCAACGAGCCTGCCATGACTTTGTAGCGACGCAGCATCTTGACCATACTGGCATCTCTCGGTGCTGAGGCTTCTGCAGTGTAGTCCTTGTCCTCGCGATGCTGAATTTCGAGCCCTTTTGGTGACTGTTCCCCGGTAGGCGTGTCCACGTGTGTTTTGGCATGCATTTGATCGCGGAAGTGCTGCTGGTAACGGAGGCCTTTGGTAGTGTCTTATATATGTTGGGTAAAATACTTATGCGAAGGAGCGACCTCCGATAGGGATCAGATGTGACTATCGCCTAGTTCAAAATCCTCCCACGCGGCCTCCAATCGCCGCAGTCGCTCCGCATAATACCTTCGAAGATTCGAGCCAAGCCTTTTAGATCCTTGATCAGGCGATCCACATTTCCCATTGCGTAGAAAGTTGGAAAGCGGCACGAATCAGAAAGCGCGGATACACCACGACACTACAGAGAACACCACACACCACTTCACAACCTGTTCACCGGGGGAAAAAATTATTTAGTTACGTACGGCAAAATAAATACCAATGCATCTCGCCGGGGCCTCCAAATGTTTGCGCCGGGACTCTTTTTGTCCCGAACTTTGATTTTATTATTTTTATTTTCAGTCTCAAATTTATTGATTTTACATTTCTCTTAAAAAGTTAACAGCTATGATACAGACCAACCAAAAATTGAACAAAGAATAGTCTTTTATTTCAAAGTTTTGACAAATTAAAAATTGATTGAAAAATGGGTTACTCGATTGATTAAAATGAAATGTGTTATTCGAAATTTAAAGTCTTTTCGCTTTGTGGCGAATTGAATTTGAATTTGGTGACTTGAATTAAAATGATCGATCAATTGATAAATCAATCAAATAAATTGAATTAATTACGAATGGGCTAATTATTACAGTGCTAATTAACCTTAAATAACTATGTAAGTTGATTGAAGCGTTGATGTTGCCGGATCAGGCCGTGATGGGCGCTCAGGGGTATGAGGAACTCAACATCCACCCCTCCGTTGAACGGTCCGTTCAACCTCCCCCAAGGTGTGCGGTAGGCTGTAGCGTCTAGGTAACGGATTGTTGTTTGCAAGAACGCCAACGGAGGTAGTTCACCAGAATGACTAATCCGAGAATTCTCAGGTAGGCGATGGTGTCCTGGTGGATGTCGTGGTCGGTTACTTGATCGGTCCATGAAACATCTTGCGCTTGTAGATGTCGCAATTCCTCGATTTCAGATGCAGACTCAGTGAAATGAGTGGAGTCGTTGAAAGAGTTCTGTAAAACAGCAAATTCCCGCCAATACGGTCCCAAATCGTAATGCATGAGCAACTTCCACTCGCTGGAAGATAATGGTTGAAAATACAGACCGGTATGGGGTCTGGTTGTTGAGCCTTGTATTGGAGAGGCGTGCGCTATGGGAGCTAGCAGGCACTTCAAGAAGAGCGTCACAATTGACTTGCCGGTTCGCATCGATCGCATCGATTTCAACGTTCCGGAGGCGGTTTTGACATCAGCGAATTGTACGAAACCATCGGCGCCTTCGTACGTTTTGATAATTCGCCCCAGTGGCCACTTCACCGGTGGGGTGTTATCTTCGCTTATGATGACCACTGTTCCCGGGATCGCATTGGGGTGTGACTGTCTCCACTTGACACGATGCTGCAACTGCGTCAAGCACTCGTGCGACCATCGTCTCCAGAATTCGAGTTTGAGGTGATTGATTAGCTTCCACCGGGAACGGAGACCTCTAGTGACTGGCTCTGTGCGACCATCCAACATGGTTGTGAGGGGTTCTCCGATGAGAAAGTCTGCTGGAGTTAAGGCTGCCAAATCATTGGGATCGTTTGACATCGGAGTCAGTGGTCTAGAATTGAGGATAGCCTCCACCTCAACCAACAAGGTATGCAGCTCCTCGTAGGGGAGAGCCGCCGACGAAACGCCTCGACGGATCAAATTTTTGGCTGATTTTAACGCCGCCTCCTACATGCCGCCAAAATGAGCTGTGCGTGTAGGGATGAAATAGAAATCGATTCCCCGACTGGACACGCCGTTGTTACTTCTTGACGCGCTTCGTTGGAATATAATGAGGACGACAATTCTGATAGCTGGTTATGAGCTCCCACGAAGTTGGTGGCGTTGTCGCAAAATAGGTTTCGGTATTGTCCTCGTCGTCCAATGAAACCGTTGAGAGCATAGAGGAATGCCTCTGTGCTTAGATCGCTGACCAGCTCCTGATGGACGGCGTTTGTAGCGAAACAGCAAAATATGGCTAGTTACCCTTTTTAAGGTCGGGTACCTCTACCTCGGTAATGGATCATCATAGGCCCAAAGAAATCCACGCCGGAGTTGATGAACGGACGCGCTGGGTGAATACGTGCACTCGGCAGGTTTCCCATGAGTTGTGAAAACAGATTTTTTTTTTGTGGTAGGGAGGTGAATGCTATATATGCACAGAGTATGGGATTCCTCTGCTCGCAAGAATGCGACCGGACTACCCACTAAACACCTCCCCAGTCAACCTGAGAACCCAGCCTGGAACCGTTTGACACATTACTTCGGGCCAGGTCTCGTTTTGTTACGCCGTGAGGCGCCTTCAAGCTAAAGGATCCCTTTACTAGCGGGAGGGGAGAGGGGAAGAGGAAGTGCCAGAAAAGCGATCCTCCAGACCCAACGCCACCGGCTGCTGTGAGTCCCTTTTATATTTTAGGACTGCCCGAGCATAATGTGCCACCAGGTTCCATTTGTCAACCGGGGGACCGTGACTTACGAATCTTGTGCAGGTAAGACTGAAAACACCCATGCCCGCTCAAAAGCTGGGTCAGATAGAAGTCAGTCTCACCATGCCTTCGATTTAGCCACGGTCTCACATCCGGGATGAGGCGCGCAGTCCACCTTCCCTTCGTGCAATTGACCCAAGACTGCTGCCAATCGTTGAGCGAGCGCTGTCTCTCCTCGCGGACAACCATCTCCCTCAAATCCTCGTTTCGGCGCAGGTAAATAGCGCGGCGCTCTCTAGCAAGGAGGGCGACAGGTATCACACATGCAATAACTCTAACTGCAGAATCAGAGACTGTTGGATACGAAGATGCAATTCTCAGTGCTCCTCTTCTCTGTACCTGTGCCAAACGTTTTCGGTATACCTCCTTGCTGAGAGCGTCGCCCCATCCTTCTGCTCCGTACAGTAGCACTGATCCTACAGCATTCATCAAGAGGCGTCTTCTTGATGGGCTGGGTTGGCCATAAGTCGACTCAGAGCCGATATTCCCGCAGCAGCCTTCTCGGCCGTTGCACTGATTTGCTCAGAGAAACTCATCTTCGAGTCGATCAGTGGCCCCAGGTACTTCACCGATGGCTTCGATTCGATTCGTATATCTCCAATACTGATCATCCTTACTCTAGGGATTCTCTTTTTTGTCAAGATGACCACTTCGGTTTTCTCCAGTGCTAAACTGAACGACGAGCAGTCAAGTAGTCCTTCACTCGGCGCATTAGCATACCTAGCCTAAGTTGCGCTTGTTCAACGGTGCGTCCAGCGACCAGAGCCGCAACATCATCCGTATAGCCGACAAAGCGCGACTCATCTGTCATCTGCAGTCTCAGTATCCCGTCGTAAGATACGTTCCACAGGTCCGGACCAAATATAGATCCCTGGGCAACATCCGATGTAACCGCCATCCTTCGCTAGCTCGCTTAGTGGGACTATATGCCTCTGCCTTTTGGACCGCGCTGACAGAACGTCCTGCTCTAAAGCCGTACTGCCGAGGAGATAGGTCCCCAGCAGCACGAATCGCGTCAGTGAGTCTCCAGAGCTTTCCCAGCCTAGCATGCATAACGGGCGGTATGCAGACGGTGATTCGGGATTTTCCTTCCTCTTGCTGATCAGCACGAGCTTCGCCACCTTCCATCGCACCGGGAAAACCCCGTCCCTAGGCAAGCGTTGAATGTGCTGAGCAGCGTCAGGACAATGGTGATAGGCAAGCCGCAACACCTCAGCTGGAACACCATCTGGACCTGGAGCCTTCCTCGCTTTCAGCAAAAGGACTGCCTCTTCCAGTTCCGGCTGTGTGAAGAGTGGACACTCGACGTCCATCTTTTCCTCGTCAGGTATATAAGGTTCCCGTAGAGCAACAAGCTTCCGCATAACTAGCTTGTAGCCAAGGCTCCACGGATCCTTGTTCACATTGTCCACTAGATCTTGCCAGCAGCGATCCTTGCTGTTGTTGATCAATTTGCGAAGGCATTTCCTGGACGACTTATATACTGCTGCGCGGTTGTTTGCCTCGTCATGGTTCCGTGCCCGTTGAGCCATACGTCGAAGTTTGTGACACTCCCTTCGTTTTTCAGCGATTTCAGTTGACCACCAGTACACTAGGGGCTTGCCGTGCCGGGGTCTTCGACGGGCATAGAAGCTTTGCAAGCAGTCGTGATGATGCTCATAGTAGAGTTCACAACGTCTTGAGCTGCCAGTTCTTCTGTCCCCTCCGGATCTCCCTACAGTGGTGCACCTGCTGTGAGAACCTCGACAAACCTCTCGACCTCCATCCTTCCGATGGTCCATCCAGTTCTAGAAAGCCGAGTGCACGAACGTCGGGAGACAACATCGCTTATCTCAAGCAGAATGCACTGATGATCACTGGCTTAGTACTCCTCTAATATTCTCCAGTTGTGTATCCTCCGTACTAAGGACTCCGAGACGAATGTCACGTCCAGTATGGTTCCTTCACAGCCAATACGGCGGAAAGTCGGCGTATTGCCGGTGTTTAGTACGACGAGCGCCGTCCTAGCTGCCATTTCTAGGATTCGTTTTCCCCGCAGATCTGTTTGAGGCATGCCCCATTCGAATGGTTTCGCGCTGAAGTCTCCCCAAACGAGCATGTTCCCGTCTGCGTAGGAGACAGCGCCCTCCAAAGCGTGAAGCTTGGCTTGGAAATATGATATCGATTCGTTCGGCGTTAGGTACACACTAAAGAAAGTGGTCCTTGAGCGGCGAACCCACATAAAACCATCCCAACGTCCGCAGCTCTCCGCCTGGAAATCACTATTTCGAACCCAGATGGCGGTAGTACCAGTTTCATCAGGATACCATGATGCTGAACTTTTATCACGATGTTTCTCACTCAGCAGCAAAAAGTCGGCTTTGATGTCCCTCGCAAACTGCTTTTGGGCGGTTGAACTGCGGTGTAGGTTTAGCTGCAGGATGCGGGTGATCGAAGTTCTAATTTCGCCTTGGATAGGGCTTCGTGGAAAACCCGTCATTTTCCTGATCTCAAGACGTGTCCAACATCAGGTCTTGGATCAGCATCCTTGCAAAGAATACAGTGTGCCTCCTTCGTACACTCTTTTCTTTTATGTCCCACTTCACCACATTTGTAGCATAGGGACTCCTATCGGGTCCTTTGCATACTTGTGTGGTGTGACCATAACCAAGGCATTTGAAACATTGAAGAGGCATTGCTCTTCGCCGTACCCTACAGACAACCCACCCTATTTGTACTTTGCCCTTGTTCAGGAACTGTTCGGCGTCCTTTTCGGTCAAGTCAACTGTGGCCCTGCGTTCGCCCCTATTGTTTTCTGATGTCAGTCTCGCTTTGATCCCTCCGACGCTAGGGGACTCCCTTTTGATGGCCTCTTCTACCTTGGCCAGATCCGTCACGCAGTCAATGCCTCTTATTTCGATCGTTGCCATCGGCTCAAGCTAGGCTATAGTTGCGCTTTTGCCAAGGACTTTCTTTACTGCGTCGCAGAATGCTTTATTATCGGCCTCTGCTCCGAGTGCGACCAGTATGTGGCCCGACCGCGTTGGTCGTACTGCTTTAATGGTTGTGTTGGTGTCCCTATGCGTTCCAGGAGCTCCTCTAGTTCAAGGAGCCCAATCTTTACTGCTTTGCTGATTTTTGGGGAGTCCCATGTGGATTGTATTTTTTTCAGAACATCTCCCGCTTTTTGGAATAGCCTTTCTTCTTCATGTCGCTGGGCGGCAATTGTACTTTGCGACCATCCTTGGAAGAGGTTATCGCTTTCCGTTTCCGAATGCAGTACTTCCGCCACATTTTCGACGTTGGCGATGCAATCACACAACTTCGCTTTATTTGCCTGGCCACTCGTTTCTTTTCCTGCCGTGATCTCCTCGTTGGCTTCAGGGTGATTCTTTATTGGATTTATGACCCTTGCATCGGTCGCTTCGGTAACGATCGCAGCAGTGACCATCGACTGTCTGCTAATCTCTGCTTTTCGTCCGTCTTCACTGTCATTGTATTCATCGTTGTGTTTGTCATCGTTAGTCTCGTTCTCGATGTACTGTTAACATCGTGGCTGCAACCGCTGGTTGCGCCGTTGTTGTTATTTTTTATTTCTTTTTTTTTGGTTTTTTTTATCCTAAGTGTTTTTGGTTACTCGAGATTTATTGGGTCCCCCCCTCGGAGCCGCTATCTCCGTTCGTGTATCTAGTCGCATTTTTGGTCCCGTGGTTATCTTTACAAAGCAGGGAGGCCATGCGAGAGTTGGCACAGGCCCTTATTGGGACAAGTACTCAGGGCCAGACCAGCGCTAATCGGGAGTCCAAGAGTGCTCTTGTCGACCGACATTCCCCCTGCGGGAAAACAGATTAGGCTCGACTCGGGTGCACCACACGCACCGTTGAACGATGGATCTCGCGAGTTGTTTTCCTCGAATTGGCCAGAACCGCTGTCTAGTCGAAGCGAGCAGTGTTTGCGCACCTAGATGGCAGTGGTCGCGATGGATGTTCATCATCAGCAGCCTGGTGAACGAATGTTTGAACGGTAGTAAAATGGAATTTTTGGCATTCAATGTGATCTTGGCAGCCTCCATCCTCCTACCGACACGGATTATGTCCCCTAGATACAGGAATGGTGGCAGTCCCACCAACGGACTGTACTTGGAGACTTGCCTCCCCGACCTGATTTGCAAAAGTTCGCAGTTAAAAGTTTGTGATTGTTAATACCTCACGATAATTTCCAGGGCTGTGGATAATTCATCACTCGTGGGCGCTTGATTTGTCAGTTGAGATTGCTTGACTGTCGGCTTGAGAACACAGATAAACCGAATCATGTAGGCCACTATGTGCTGCAGCCTCTTGAAGGAGTTGCCGTGTTGGATCTGCTGAATAAAGTATGTTTCACGAGCCTCTGCCGATACCATAGCGGTCTTGGTCCGTTTTGTCTCCAAGTCGCAGGGGCCCCCACTCTGATACTCGGATGGCCAAACTGATTCTGCCCTGGATAAAAATGGTGGTTCTTGCAACCACATACACATATCCAACGTGACAGGATGTCAGCTGGGTTGTCTTCAAACGCGACGTGTCACCATCGGTCCGGCCTTGAGAGGGTTTGTATGGCCGAGACCCTGTTCGCAACAAAGGTATTGTATGATGATGCAGTAGAGTTGATCCACGCCAAGACAATCTCGGCATCGTTCCAGAATACCTGAAAAACCTCCTGCAGATTCAGGGCTGTCTTAACTCGTCTTGTGAGCTCAGCGCCTAGTTTCGCTGCACACAACTCCAGGCGCGGAACAGTAAGTGTCTTGATCGGGGCCACTCTTGACTTGGCGCAAAGCAACCTGACGACGACGACCGCTCCTCAGGGTTGACCGCATGTATATCGCTGCGCCATATGCCTTCTCGCGTGGCTTATTGGTTAGAGCCCTAAGCCCGTAAGCCGAAGGTCTCTGGTTCAAGTTTCGTTGGCGTCAACGAGATTTAGTTCGAGTGGTTCTTCGGACGGACTATAAGCCCGTTCAGTTATGATACGTGCTGCTTTATAATTAGAACGTATCGCAGCTGGGTAGACGGCACACGGCCATAGCGTGATAATGATTATATCACCTTGTGGAGTGCCGATACATTAGATCATGACAATAAGATACTCTAACTATCTCTAAGCGAAGGCCCGAAAGGGGCTGTAGTGCTACGGGAAAAAAATATATGCCTTCTCCGAGGCACCACAAAAGGTTTGCACCTGTACTTGCACGGGTTTCTCGCCTGTACTGATGTGACGAGAAAATTGGGCCTGATGCAATGATGGCAGACCACTGCGGAAATTGGGCCATTGGGTATAGGTCCCCATTGGTAATGCTGCATCCCAGTCCAATTCCAATCGCTATAATTCCTGCAGGAAAGCTTGGCTGCTACTATCACAGGAGCCAGAATGCCCAATGGATCGAACATTCTGGCTATATCAGATGCCACCGTCCTCTTGGAGAACTTCGCAACGGTTGGATTCAGGTTGATTTGGATCTGGAACTCGCCAGCTGGACCTGTTGGTCCTCAGGTTTAATCTGCTTCAACAATAGAGGATGGTTGGCACACCATTTGCGCAAATGCATACCTGCGCTCGAGAGTATGGTGCATAGCTCCGCCTGTTTGCAAAGTGCCTCCTCTAAGCTGTCTGCCCCGGTCATGACGTCGTCGATATAGCAATCCTTCTCCAACGCACTGCTGCCCTGGCGACGGCTGCGCTCGAGAGTATGGTGCATAGCTCCGCCTGTTTGCAAAGTGCCTCCTCTAAGTTGTCTGCCCCGGTCATGACGTCGTCGATATAGCAATCCTTCTCCAACGCACTGCTGCCCAGGAGACCTTTCTGCTGGTTCTCTTGTGCTAGAACCTGTAGACATTTTGTAACTAGATACCGGGCACACATTGTGCCGTAAGTTACTGTTTTCAACTGATAGTATCGCACTGGTTGCGTTGAACTATTTCTCCTAATTAAGCCATGCTACCGACGGTCTTCAGGGTGGAGCATTATCTGCCGATACATCTTCTCGATGTCGGCGGTGAATACGAAACAAGGCATTCTGAAACGCAGGAGTATCGAAAAAAGGTCATCCTGGACAGTAGGCCCTGTATGAAGGACATCATTCAACGAAACGTTTTTGGTCGTCTTACTGAATGCATCGAAAACCACCCGCAGCTTGGTTGTATTGCTGTCAGGCTTCAGGACACAATTATGTGGAAGGAAGTATCGTAATTCCTCCCGCTGCTGTGACGTCACCTCCTCCATATGCCCAAGCCGAATATACTCCTCCATGAAGTCCTCGTATGGAAGTCTTAGATTAGGGTTCCTCTCCAGTCGACGCTCCAAGGCAATGAATCTGCGAGTGGCCACCGCTTTGGAATCACCTAACGTCTCAGGATCCTTGCTGAATGGGAGTTTAACCAAGAAACGGCCGTCGGGACGTCTTGTCATTGTCTGATTGAAATGTGCTTCGCAAGCCCTTTCAGTTAACGTAAGCATGTGCTGCAGATCCTGTACTTCCTCGACCTCCCAAAACCACTTGATGAGCTGATTAACCAGGTTATCTTCTGCCAGGATGCCGAATGTCACGGAAGACACTTGAGGTGTGATCACTCTTCCGGCTACAATCCACCCTAGGAGCGTGTTCTGGAGCACTGGGAGCTATGGGCCCAACTTTATTTGTGCAATGGCTAGGACCTCGTAAAAGTGTTCGGCACTCAGCAACATGTCGATGCGCTCCGTTCGGTGGAAGTCTGAATCTGCCAGGCTTATGTTTTTGGAAATGTGTCATCCCGGTGTGTTCAAGTTCTGAGACGGTTGCGGTGATATAATTTTGTCCATGACGTAGGCTTCCAACTGCGCGGCATATCCTGATAAGCTGGATCTTAGGCCGAGGTTCACCTTATGGTATGCCTTCTCAGTACTACCGCCTATCCTTTCAATGAGGGCAAGATGTGGTGTCGATAATAAACCCAATTTTTTGATGATTCTTTTGGTAACTAGGTTTATTTGTGAGCTCGGATTCAGCACAGCTCGACAATCCATTGTCTTCCCATTGCTGGTGACTAGCCTGGCGACGGCTGTGTTTGCATGTCCTTGGGGTCGGGGCTCCATCAGAATCGTTAAAGCGAACGATGGCGGCTCTGCATTTAATTGCGGTTTCGAGTCTTGATTCGGCTTTTTCGTGCTCGAGGATATCGTCTTGGTCTGTTTGGGTTTGTTGTCTCCAGGCAGATGTAGAAGGGTGTTGTGATTCTTGGAACACTGCTTGCAACTTCTGGCCGCGCAGCTGGAATCCTGATGTCCTTGTCGAAGGCAATTCACGCACAGCTTCTTAGCGTGCACGAAACTTAGTCTGTTTGCAGCAGTGGTCCTGAAGAAATCCGGGCATTAGTAACGCGGGTGATCCTGCTCACACATTAAGCACCGAGAAGCTGTCGTGGCGGTCACGGCCGACTTGGTGGCTTTCCTGCGGTTGATCTCCGTTTCCTTTGTTTTATGTCCGAGTGTCTCGAAAGCCTGGAAACGCGTTTCCATGAAGTCCAACAGACTCTTCAAGAGCTCGCGTGGGTTGGATAATGATTGTTCGTATTTTCGGATTAGCACATGTAGCAGCAACGGATCCCAGTCCCTTGTAGACACTTGCAGGTACTCCAGGCATCTCAGACACTCTTGTGTGCTGTCATGTAGAGCCTTTATTGCTGCCACTGATGGCCTTTCATTAGCATGAGATGGCTGACTCATCAATTTGTTGATAAGCGTCGCCACCAATAGTCGCCGGTTGTCGTACCTTTCCTTCAAGGCTGTCCAAGCCGCCTCGTAGTTGTCATCCGACAATGTAAAATTTCGAATCAAAAGCTCCGCTTCTCCGGTGATACCGGCCTTGAGGTACCATCGCTTTTGGCACTTGGACATCGGTTGGCTATGCACCATTTGCATGAAACAGTCGTGAAATTGTTGCCAATGTAAGTAGTTTTATTTTCGGCGGAGGCATGGTAAGAGGAATCACAGGCAGAGTCGCTGAGGCAGGTGTGGCGCTAAGTTAATCCATTTTGGATTCCAGGCGTATGACCCAATCTTGGCAAAGCTCTTCCAAATGAGTGTGCTGTTGCACGTTAAAACCATACGCTTCATGATCGTCATGGATCTCGACGATCTGCAGGTGATATTCATCCAGCTATTGCCAACCTCGTTGTAGGGTCATGAGTTTACTGCTGCTGGTCCGAGTGACCTCCTTCTGGTCCAAACGGTCGATGATCCTCCTCAACGAGCCTGCCATGACTTTGTAGCGACGCAGCATCTTGACCATACTGGCATCTCTCGGTGCTGAGGCTTCTGCAGTGTAGTCCTTGTCCTCGCGATGCTGAATTTCGAGCCCTTTTGGTGACTGTTCCCCGGTAGGCGTGTCCACGTGTGTTTTGGCATGCATTTGATCGCGGAAGTGCTGCTGGTAACGGAGGCCTTTGGTAGTGTCTTATATATGTTGGGTAAAATACTTATGCGAAGGAGCGACCTCCGATAGGGATCAGATGTGACTATCGCCTAGTTCAAAATCCTCCCACGCGGCCTCCAATCGCCGCAGTCGCTCCGCATAATACCTTCGAAGATTCGAGCCAAGCCTTTTAGATCCTTGATCAGGCGATCCACATTTGCCATTGCGTAGAAAGTTGGAAAGCGGCACGAATCAGAAAGCGCGGATACACCACGACACTACAGAGAACACCACACACCACTTCACAACCTGTTCACCGGGGGAAAAAATTATTTAGTTACGTACGGCAAAATAAATACCAATGCATCTCGCCGGGGCCTCCAAATGTTTGCGCCGGGACTCTTTTTGTCCCGAACTTTGATTTTATTATTTTTATTTTCAGTCTCAAATTTATTGATTTTACATTTCTCTTAAAAAGTTAACAGCTATGATACAGACCAACCAAAAATTGAACAAAGAATAGTCTTTTATTTCAAAGTTTTGACAAATTAAAAATTGATTGAAAAATGGGTTACTCGATTGATTAAAATGAAATGTGTTATTCGAAATTTAAAGTCTTTTCGCTTTGTGGCGAATTGAATTTGAATTTGGTGACTTGAATTAAAATGATCGATCAATTGATAAATCAATCAAATAAATTGAATTAATTACGAATGGGCTAATTATTACAGTGCTAATTAACCTTAAATAACTATGTAAGTTGATTGAAGCGTTGATGTTGCCGGATCAGGCCGTGATGGGCGCTCAGGGGTATGAGGAACTCAACATCCACCCCTCCGTTGAACGGTCCGTTCAACCTCCCCCAAGGTGTGCGGTAGGCTGTAGCGTCTAGGTAACGGATTGTTGTTTGCAAGAACGCCAACGGAGGTAGTTCACCAGAATGACTAATCCGAGAATTCTCAGGTAGGCGATGGTGTCCTGGTGGATGTCGTGGTCGGTTACTTGATCGGTCCATGAAACATCTTGCGCTTGTAGATGTCGCAATTCCTCGATTTCAGATGCAGACTCAGTGAAATGAGTGGAGTCGTTGAAAGAGTTCTGTAAAACAGCAAATTCCCGCCAATACGGTCCCAAATCGTAATGCATGAGCAACTTCCACTCGCTGGAAGATAATGGTTGAAAATACAGACCGGTATGGGGTCTGGTTGTTGAGCCTTGTATTGGAGAGGCGTGCGCTATGGGAGCTAGCAGGCACTTCAAGAAGAGCGTCACAATTGACTTGCCGGTTCGCATCGATCGCATCGATTTCAACGTTCCGGAGGCGGTTTTGACATCAGCGAATTGTACGAAACCATCGGCGCCTTCGTACGTTTTGATAATTCGCCCCAGTGGCCACTTCACCGGTGGGGTGTTATCTTCGCTTATGATGACCACTGTTCCCGGGATCGCATTGGGGTGTGACTGTCTCCACTTGACACGATGCTGCAACTGCGTCAAGCACTCGTGCGACCATCGTCTCCAGAATTCGAGTTTGAGGTGATTGATTAGCTTCCACCGGGAACGGAGACCTCTAGTGACTGGCTCTGTGCGACCATCCAACATGGTTGTGAGGGGTTCTCCGATGAGAAAGTCTGCTGGAGTTAAGGCTGCCAAATCATTGGGATCGTTTGACATCGGAGTCAGTGGTCTAGAATTGAGGATAGCCTCCACCTCAACCAACAAGGTATGCAGCTCCTCGTAGGGGAGAGCCGCCGACGAAACGCCTCGACGGATCAAATTTTTGGCTGATTTTAACGCCGCCTCCTACATGCCGCCAAAATGAGCTGTGCGTGTAGGGATGAAATAGAAATCGATTCCCCGACTGGACACGCCGTTGTTACTTCTTGACGCGCTTCGTTGGAATATAATGAGGACGACAATTCTGATAGCTGGTTATGAGCTCCCACGAAGTTGGTGGCGTTGTCGCAAAATAGGTTTCGGTATTGTCCTCGTCGTCCAATGAAACCGTTGAGAGCATAGAGGAATGCCTCTGTGCTTAGATCGCTGACCAGCTCCTGATGGACGGCGTTTGTAGCGAAACAGCAAAATATGGCTAGTTACCCTTTTTAAGGTCGGGTACCTCTACCTCGGTAATGGATCATCATAGGCCCAAAGAAATCCACGCCGGAGTTGATGAACGGACGCGCTGGGTGAATACGTGCACTCGGCAGGTTTCCCATGAGTTGTGAAAACAGATTTTTTTTTTTGTGGTAGGGAGGTGAATGCTATATATGCACAGAGTATGGGATTCCTCTGCTCGCAAGAATGCGACCGGACTACCCACTAAACACCTCCCCAGTCAACCTGAGAACCCAGCCTGGAACCGTTTGACACATTACTTCGGGCCAGGTCTCGTTTTGTTACGCCGTGAGGCGCCTTCAAGCTAAAGGATCCCTTTACTAGCGGGAGGGGAGAGGGGAAGAAGAAGTGCCAGAAAAGCGATCCTCCAGACCCAACGCCACCGGCTGCTGTGAGTCCCTTTTATATTTTAGGACTGCCCGAGCATAATGTGCCACCAGGTTCCATTTGTCAACCGGGGGACCGTGACTTACGAATCTTGTGCAGGTAAGACTGAAAACACCCATGCCCGCTCAAAAGCTGGGTCAGATAGAAGTCAGTCTCACCATGCCTTCGATTTAGCCACGGTCTCACATCCGGGATGAGGCGCGCAGTCCACCTTCCCTTCGTGCAATCGACCCAAGACTGCTGCCAATCGTTGAGCGAGCGCTGTCTCTCCTCGCGGACAACCATCTCCCTCAAATCCTCGTTTCGGCGCAGGTAAATAGCGCGGCGCTCTCTAGCAAGGAGGGCGACAGGTATCACACATGCAATAACTCTAACTGCAGAATCAGAGACTGTTGGATACGAAGATGCAATTCTCAGTGCTCCTCTTCTCTGTACCTGTGCCAAACGTTTTCGGTATACCTCCTTGCTGAGAGCGTCGCCCCATCCTTCTGCTCCGTACAGTAGCACTGATCCTACAGCATTCATCAAGAGGCGTCTTCTTGATGGGCTGGGTTGGCCATAAGTCGACTCAGAGCCGATATTCCCGCAGCAGCCTTCTCGGCCGTTGCACTGATTTGCTCAGAGAAACTCATCTTCGAGTCGATCAGTGGCCCCAGGTACTTCACCGATGGCTTCGATTCGATTCGTATATCTCCAATACTGATCATCCTTACTCTAGGGATTCTCTTTTTTGTCAAGATGACCACTTCGGTTTTCTCCAGTGCTAAACTGAACGACGAGCAGTCAAGTAGTCCTTCACTCGGCGCATTAGCATACCTAGCCTAAGTTGCGCTTGTTCAACGGTGCGTCCAGCGACCAGAGCCGCAACATCATCCGTATAGCCGACAAAGCGCGACTCATCTGTCATCTGCAGTCTCAGTATCCCGTCGTAAGATACGTTCCACAGGTCCGGACCAAATATAGATCCCTGGGCAACATCCGATGTAACCGCCATCCTTCGCTAGCTCGCTTAGTGGGACTATATGCCTCTGCCTTTTGGACCGCGCTGACAGAACGTCCTGCTCTAAAGCCGTACTGCCGAGGAGATAGGTCCCCAGCAGCACGAATCGCGTCAGTGAGTCTCCAGAGCTTTCCCAGCCTAGCATGCATAACGGGCGGTATGCAGACGGTGATTCGGGATTTTCCTTCCTCTTGCTGATCAGCACGAGCTTCGCCACCTTCCATCGCACCGGGAAAACCCCGTCCCTAGGCAAGCGTTGAATGTGCTGAGCAGCGTCAGGACAATGGTGATAGGCAAGCCGCAACACCTCAGCTGGAACACCATCTGGACCTGGAGCCTTCCTCGCTTTCAGCAAAAGGACTGCCTCTTCCAGTTCCGGCTGTGTGAAGAGTGGACACTCGACGTCCATCTTTTCCTCGTCAGGTATATAAGGTTCCCGTAGAGCAACAAGCTTCCGCATAACTAGCTTGTAGCCAAGGCTCCACGGATCCTTGTTCACATTGTCCACTAGATCTTGCCAGCAGCGATCCTTGCTGTTGTTGATCAATTTGCGAAGGCATTTCCTGGACGACTTATATACTGCTGCGCGGTTGTTTGCCTCGTCATGGTTCCGTGCCCGTTGAGCCATACGTCGAAGTTTGTGACACTCCCTTCGTTTTTCAGCGATTTCAGTTGACCACCAGTACACTAGGGGCTTGCCGTGCCGGGGTCTTCGACGGGCATAGAAGCTTTGCAAGCAGTCGTGATGATGCTCATAGTAGAGTTCACAACGTCTTGAGCTGCCAGTTCTTCTGTCCCCTCCGGATCTCCCTACAGTGGTGCACCTGCTGTGAGAACCTCGACAAACCTCTCGACCTCCATCCTTCCGATGGTCCATCCAGTTCTAGAAAGCCGAGTGCACGAACGTCGGGAGACAACATCGCTTATCTCAAGCAGAATGCACTGATGATCACTGGCTTAGTACTCCTCTAATATTCTCCAGTTGTGTATCCTCCGTACTAAGGACTCCGAGACGAATGTCACGTCCAGTATGGTTCCTTCACAGCCAATACGGCGGAAAGTCGGCGTATTGCCGGTGTTTAGTACGACGAGCGCCGTCCTAGCTGCCATTTCTAGGATTCGTTTTCCCCGCAGATCTGTTTGAGGCATGCCCCATTCGAATGGTTTCGCGCTGAAGTCTCCCCCAACGAGCATGTTCCCGTCTGCGTAGGAGACAGCGCCCTCCAAAGCGTGAAGCTTGGCTTGGAAATATGATATCGATTCGTTCGGCGTTAGGTACACACTAAAGAAAGTGGTCCTTGAGCGGCGAACCCACATAAAACCATCCCAACGTCCGCAGCTCTCCGCCTGGAAATCACTATTTCGAACCCAGATGGCGGTAGTACCAGTTTCATCAGGATACCATGATGCTGAACTTTTATCACGATGTTTCTCACTCAGCAGCAAAAAGTCGGCTTTGATGTCCCTCGCAAACTGCTTTTGGGCGGTTGAACTGCGGTGTAGGTTTAGCTGCAGGATGCGGGTGATCGAAGTTCTAATTTCGCCTTGGATAGGGCTTCGTGGAAAACCCGTCATTTTCCTGATCTCAAGACGTGTCCAACATCAGGTCTTGGATCAGCATCCTTGCAAAGAATACAGTGTGCCTCCTTCGTACACTCTTTTCTTTTATGTCCCACTTCACCACATTTGTAGCATAGGGACTCCTATCGGGTCCTTTGCATACTTGTGTGGTGTGACCATAACCAAGGCATTTGAAACATTGAAGAGGCATTGCTCTTCGCCGTACCCTACAGAGAACCCACCCTATTTGTACTTTGCCCTTGTTCAGGAACTGTTCGGCGTCCTTTTCGGTCAAGTCAACTGTGGCCCTGCGTTCGCCCCTATTGTTTTCTGATGTCAGTCTCGCTTTGATCCCTCCGACGCTAGGGGACTCCCTTTTGATGGCCTCTTCTACCTTGGCCAGATCCGTCACGCAGTCAATGCCTCTTATTTCGATCGTTGCCATCGGCTCAAGCTAGGCTATAGTTGCGCTTTTGCCAAGGACTTTCTTTACTGCGTCGCAGAATGCTTTATTATCGGCCTCTGCTCCGAGTGCGACCAGTATGTGGCCCGACCGCGTTGGTCGTACTGCTTTAATGGTTGTGTTGGTGTCCCTATGCGTTCCAGGAGCTCCTCTAGTTCAAGGAGCCCAATCTTTACTGCTTTGCTGATTTTTGGGGAGTCCCATGTGGATTGTATTTTTTTCAGAACATCTCCCGCTTTTTGGAATAGCCTTTCTTCTTCATGTCGCTGGGCGGCAATTGTACTTTGCGACCATCCTTGGAAGAGGTTATCGCTTTCCGTTTCCGAATGCAGTACTTCCGCCACATTTTCGACGTTGGCGATGCAATCACACAACTTCGCTTTATTTGCCTGGCCACTCGTTTCTTTTCCTGCCGTGATCTCCTCGTTGGCTTCAGGGTGATTCTTTATTGGATTTATGACCCTTGCATCGGTCGCTTCGGTAACGATCGCAGCAGTGACCATCGACTGTCTGCTAATCTCTGCTTTTCGTCCGTCTTCACTGTCATTGTATTCATCGTTGTGTTTGTCATCGTTAGTCTCGTTCTCGATGTACTGTTAACATCGTGGCTGCAACCGCTGGTTGCGCCGTTGTTGTTATTTTTTATTTCTTTTTTTTTGGTTTTTTTTATCCTAAGTGTTTTTGGTTACTCGAGATTTATTGGGTCCCCCCCTCGGAGCCGCTATCTCCGTTCGTGTATTAGTCGCATTTTTGGTCCCGTGGTTATCTTTACAAAGCAGGGAGGCCATGCGAGAGTTGGCACAGGCCCTTATTGGGACAAGTACTCAGGGCCAGACCAGCGCTAATCGGGAGTCCAAGAGTGCTCTTGTCGACCGACATTCCCCCTGCGGGAAAACAGATTAGGCTCGACTCGGGTGCACCACACGCACCGTTGAACGATGGATCTCGCGAGTTGTTTTCCTCGAATTGGCCAGAACCGCTGTCTAGTCGAAGCGAGCAGTGTTTGCGCACCTAGATGGCAGTGGTCGCGATGGATGTTCATCATCAGCAGCCTGGTGAACGAATGTTTGAACGGTAGTAAAATGGAATTTTTGGCATTCAATGTGATCTTGGCAGCCTCCATCCTCCTACCGACACGGATTATGTCCCCTAGATACAGGAATGGCGGCAGTCCCACCAACGGACTGTACTTGGAGACTTGCCTCCCCGACCTGATTTGCAAAAGTTCGCAGTTAAAAGTTTGTGATTGTTAATACCTCACGATAATTTCCAGGGCTGTGGATAATTCATCACTCGTGGGCGCTTGATTTGTCAGTTGAGATTGCTTGACTGTCGGCTTGAGAACACAGATAAACCGAATCATGTAGGCCACTATGTGCTGCAGCCTCTTGAAGGAGTTGCCGTGTTGGATCTGCTGAATAAAGTATGTTTCACGAGCCTCTGCCGATACCATAGCGGTCTTGGTCCGTTTTGTCTCCAAGTCGCAGGGGCCCCCACTCTGATACTCGGATGGCCAAACTGATTCTGCCCTGGATAAAAATGGTGGTTCTTGCAACCACATACACATATCCAACGTGACAGGATGTCAGCTGGGTTGTCTTCAAACGCGACGTGTCACCATCGGTCCGGCCTTGAGAGGGTTTGTATGGCCGAGACCCTGTTCGCAACAAAGGTATTGTATGATGATGCAGTAGAGTTGATCCACGCCAAGACAATCTCGGCATCGTTCCAGAATACCTGAAAAACCTCCTGCAGATTCAGGGCTGTCTTAACTCGTCTTGTGAGCTCAGCGCCTAGTTTCGCTGCACACAACTCCAGGCGCGGAACAGTAAGTGTCTTGATCGGGGCCACTCTTGACTTGGCGCAAAGCAACCTGACGACGACGACCGCTCCTCAGGGTTGACCGCATGTATATCGCTGCGCCATATGCCTTCTCGCGTGGCTTATTGGTTAGAGCCCTAAGCCCGTAAGCCGAAGGTCTCTGGTTCAAGTTTCGTTGGCGTCAACGAGATTTAGTTCGAGTGGTTCTTCGGACGGACTATAAGCCCGTTCAGTTATGATACGTGCTGCTTTATAATTAGAACGTATCGCAGCTGGGTAGACGGCACACGGCCATAGCGTGATAATGATTATATCACCTTGTGGAGTGCCGATACATTAGATCATGACAATAAGATACTCTAACTATCTCTAAGCGAAGGCCCGAAAGGGGCTATAGTGCTACGGGAAAAAAAATATATGCCTTCTCCGAGGCACCACAAAAGGTTTGCACCTGTACTTGCACGGGTTTCTCGCCTGTACTGATGTGACGAGAAAATTGGGCCTGATGCAATGATGGCAGACCACTGCGGAAATTGGGCCATTGGGTATAGGTCCCCATTGGTAATGCTGCATCCCAGTCCAATTCCAATCGCTATAATTCCTGCAGGAAAGCTTGGCTGCTACTATCACAGGAGCCAGAATGCCCAATGGATCGAACATTCTGGCTATATCAGATGCCACCGTCCTCTTGGAGAACTTCGCAACGGTTGGATTCAGGTTGATTTGGATCTGGAACTCGCCAGCTGGACCTGTTGGTCCTCAGGTTTAATCTGCTTCAACAATAGAGGATGGTTGGCACACCATTTGCGCAAATGCATACCTGCGCTCGAGAGTATGGTGCATAGCTCCGCCTGTTTGCAAAGTGCCTCCTCTAAGCTGTCTGCCCCGGTCATGACGTCGTCGATATAGCAATCCTTCTCCAACGCACTGCTGCCCTGGCGACGGCTGCGCTCGAGAGTATGGTGCATAGCTCCGCCTGTTTGCAAAGTGCCTCCTCTAAGTTGTCTGCCCCGGTCATGACGTCGTCGATATAGCAATCCTTCTCCAACGCACTGCTGCCCAGGAGACCTTTCTGCTGGTTCTCTTGTGCTAGAACCTGTAGACATTTTGTAACTAGATACCGGGCACACATTGTGCCGTAAGTTACTGTTTTCAACTGATAGTATCGCACTGGTTGCGTTGAACTATTTCTCCTAATTAAGCCATGCTACCGACGGTCTTCAGGGTGGAGCATTATCTGCCGATACATCTTCTCGATGTCGGCGGTGAATACGAAACAAGGCATTCTGAAACGCAGGAGTATCGAAAAAAGGTCATCCTGGACAGTAGGCCCTGTATGAAGGACATCATTCAACGAAACGTTTTTGGTCGTCTTACTGAATGCATCGAAAACCACCCGCAGCTTGGTTGTATTGCTGTCAGGCTTCAGGACACAATTATGTGGAAGGAAGTATCGTAATTCCTCCCGCTGCTGTGACGTCACCTCCTCCATATGCCCAAGCCGAATATACTCCTCCATGAAGTCCTCGTATGGAAGTCTTAGATTAGGGTTCCTCTCCAGTCGACGCTCCAAGGCAATGAATCTGCGAGTGGCCACCGCTTTGGAATCACCTAACGTCTCAGGATCCTTGCTGAATGGGAGTTTAACCAAGAAACGGCCGTCGGGACGTCTTGTCATTGTCTGATTGAAATGTGCTTCGCAAGCCCTTTCAGTTAACGTAAGCATGTGCTGCAGATCCTGTACTTCCTCGACCTCCCAAAACCACTTGATGAGCTGATTAACCAGGTTATCTTCTGCCAGGATGCCGAATGTCACGGAAGACACTTGAGGTGTGATCACTCTTCCGGCTACAATCCACCCTAGGAGCGTGTTCTGGAGCACTGGGAGCTATGGGCCCAACTTTATTTGTGCAATGGCTAGGACCTCGTAAAAGTGTTCGGCACTCAGCAACATGTCGATGCGCTCCGTTCGGTGGAAGTCTGAATCTGCCAGGCTTATGTTTTTGGAAATGTGTCATCCCGGTGTGTTCAAGTTCTGAGACGGTTGCGGTGATATAATTTTGTCCATGACGTAGGCTTCCAACTGCGCGGCATATCCTGATAAGCTGGATCTTAGGCCGAGGTTCACCTTATGGTATGCCTTCTCAGTACTACCGCCTATCCTTTCAATGAGGGCAAGATGTGGTGTCGATAATAAACCCAATTTTTTGATGATTCTTTTGGTAACTAGGTTTATTTGTGAGCTCGGATTCAGCACAGCTCGACAATCCATTGTCTTCCCATTGCTGGTAACTAGCCTGGCGACGGCTGTGTTTGCATGTCCTTGGGGTCGGGGCTCCATCAGAATCGTTAAAGCGAACGATGGCGGCTCTGCATTTAATTGCGGTTTCGAGTCTTGATTCGGCTTTTTCGTGCTCGAGGATATCGTCTTGGTCTGTTTGGGTTTGTTGTCTCCAGGCAGATGTAGCAGGGTGTTGTGATTCTTGGAACACTGCTTGCAACTTCTGGCCGCGCAGCTGGAATCCTGATGTCCTTGTCGAAGGCAATTCACGCACAGCTTCTTAGCGTGCACGAAACTTAGTCTGTTTGCAGCAGTGGTCCTGAAGAAATCCGGGCATTAGTAACGCGGGTGATCCTGCTCACACATTAAGCACCGAGAAGCTGTCGTGGCGGTCACGGCCGACTTGGTGGCTTTCCTGCGGTTGATCTCCGTTTCCTTTGTTTTATGTCCGAGTGTCTCGAAAGCCTGGAAACGCGTTTCCATGAAGTCCAACAGACTCTTCAAGAGCTCGCGTGGGTTGGATAATGATTGTTCGTATTTTCGGATTAGCACATGTAGCAGCAACGGATCCCAGTCCCTTGTAGACACTTGCAGGTACTCCAGGCATCTCAGACACTCTTGTGTGCTGTCATGTAGAGCCTTTATTGCTGCCACTGATGGCCTTTCATTAGCATGAGATGGCTGACTCATCAATTTGTTGATAAGCGTCGCCACCAATAGTCGCCGGTTGTCGTACCTTTCCTTCAAGGCTGTCCAAGCCGCCTCGTAGTTGTCATCCGACAATGTAAAATTTCGAATCAAAAGCTCCGCTTCTCCGGTGATACCGGCCTTGAGGTACCATCGCTTTTGGCACTTGGACATCGGTTGGCTATGCACCATTTGCATGAAACAGTCGTGAAATTGTTGCCAATGTAAGTAGTTTTATTTTCGGCGGAGGCATGGTAAGAGGAATCACAGGCAGAGTCGCTGAGGCAGGTGTGGCGCTAAGTTAATCCATTTTGGATTCCAGGCGTATGACCCAATCTTGGCAAAGCTCTTCCAAATGAGTGTGCTGTTGCACGTTAAAACCATACGCTTCATGATCGTCATGGATCTCGACGATCTGCAGGTGATATTCATCCAGCTATTGCCAACCTCGTTGTAGGGTCATGAGTTTACTGCTGCTGGTCCGAGTGACCTCCTTCTGGTCCAAACGGTCGATGATCCTCCTCAACGAGCCTGCCATGACTTTGTAGCGACGCAGCATCTTGACCATACTGGCATCTCTCGGTGCTGAGGCTTCTGCAGTGTAGTCCTTGTCCTCGCGATGCTGAATTTCGAGCCCTTTTGGTGACTGTTCCCCGGTAGGCGTGTCCACGTGTGTTTTGGCATGCATTTGATCGCGGAAGTGCTGCTGGTAACGGAGGCCTTTGGTAGTGTCTTATATATGTTGGGTAAAATACTTATGCGAAGGAGCGACCTCCGATAGGGATCAGATGTGACTATCGCCTAGTTCAAAATCCTCCCACGCGGCCTCCAATCGCCGCAGTCGCTCCGCATAATACCTTCGAAGATTCGAGCCAAGCCTTTTAGATCCTTGATCAGGCGATCCACATTTGCCATTGCGTAGAAAGTTGGAAAGCGGCACGAATCAGAAAGCGCGGATACACCACGACACTACAGAGAACACCACACACCACTTCACAACCTGTTCACCGGGGGAAAAAATTATTTAGTTACGTACGGCAAAATAAATACCAATGCATCTCGCCGGGGCCTCCAAATGTTTGCGCCGGGACTCTTTTTGTGTTGGATCTGCTGAATAAAGTATGTTTCACGAGCCTCTGCCGATACCATAGCGGTCTTGGTCCGTTTTGTCTCCAAGTCGCAGGGGCCCCCACTCTGATACTCGGATGGCCAAACTGATTCTGCCCTGGATAAAAATGGTGGTTCTTGCAACCACATACACATATCCAACGTGACAGGATGTCAGCTGGGTTGTCTTCAAACGCGACGTGTCACCATCGGTCCGGCCTTGAGAGGGTTTGTATGGCCGAGACCCTGTTCGCAACAAAGGTATTGTATGATGATGCAGTAGAGTTGATCCACGCCAAGACAATCTCGGCATCGTTCCAGAATACCTGAAAAACCTCCTGCAGATTCAGGGCTGTCTTAACTCGTCTTGTGAGCTCAGCGCCTAGTTTCGCTGCACACAACTCCAGGCGCGGAACAGTAAGTGTCTTGATCGGGGCCACTCTTGACTTGGCGCAAAGCAACCTGACGACGACGACCGCTCCTCAGGGTTGACCGCATGTATATCGCTGCGCCATATGCCTTCTCGCGTGGCTTATTGGTTAGAGCCCTAAGCCCGTAAGCCGAAGGTCTCTGGTTCAAGTTTCGTTGGCGTCAACGAGATTTAGTTCGAGTGGTTCTTCGGACGGACTATAAGCCCGTTCAGTTATGATACGTGCTGCTTTATAATTAGAACGTATCGCAGCTGGGTAGACGGCACACGGCCATAGCGTGATAATGATTATATCACCTTGTGGAGTGCCGATACATTAGATCATGACAATAAGATACTCTAACTATCTCTAAGCGAAGGCCCGAAAGGGGCTGTAGTGCTACGGGAAAAAAATATATGCCTTCTCCGAGGCACCACAAAAGGTTTGCACCTGTACTTGCACGGGTTTCTCGCCTGTACTGATGTGACGAGAAAATTGGGCCTGATGCAATGATGGCAGACCACTGCGGAAATTGGGCCATTGGGTATAGGTCCCCATTGGTAATGCTGCATCCCAGTCCAATTCCAATCGCTATAATTCCTGCAGGAAAGCTTGGCTGCTACTATCACAGGAGCCAGAATGCCCAATGGATCGAACATTCTGGCTATATCAGATGCCACCGTCCTCTTGGAGAACTTCGCAACGGTTGGATTCAGGTTGATTTGTATCTGGAACTCGCCAGCTGGACCTGTTGGTCCTCAGGTTTAATCTGCTTCAACAATAGAGGATGGTTGGCACACCATTTGCGCAAATGCATACCTGCGCTCGAGAGTATGGTGCATAGCTCCGCCTGTTTGCAAAGTGCCTCCTCTAAGCTGTCTGCCCCGGTCATGACGTCGTCGATATAGCAATCCTTCTCCAACGCACTGCTGCCCTGGCGACGGCTGCGCTCGAGAGTATGGTGCATAGCTCCGCCTGTTTGCAAAGTGCCTCCTCTAAGCTGTCTGCCCCGGTCATGACGTCGTCGATATAGCAATCCTTCTCCAACGCACTGCTGCCCAGGGGACCTTTCTGCTGGTTCTCTTGTGCTAGAACCTGTAGACATTTTGTAACTAGATACCGGGCACACATTGTGCCGTAAGTTACTGTTTTCAACTGATAGTATCGCACTGGTTGCGTTGAACTATTTCTCCTAATTAAGCCATGCTACCGACGGTCTTCAGGGTGGAGCATTATCTGCCGATACATCTTCTCGATGTCGGCGGTGAATACGAAACAAGGCATTCTGAAACGCAGGAGTATCGAAAAAAGGTCATCCTGGACAGTAGGCCCTGTATGAAGGACATCATTCAACGAAACGTTTTTGGTCGTCTTACTGAATGCATCGAAAACCACCCGCAGCTTGGTTGTATTGCTGTCAGGCTTCAGGACACAATTATGTGGAAGGAAGTATCGTAATTCCTCCCGCTGCTGTGACGTCACCTCCTCCATATGCCCAATCCGAATATACTCCTCCATGAAGTCCTCGTATGGAAGTCTTAGATTAGGGTTCCTCTCCAGTCGACGCTCCAAGGCAATGAATCTGCGAGTGGCCACCGCTTTGGAATCACCTAACGTCTCAGGATCCTTGCTGAATGGGAGTTTAACCAAGAAACGGCCGTCGGGACGTCTTGTCATTGTCTGATTGAAATGTGCTTCGCAAGCCCTTTCAGTTAACGTAAGCATGTGCTGCAGATCCTGTACTTCCTCGACCTCCCAAAACCACTTGATGAGCTGATTAACCAGGTTATCTTCTGCCAGGATGCCGAATGTCACGGAAGACACTTGAGGTGTGATCACTCTTCCGGCTACAATCCACCCTAGGAGCGTGTTCTGGAGCACTGGGAGCTATGGGCCCAACTTTATTTGTGCAATGGCTAGGACCTCGTAAAAGTGTTCGGCACTCAGCAACATGTCGATGCGCTCCGTTCGGTGGAAGTCTGAATCTGCCAGGCTTATGTTTTTGGAAATGTGTCATCCCGGTGTGTTCAAGTTCTGAGACGGTTGCGGTGATATAATTTTGTCCATGACGTAGGCTTCCAACTGCGCGGCATATCCTGATAAGCTGGATCTTAGGCCGAGGTTCACCTTATGGTATGCCTTCTCAGTACTACCGCCTATCCTTTCAATGAGGGCAAGATGTGGTGTCGATAATAAACCCAATTTTTTGATGATTCTTTTGGTAACTAGGTTTATTTGTGAGCTCGGATTCAGCACAGCTCGACAATCCATTGTCTTCCCATTGCTGGTGACTAGCCTGGCGACGGCTGTGTTTGCATGTCCTTGGGGTCGGGGCTCCATCAGAATCGTTAAAGCGAACGATGGCGGCTCTGCATTTAATTGCGGTTTCGAGTCTTGATTCGGCTTTTTCGTGCTCGAGGATATCGTCTTGGTCTGTTTGGGTTTGTTGTCTCCAGGCAGATGTAGCAGGGTGTTGTGATTCTTGGAACACTGCTTGCAACTTCTGGCCGCGCAGCTGGAATCCTGATGTCCTTGTCGAAGGCAATTCACGCACAGCTTCTTAGCGTGCACGAAACTTAGTCTGTTTGCAGCAGTGGTCCTGAAGAAATCCGGGCATTAGTAACGCGGGTGATCCTGCTCACACATTAAGCACCGAGAAGCTGTCGTGGCGGTCACGGCCGACTTGGTGGCTTTCCTGCGGTTGATCTCCGTTTCCTTTGTTTTATGTCCGAGTGTCTCGAAAGCCTGGAAACGCGTTTCCATGAAGTCCAACAGACTCTTCAAGAGCTCGCGTGGGTTGGATAATGATTGTTCGTATTTTCGGATTAGCACATGTAGCAGCAACGGATCCCAGTCCCTTGTAGACACTTGCAGGTACTCCAGGCATCTCAGACACTCTTGTGTGCTGTCATGTAGAGCCTTTATTGCTGCCACTGATGGCCTTTCATTAGCATGAGATGGCTGACTCATCAATTTGTTGATAAGCGTCGCCACCAATAGTCGCCGGTTGTCGTACCTTTCCTTCAAGGCTGTCCAAGCCGCCTCGTAGTTGTCATCCGACAATGTAAAATTTCGAATCAAAAGCTCCGCTTCTCCGGAGATACCGGCCTTGAGGTACCATCGCTTTTGGCACTTGGACATCGGTTGGCTATGCACCATTTGCATGAAACAGTCGTGAAATTGTTGCCAATGTAAGTAGTTTTATTTTCGGCGGAGGCATGGTAAGAGGAATCACAGGCAGAGTCGCTGAGGCAGGTGTGGCGCTGAGTTAATCCATTTTGGATTCCAGGCGTATGACCCAATCTTGGCAAAGCTCTTCCAAATGAGTGTGCTGTTGCACGTTAAAACCATACGCTTCATGATCGTCATGGATCTCGACGATCTGCAGGTGATATTCATCCAGCTATTGCCAACCTCGTTGTAGGGTCATGAGTTTACTGCTGCTGGTCCGAGTGACCTCCTTCTGGTCCAAACGGTCGATGATCCTCCTCAACGAGCCTGCCATGACTTTGTAGCGACGCAGCATCTTGACCATACTGGCATCTCTCGGTGCTGAGGCTTCTGCAGTGTAGTCCTTGTCCTCGCGATGCTGAATTTCGAGCCCTTTTGGTGACTGTTCCCCGGTAGGCGTGTCCACGTGTGTTTTGGCATGCATTTGATCGCGGAAGTGCTGCTGGTAACGGAGGCCTTTGGTAGTGTCTCATATATGTTGGGTAAAATACTTATGCGAAGGAGCGACCTCCGATAGGGATCAGATGTGACTATCGCCTAGTTCAAAATCCTCCCACGCGGCCTCCAATCGCCGCAGTCGCTCCGCATAATACCTTCGAAGATTCGAGCCAAGCCTTTTAGATCCTTGATCAGGCGATCCACATTTGCCATTGCGTAGAAAGTTGGAAAGCGGCACGAATCAGAAAGCGCGGATACACCACGACACTACAGAGAACACCACACACCACTTCACAACCTGTTCACCGGGGGAAAAAATTATTTAGTTACGTACGGCAAAATAAATACCAATGCATCTCGCCGGGGCCTCCAAATGTTTGCGCCGGGACTCTTTTTGTCCCGAACTTTGATTTTATTATTTTTATTTTCAGTCTCAAATTTATTGATTTTACATTTCTCTTAAAAAGTTAACAGCTATGATACAGACCAACCAAAAATTGAACAAAGAATAGTCTTTTATTTCAAAGTTTTGACAAATTAAAAATTGATTGAAAAATGGGTTACTCGATTGATTAAAATGAAATGTGTTATTCGAAATTTAAAGTCTTTTCGCTTTGTGGCGAATTGTATTTGAATTTGGTGACTTGAATTAAAATGATCGATCAATTGATAAATCAATCAAATAAATTGAATTAATTACGAATGGGCTAATTATTACAGTGCTAATTAACCTTAAATAACTATGTAAGTTGATTGAAGCGTTGATGTTGCCGGATCAGGCCGTGATGGGCGCTCAGGGGTGACAACAACTCAACAATCTATCGCCCTCGTTTTCAGTTAATTATGGCACATAATTTTCATGAAAATCATACCCTATGGATCAATGAAAACTCGACTATGCTTTTTTATGTTCATCCTTGAAGTTATGATCAGTTATAGGAGGAAAAGTATCGTCTTTTTAAGGTTGCGATGCTCGCCGGTTTTTAGTATGGAAATCACTAATTTTAGATTTCTGGGCATAAAATACAGAGTATCAATTGGGAAGTAACGAATCATTTCTATAGTTTGCGATCACTCAATCCTTATTATTTCTTCAGCCCTGCAGGAGGAATGCTGGCCGATAGGAATACTCTTGGAGGTTAGCACTCTTTGGGGAGTTCAGCCCCCACGTACCCGAGGAAATTCCCGCAGGGGGAATGCCGGTCGATAAGAGCACTCTTGGATGCTAGCACTTATTGGGGAGCACCGCCTCCACGGACCCGAGGATATGGCGTGCGCCGTGAGGCTCCCTCCTGGGATGACAGGTAACGACCCTGATTGGATCTGGACTACGCTTTGGACAACGAACTGGAATTGATAAGTTGGGCTGGCGGATATGATGGTTTGGATTTAGTTGCTTTGCACAGTAGGTCCAAACTGTGTGTGAACGGCTCCAATTCAACTATCATACCGTCTTCGTCCCAGTAAAACTTTGGTAGGCCTCGGAGTACGTTCTAAGTTCGCCCCATTGGGTTGGTGGTGTAGGTTCCGTTGAGACGGACTCCCGATTAGCGCTGGTCTGGCTCTGAGCACTTGTCCCCATAAGGGCTTGTGCCAACCCTCGCATGACCTCCCTGCTCTTCAAAGATAACCATGGGACCAAAAAGGCGACTACACACACGAATGAAGATAGCGGCTCCGAGGGAGGACCCAATAAATCTGGAGTAACCAAAAACACTTAAGATCAAAAAACCCAAAAAAAGAAATCAAAAATAATAAAAGAATACAATCTACATGCGACTCCCCAAAAGTCAACAAAGCAGTAAAGATTGGGCTCCTTGAACTAGAGGAGCTTCTAGACCGCATAGTGCATTATCGGTGGAGCTGGTTGAAGGCCGAAGAGGACCAGAAAGCCGAAGAAGAGCAGAAGGCTAAAGAAGCGCTGGGGGGGAACTAAAGGCCACGTGCAGATAGCTCCATCAAAAATCAATAAAAGAATGGCGTCTTGCGTAATTGAAGGAGATCGGGGCAAAAGAAGGAAGAAAGAGGCACTTGATGGGGCTGGAACATCAGATCAGAGGTTACAGACAGTGCTTACAAAGGTGCAAAGGTGATAGCTCCATCAAAAATCAATAAAAGAATGGCGTCTTGCGTAATTGAAGGAGATCGGGGCAAAAGAAGGAAGAAAGAGGCACTTGATGGGGCTGGAACATCAGATCAGAGGTTACAGACAGTGCTTACAAAGGTGCAAAGAAAGCCGCTAAAAAACGGCTTGAAAAAGTGCCAGAAAGTAAAGTTCGCACGGACGCCCAACAAGAAAAAAGACCTGATACAAAACAGGAGAGAAAGAAGCCCCGACGAAGACCCCGGCAGCAGGCACTGCTCGTAAAATCCCAAAATGGCCGATCCTATGCGGAGGTGCTGCGGGACGTCAGGGCAAACTTAAGGCCCGAAGACACCAAGACAGCCATTAAAGCAGTACGACCAACGCGGTCGGGCCACATACTGGTCGGATTCGGAGTAGAGGCCAACAATAAGGAAGCATTCTGCGACGCAGTAAAGAAAGTCCTCGGCAAAAGCGCAACAATAGCCTCGCTCGAGCCAATGGCAACGATCGAAATAAGAGACATTGACTGCGTGACGGATCTGGCCGACGTAGAAGAGGCCATCAAAAGGGAGTTCCCTAGCGTGGGAAGGATCAAAGCGATACTGACACCAGAAAACCATAGGGGAAACCGCATGGCCATAATTAACTTGACCGAAAAGGACGCCGAACAATTTCTAAATAAGGGCAAAGTACGGATAGGGTGGGTTGTCTGTAGGATACGGCGAAGAGCAATGCCTCTTCAATGTTTCAAATGCCTTGGTTATGGTCACACCACACAAGTATGCAAAAGACCCGATAGGAGTTCTATATGTTACAAATGCGGTGAAATGGGACATAAAAGAAAAGGATGCACACTGTATTCTTTGCAAGGATGCTGATCCAAGACCTGATTTTGGGCACGTCTTGGGATCAGGAAAATGCCGGGTGTTCCAGGAAGCCCTAGCCAAGGCAAAATTAGAACTTCGATCACCCGCATCCTGCAGCTAAACCTACATCGCAGTTCAACGGCCCAAATCTGCTTGAGCAACTTTTTTTTTGAATGCCATTTATGTTTTTGGTGAATGCCATTTATGCACAGAGTGTGGGACTCCCATGCGCGACTGGACTACCCACTAAACACCTCCCCTGTCAACCTGAGAACCCAGCCTGGAACCGTTTGACCCATTACTTCGGGCTAGGTCTCGTTTTGTTACGCCGTGAAGCACCTTCAAGCTGGGGAATCCTTTTCCTAGCGGGAGGGGAGAGGGGAAGAGGAAGTGCCAGAAAAGCGATCCCCCAGCCCCAGCGCCCCCGGCTGCTGCGAGTCCCTTTTATATTTAAGGACTGCCCGAGCATAATGTGCCACCTGGTTCCATTTGTCAACCGATTCGAGCATCACCGCAACTATATTATCCGGGGTGAGCTCTCCCGTCTCCCTGTAGAGTTCCCTTCGCAGCCTGACCCATCTTGTACACGCAAAAAATGTGTGGCAGGCATTGTCCTCCTCTCCTGGGCAAAACCGACAATCGGAGGACCGTGACTTGCCGATCTTGTGCAGGTAAGACTGAGAACACCCATGCCCGCTCAAAAGCTGGGTCAGATAGAAGTCAGTCTCACCATGCCTTTGATTTAGCCACGGTCTCACATCCGGGATGAGGCGCGCAGTCCACTTTCCCTTCGTGCAATTGACCCAAGACTGCTGCCAATCGTTGAGCGAGCGCAATTCTCATTGCTCCTCTTCTCTGTACCTGTGCCAAACGTTTTCGGTATACCTCCTTGCTGAGAGCGTCGCCCCATACCTCTGCTCCGTACAGTAGCACTGACCCTACAGCACTCATCAAGAGGCGTCTTCTTGATGGGCTGGGTCCCCCTACGTTGGCCATAAGTCGACTCATAGCCGATATTCCCGAAGCAGCCTTCTCAGCCGCTTGAGCAGCTTGGGAGGGACATGAAAACCGACTTTTTGCTGCTGAGTGAACAACAAGTTCTGCATTATGGTATCCCGATGAAACTGGTACTGCCGCCATCTGGGTTCGGAACAGTGATGTCCAGGCGCAGAGCAGAGATAGTTTCGTGTGCGTTCCACCTTATTTAGTGTGTACCTAACGCCGAACGAATCGATATCATCGATCCAAGTCAAGCCTAATGCGTTGGAGGGCGCTGTCTCGAACGCAGAGGGCAATGTGCTCGTTGGGGGAGAATTCAACGCTAAAGCAAACTAATGGGGCATGCCTCAAACAGATCCGCGGAGAAAACGAATCCCAGAAATTGGCGGCCAGGACGGTGCTCGTCGTACTAAACACCGGAAATACGCCGACTGTCCACCGTATTGGCTGTGAAGGAACCATACCGGACGTGACATTCGCCTCGGAGTCCATAGTACGGAGGATACAAAATTGTAGAGTATTAGAGGACTATTTGCCGGTGATCATCAGTGCATTCTACTTGAGATCAGTGATGTTGTCTCCCGACGTCCGTGCTCTCGGCTTTCTACAATTGGATGGAACATCGGAAGGATGGACGTCGAGAGGTTCGTCGAGGTGCTCATAGCTGGTGAGCCGGTGCAGGGAGCTTCGGAGGGGACCATCAGCACGACTGCTTGCAAAGCTTCTATGCCCCGTCGAAAACCCCGGCACGGCAAACCCCCAGTGTACTGGTAGTCAACTGAAATCGCTGAAAAACGAAGGGAGTGTCACAAGCTTCATCGTGAGGCTCAACGGGCGCGGAACCGTGAGTCGGCCAGGCAATGCCTTCGCAAATCGATTAACAACTGCAAGGCTCGCTGCTGGGAAGACCTAGTGGACAATATGCACAAGGATCTGTGGAGCCTTGGCTACAAGCTAGTTATGCGGAAGCTTGGTGCCCTACGGAAGCCTTGCATACATAATGCGGAAAAGATGGATGAAGGCACTCTTCCCCATGGTGTCCATGGTGAAACAGCAGTCGAGTGTCTACTCTTCACACAGCCGAAACTGGAGGAGGCATTCCTCTCACTGAAAGCGAGGAAGGCTCCAGGTACAGATGGTGTTCCAGCTGAGGTGTTGCGGCTTGTCTATCACCATTGTCTTGACTTGCTGCTCAGCACATTCAACGCTTGCCTTCGGAACGGGGTTTTCCCGGTACGATGGAAGGTGGCGAGGCTCGTGCTGATCAGCAAGGGAAAGGGAAATCCCGAATCGCCGTCTGCATACCGCCCGTTATGCATGCTAGACACGGCTGGGAAAGTGCTAGAGAAACTTATCAAGGGAAGACTCACTGATGAGATTCGTGCTGCTGGGAACCTATCTCCTCGGCAGTAGGGCTTTAGAGCAGAGGCACATTGTCGCACCAAGCGATGGATCTTCTTGTTGGTGACACTCGTCGTCAGGAACACCTTCAACTCCGCTGGATGGGTGGATATTCTGGATACGCTGGAAAACTCTTTTCAAGTTCCAGAATATCTAGTGCTGGTTTTGAGGGACTACCTAAAGGACCGAAGCCTGCTCTAAGACTCGACACAGGGCTAACAAAGGATGGAAGTTACATCGGGTGTTGCCCATGGATCTATCCTTGGTCCGGACCTGTGGAACGTGTCTTACGGCGGGCCACTGAGAAATCGAGTACGGAGCAGAGGGAAGGGTCCGACGCTCTCAGTAAGGAGGTGCACCTCAAACGCTTGACACAGGTACATAGAAGAGGAGCGCTGAGGATTGCATCTTCGTATCGGACAGTCTCTGATTCGGCGGTGAAAGTCATTGCAGGCGTGAAAGCTGTTGGCCTCCTTGCTAGAGAGCGCCGCGCTATTTATCAGCGCCGAAACGAGGATGCGAGGGAGATGGTTGTTCGCGAGGAGAGACAGCGCTCACTCAACGATTGGCAGCAGTCTTGGATGAATTGCACGCAGGGAAGGTGGACTGCGCGCCTCATCCCGGATGTGAGACCGTGGCTAAATCGAAGGCATGGTGAGCTTTTTGCGGGCATGGGTGTTATCAGTCTTATCTGCACAAGATTGGTAAGTCACGATCTCCCGATTGTCGGTTTTGCCCAGGAGAGGAAGACAATGCCGGCCACACATTTTTTGCGTACAGAAAAAGGGACAGGCTGCGAAGGGACAAATACAGGGAGACGGGAGAGCACACATTATGTTCGGGCTGCCCTAAAATATAAAAATGACTCACAGCAGCCGGGGGTGTTGGGGCTGGGGGAACGCTTGTCTGGCATTTCCTCTTCCCCTCTCCTCTCCCGCTAGAAGGGGGATCCCTCAGCTTGAAGATGCCTTACGGCGTAACAAAACGAGACTTGGTCCAAAGTAATGTGTCCAACGGTTCCAGGCTAGGTTCTAGGTTTATTGGGTAGTCCAGTCGCCTTCTTGCGAGCATGGGAGTCCCACACTCTGTGCGTAAATGGCATTCTCCTCCCTACCACAAAAAAAAAATTATTTCTTCGGGGAACTTCATAAATCCTATGTGCACGTTTACGTCTAAGGATGTAAGAAGGATCTTTCCTAAGTTCATCATTAAACAAAGAATGAATGCGGAAGAGAAAACCATCCCGAAATGTTCCCTCTAAAAAATTTTGAATTGCATGTATGCTGCATTTAGAATTAATTTATTGGTTATTTCTGGTAGAAATCATTGACTAAAATGTACCGTTTGTGCAGAAAATTACAGATACTGATCATTTTTATCATCCATCTCCATCAAATCCTTGAAGAGAGCCAAAAAATTGGCACTTTTCGTACAAAATATTTAAATTCAATTTCTCAACATCAATGTATGTAATGATTTTCGTTTAAAATCGCTCGAACGTTGAGATGTCCCGAAGGAAATCTGAACCGACCTCTCATCGATTCTAGACGTGAAGTCTTGGGACGTGACAACGGACTGTACCCTTCAGGTCAACAAGTCCGGACACCCTTAGTCTACTCCGAGGTTGCTGCTGGCTAGCTAGCCAGCTCGGAGAGGTCGCAGGTCTTACGCGAGCAGACTAAGTCCGAAAGACAAAAACTCAGCCACCGGTTCACATGCCCGATTTACTAACCCGTCGAAAACACTAACATACGGAAGAGAACCCTATCCTTACTTTATTCCGTATTTCTTTCATACATCCAGACAATAACAAAAAATGTATATAATTCCGCGTTCCCGAATATCACCGACGCGGTACCGAAGAATATCCTACTCTAACTCGAACCTGACAAAACCTACTCTAATAAAAACGCAAACCAAATTATGGTACCACGTACTGAGCGCGACGCGAAACCGTCCATCCGCGGATTTCTAAAACCCTACCTTTGTAACAGTATACTTACCGTTCGCTGCCATTACTGCTGGAAAAAGAAGGGTTTGCTGGAAAGGAAAGTCGTTGTTATCTTAGCGATTCATATTTTGTTTTTCTTTTTTAAAGTAAATTATAAATTAACATCATTAACTTTCACTTATGCATATAAAATTTTTCGTTCTTATCAAATAAAGATCTGCAATTTGTTCGATAACTTTAAAATTCCATTTTATGTACCTCTCAAATATTTAAAATTCTTTTTGTAGTCAGTGTCCTTTTCCTGCGAGAAGCTAATTAAATGAACAAAGATCTATTTGTTGATTTTATCCATATACTTTACATTTTATATAATATTGTATTGGTTCTGGTCACTTCATTTATTACATAATGGAAGGAACGCAAGGAAATTCTTTTGTTACGTGAATCCTTTAAAAGTAATTTTTAGTGGTTTTATAGTGAAAGCTGCAGTACAAATATTTGAATTCTAATAGTTTCATACAAGTTTACCTTACATTCACTAACGAAACTATCATATGTCACGATCATGCCCGCAAATTGTTTTGATTTAATGCTATTCCCACCTTTGATATTCGCCAGCTTTCTTCTCGAGGACGTTTGTGTTTACCTTCCAGTGATGTCAACTCCATGAAAAGGAATGGGTTCGGTGTGTTGTATACGTTCGGCACATTCACTTCAGTCAACCATCGATCCACCACGAATTCGATGTATTGTGACATCAATCCGCAATTCATACCGATCATAGCTACTGGTGAGGCATTCTTCATTTGTAGGTTTCCGCACCAAATGTTCGAACATAAGACAGGCAAAGTCTGACGGGAATTATTGTTCTATCTAAAAAAACAGAAAATGATTATGATTTAAGAGTTTGGTAAAAGAAAATTTTTGTTCTTGAACACCCCTACCTTGAGCAGTTCCAAACGGCCTTTCTATTGTGCTTTCACTTATGGGGCGTCGTATTCAGCGAGAAGAGGGTTCCGCAATTAGCGTTTCAGTGCGGCACAATGGGTAGCGGTATATGCAAACCCCTTGCTACCTAGCGGTCACTGTTAATGCAATTCCATAAATCCACTAGAAATGGTGCGGTCACTGGGCTTGAATTTACTATTCCCACACTGGAATTGATTTATTTGGTACCCAATTCCGCGATTATTTTTGCGTTCGCTTGTAGGCTTTGCCACGATTCCTGTTCTATTTGGTACTCGTTTTTTAACTTCGATTTAGTTTTGCCGTTTATTTACTCATCTCTTTCCACCGAATGATATTCTAAACGAATATCGCGAATTCAAGCGAAATTTTCTTTTTTTCTCGTCGTACACGCCTCGGGGCACAAGAGTTCTTTCCTTTCACTTTTTAGTCGCGCGTGGGAAGAAATCTTCCGTTACTCGCTACAAAAGTGAGGACGAGCCAAAAAATGACTGTGACCACGGACAACAAGGCCTAAAACCGGACAAGAACATTGCACGGTTTTGCCTTCTTTTTCCTGCCAACTGTCAACCGCGGTTCAGTGACAGCGAGTGTTTACAGGTCGACCCGTCGACGTCAATAACGACCTGCGGATCGTTGTCAATTGCGTAGGGCTGATGTATTACATGTATTATATTGAACTGTTAATATCCACAGAGCCCTTGAAAGGATTACAATTCTGTTCCAATACATTTTAGATCATAATGTTGTATTTCATTTGAAACCTCTACAATCAAAATCCTTACACGTATCGACCAGTTATGCTGAAACATCGGGGTGTAAGTCGGAAATTTTTTAGTTTTAACGGTAAAAGTCCTTTACCTTTACTGAATTTCTTATCCTTTAAATGGGACCTAACCGGAAATAAGACATACTAACTACGGTGCCGAGCCTTTCCTCGGAATATAACCTGAAGAAAATTGTGCGAGCATGTAAAAGGGAATTTGCGTGCAATGGCACAGTAATAGAGCGTCCCGAATACGGTGAAGTATTACAGCTTCAAGGTGATCAGCGAGAGAACATTTGCCAGTGGCTAACGAAATCTGGACTTGCGAAGCCAGATCAACTCAAGCGGGGGCTATCACCATATTATTAACAGACCGAAGCGGATTGCCGGAATTATTTAACCGAATCTGATTTGCATTCCGTGCCCATGAAGTGATCGGTTTATGGTTCGGGTAATGCAGCGATAGCTGAGTGTTCGCCTTCAGGTGATAAGTCTTATTTGCCTTTGGCGCAGATTGACGGTTGGAAGTGAGTGGAACTATTTTCTGCGACGCAAAAACAGTCGACTGCTTGTCTGCAACAACAGTGTTGGGCCCTTATGTAAATACTATTGTTAAAATTTTGGAAGCCTGGATACGCAATGGATTTCCTACTCTAATACTTACTTTAAACAACTTGTCAAAATAATCGAGACGACTAATTTCTACAAACGACTGGTTTAAATAATCGATAGAATAACATTTAACGTACAGCAAGAGCGCCATTAAGACGGATCAACTCGTAAAACCGGCAAACTAGTCATTCAATGTTGTAAATGCCTGCTTTAGGACGCAGCCGACGGGCTTGCTATTTGTGCATTCAAGAAATAGCTATAACGAAAGAAAAATTTAAATTCCAGGACCACCCACATCGTCAGCGGGCGCCCGACGAGGATGTTTGGGTGAGTACCCTTATATTTCATTATTTATATATATATATATATATTTTTCTCTTTTGCACATTTTTACATAATATAATTTTATCTAATTTTTTTATGATAATATAATATTATATTATATAAATCTTTTTATATATAAATTTTAAAAATTTTAGAAAATTTTACATTAAAATGATAAATTAATTATTTGAATTTTATAAATTAAAACTTTGAATATAAAAATATTAATATAACTTTATCTAATTTTTTTTATGATAATATAATATTATATTATATAAATCTTTTTATATATAAATTTTAAAAATTTTAGAAAATTTTACATTAAAATGATAAATTAATTATTTGAATTTTATAAATTAAAACTTTGAATATAAAAATATTAATATAATTATAAAATAAGGAAAAAATGAAGTGCTAAATTTTTTGAAAATCGGTCTTTCCTTTCCGATAACCTTTGCCCGGGTATAGGACCCGGTACGGTGGCAGGCGGCCCCCTAAAAACATGAGCCAGCCGCCGGGTACTAAACTAATCCTTCTTTGTTTCAGGTGACATCGCGGGTTCAGTGGCCCAAGCAGAGTGCCTCTTTATGGCATAGCGTTATGCAATCGAGTTGTATAATTCTATGGCATAAATTGGTCACCGGGGTACTCCCCTTCTGATGGGAAAGTTTATACAAGGCAATTTGTATGAGTTTTCCACTCAGAAGAGGAATACCTGGCCACTGCAACAAAATATGGATTTATTCCGATTGGGTGGGTGCGAAGGGGCTCCGTCACCACCCGGTTGCCCCTCTTTCATTTGTGGGCCATGAGCTTCGTCGGGTAATGACGAGGTTACCCCAAGTCCGCCTTTCTTTTCGGGTTCCACTTGTTCTCGGAACAAGTACTATCTCCCTCAGTGTAGTTATCTACACTTTTTGCGACTTCGGTCGCCTCTTGAACACCAACCAAATTCGTGAGTGCGAAATTTTTTTGTAGTGGGTCCTCGTGCTGGGGAAATGAACCCGCCCCACGACACCGCAATGCTAGCCTGCCAGCGCATTCACGCGTCTCCAGACGAGGGCATTCTCGGCAGATACCTCCATCTTCTTCTGCCGAGGCAGCAGAACATCGCTGCAGTCCTTCACGGACGGTTAGAAGATGATACTTCACTACAAGTTCGCTTCAAATCGCCAAGCTGCGAGGTCGACGGGAGATCACTAGTGGCGCAAATTACCTGACTACACAAAACTCCGCCGGGATTTCCTCATTTCGAACTAAAATAATCATCTTGGTGAACGATTGTAGAAAACGAGTGCTCAATGAGATGGTAGTTCTGCCTCGAACAAATCGAAGACTATCTGTGCGAATTTAAGTTGGTGTCTCGTTGATATTCGACATAATAAAATCATATCAGTTAAAGGAAGGTCCATGGCGGATTTCACCGGGATCGATAGAGAAAGTCTTCAGTTCATGAGAAATTCATTAAAAAAAAATCTGTGTGTAACGTGCGCCCCTTAATTGAATTAAATACATGCATGACATCTGCCTAAAACAAACTATAACGAAATTAATTTTGTCGCTTTAAAGTATCCGTGTGATTCTTTCAAAGGGGTGTATTTGCACAACGGTTGATTTGCGGATTTCGTTGTTAGAAACATTACTTTGTGTTAGATTTCTGCGCCAGTTAATCGCATTGAATGTATAGTTCAAGTGAATTGAAAAACAAGCAATTGGAGGAGTGTGCAATCGGCTTGCATAATAAACTACACCCTTCGATTGATTTATAAGTAAGAAGAAAAGAAATTGGAAAACATATGAGTGGCTCATGCCGGGTACTCGTATTATGTGCAGTTATAGCGGTTCTATGGTTTGTTCGTGGTGATGTGAGTGAGAGATAGAAAGAAGAGTGAGGATTGGAAGGCTACGGCCAAATTCATTCAAGCAGCTGATTCGTTTCGTTCCGCTGCTTCATACAATTTATTCCCCATCCCGAACATGTATTAAATCAGTGAGATCGGTGAAATAATATACTATGACAAGAAATTTAACGTGGAGAGTTTTGAGAAGAAGCAACTGTAGTTAAGTAGTGGAAGAGGTATCTTCAATCTACGTTCTACTTGTTCAGTGAAGTCTAAAATTTAAGCATCTCTAAATGCCATAACACGAGAAACATAAGCAATTCAAGTGATGTTCCAAAGATAGTTACTTGAACACATGAGAAATACGAGTATTACCTAATCCTGCCACGCTTCGACGATTCAATTGATGAAGAAGGCTTCACGGCTTATTTCTGTTAGGTCATTGGTGATGTGTGTTCGTAACGTTCAATCAAGAAGTCAAGAGTTTATTTAAAGGTCGTGCGCATTGGGCTGTAATGACGATCACTGAATCGCGAAGTGCAATTATGAACCGACCGATTGTCAAATGGAAAGTATTAATCAAATAGAGCGAAAATTATTAAAAAAAAAATGCGTACTCAACAATTTTACCTTCTAACTGAAATTTCTTTCTACAAATCAACAGCAATAATAATAATAGCAACTCACCACATCGCCAGCAAGTCCCTTTGTTATTTTTGTTCTCCAATCAAATTTTTTATTGTTTTCTAAATTTTTTCTACATTAAAATTTATTATTTGCATGGTTTTGAATATTATTTCCAATGTTTGGTTTTTTTATAAAAATTTTTAATTTATAAAGCCACGTAAAAACAGCAAAACAAAGCAGTGTATTTTTTTTTCTTTCTTTTGATTATTTACGTTTTCATCCTGCTACTAATATAGTGCACGGTATTTTTTTGTTTTCAAATGAAATAAAGTTAACATAATTGTACAGCAGGTGTAGCTATTTGATTCGCTCAATCGATACAATTGGTTTTTATTAAAACGTGTTATATAAGCGCAGTCCAGATTAAGAACACCATAACACAAAGATTTTTGGAATTGTTTGGACAATAACAGAAATAATACAATTGATTATTAAACGTACACCTCGGTCTTTCCGTTTCGGTGTACCTGACCGGGTGTAGGACCCGCAGGCGGACGATGGCAGGCTTTTCGTCTAATATGGGCTAGTCATCGGGCGCGCTCCACCGTTTTGTTGCTTACCAGAGGCTCTTGCCGGGTAGAGTGGTCTTCCGCCCGCGTGCCCTTTTATGATGTAGGGTTATGTGATTTTATTGGATAACTCTATAGCATAAATTGGTTACGTTTGTGCTTCTCATTTGTAGGAAAGAGTCATACAACGTACTTTTGTATGAGTTTTTCACTCAAATGGGAAACACATGGCCACGTCTACATTTGAATCTTGATCCGGTTGGGAGGGTGCGAGGGGGCACCACCTCCATCTGGATGCCCCGCTCTTATTCGTGGGCCATAAGAATCGTCGGGTAACGACGAAGTCTCCGCCAATTCGTCCGTTTTTGCTCGTTCCAACTTGTTCTCTGAACAAGCAATTTCAACCGTTAGTAGGTTACCTCGGCCTCGACACCAGTCGATCGGCATTCGATCCCTTTAATTCGTAAATGCACGGACATTTATATACCAACTTTCACTAAATCGGTTAAAAATCCCAAATTTCGGATATACTCGTACGATCTCTTAGAAATCGATCTTAGTATTAAAGGCCTTCAAACCTTGGAAACTCGAATGACCGTCATTTAGAAAGCCAAAAACTGTTCAGAAAAAATCTTCTGTTGTATTAATATTTCTAATATCAACTATTTTAAAGCATTTGCGCGAAAATATGTTCAATATTTTCGTTGCCACCAAATTAAATTTTTCCCACCAACCACTATGGCAAATCTCTTTCAAATCGGAGTTTTACTTTGGACAGAACAAAAATATCCTATTTTTATTGAAAATGGCTGCTAGAAAGATTCAGTTTTATATTTTTGACTTAAAAGAACTTGCTTTTAAGTTTCATCAAAATCCGTTCAGAAACTTGGCCGCCGTTTTTAAACTGACACCTTAATCTCAATATCTATCTTAATAAGAAGTTTCATACAAATCGAATAAAAATTGTGACCTTGGAGTCGCACCCTTCCGTGAAACGCAAGCGATCCTGTAATGAGCATTTTCCCGCCCATATTTAAGTACATACATAGTACGGTTTCATAATCAATCCACATTTAATGGATGTTTAGGTGATGCATTTTTTTAAATTATCTTTTTGCGAATTAATGTGCATAATGATAGATAATACGATATCTTCTAATATTAATTTAGTAATAAAGAATTGAAAGCATTCTAACGATGTCCTTTAATTTTTAGTAACTGCGCCTTGCACTCTGGAGAGATTTATGACAATATTTTCTAGTCAAATTCGAATGTTAGATCTTGAAGATGGATGTATAAGCCACTTAGTTATTACAGAGATTTCAAAACAGACTTATCAAAATAGTCAATAAGAACCAATTTATAAAAGATAAACCACTGTCGTTAAATCAAATATTTATACTTGAATCTTTAACTTTCCACTACCCAAGACTCTTTGAAATATATGCCAATTCAACCAATAAAACAAGATATAAGTGTATTTCATTACCAAAAGTTAATAAAACAATCAGTAACAAAAAAAGTTACTACAATGCTTTAAAAACATTTAATAGTCTTGATAATGATCTCAAAGTACTGGCTGTATCTAAAAAATCAATTAAAATTAAACTAAAAATGGATCAAAGAAAACATCTTAGGATGAATTTGAATAATTTTAAACTGGTGATGGTATTTTATTTTATAGTATTAATTTTAAGTGATAGTATATCATATGTTTTTGATTGAAAATTTAGTTCTTAGTTAGTAAGTTACCGGAAAGCGTACAGATGTCTATGTATATCTCTGCTGAATTACTTAAATTGATTTTGTAATTGTATTCTGGTGAAATAAATAAATAAATATATAGGCACTCTATGTGTTAAATAATTTAACTAAATAAATTAAATATCCGCTTCAATTTGCAATTTATATTGAAACAACCGCAGGCGCGAACGAAAATAATATTTCAACATACTGCAAGAAGCCAAACACATTGATATACTTTCATGAGTGACCGTGCAACGAGCAATTTGACTTCTTTCGAGCTAACCAGAGGTAAGTTAGGTACGGTGAAGCAGGTACTGGAAAGCTTGACCATGACAAACACATAATTTACAAAATCATGCGGATTTTTTTGCAAAATGCTCGTTACGCGGTCACTCTAAGGTTGAACGCCTTGGAAATTTGTCTATTCGCCCCTAGATACTTACTTGTATAATCTCGACTATACCGCCAAGTATGATCAACATCGGTTTAAAGTTTTTTCTCAGCTAGGAGGTGGTCTATTTATGCCCTGGGTTTGGGGCTTCCAGACGCACAAGATATCTAGGCTACCCCCTAACACACCTCTCCGATCGACCTGAAAATCTAGCCTGGAACCGTTTGACACATTACTTCAGTCTTAGCCTCGTTTTGTTACGCCGTGAAGCCGTTTTAAGTTGGGATGATCCCTCCTCTAGCAGGGGGAAGAAAGAGCAATTGCTAGGTAAGTGATCACCCAACCGCGATATGCCACATGGTTCCATTTGTCAACTGATCGAAGTAGGTCCCCGATTAGACTATCCGGGAAGTGCTCTCCTGCTTTCTTATGCTCCCGGCGCAACCTGCCCCATCTTTTGCATGCAAAATTATGTGGCAGGCATCAAAACCTACAGTCGAGAGGCCGTGATTTACCAATCTTGGACAATTAAGACTGAAAACATCCTTGCCCGCACAAAAGCTGGGTCACGTAGAAGTCAGTATAACCATGCTTTCGATTGAGCCACGTCCCAGATCAGGGATGAGGCGTGCAGTCCATCTTTTCCTTTCGTACTGTTCATCCAGGAGTGCTACCAATCATTGAGTGAGCGTTGTCTCTCCTCGCGGGCAACTGTCTCCCTCGTGTTTTCGTTTCGACACAGGTATATAGTATGGCAAGAAGGGGTATCACGCCTGCGATAACTAGCCCCGCGAAATCAGAATCTGTCGGAAATGAAGATGCGATTCTCAGTGATACTCTTTTCTGTAGCTGTGTCATCCTTGCTGAGAGCGTCGCCTCATATTTCAGCTACATACAGTAGCACCGACTCTACGGACCTCATAAAAAGGCCCCTACTTGATGGGTTTGGTCCCCTTAGTTGGCGATACGTCGAATCAGAGCGGATACACCTGAAGCAATTTTACTGCCCTTATTTTTTCAGAGAATACCATCTTCGATTCGATTATCAACCCCAGATACTTTACTAATGCTTTCGATTCAACCAGTAACTAATACTCATCGTTCTTACTCTGGGGATTCTCTTCTTTTTCAGGATCACCACTTTGGTTTTCTCCAGAGCAGTCGGCCAGTCTCACCCGGCGTATTAGTATACCTAGTCTAAGTTACGCCTGTTCGACGGTGCGTCCAGCAACTAGCATCGCGAAATCATCCGCAAAGCCAATCAGGCGTGACTCATCAGGAAACTCTAGTCTCAGTAGCCCGTCGAACGGTATGTTCCACAAGCCTGAATCAAGGATAGATCCTCAAGCAGCACTTGATATAACTTCGTTTCTTTGTCGGCCCTGCATCATATCATAGGGCCCAGTCTCATTCTGCGTATTAGCATACGTAGTTTAAGTTGCGCCTGTTCGGTGGGTCGTCCAGCAACTAGCATCGCGACATCATCCGCAAAGCCGATCAGGCATGACTTATCAGGAAATTCTAGTCTCAGTAGCCCGTCGTACGGTATGTTAAACAAGTCTGCATCAAGGATAGATCCTCAAGCAACACTTTATATAACTTCGTTTCTTCATCGGCCTGCATCATATCATAAAGCACGCTTCGGTTCTTCAGGCAGTCCCCCAAAAGCCGCATAATATATTTCGGAACTTGAAAAAGGTTTTTCAATGTATCTAGCGGGACTCCCTTTTCCCTTGATTCCAACGTTCCGGGAAGATCCTCTCCCGCAGGCAAACGTCGAATGTACTAAGCAGCAAGTCAAGACAATGGTGATATGGATGATATACAATAATATGGGTGTCCAATAGAAGGGTTTGGTGAGCATTTTTAAAAATAGGTGCTAAACAACAGGCATTTGCAAAGAGGGGTACAGAGTGAGGGGAAATGTACGAAAAATTTGTGTCTTGCCCCCTCGCGATTGGTCATCTTTGGATAGAAAAATCTGAAAAAATACTGAAAGTAGGTCTCTATGAGTACAATGGCAACGAATACTTCAGAAGTCAAAACTCCATCAAATTTTTAGGGTATTGTGAAATCATTTTACAATACCCTACTAAAATTGCGTCCTGTTTGTCCGTCTGTCCGTCCGTCCGTCCGTCCGTCCGTCCGTCCGTCCGTCCGTGTGTCACACCACTTTTTCTCGCAAACTACATAAGCTAGAAACATAAGATTTTGTAAGTAGGTGCGAAGTGACGCCCTCTTCAAAGTTTCAACACGAAAAAAAAAATTTATAAGGTCTTTAAGGGGGGTCTCCCCATATAGGGGAGTTGCCCCTGAAAAAAAAAGTTTTCATCGCATGTAGGCAATATGGGTATCAAATGAAAGGTCTTAATGAGAACTTTTCAAAACAGGTCTTAAAATGACAAATTTTGCTTCGAGGGGTGCAGGGGATGAGGAAATGTACGACCCTCGCGATTGGACACCTTTGACCCGAAAAATCTGAAAAAACTCATGAATGTAGGCCTTTATGAGTACAACAACAACAAATTCATGAGAAGTCGAAATTCACTCAACTTTGTTAGTAATAGTATGATTTATCAATTTTACGTTTTCTTGAATAAAATCTTAACGGTACCCTTAAATTCAATGAAATTCAGTACACTGATGACTATTTATAAGATCAATCTGTCCTGAAAGTTTCATAAAGATCGAATTGTATTTAATGAAGTTATAGCGATTTGAATTTTCCTGTATTACTATGGAACAATATGCGCTTTATTACTATGGAAACATATGGCTATGGAACAATATGCGCTTTTTACCGACTCAGATACTACAGCTTTGTTAGGATTTGCATGAAAATTTCAGGAATGATAGGTATCATGAATTTCTTTGAGAATTGGCTCAGCTAGTGGTATTAGTAATCGTAAAGCAAAATAGTGGCTGTTTTAAATGCGAAGATTGAATAATTTTGATGTATTTTGCCCCAACTTCAACGTTTAAGGCGCATGCTTTTAACACTTGATTCAATTTAATGAATGACTGAAGATGAGTACCTACAATTAATATTCATACGTAAAACAAGTTGAGGAGGCAGGAGAGAGCTCCTAGCAAATGGGCTTTGTAACCATTCTAGGATTCGAAAAAATAGGAGATGCATCGGAGATTACAGTACAGGGGAGTGGCCGCTGAACAAAAATTTCATCAAAAGTAGCCGATATGAATATCAAATGAAAGTTCTTTGTAAGAGCTTTTCAAAACAGTACTTTAACTGACAATTTTTCCTTCACAAGGGCAACGGTAGTCGAAATTCGATCAACTTTGTTAATAACAGTACATTTTATAAATTTTGCTTATTTGTCTATAAAATCAAGATGGGACCCTTAAATTTCCCAAAATCTATAATTTAAGTTTTCTGAACAATAAACAGCTAAGTTACAGCCGATTGAATATCTAACAATTACAACAACATTAACACGTGATACTAGGGAGATACACGTTTGCAACGGACCTAGACACTACAAATATGTAGGAATTTTATTAAAAATTTTAAAAATGGTTTGTAATATTCATGTGTTATCATGACTAATCAAGCGACGGGGTCAAAACACTTGAAACAAAATAGTGGCGAGTTTAAAATCATAATAACCATAATAATTTTTCGAGCTCAATTTATGGAATCTGTATATTAGTCAAGTTTTGATATGCAGGATATATTGTTTGATTTAAGAATTGTTTTACAATACCGTTCTGGCAGGAGCATCCTCCTGCTACTTCAACTTGTTTATTGTAATAATAGTATATTTTATGAATTTTAAGTTTTCACCTATAAAATCGATAGGTGACCCTGAAATTTGCTTAACATTTATGTCGGTCAATTTATAGACGATTGAAAATTTATGAATTAGAACAATAATTATACATGATACTGTATACAGACACACTACAGATGTGTAAGGATTTTGATGAAAATTTTAGAAACATTTTGTAACATTGATATGTTATCATGACTCCTCAAACATTGAGGTCAACACCTTGAAAATAAAATGGCGGTAAATCAAAATACATATTAAATATACAGTATATATATTAGTTTTCCGAGCTCAATTCATGGTATGAGTCAAATTTTGATATTCAGAAGGCGTTATTTGATTTCCGAATCATTTTACAATACCCGTCTGGCAGGAGTACTCTGCTGCTACTTTTACTTGTTCTATTTGTTTTTCGATCTCAGGTTGGTTCATTATGCGTTCTTTTTTTTATAGGTCGTTCTAGAATGCTCGCAGTTTTTTACTGGGCCCGGAAGCCTCGATTATATCCGACTGATACGTGCTCTCTGAGCCATTTCATTCAGTCGTGCGTTTGTCTTCGTTCTTTGAATCTTTAGTGTATAGCAAGGTCTTCGTCATTGTTGTTGTTTTTGTTGAGTTCAGAGATACCATATCTGGTGAATCTCCGTGTGTATGTGCAGTCGCTTTTTTGGTCCTATGATTATCTTTGAAGAGCGGGCTTGATCACAACTACAATAACAAATTTTTGCACGTTTTTCGACCCTTGAACTGCCGTTAGATTGTTTCAGACGATTCGACATTAGATTTTCGTCCAAAAAAAACACATTGTTTTTAGTGTAGGACTTCCAGGCGCGCGTCTAAAACCTAGCTTTCGGAGCTGGGAATAAAATATAATTTTATATATTATACAAATGACGCCCGTACGATGATGAATTTTACGGGTTTATTTATGAATGGCTTAATAGAAATTAATAAATTATGTAGCATGAACACGAAACTGATCTGATAAGAACAATCTCTGATCTAACACAGTTTTTATGTACTTGCCTTGCTGCAAGAGTGGGTTATCCTGAGACGTGTTCGCTTCCAATAGGATTTGATTTATAAATAATTTATCATAATTTCTTAGACTGATTCTTCAAATGATATTTCTTGCTAGCAAGACAGCAATCAGCTTTTATTTCTTATTTTTAAGAACCAGGAGTATCACAGGCTACAGTGTTTTCCGTAGGTCCAGATGAACTACCACCTCCTTATCAACAAGGAAACTTAGGTGGTGTACCAATGGTTACTTGCCGAGTATGCCAAGCCATGATTGATATAACATATAAACGCGAGCAACATGTTGTAAAATGCAATCAATGCAACGAAGCAACGGTATTCAATTTTCATCGCCCTTTTTTGAATGTGCTAATTTATATATTTTAGCCTATCCGTAATGCGCCCCCTGGTAAGAAATATGTTCGTTGTCCTTGCAACTGTCTTCTCATATGCAAAAGTTCATCGCAAAGAATTGCCTGTCCTAGGCCAAATTGTAAGCGAATTATAAACCTTGCACCAAGTCCTGTAACTCCTCCTGTTCCATCGATGCCTGGTATGTGTCGTGTAACATGCGGTCATTGTTCTGATACGTTTTTGGTAAGGAAGAACACGATTTTTTTAAAGTGTTATGTATTTCATCAAATTTTAAATTTTCAGTTCAACACACTCAACAATGCACTTGCTAGGTGCCCGCATTGCAGAAAGGTATCATCAGTTGGCTCTAAATTTGCTCGTGGAAGAGGAATAATGTTTTTGATTTTGGGTATTTTCTTCGTTATCATTGGCATTGGAGTAACGATTGGAACATACAATTATGCTAAGGTAGGAAAGTCGCTTAACTCATAATAAAGTTGTAAATTCTAAATTTCTTCTTCCAGACAATTAAAAATTAATAGAATTATTTTAGATCGAGTTTTGTTAAGAAATTTTAGGTTTCGCGACAAAAAACTAATAACATAACGTATAATTTATTATATATTCCTTTGAATTCCTCAACTCTATACTTTTTACAGTATTCTGTTTAGACAAATTCAACCACATTTCCAAAAAAAAAAAAAAAAACAAATTGCTCGCAAGCAGCAAAAAGAACAGCCATGTAATAGGAACTGTAGACTCTACCATAGAAACCACCTGTTGACCCAACAGTCGTTGGGTTTAATTGCACCTCAATATGGCTTTGGCTGCAAAATTCAACTTATTGGGTCGTTAGATAATTAATGTCGTCTTTTTCATGTTTTTCAAAGTTAATTTATTTATATTAACAACAAACATAACCAATGACATATTGACCATTTTGTTGGATGACTTTCTGCCATCTTTCGGTAAGTTGAAAAATTCCAGGTTCGAAGAAGCCTTAGTTTTTAGAAGCGAAGAACTGGTCCAACTCATTTTTAACAGTCTTCAAAGGGTTTTAAAGATAGCGAAACAAATGATAGGCAGATGGTACTAAGTCAGGGCTATAGGGTGGATGTGGCATTAGTTCCCAATTAAGTTTCATTCATTTTTGATGGGTTATCAAAGAGGTTTGTGGTCTGGCGTTATCATGATGGAACATCACGCCTATGCAATTGGCCAGTTCAGGGCGTCTTTTCTTCATTTCTTTGTTCAATTTCGATGGTTGACGACAGTAGACATTCGAATCAATAATTTGGTTTCTTTCGTTGATGATTGTGGGGGTTCATCTTGCTTGGCCCATGATCGTTTTCGGACTACGTTACCGTAAACAATCCATATTATTGTGATCAGAATCGAAAGGTTTTACCATTCAAATGGTTTTGAAGGGTGCTAAGTCAGGGCTATAGGGTGGATGTGGCATCAATTCTCCCAATTGAGTTCCATTAATTTTTGACGAGTTATCAAAGAAGTGTGGGGTGTGGCGTTATCATGATCGAACATCAGGCCTTTGCGATTGGCCACTTCAGGGCGTTTTTATCTGATTTCTTCGTTCAACTTCGATAGTTGACGACAGTAGACATTTGAATTAATAGTTTTGTTTCTTGGGAGCAGCTCAAAGTAGACTACACTTCTAATTGGCGTTGAATGTCGATTGTGGGGGCTCATCTTGCTTGGTCCATGATCACTTTCGGACTACCATACCGTAAACAATCATTTTTCACAAACCATTATAATTTTATTATGTAATGGGTCGTTTTGGTTACGATTCAGCAAAGCTTATGTTAATGCTTTTGGTAAGGCGGATGACCTTGAATTCGCGAGAAACCCAAAAATCCACTTTGTTTACGTAACCAAGCTGTTGTCAGTGCAAGTAAACTGTTGGATTGGATATGTCAAGCTTCTCTGCTATCTCTCGAGTTGTGATACGCTGGTTAGTTTCGATTAACGCCTTTTTTTTCTCGTCATCAGTAGTGGTTGGACGACCAGTATGTGGTACACCTTGCACATTAAAATTTCCAGAACGAAAGCGAGCAAACCAACGCTGACACTAACGTTCAGTAAAGCACTCCTCACCATAAACTTCACACAATTTCTTTCGAGCTTGTACCGTATTTTTGCCCTTAAAATACGAGTATGCCGATAATGTTCTCAGTGATTGTCCACTTTCACGTTTATTTTTAACCAACTTGCTGTTTACTAATGGGTTACCAGATTGGTCGGTTCAAAACCCGGGACACTTTTAAAAGAGCTAAAAAAAGGTCTACATCTTGTTTCATCGTGTCATCGTTATTGATTAAAATTGCTTACATAAGAGGAAAAACATATATCTGAATTATACGTAGATACTGTAGACCCTGATGTACATATATTAGTGTGTTGGGGAACTTGTATGTGTAAGAGATCTAGAAGCTTATGATCTCAGATTATTATATTATTTGAAATGAGGCAGCGGTCGAAAGAAAAAAGACTTTATTATTGCAACAAGTTTGTTCATTTATTTTTGCACATTTTAATTAATCTAATTTATTGACTAATTTAAATAGCCATTCATGAGTCAGGTTGATTAACAATATTTATTAGAGTCACGAATGTTATGAATGATTTTTGAATTTTCGGGCTGAAGAAGATATTTGTAAAATTGTTTGCAGTCCATCTCGGTAAAATTGAATATAATCATCAAGATGTCGCGAATTGTTTTCACCAAGAGTCGGTTGCGTTCATCAGTCCATTGGGATTTTATCAACGAAAAAATTCTTTCGCAATTGGCATTGTGCCCGGGAATGGAGAAAAAAAAAATCAGCTATTTTCAAAATTTCAGAAAAAGCATCGCTCTTTGAATCGTTTGCGTGAAGAATTGGCACATCTTGGCACATCTTGTCGTTACAAGATTCTCTGAAATAAAGGTCGTTATTTTCCTGCTTCTTTTGAATGTATCTCACAAGATTCATAGCCTGGTCAAAAAGTTTTGATTCATCGAAAACCACTCCTTTCTCTTGCAAATACAGCACGGACTTCTCAATGCAATCAAAGGTGAATGGAACATCGCGTTGAAAATCCATCCACTTGAATATCTGGAATGATTTGGAAAATGTTTTATAACTGTTCAACAAAAATTTAATGAATGCAAAAAAAATTAAATACTCGAAATTCAGCAAGAGAAGCAGTCCATTTCAGCAGATACTCCTCCATCTCCACATAAACCATCAAAACTCTTGCTGTGAAATCATCACATTCTCTGTACTTTTTTTCTGAGCGCAATTTCGAAAGAATTAACTTGACGCCAAGTGGAAGAAATTTCGCTTCAATCCGATCCCTTAATGCTTGAGCTAAATCATCCACGATGCTCAAAATTTCAATGACGCTGATATCCTTTTTCTGTGACTTCTTCACATTATCGTCGAAAACTGACATTAATGAATGAACAAATAAAAGAAAGCATTCTGCGAAATCATGTCTGAAAAACGCTTCAAGAACTGCTGGCGGCTTTTCTTGAGATAGAAAATAAGCCTTCAAAGCAAGGAACATGTGTAGAATACGATGTACAACTGGCAGTAAACTCAGCCACCGGGTCTTGCTGTGATACAAAATCTCTCTGGGAGACACTTCAACAAATTCGCAAAACTCTTTCAACTCTTCTGTGCGAACAGTATAAATAGAAAAATACTGATAAATTTTGAAGGCCAAAGTGTCTATTTCAAATAACACAAATCTTCCAAGACCATGTTGAACGCTGTTGTGAAGAATGTGCACCGAACATCCAACTCCGAGGACATTGGAATTGATGTTCTCCTTCAAAAGAGCATGGATATTATTTTCTCCTCTCCGATGCAGGCCCCCAAAATTCGAGTTGGTGATGTCAGCAGAAAAAGCCGTGAATTTCTTTTCAATCTAGAGCTGGCGAAGTGTATCTTCAAGAAGGGTCGCAATAGTGGCTGCTTTTTCATTTGTTGTCTCTTGCAGATCTAGCATTTTGACTTGAATTCCATTCTTCGTGTAATCAAAGTATTGGACGACTATAGGAAATAGTTTATGATGTCCATGATTACTGCCATCCGTGCTTATACCGATGAAGGGAACTTTCTGGAGATCCTGGTTAATAATATCTTGTACGTGAGGTGAAATGACTTTGCATACGATGGCTTCAGTCTTCGTTCTGGCACACGATATTTTTGTTGCGATTGACGAATCATGAAAAATTTCACGTAACAAAGCAGCTGTGCAATCTTGAGAAAGAAAACTGTGATGGTGCCTCACAGTATGGTATGCTAGAGCTCCTTCAGCAGCGCATATTTTCTTATCCAATGGAGTGAATTTTGGTATAAGAAAATTAGACATCGATTTTGACGTGGATGCTGCTTGGATAGACTTGCGGTGTTTATCACTTTTGACATGATTCTCTAAATCGTTGGCCCCCATTCAAAACAAAAAAAAAACAATATTCATTACAGTTTTATTTTCCGAACTTCATGATTTTTCGAGTTAAGGGGGAAATCTCGTGCACCAGATCAAAAAAATCATTTTTTTAATTTTTGTCTTAAACGAAAGCTCGATATCTTAAAACATGTAATGTACGTCCTAGACCCGTAACTTGGCGCCTAAACACCGAAATAAAATTAATATATCGGCCTCATAAATCAAAATATTTATGTCGTATAAGTCAACCATAAATTTTTTCATATTGCAAAAGTAGCCTAATCAACCAAAAAAGTTACGCAAAGACAATCCTTTTTTTTCATCTCCAAAAACAGATAATAAAAAAATAGAATTTAAAAGTAAAAAATAAAGATGTAGAATTGTAAAAAAAACTGGCACAAACCACCACTAGCAATCGAAATACTCGTGACACACAAATTGCAATGGGCTCTTGTATTGTCTGACGACACTTTACTGAAGCAAGTAAATTTCTTTGCAAGCTCGTCGCTGAACGTACTTTTTCGTTTCGGCATGTTAAAAAAATACAAATGTATATTTGTATTTCACATGCCTTGACGTGTCAAGAGAACAATGCTAATAATTAAATACTTCTGTGAAAGGACGTTAAAATGACGAGTTATCAAAGAAGTGTGGGGTGTGGCGTTATCATGATCGAACATCAGGCCTTTGCGATTGGCCACTTCAGGGCGTTTTTATCTGATTTCTTCGTTCAACTTCGATAGTTGACGACAGTAGACATTTGAATTAATAGTTTTGTTTCTTGGGAGCAGCTCAAAGTAGACTACACTTCTAATTGGCGTTGAATGTCGATTGTGGGGGCTCATCTTGCTTGGTCCATGATCACTTTCGGACTACCATACCGTAAACAATCATTTTTCACAAACCATTATAATTTTATTATGTAATGGGTCGTTTTGGTTACGATTCAGCAAAGCTTATGTTAATGCTTTTGGTAAGGCGGATGACCTTGAATTCGCGAGAAACCCAAAAATCCACTTTGTTTACGTAACCAAGCTGTTGTCAGTGCAAGTAAACTGTTGGATTCGATATGTCAAGCTTCTCTGCTATCTCTCGAGTTGTGATACGCTGGTTAGTTTCGATTAACGCCTTTTTTTTCTCGTCATCAGTAGTGGTTGGACGACCAGTATGTGGTACACCTTGCACATTAAAATTTCCAGAACGAAAGCGAGCAAACCAACGCTGACACTAACGTTCAGTAAAGCACTCCTCACCATAAACTTCACACAATTTCTTTCGAGCTTGTACCGTATTTTTGCCCTTAAAATACGAGTATGCCGATAATGTTCTCAGTGATTGTCCACTTTCACGTTTATTTTTAACCAACTTGCTGTTTACTAATGGGTTACCAGATTGGTCGGTTCAAAACCCGGGACACTTTTAAAAGAGCTAAAAAAAGGTCTACATCTTGTTTCATCGTGTCATCGTTATTGATTAAAATTGCTTACATAAGAGGAAAAACATATATCTGAATTATACGTAGATACTGTAGACCCTGATGTACATATATTAGTGTGTTGGGGAACTTGTATGTGTAAGAGATCTGGAAGCTTATGATCTCAGATTATTATATTATTTGAAATGAGGCAGCGGTCGAAAGAAAAAAGACTTTATTATTGCAACAAGTTTGTTCATTTATTTTTGCACATTTTAATTAATCTAATTTATTGACTAATTTAAATAGCCATTCATGAGTCAGGTTGATTAACAATATTTATTAGAGTCACGAATGTTATGAATGATTTTTGAATTTTCGGGCTGAAGAAGATATTTGTAAAATTGTTTGCAGTCCATCTCGGTAAAATTGAATATAATCATCAAGATGTCGCGAATTGTTTTCACCAAGAGTCGGTTGCGTTCATCAGTCCATTGGGATTTTATCAACGAAAAAATTCTTTCGCAATTGGCATTGTGCCCGGGAATGGAGAAAAAAAAAATCAGCTATTTTCAAAATTTCAGAAAAAGCATCGCTCTTTGAATCGTTTGCGTGAAGAATTGGCACATCTTGGCACATCTTGTCGTTACAAGATTCTCTGAAATAAAGGTCGTTATTTTCCTGCTTCTTTTGAATGTATCTCACAAGATTCATAGCCTGGTCAAAAAGTTTTGATTCATCGAAAACCACTCCTTTCTCTTGCAAATACAGCACGGACTTCTCAATGCAATCAAAGGTGAATGGAACATCGCGTTGAAAATCCATCCACTTGAATATCTGGAATGATTTGGAAAATGTTTTATAACTGTTCAACAAAAATTTAATGAATGCAAAAAAAATTAAATACTCGAAATTCAGCAAGAGAAGCAGTCCATTTCAGCAGATACTCCTCCATCTCCACATAAACCATCAAAACTCTTGCTGTGAAATCATCACATTCTCTGTACTTTTTTTCTGAGCGCAATTTCGAAAGAATTAACTTGACGCCAAGTGGAAGAAATTTCGCTTCAATCCGATCCCTTAATGCTTGAGCTAAATCATCCACGATGCTCAAAATTTCAATGACGCTGATATCCTTTTTCTGTGACTTCTTCACATTATCGTCGAAAACTGACATTAATGAATGAACAAATAAAAGAAAGCATTCTGCGAAATCATGTCTGAAAAACGCTTCAAGAACTGCTGGCGGCTTTTCTTGAGATAGAAAATAAGCCTTCAAAGCAAGGAACATGTGTAGAATACGATGTACAACTGGCAGTAAACTCAGCCACCGGGTCTTGCTGTGATACAAAATCTCTCTGGGAGACACTTCAACAAATTCGCAAAACTCTTTCAACTCTTCTGTGCGAACAGTATAAATAGAAAAATACTGATAAATTTTGAAGGCCAAAGTGTCTATTTCAAATAACACAAATCTTCCAAGACCATGTTGAACGCTGTTGTGAAGAATGTGCACCGAACATCCAACTCCGAGGACATTGGAATTGATGTTCTCCTTCAAAAGAGCATGGATATTATTTTCTCCTCTCCGATGCAGGCCCCCAAAATTCGAGTTGGTGATGTCAGCAGAAAAAGCCGTGAATTTCTTTTCAATCTAGAGCTGGCGAAGTGTATCTTCAAGAAGGGTCGCAATAGTGGCTGCTTTTTCATTTGTTGTCTCTTGCAGATCTAGCATTTTGACTTGAATTCCATTCTTCGTGTAATCAAAGTATTGGACGACTATAGGAAATAGTTTATGATGTCCATGATTACTGCCATCCGTGCTTATACCGATGAAGGGAACTTTCTGGAGATCCTGGTTAATAATATCTTGTACGTGAGGTGAAATGACTTTGCATACGATGGCTTCAGTCTTCGTTCTGGCACACGATATTTTTGTTGCGATTGACGAATCATGAAAAATTTCACGTAACAAAGCAGCTGTGCAATCTTGAGAAAGAAAACTGTGATGGTGCCTCACAGTATGGTATGCTAGAGCTCCTTCAGCAGCGCATATTTTCTTATCCAATGGAGTGAATTTTGGTATAAGAAAATTAGACATCGATTTTGACGTGGATGCTGCTTGGATAGACTTGCGGTGTTTATCACTTTTGACATGATTCTCTAAATCGTTGGCCCCCATTCAAAACAAAAAAAAAACAATATTCATTACAGTTTTATTTTCCGAACTTCATGATTTTTCGAGTTAAGGGGGAAATCTCGTGCACCAGATCAAAAAAATCATTTTTTTAATTTTTGTCTTAAACGAAAGCTCGATATCTTAAAACATGTAATGTACGTCCTAGACCCGTAACTTGGCGCCTAAACACCGAAATAAAATTAATATATCGGCCTCATAAATCAAAATATTTATGTCGTATAAGTCAACCATAAATTTTTTCATATTGCAAAAGTAGCCTAATCAACCAAAAAAGTTACGCAAAGACAATCCTTTTTTTTCATCTCCAAAAACAGATAATAAAAAAATAGAATTTAAAAGTAAAAAATAAAGATGTAGAATTGTAAAAAAAACTGGCACAAACCACCACTAGCAATCGAAATACTCGTGACACACAAATTGCAATGGGCTCTTGTATTGTCTGACGACACTTTACTGAAGCAAGTAAATTTCTTTGCAAGCTCGTCGCTGAACGTACTTTTTCGTTTCGGCATGTTAAAAAAATACAAATGTATATTTGTATTTCACATGCCTTGACGTGTCAAGAGAACAATGCTAATAATTAAATACTTCTGTGAAAGGACGTTAAAATGACAGCTCGACAGCTGACAAGACAACAGCCGACAATGAAAACCATCGACATGTATAAATGCACTGCTAGCGTGAGCTGCGCGACAATCACGCTTGTGGAAAGAGAAGGAGAGATGCATATATACGTTCCTGTCAAACCAATGAGAATTCGCCTATGGGATATCGCCCTCTCTGCATTGCGGGATGGATGCGCAGTAGCACAATAGTAGTCCATTTCTATAGTCGATGATGAAAACATAATAATATTGTATCTACCTTAATGAATTTTGCGCGCGCTAATATGTGAAACAAATCGAGGCTTTCACTGTCACACGCATTTGAATTGAATGAAATCACGACAGATGTCGTAGTATTGCAGCACGTTTCTAGTTTACAAAAGTTTTTTTTTTCTTTAGAAAAAAATCAGGTTTTCGGAATTCGGGACAATTTGATGATTTTTGAAAACAATCCGGGACTCCGGGACGGAAGCCCGAATCCGGGACATGTCCCGGAAATCCGGGACGTCTGGTAACCCTGCTAATGATGCTCAGTTTTTGACTGAAGAAAATCTAAAGTCTAATCTTTAAAATAGTATATAATGATAAAAGCCACGCAATTACTACTACATGAAATATGCAGTTCAAGACATGAATTATCGAACAACCCAGTAGATTCACATATAAAATTCATTTCATATACCAAAAAAAAACATTGAATATATCAATAGAAGTTGGTTAGATAGGAGTGCTCTTAACAGAAGAGTTTTGTATCCTACTGTGGGTATTGGGAAGTATTGCCGAATGATTCAGTTAAAGTTCAGGTTTAAGGATAGGCATACCACTTTTTATTGTTTAAACGACGGGTTCATTTTATTTTTACTAATTATTACACTCGATGAATTAATTGAACACCGACAATAGGTAAGGGCGTAACAAAATATGAACCATCTTGAGGAAAATATTAATTCTACTGTTTTGCATTAGTTGAAATTTCAAAAAGCAGTCTTCTTCAAGGTTTACTGATTTAATCAGTTATGTCGAAGTACTTTACAATTCAAATGATATTTTTTCAAAGGTTGACACCACTTCACCCCCTTATTAGTGATGGAATCACCGAACCTAACTGAACCCTGCTTGATAATAGTCGGGGAATCTTACTCAGCGTGTTGACCGTCTTGGTAGCTAGTGTTGTATGTAGCGTGGTTGTGGATCTTCAGGTTGTTGTCCGTGCGGATCTATGTTTTCTGGTGGCTGTTGTTGTCCTGTTCGTACTGGCACACGTATAGGTGGTGTTTCGACCAGTATCGGTTCGTCGTTCACGATATAGGCGGGTTTCAGGTTTCAGCCTGTCAATTGACATTTCTTAATGTTTCCCTTTTATATCCACATTGAAGGTTTTTTCGTTCCTGTCGATGACTCTATACGGGCCTTCGTAAGGCATTTGTATCGAACTCCGAGCTGCATCGTGTCTTTCAAAAACGTAGTCCGTAGTGGCAAGTTCCTTGAAGATAAAAATATTCCGCTCATTGTGTCGCCTTGGTTTTGTCGGTCTGGTTGATGAAAATGGCGCCTCAACTCTTTGCAAAGTCTTCTTCTGTGTCGTCGGGAAAAGTTGAAGGACTCAACAGTTCACCTGGTAAACGGATAGATTCCCCATATAAAAGCTCCTCCGCTGTTCTTGTAGTCATCAGTTCAAACTCCTAAAAGAACTGTTGGCAGCACCTCAGTACAGGTGTTGTTTTTATGAGAATGGATAGCAGCTTTGAGTTGCCGATGAAATCGTTCGATAATACCACTCGACTGCGGATGATAGGCTGTTTTCCTTGAACGATTCATACCTGTCAACTTAACAAGAGCATTGAACAGGTGTGGCTCAAATTGACGGCCTTGCTCAGTGGATACTTTCAGAGGTGGACCCGTTGTAGAAATTGCGAGTGATTGTATCTGCTTCCTGGCCCATCATCGGAAATACTACCGGCCATCTGGTGAAACGATCGATACATGTGAGTCAGTATCGATACCCCGGCGAATAAGGCGTGGTTTTTATGTCAATGTGAACATGTTGAAAACGACCTGATGGTGAAAAAGTGGCAAATTGGAGCCGAGACGTGACGCGTAGCTTTTGACTATTGACAATGCAAACATGATTGTACCCATTTTCGACAGTCGGATTTTATGGACGGCCATACATAGCGTTGAGTTATAGTTTTGACCGTTGCTTTACTTCCTAGATGCGACAAATTCTGTATCGACTCGAAAACAGTTTTTCTAAACGGTGTTTTACGCAGCGCGAAAATCCTGGGAAATTCCTATTTTTCACCTGTACTTGAACAACCGATCACAAAATATTCTTTTCGTTCTTCCAACAACCATCGCCGTTCGCAATCAACCAGCCACCCCCGTTGTTGCCCAGCGCACAGTTCGCCGTCGTCAACGAGATCTATCTCATTTTCCGCGCGCCACAACGAGACTATGCGAACTCGTGAATTACCGCTCAATAACAACACAATCCTTATATTCATTTTCTGTTAATTTTCTTGTGTTTGTGTGCGTTGGAACGTCTGGTAGTAGATTCACTCGCTTAAGTGGGCTCTGATTGCATTATGCACTGCGTATTGCTCGCAGAGCTTGCCAAACTTTCAGCATGTGCTGATGGTGGAGGGAGAATACTTAAAATATTCTCAATCGAACACGATCGCTTCACCAAAGTATGTAATATGCGCAATGGCAAGAATCAGAATTTAAGCTTTTCATCAAACGACGTGGCATAGAGTACACTAGATAATAATATCAGAGCTACAGCCGCAACAAGTTATGTACACTCCCCGACAGCAGGATGGCCACACTGAAAAATTTTACATAACTTTTCATGTATTGGTTGCATTTTGATGAAATTTTTTTTTTTATTTTCTTTTGTGTTGACGCATGTTGCCAGGTAACGAAAAATTTAAAAATAAACGCACGACAACGGTAAGTTTGTTGTTTCATTATTCGAATTTTTGCAAGGACGACACCAGGATGGACACATCAGTTTATTTTTAACTTTCAAACAATAAAGCGATTGAAATTTATTAAAATTAATTTTTTTATTATTTGGTATTGTTTATTTCTCGGTGAAAATAATTTTATTTTGCATTTAAAACAAAAATGTGTGCAGGTTCAACGCTAATAAAGGAAGAAATAGGTAAAATTATTGCATTTAAGCAAGAAAATTATTCCAGTCGGCAAATAGCGATTAAAAACGGTAAAGGTAATAAGGTAATAGGTAGTTATTTGAATGATCCAGAAAACTATGGGAAAAAACAAAAAGGGTGCACAGCAAGAGCAACTACAGAACGGAAGCGTAGGTTAATTTTACGCGAATCGACGAATTTTGCTGCCACCGCTGGCAAAATAAAGGGTAAAGTTGGAACCTCTACCAGTATTTGGACAGTACAAAGATTGATTAAAGCGTGTCCACATCTTCGATGGAGGAAACTAATGAAAACGCCACATTTACTTCAGCGAAAGATGCTAGATTAGAGTCCTGCAGGACACATTTTAGTTGGAAGGAAGAATGATATATTCTGATGAAAATTTTTTTTATTTAGATGGGCCTGCTGGCTTTGAGTATTACTTCCATGATTTAAGAAAATCTGAGCGGTTTCTGTACCGTCGTCATACCGCTGTTGGGGCCGTCATTGTATAGACTGCAATTTCGTTTCATGGGGTCATGTATTTGTTTATATTAGAAGATTGGCAGACCTCAGCGGATTACAGTAAGCTTTAAGAAATCCAGAAAATTCATTTCCAAGAAATGTTCGGCGGCCAATGATGGATTCTTCAACAAGATAACGCGCCCCTCCATGCAGCAGCACGAGTTAAACAATGGTTTGCACACAACAACGTGGAATTTCTGGACTGGCCAGCTTTATCTCTTGACCTGAACATAATCGAGAATTTGTGGGGATGGTTATCGCGAGCAATTTATGCAGAAAGACTGTAATTTCAAGACAGAGAAGCCCTGATCACAGAAATTGAACACGCTTTTGATCGAGTCCCATTAAATTACGTACAAAAACTGTATAATTCGCTCCCAAATAGAGTTTTTGAAGTTCTACTCAAAAATGGAGAATCTACACATTATTAATAGGAAAGTAAAATTAAAAAAAAAAAAATTAAAATTATTCGGTGTGCATCCTGGTGTCGCCCTTGCAAAAAGTCGAAAAACGAAACAGTTAAATTTACCGTTGTCGTATGCTTATTTTTTAATTTTTCGTTGTCAGCCAACATGCATCAACACAAAAGAATGTAAAAAAATTTTCATCAAAATACAACCAATACATGAAAAGTTATGTAGAATTTTTCAGTGTGGCCATCCTGCTGTCGGGGAGTGTATCAGTTTGGGATTTTTCGAAATTCGGTCGACAAAAGTCAATTATTGGTTCATAATGAACATGAACGAATAGGACATACAGTTACGTTTCATAGGACTGAGCCGAACTTATTGTCTAGATCACAAGATGGGACCATTAAATGTTGTTAGATAAGTCGATTAGTACGTATTTTAGTAACTCATAAAGCCTTTGAGATGTGAAGTCCAGTCCACATTCTACTAATGCGTTTGCTGCGGTTTCTGGAAAATGGAACGGTTCAGTTGTGGGATATTAGAAAATCAGATAAATGTACACTGCAATTTACTGCATATAGTGAACCAAATTAATCTTGTCTGTATGTTTTGCTTCAAAATTAATGAGATTACTTATTTTTGTAGCTGATTAATCTTTCGGTTGATTTTTATGTAGATTGGTTTTAACGCCAAACATCGAAATTCATCGTACACAAGGGTTGTTTTGGATGTTGTTGGATCTAGAGAGAAAGCAGTATTATGCGACTCGCTATAATTATGATCACCAAAGCTCCATTAATGTCTGTTATGATTTTGGGACAGACAGGCTCGGGTTTCACTTTCGACGTTGGAGCGTCCAAGTCAATAAGATTTTGAGACAATCTTTGTGAAATATTTCGTCTAGGAGTCACATAAAATACATAACTGGAAAAAGTTTTGATTCAACGTTTTACCTAGTTGTGGTATTTGCTTCTTGTTCATCAAGACAAATTAGTTCTACTCTATCATCCGATTCCTTAACGGACATTTTCTTTTTCTTGGATGTTCCTCGAGCTGTTTGCCTATGCGGACTGCTCGATTACTACAGGGCATTTTCTCGCAATCCTAAGGAGACGGGGATTGCGAAAAAGGAGCTGAAGAATCCTCAGGTGGATAACGGATTATGTTCAGAGCAGAGATAGGAAGCAAAAAAAAAAAACGATTATCGAACGGACAGACTGACGCAAATGCTTTCGGCTTGCTGCAGACGGGAAAACCAACGTATGTAATTGAAACTAACTACAATGGAAAAAAAACAGATGTATGTGCTTAAACAAAGTGCAGTCCGATCAATGAACGTACGTATTTAACTAGTTATTATCGACCCAGGTCTTTTGCGTGGTATATAGTATACCCACTTCTTTGCCAGACAGATCCGTGAGGAGATTGCAGATCATGATCTGCGAGACGCCCGTGACGGAATGATAAGATGTCCGCAGTGTGCAAGTGATGGCGGACAATCTGCGGTCCCAATTCTTCTGGGTTGAATGGAGAAAGGAACGAATCGCAGCTAACAGGGTGCGATTCAGCGATTCTAATGCGTTAGATTGGGGAGAGTATATTGGTTGTCAGTTTGTGTTCGACACCGTACTGCTCGAGTAGACTTTTATTTATTTATTTAAATCCATTTAACAGACAAAAGTCCAATTACAAAATAGACTTAGATAATTAAACATAGTTTAAAGTAAGACACATTTATACAACAAAATTAAGCAGAAAAAAGTTAATTAAAACATGCAAGAAAAGAACTTAAGGGTTTCGATGAAAGTTTGAAAAAATTAAGTGATAAGAAAACATTAATCACTATTCACAAAAAGTAACGACTTTAGTTTATTTTTAAAAACAAAGTAGGACGAGGATAGAGAACCAAGCTCGAGGTTGTTATGCTTTCTGATGATTCGCGGTGTAATTGACTGAAAATATAAATCTGTCCCGGGCGTACGGAACCTCGAGAATGTTATTAGACCGACTAGGACGCGCATACAGTCTGTAGTGCAAGTCTTCACTTAGAGTGGAAGCAATTTGTTGGTGGTACAACATGGAAACATGGATTTAAGAAGCTTCTACGGGATGACAGAGAAGGGAGACGTAGTATGGATAGACGACGCTCATAAGACTCATAGGCTAAGTTGAATTTGAAGAACCAAATACGGGTAAACTTACGCTGAACAGCTTCTAGTGAGCTCACAAGATATAAATGTCAAGGAGACCACACTACTGAGCAGTACTCAAGAAGCGGGCGGACAAGACATGTGAACAGGTGAACAGCGGTAGCAATATTTGCAAACTTGTGCAAATGCCGCATAATAAAACCCGAAACATTTGATGCCTTGGTAATTATGCTAAAAATACGGGCATCAAATTTAAGCTTGGGGTCAAATATTACACCAAGATCTTTACATGAGTCGGCAGAGGAGGAGGAGGTGTAATTGTAAGTTAAAGGAACAATTTTCATAGTAAAAGTCATTTTAAAACATTTGGAAACATTGATACGAAGGGAGTTTGCATTACACCAGTTATAGAGGTTAAAGAGATCAATTTGGAGTTTCTGACAATCTTCAAGGGATCTAATTATCCTTTTAAATTGCCGAGATCGTAACTGTATTCTGTTTCTCGCAGTTTCATACGAGGTGACCGATATACTCCTCAGGAGCTGCCACATCAGTCACCTCGGGGCAGCTCGACTGCGGGGTCCCAGATGACCACGAACCCATATATATATATATATATATATATATATATATATATATATATATATATATATATATATATATATATATATATATATATATATATATATATATATATATATATATATATATATATATATATGTTGCAGCATGGCAGTGCTGCAAGCTCTATCGAGCAGTAATTTCCACTATTACGCAGTGGTGGCGAACTTATAAGAAATTTTGTTTGAGGATTGCTGGTTGTCCTAAGTGAAAGAACTACATTGTTCTTTCACCCGAGCATTTTAGCTATCAACATAATAGCATTATTCGCTCGATGGACTTCAGCTGGTTCCAGCATATGGGCTGGTTCCATTAAAAATCTCGCAGTTTCATACGAGGTGACCGATATACTCCTCAGGAGCTGCCACATCAGTCACCTCGGGGCAGCTCGACTGCGGGGTTCCAGATGACCACGAACCCATATATATATATATATATATGTTGCAGCATGGCAGTGCTGCAAGCTCTATCGAGCAGTAATTTCCACTATTACGCAGTGGTGGCGAACTTCTAAGAAATTTTGTTTGAGGATTGCTGGTTGTCCTAAGTGAAAGAACTACATTGTTCTCTTCACCTCGTATGAAACTGCGAGATTTTTAATGGAACCAGCCCATATGCTGGAACCAGCTGAAGTCCATCGAGCGAATAATGCTATTATGTTGATAGCTAAAATGCTCGGGTGAAAGAACAATGTAGTTCTTTCACTTAGGACAACCAGCAATCCTCAAACAAAATTTCTTATAAGTTCGCCACCACTGCGTAATAGTGGAAATTACTGCTCGATAGAGCTTGCAGCACTGCCATGCTGCAACATATATATATATATATATGGGTTCGTGGTCATCTGGAACCCCGCAGTCGAGCTGCCCCGAGGTGACTGATGTGGCAGCTCCTGAGGAGTATATCGGTCACCTCGTATGAAACTGCGAGATTTTTAGTGGAACCAGCCCATATGCTGGAACCAGCTGAAGTCCATCGAGCGAATAATGCTATTATGTTGATAGCTAAAATGCTCGGGTGAAAGAACAATGTAGTTCTTTCACTTAGGACAACCAGCAATCCTCAAACAAAATTTCTTATAAGTTCGCCACCACTGCGTAATAGCGGAAATTACTGCTCGATAGAGCTTGCAGCACTGCCATGCTGCAACATATATATATATATATATATGGGTTCGTGGTCATCTGGAACCCCGCAGTCGAGCTGCCCCGAGGTGACTGATGTGGCAGCTCCTGAGGAGTATATCGGTCACCTCGTATGAAACTGCGAGGTTTTTAATGGAACCAGCCCATATGCTGGAACCAGCTGAAGTCCATCGAGCGAATAATGCTATTATGTTGATAGCTAAAATGCTCGGGTGAAAGAACAATGTAGTTCTTTCACTTAGGACAACCAGCAATCCTCAAACAAAATTTCTTATGTATTCTGTTGTCCGAATACAAGCTTCGTGGGATACCGAACACATGGAATACTCGGCTCCTAAGAATTTCACGATACGTGGAGTCGTAAATTTGCAAATGGGTTCCATCAGCGAGAACTTAGATAGATGATCTAGAACAAGGATAGCTCCATCGTGTCCCATAGAAGAACGAGGGTATGGACCGAGTAGATCTATATACAGACGTTGGAATACGCGCTCCGGAACGTTGTTAGCTCATGGGAGGTAGAGGAGGCTGGTTGGGAGATCTCACAGGCACCTACTTCTCCTTGACCTGAGATAAAATTTTAGGCCAAAAGAAGTATTTCTAAGGCGCCGAACCGTCAGACCAAAGCCACCGTGGGCACTTAGAGGATGGCCGTGTGCACGAAGGATCAGATTGTGAGTCATCTCCTCCGGCACCCAAAGCTTCCAAGACTCTTCTTCCTTCAACGAGTCGCCGGTTGCGTATTCATTACGTCGGTAAATATAGCCGTCTACTACTGTCGAATCAGGCAACTATGTTTGTTGGGTTACGATGGTTTGCCTCAACTCATTGTAGTTGTCTGAATTGAAATGAGAGCTGTCCAAATCTCTCGATGGGACTATCGTCATTTAATGCCAATTCCGCTTCTACGGGCGGAAACATTTGCGAGAGGGTATTGGGCACGATGCTTGGTATTCCTTTCCGGTGTTGATGGAAAACTTAAACCCTTGCAGTTTAAGAGCCCATCGGGCCAGGCGTCCGTGTAAGTCCGCTTGGTTCATCAACCATTGTAGCGAAGCGTGATCGGTGATGATCTCGAACGAGTGGCCTTCTATGTACGCTCGGAACTTCTTGACAGCCATCACTGCTGGCAGACAGCCCTTTTCCAGAAACACTCTAGATACAACCATACCGACACCTTTGCTGGTCCATGATGCTGCAGATGACACATCTCTTCCGGAGGGCTCTCCAAAGACATTTTTGAAGCGGCCACCTTTGGTACTGTCTGAAGAATCCCGACAGCCACTGACTCGTGTAATAAAACCATATCACATCAGACTGCAGGAATATCGTCACGAGAGCGGGTTTTTGCTTCAGAAGAGGTTACCTCACGCCAGCACAAGACAAAATGGCCAACTCGTTGTTGGAAGAGCTTCCATAAGAGAGTGCGCACCTACCGCGAAATTCCGAACACATGCAACATCTCAGAGGTCTTCGAAAATGACGCCAGACCTTGCACACCAATCAACGTGTTGGGCGAAATCGGTAGGTACTCCATCAACACCCTACGTTGGTAAAACCTTGGCGCTTTGACATCAGTACCGCTGATGGCACCAAACATTCTATCAAGGTTACGTTGACAACCCCCGTCACGTTCAGAGTTAAAACTAAGGATATCACATTTTTAGAATTCTGTACTAAAATACAAAACCCTATTGAAATCGGTACCTGTGTCCGTATGTCCATCCGTCCGCCCGTCTGTATTTGACAACAGTTTTTCTCCGAAACTTATGACTTCTAGAAAGTTTTAGGGTGAAAAAAATTTTCAAAGAGGTTTAAGCTGGTCCCCCATATAGAGGAGTGACCCTCAAAGGCGGTCAAGTGGTATAATATGAAAGGTCTCAATGAGATCTTTTCAAAACTGGTCTTAAAATTACTTTATCAATATAGAGGGGGGCAGAAGAAGGGGAAATGCGCGAGATATAGGCGTACGCCTCCTCGCAATTGGAAACCTTTCATCCGAAAAATCTGAACAAAATCATGAGTGTAGACCTTTATAAGTACTACAACAACAAAATCGTCAGAAATCGAAATTCACTCAACTTTGTTAGTAACAGTATGATTTATTAATTTTACACTTTCTTGAATAAAATCGTAAGGGCACCCTCAAATTCAAAAAAATTTCATATCTACGAGGTGTGACAAGTAGTGAGACTGATTCCATGAAAACCGTATATTTAAAAATTATTCTACAACTCTGCCATCCCCTTCAAAGTTGTCCCCTTGGGCAGCTATACAACGATTCCAACGCGTCTGGTAAACTTCGACTGGGATGTCCGCGAGTACCCTCGTCACGGCCGCCTGGATGTCCGTAATCGACTCAAAATGGGTTCCTTTGACCACAGATTTTGTTCTAGGGAACAAAAAAAATTCACAGGCTGGCATATCGGGCGAATAAGGCGGCTGTTGCAACACGGCAATCGATTTAGAGGCCAAATACTGGGACACGCTGAGGGCGGTTTGGCACAGTGCGTTGTCGTGATGAAGGATCCAGTTACGAGCGATTTCTGGCCGCACCCTGTTGACTCGTTTTCGCAATCTTTCGAGTACTTGGCG
>OZ017741.1:118928152-118945047 GCA_963969285.1 Odontomyia ornata
AGCGTTGAAATGAAATAAAAATTTTTCCCTTATATAAAAGTTACTTGTATTCTCAATTAATTGCACAAAAAAATAAAACAGAAATAAAAAGATTTTCACAAGAAAATTAACAACTAATTCAAATTCACATTGCATCAAGTGGACAAAAGTAATCGGACGTTCAATTGTAATACTTTTCTTTCTGATGATTCCATTAGAACATAGGCTTTTATTATCTAGTTGCGTATCCTTTTTGTTTTATAACTTCTGTTAACCTATTGGGCATAGACTGTACCAACTTACGGGTAACGTCCGGAGTAATGTTGTCCCATTCTTCTAATAACACCGTCTTCAGTTGACTTTTATTAGTAATGTGATGGTTCCTTATTTTTTTATCCAGATGATCCCAAAGATGTTCGATGGGATTTAGGTCTCGTGATTGCGGTGGTGCTTTTAATTGACCAGGAGTGTTGAAAAGGAGCCACATACGAACATCATGAGCTGTATGCTTTGGGTCATTATCTTGCTGGAACAAATAATGACCATCAATACCCAATTTTTGTGCACTTTTTTTCAAATTTTCTTTCAAAATCGACAAGTAACCTAGTTTGTCCATAGGTTCGTCAATGAAAACAAGTTCTCCTACACCGTTGGCAGCCATGCAACCCCAGACCATTACACAGCCACCTCCGTGTTTTACTGTATGTTGAATGTTTTTGGGATGAAGCTCACTATTTTGAGTTCTCCACACCAACAACCTGCCGTCGGAGTGGTAGATATTAAACTTACTCTCATCAGAGATTATTATACGAGTCCAAAATTCGAGCGGCTTGCTTTTAAATTCTTTTGCAAAGCATAATCTTTTCTTCTTATTAACTTTGCTAATTAGTGGTTTCTTTCGAGGTACTCTCGCTTGATAACCAGCACGGCTGAGAGCTCTACGAATAGTCCGGGCACTAACATTGGTACCATTTACATCTGCTAATTGATCCCTAATACTTCTGGACGTTGTAGTCGGATTCTTTTTAACAATTCTTAAGATTTTTCGTGCGTCTGTCTCTGTTAGTTTACATGGTCGACCACTCCTAATTTCGTTTTCCACCTGATTATTTTTTCTGAACCGTTTCACGATATCGAAAACTGTCGAACGACTTCTTCCAATTATTTTTGATATTTCAGAAAAGGATTTATTCTCTTTATACAACTTTATTATAACTTTTCTTTCATGTATACAGGTTTCTTTGCGATTCTTAGCCATGTTTAACTTTCTTCACTTAAAACTGACAAGTAAATGACTGATATCAGAAAAACACATATCAACATATAATTAGGGGAATTCCCTTTTAAACTCGGAAATGAAAAGAAAAGAATTGCTCCAAACTTCAATGACTAATTTCACACTTTTCAAAATGTCCGATTACTTTTGTCCACTTGATGCAATGTGAATTTGAATTAGTTGTTAATTTTCTTGTGAAAATCTTTTTATTTCTGTTTTATTTTTTTGTGCAATTAATTGAGAATACAAGTAACTTTTATATAAGGGAAAAATTTTTATTTCATTTCAAAGCTTATGCTCGTAAAAGTATTTTATTGCTTGTTTCTTGTATTGTCCGATCACTTTTGGCCACCTCTGTATATATATATATATATATATATATATATATATATATATATATATATATATATATATATATATATAGATATATATATATATATATATATATATATATATATATATATATATATATATATATATATAGATTTATATATAGATACAGATGTGTATATATATATATATATATATATATATATAGATTTATCTATAGATACAGATATATATATATATATATATATATATATATATATATATATATATATATCGATTTATATATATATATATATATATATATATATATATATATATATATATATCGATTTATATATATATATATATATATCGATTTATATATCGATACAGATATATATATATATATATATATATATATATATATATATATCGATTTATATATCGATACAGATATATATATATATATATATATATATATATATATATATATCGATTTATATATCGATACAGATATATATATATATATATATATATATATATATATATATATATATATCGATTTATATATCGATACAGATATATATATATATATATATATATATATATATATATATATATATATATATATATATATATATATATATCTATATATATATATATATATATATATATATATATATATATATATCTATATATATATATATATATATATATACTCGTATATATAGATACAGAGGTATATATATATATATATATATATATATATATATATATATATATATATATATATATATTTATATATATATATATATATATATATATATATATATATATACTCGTATATATAGATACAGAGGTATATATATATATATATATATATATATATATATATATATATATAGATTTATATATAGATACAGATAATTACATTTTCCCAGAACTCTTCAGATTTCGATACATAATTCTTTGGCGTATTGGAATCGTTTTTATATTAATGTTAGAAATGAATGGTTTCTTTCTTGCAACACAGCCCTTGTAGCCTTTCTTATGTAGGAAATTTCGTACAGTTTGGGGGTTAACGGATATTCCACAATTATTTTCAAGGGTAGCGGCTATTTTCGGAGCACTAATTTTAGGATCGTTTTTCACTAACCGTTCAATTTGCCTTCCTAAACGTTCGCTCAGTAAGTTCTTACGGCCTCTCCCCGGAGCAATATCGAAACTGTTATTAGTTTTATAGTTTTTTATAACACTTTGAATGGTTGCACGTGGTCGTCCTACGATCTTTCCAGTATCTGCATAACTTTTACCTTCCTCTTTGAGTTTAACAATCAGTTTTCTCACTTCAATAGGAACCTTTTTCTTTGTTTGCGACATTTTCAAATGGTCGACGCGAATAAAGCTACTAAACACTTTCACAAGAATTTCGTGACAGCAGCTAGCATTAAAACATAAGGGAGCGTAAACCTGCATGGAAATTTTAGTGCCGTTAGGTTTTTATTATGAGAATACGCGATTAGTTTGAAGTGTATGTGCAATTTTTTGATGCGCATATAATGGCTTGTGACATAAAAAGATAATATTTATAAGAAAATTATGTAAACAGAAATGTTTGATTCTAGCATTTAAACGAACTAACTAGAAATAATAAAAAACCTAAAACGAAATCAACTTATCTTTGCTCATTTAAAAAAGCACTGACTCTTTTCCCAGTGCTAAATGCTGTATGTGCAATTTTTTTAATGTTTAATTTTTTTATATAGTGTATATATATATATATATATATATATATATATATATATATATATATATATATATACAGTATATATCGTTTATAACGACATCGGATATAACGACATATCGGCTTTTACGACGAATTTCAAAAGTCCCGGCCGGGAAAAGCACTTTTGTATGTAAGAACTGTCGTTTATAACGACATCGGATATAACGACGAAACTAATATAGCGACGGGAAATTGAAAGATGAACTGGTTAAATTTGAGCCTTATAACGACGGACTCACGAATACAGTAAGATTACTCAAAGGAATTATCGAATAAGGGGAATCACCGGGGTATGAAAACAAACGCGACAGAACATAAACAGTCAGTTCAGTGTTTTGTTTAGTGGAAGTTGATTTCTTAGTTTCCTATAAAAGGTCCAATATTTAAACAGCTTAACGAAGGTCGACATGGCAAAAAGAAAGGCGTTCACAATCACTGAAAAAGCAGCAATTATTTGGCGTCTGGAAGCTGGAGAGTCAAATTTCTGCATTGCCAAAGAATTTGATGTAAGTTCTAAATAAATATGCAGTTAGTAAAAACACTGTATATGCATGTTATTTCATCTTAGGTGGCACATTCAACAATTTCCACGATGTGGAAAAATCGCGATAAAATACAGAGTGTATATGAAAATAGCTCTAAATCATTAAAATTAAAAAAGGTTAGGTCTTGTAAACAATCTAGAGTAAACGACGCTTTATTTGAATGGTTCAAAATTCAAAGAAGTCGCAATATTCCCATCAGCGGTCCTATTTTGCAAGCAAAAGCGGACGATTTTGCAAGAAAACTTGGATTAAAAGATTTTAAATGCACAGTGGGATGGATCCAAAGGTTTAGAAAAAGGCACAACATTATTTTTGGCAACATAAGTGGAGAAGCGGCAGATGTACCGGAAGGGATGTGTAACGATTGGTTAACAACAGTATGGCCAAATTTAAGAAAAGGATATAAAGACGAAGAAATATTCAACACAGATGAAACCGGTTTGTTTTTTAGAATGATGCCTGATAAAACAATGAAGTTTAAAGGTGAAAAGTGTGTCGGAGGTAAACTTTCTAAAGAAAGAGTGACTGTTCTTGTAACAGCAAATATGACTGGCTCGGAAAAATTAAAACTAGTGGTTATTGGCAAAGCTAAACGGCCTCGATGTTTTAAAAATGTTGAATCACTACCTGTCGAATATGAAAATAACCCAAGAGCCTGGATGACATCAGCCTTATTTGAAAAAATTATTTTGCGATGGGACAGTAAGCTGATTCGACAAAAAAAGAAAATTTTATTGCTCTTAGACAACTGTCCCGCTCACCCGAATATTCAAAACTTAAAAGCAATAAAATTAGTCTTTCTTCCTCCAAATACTACGGCAGTTCTCCAACCATTGGATCAAGGCGTAATCAAGTCACTGAAAACACATTTTAGAAAAGTTCAAATTATGAAACTTTTAAAAGACATCGACGAAAATGGTGTGCCTAAAAAAATGCATATCCTTGAAGCCATTTTTCTGATTTCAAAAGCTTGGGATCGTGTTTCTCAACGCACAATAACCAATTGTTTTGCACATGCAGGATTTTATTTAAACGCAACAGAAAACTCTTTTGATCAAGATGATTCCCTACCCTTAGCGGAATGGCGACGGCTACAAAACGATCAAAATGAAGTTGAGGATAATCTATCTTTGGCTCAATGGGTCTGCGCTTTGGCTGTAGATGACTTGGCATCACAAGAATGTTGGGAACATTTTCCAAGCATTGATGAAGAACTTGAAACGGCGGAGGACATGACGGTAGAGGAAATTTTAGCTATCTCAAATCAAGATTTGGAGTCGGTGTAAATAACGACGAAGAGGAAATGAATCCAACTATCGATTTCCAACCACCTACCTCTAAAGATGCTTTTTCAGCGATTCAAACGGTACAACATTTTTTTACATTTAATGAGGATTTAAAAGAGGCTAAAACAGATTTCGCTTTACTACATTTGGAGAAAGTAATTGAACAACACTTTTTAGAAAACCGAAAATCACAAAAACAAACAATGATCACCGATTTTTTTTCTTAAAATTAAATCTGGCTAAGTTAAGTTGTTGTGTCCATTCTTTAGTATGTATCATTTCTGTTGTATTCAATTAACTTTCTCATTTCTATCATAAATAAAGAGTATATTTGAGTATTATTATTATGTTTGGATATAGCGACCTACGGTTATAACGACGGAATTTCACTGGTCCCTTCAACGTCGTTATAAGAAATATATACTGTATATATATATATATGGATACAGATATATATATATATATATATATATATATATATATATATATATAGATATATATATATATAGATATATATATATATATAGATATATATATATATATATATATATATATATATATATATATATATATATATATAGATATATATATATATATATATATATAGATATATATATATATATATATAGATATATATATATATATATATATATATATATATATATATATATATATATATATATATGGATACAGATATATATATATATATATATATATATATATATATATATATATATATATATATGGATACAGATATATATATATATATATATATATATATATATATATATATATATATATATATATATGGATACAGATATATATGTATATATATATATATATATATATATATATGTATATATATATATATGTTTATATATATATACATATACATATATATATATATATATATATATATATTTATATACATATATACATATATATATATATATATATATATATATATATATATATATATATATATATATTTATATATATATATATACATCTATATTTATATATATATATATATATATATATATATATATATCTATATTTATATATATATATATATATACATATATATATATATGTATATATATATATATATATATATATATATATATATATATATATATATATATATATATATATATATGTATATGTATATATGTATATATATATATATATATATATATATATATATATATATATATATATATATATATATATATATATATATATATATATATTGTCGCGTGTTAGGGTTCGCGGCCAATAATTTTAATGTTGCGGGAAAGTGAAAACGCAATGTCTTTTAAATTAAATTAAAAGAGTTGATTAAATTACTTAAAAATACACAATCACTTATTTGGTCTATTACACAATTTTAATTTTCACTATTAAAATCTAAGTTCCACTTGTCCATAAATTTCTATCGCGATTGTCTTCTAAGATCACTTCACAATCAACGAAAATAACTTTTCTATTACTCGAACAATATCGCTTTCCACACACTATCGCAGTTTTTATCGCTGTCGAATGAATGATCCCCCCATTCATTCAGCTCGCCTTTATATAGGGTCTCTACCTATTCACCCCTTTCTCGTACATTGGCGAATGTTCTGCCGAGAGGTACCTGGTAGATCCGAGCAAATTCATGAATGGAGTCACGTCACTATCAGATGTTGATCATGCTTGGTCGGTTCTCGGGGTTTCGAGTAAATTGATTTTGTTGATGTTCTTAATGGTTGTGAAAACAATTGCGACAGTAGCTCGCAGAATTCTTTGTACATGTAAGACTGCCCCCACCTCAGTTCTTTTCGCCCCGAAAAGATGTGTCGCTATTTGTAGTCAATTCTCCCTGGGTGTAATATGGGGCAAGACGGTCCAGATGCACGATTTTATTTTGCCTCTCGGCTTACAATGTGCCTGTATTCGGTATACGACGTCGTTGATTCGCTTTGCAACTCGGTATGGTCCCTCCCAATTATGTTGCAACTTTGGAGACCTACCCTCTCGCCGTTGCGGGTTATATAGCCACACCAAGTCATCTTGCTGGAAGCCAGTAGAATTAGCCTTTAGATCATACCTGGTCTTCATGCGGTCAGTAGCCGACTCGAGGTGTTTTCGCACTGTCCAATGTATCTGGTTCAACCGTTGCCTTAGCTCACTTGCGTACTCCGAGATCGTTTGGGGTTCCTCAGGGGGTGTTCCGAACTTTATATCGGCTGGCAGACGAATAGTCTTTCCAAAAATGACTTTGGCTGGGGCTTGACCCGTCGGTGCATGTTCGGCAGCTCTGTACGCCATCAAAAATAGTGGAATGTGTCGGTCCCAGTCCCTTTGGATCTCGTCAACCATCTTGGCCAGGTGTTTATTGAGAGTGCCGTTGAAACGTTCGACCATTCCATCGGATTGGGGATGCAGCGGTGTTGTCCTCGTTTTCCGTATTCCCAGCAGCTCGCACATTTCGCTAAAAACTAGTGACTCGAAGTTTCGGCCTTGATCTGAATGTAGTTCACAAGGTACGCCGTACCTACTGACCCAATTTAACACTAGCTGCTCGGCTACAGTAGTTGCTTCCTGGTTGGGAATGGGGTAGACCTCGGGCTACTTGCTGAAATAATCGGCTACAACCAGCGTGTATCGATTTCCTCATTCAGATTCAGGAAAGGGTCCTGCGATGTCAACAGCAATCCTTTCAAACGGTACCCCCACGTTATAGGTTTGCATTTGGCCTCTCAGTCGTCGCTTTGGACCTTTGACGGAAGCGCAAATTGTGCATCTGCGACACCAGTCCTCTACGTCTTCTCGAGCGTGGAGCCAGTAGAACCTTTCCCGCAATTTTGCTAAGGTCTTGTGAACACCAAGGTGGCCTACCGAGGATCCTGCATGCATTTCCTTAACCACATCGTGGATTCGGCTTTTGGGTAGTATAGTTTGCATCCTATGGGAGCTGCCATCCGCCGTTTCCCATTTCCGCCTGAGTACGCCACCCTCCACCTGAAGGGAGTTCAATTGCGCCCAATAGCTTTTCAGGGTTGCGCCATGCATTGAAACGTCCTTCCACTCGGGTCGCCCAGTCGTCTCCTTCCATACGAGCAATGGTCCGATGTCTTCATCGGCTAACTGGGCATTTCGAATCTCCTCCGGTGACCAACCTTCATCGAATTCGGCCGTTATCACTCGCAGATCAACGGGGCGGCTCCTTTTCCTCAATCCGCCGGCAATGCTTGCAGTTAGCTGGACATGGATGACGAGATAGGGCGTCAGCATTTCCATGAACTCTGCCCTTGTGAAGTATTTGGGGCCTCACTAGGTCTGGTCGGATCGTCGATCGGGTTGCACTAGTGTCGTTTGTTATGGTGCAATGTCCTTCATCAACTTGACCAGGAAGGCATCTGTCTGCTTCTCCACGATGTTGCCTTGGCACTGTGATGGGGGTGCTGGGGATGTCGATCCTCCTAGCTAACGTTCGCCCCACGAAGTTGGCCCTTGCAGTTTGATGGGCCTCCATTCCAGGCTACTGACACGGTCTGGATCTCCACCATCCTGGACAATAGCTCCGTTTTCTTCGCTTCTTGCAGTCTCTTTGCAGGTGCCCCTTCTCTCCGCAATCCCAGCATCTAGGCGCACCATTCACCTGCGGCTCTCGCTCATTTTCCACGCGATTACACCTGCACTCGTCTGCCACTACTTCACGGACCCGGGCAGTGGTACGAGTCGCATTTTTCGCTGCCTCAAAGTTCAGACTATAAGCCAATGCGTCCTTAACCGTTTGCTTTTGAGCGAAACGCACGGCTTGTTGCAATTCCTGGTCCTTTAACGCACTGATGAATGCTTCTGTTGCTACGTCATCTCGATGTTCTGGGTCGTAAGCTGGATAAGCCAAAAGTGCCAGGCGCTCAATGTCTTGAGCTAGCTGCTGTAAGGTTTCGCCAGACTTTTGCATTCGATGCTGTAGCAGTGCTCGGTAAATCTGCTTCAGATGATCGTCTCCATAACGCATGTCCAGCGCATTCATTATAGCAGCCCGGTTTGAATGCAACTCAACGGGGATTGTTTGCAAAAGGTCGGCAGTTGGGCCCCCTTTTTTTTATGGTACTGAGGTGAAGGCATTTACGCCCGACGAGTCTGGCAGTGTGGGACTCCCATGGAGGATACCCATGGACTACCCACTAAACACCTCCCCTGTCAATCTGAGAACCTAGCCTGGAACCGTTTGACACATTACTTCGGGCCAGGTCTCGTTTTGTTACGTCGTGGGGCGCCTTCAAGCTGGGGAGTCCCTTTCCTAGCGGGAGGGGAGAGGGGAAGAGGAAATGCCCTAAGAGCGATCCCCCAGCCCCAGCAACTCCGGCTGCTGCGAGTCCCTTTTATCTTTTAGGACTGCCCGAGCATAATGTGCCACCTGGTTCTATTTGTCAACCGATTCGAGCATCACCGCAACTATATTATCCGGGGTGAGCTCTCCCGTCTCCCTGTAGAGTTCCCTTCGCAGCCTGGCCCATTTGGTACACGCTGTTACAAACCAGTATACCCTATGTATACTGGTAAGAACTGGGAGCTCAACTTGATGCGTATCCTATATACAACATCAAGGCTCCCGGGGAAAGAACTCATTGTAACACCACTTACCTGCTACTCTGTCCATTTTCACTAAATCAACCAAGGCAAAAAGTTTATTTTATTAATTATTTTATTTTCTCTGTTCCTATTTTTATCTAACATTACATTTTACAAATTACATTATTGAAGACTTATATCAATATTGAGCCTGTAGAGAATCAAATGGACGTGTTAATGGTTCGGGGTGGCCATACAGCGTGGAACGCAAAAAGGCCGATTGAGGATCGCGGCGCAAGCCAACACCTCACCCCTCACCACTTCGTTGAACACTGGACGATATCTTCGGCTGAACTTTAAATCGCGAATACTTTAAGCGTCTAAGCGATAACTGGGTAGCAGCACGCTCCCTTTTGGATTTGAATACAAACTCCCTGGTATAAGACTGCCCAAGAACATTAAATACCATTCTTTCGTGAGCTTTCAACCTAAATTCTCTTTAAAGGTGCTGAGTAGCCGAACACGTGCGCTCTCGTTCCACGAAAGTTTTTCCTCCCCGCTTCGTCTCGCTTGCTCGGCTGGTGAATATCCGAAACTGGGGAAATTGAGCGAAAGAGTGTTTTTCGCTTAAGCTTTCGACTTCGAAAGAGTGCTTTCAGTTTAAGCTTCCGGCTTTCCCAAGATCTCTTGAGGTAAAATAGCGAAACTGGGGACATTGAGCGAAAGAGTGTTTATTCCGGAACTTTCGGTTTTCCTTTCCGCTTACCTCTCTTCGAAGCACCCCGTTCGTTCACGATGTGAATATCGTTGCGGGTTGAACTTTCTCGTTCACTTAACTGCTCGCTTATTTACTTGCGCATGTGTTTCCATGGCTAATTTTCATTGGCGAAGTGCGAGTACATAGGTGTTGTTTGCTCGCTACTATTGCAGTTATGAAGCGGGAATATATCCGAGTATGTTTATTTGTTCACTCGCAACATTCCTCCGGCAGTTGAAAAAAGGATTTAGTGTACTTGGAGAGTACAATAAATCGTCGCTCTACTCCGGTGATCTGGATTACTTAATGTAGCCCAATAGATTACGCTCACTCTCGGTTTTTCGCAATTTTTGTTGTTGGTTAAGTCTCGCTACATTCCCTTTTGTGTAAATCATTCGTACTTATATCTCGCGCTGTTATCGCCATTGGTATTGTCCACTGTACTTCTCGCAACTTATTATTAACCGTTGTTTTGCTGCTGATTTATGCGTAATTTACTAGATGCTAACGCGCCAATGTTATAATTCTATCCAATTGACGTTACTTAATATGTTGTTACAAGTCAACGTTAGAATTGTAAATTTCCACATTTATGAATTAATGAGTTAATATTTGGTTTGATACTATACAATGTTTTGTTTGATTCAATCATAAATTAATATAATAATATTTCGTTCGGTACCATAAGTTGATGTTAATTAATATGTATTAAATGTCAGTGTTGTATTTGCAAATTACTACAATCAAAAATTACTAAGTTAAGATTTGATTTTATACAATTATGTATCATATTTTCCTATTTTGTTTGGTACCTTGAGTTAATGTTAATTAATTCGTATTACATATCCATGTTGCTTTCATAAACTACTACAATTATAAATTAATAATTTGAAGTTTGATTTCATACAATGTTTTGTTTGATTTAATCATAAGTTACTGTAATGATGCTTAAGTATTTCTTTGTATACAATGAGCTAAGATCCTGTTTGGTTGCTTAATTTGTTTGCTTCAAACATTAAGATGTTAATATTTCATTTGATTCTATGCAATAATGGAATAGTGCTAAATTTGCTTCTGTCGTAATTTACAGGATTATAAATTATTTCGTTTTACTATAATATTAAAAACCATACTGAACATATTTTCCGACCTTAAATTGTTTTTTCTTGACATTAAACTATTATTTTACAGTTGAAAATTAGCGGACTACAATTTCTTCTTTTAATTGGTTTTACTTAATAATATGGTTACAACTTCTTTTAAGATTCATATTCAATGCCGATCTTTATATTTGGAAGTTAATGGTTTTCTCTTATTTTTAACATTACTTATCATCGGAATTTTTATTCTACTCGTATATTTTTTGGCTTTTAATTTCCTCATTTCTTTCAAATAGTATTAAAGTTCTCTTGCGTATATTCAAATATTTTAATTACTAATTAATTCGATGTTGCTTTTGGTTAGTGGTTATTACTCGTATTAGGGTGTTACTATTTGTTTAGTACAGGTTTTAGTAAATTATAACAGTTAGCGTTAGTGAGGATTTAATGTGGACGGCTTTCAAAATAGTTTAAATTTGCAAAGAAATTCGTTTTTTATTCTATTTATTCTATTCATGGTTTATTAATATTCTATTAAATTACTTTCTTTAATGCTATAACAAAAGTTCTTTATGTAAGCTTCTGCTAGCATTTTGTTAAATTATGTATTGAGCGAATAGGTTAGTAGGGAAGTTTCAATAGGAAATATTGTAAAAGCTTTAGCGGTTATTTATTGCGAATGAGTTAATATGTAAGCGGGGAATGAATATTTCACACGATCGTTACGTTCGGGAATTGATTCGCTTCGGAAGAAGTTTTGCCGAGAGAATAGCTTACCATTGATGTAGCTTGGGAGTCGTTGTTGTTGTATTCCCACGACTTTAGTATAAGTTATCTTGGCTTTATAGGGTGCGAGTGAGTGTGATAAATAAACTTTCCCCTTAATATGCATGGTCAATGTTGTTAATGGGAATGGGAGTCATGGATTGAAGGTTTATGTGATTGTTTTTGCTCGCCGCTAACGAGTTTTGAAGATATGATTAGCATTGCTTCTGCAATGATGCATGAGATAATTGAATGAAGCGATGTATTGTAGCTTTAACATGCGCTGATTGCTAGGAAGTATGTGAAGTATATGATGTGTATGTACTAATTCGTGGTTGGCTGGTAATTGCCTTGAAGAGCATTTGTTTTTAATTAAGTTGGCTTAATGCATTTCGTAGTGGGCAGGGCTTTTAATTCATCTATGCTATACGATTGTGTAGGAGGAAGAGCTTTTAAGGTATATGCATTTAATTGTCGTTTAATTGGCTTAAGTCGTAAATTACATACTTGTTTATTCATTTGTAGTTGTAAAAAGGGAGGGTTATTAGAAATGTATTCAGCAGTATGTGTAAATAGTTGTGGATTATTTATAAATCGGAATTATTATGTACGTTTTTTTATTAAGTATAGAAATGTTTAATGAGTTAATATGAATGAATTCGACCTTTTTCTCAAACTGAAATTAGAAGGAGCAATTCTGAGCTCTGGTGTATGCTTTTATTGATTTTAGTGAATTGTTAAATAGATATACTGCATTAAAAATATCTTGCGAGAAATTATTGCAAAAGATGATCGAAGCGACACAATCACTATATGGGCTTGGGAACATATAGTTTCGGTCTTCATTCAAGACCCTATATGTGTTCCGTCTAATTTTTCCCTAGCGTGTGTCTACTTAGTTTGGCATAATGCTGTCCTGGACCTTACTGGAAGACAGTACAGTGCCGTGCGAGGTCACTTCATTAGCCGTTAATAAATTTTTGATCTCGATCTTGAGAAAACGATTGTTTAAAGCATCTTAAAGTATATATTATAGCATTCTAAGAAGCTATTTGGTATTTTCGCCATATATGAAGTAAAGGGGTGGGAAATGGGTGGCTTTTGAATTGTCTTACGCTTTCTACAGGGGTTTTATTTGTGACTTTTTTCTAATAGTTACCAGTTATATAATGTATTTATTGTGCAAGCAAACGTAGTGGCTTGTTTAAAGGGTACATGGTTGATAGCGTATTTGCAAATCATTTTACATCAACAGCTCACAGGCTAAGATGGGATGGTAAATTGATGTCTGTTTTGTATATGACTTAATACTAAATGTAGCGTGTCTGCCGGAAGTTGAAGTCGCGCAGCTCAGAGGCTATTATTTGTTTTTTTTTTTTGAGGACTTATAACTAAAAATAGCGTGTCCGCCGACAGCTTACGTCGACGGCTCAGAGGCTGTTGTGTAATCAACTGGTTTTCATTCCAGTGATCGTACAATTTAGACATCGAAATAGCGTGTCTGCTGATAGTTTTGCGAGGTTTTACCGACTTGACTGCCACTTTTCCCGTTTCCTTAACATTATGAATTTGGTGATTTGAGAGTGAATTGCAGTGGAACTTGAAAGAGATAATTGGTTTTGGGGTAAAACCGTTTGCATTGTTGTATTGTTCTAATAACTAAAATTCTGTTGGTTCAAAGTTCCATACTTAAATTGTTTCAGTGTAACTGGAAATTAAATTAGTTTCATGTTTATTTGCGTTTGGAAATTGCCGTTCTCATGTAAATTATTTTTTTATATTTATTTAGCGCCGTTTATTTATGTCGCTTGCTCTTCCATGTTATTGCATTTCAAAATTATTGCCCAGATGTCTATCTATTTAATTTGAAGTTAAATGGTTGTTTTTGTTTGCTCTTTTAATTGTGCTTCAGATAATTCGAATGCTCATTCAGTTCAAGAGATAAGACTTTAGTATGCATGTAGGTACGCGTATTGTCCAAGCAGTTGGAGTGATAAGTGGTATCATATTTCGATAACAATGGGCACGCGTTTGTTTGCTCGCTATTAAGTTTTCGTTTTGTTTATTTGTGTTTAATATTTACTTGTAATGTTTTGTGTTTTGAATGTTAGTTGATTGAAACTTTATATCTTTATAAATTCTACGTTGGGTTTGAACGAGTTAGTAGTTAGTTTGAATGACCTTCAGATAAGAAAGATGAGATTTAAGATATATGAATGAAGGAGTAAATGAATGTAGAATAAGACGTTCAATATGACTATTTGATTTTAGGACTGATCTTATTTGATGGACAGTATGAGTAGGATTAATATTACATTTGAATATTGTTATCATATTTTGGTTATTAGAATGATCAATATAATTATTTGAGTTTATTTTAAAGGAAGACTGATTCAGTTTGATCAATAATATTATGTTTGGATATTCATACTCTCTTTTTGTTATTTAATTGAAATATTTATTTGATGATTTATTTAAGAAGATTAATCTAGTTTGTTGGAAAGTATGAGTAACCTTAATTTTGTATTTGAATATTGATATTATATTTTTGTTATTTGAACAATCAATATTATTTTTGTTTTCTTTTTTGAGAAGTTTAATCTAGTTTTATGTACTGTATGAGTAGTAACAATATTGTATTTAGATACCGATATTATATTTTTGGTTTTTAAATGATTACAATTATTATTTGATTTTCTTTTAGGAAAGCTGATCTAGTTTGATGGACAGTATGAGTAGCAATGGCGTCATACAGGAGTTGAATGGTTTGAGATATCGGCTGGGTGAATAGATTTTTCAGCCCATTTAAATTTGCTACATAGTGCACTACACTGTGGTCTCTGCAAAACCGATATCCTACCGGCTGCGCCAATTTTGTTACATAACCAGTATACCCTATGTATACTGGTAAGAACTGGGAGCTCAACTTGATGCGTATCCTATATACAACATCAAGGCTCCCGGGGAAAGAACTCATTGTAACACCACTTACCTGCTACTCTGTCCATTTTCACTAAATCAACCAAGGCAAAAAGTTTATTTTATTAATTATTTTATTTTCTCTGTTCCTATTTTTATCTAACATTACATTTTACAAATTACATTATTGAAGACTTATATCAATATTGAGCCTGTAGAGAATCAAATGGACGTGTTAATGGTTCGGGGTGGCCATACAGCGTGGAACGCAAAAAGGCCGATTGAGGATCGCGGCGCAAGCCAACACCTCACCCCTCACCACTTCGTTGAACACTGGACGATATCTTCGGCTGAACTTTAAATCGCGAATACTTTAAGCGTCTAAGCGATAACTGGGTAGCAGCACGCTCCCTTTTGGATTTGAATACAAACTCCCTGGTATAAGACTGCCCAAGAACATTAAATACCATTCTTTCGTGAGCTTTCAACCTAAATTCTCTTTAAAGGTGCTGAGTAGCCGAACACGTGCGCTCTCGTTCCACGAAAGTTTTTCCTCCCCGCTTCGTCTCGCTTGCTCGGCTGGTGAATATCCGAAACTGGGGAAATTGAGCGAAAGAGTGTTTTTCGCTTAAGCTTTCGACTTCGAAAGAGTGCTTTCAGTTTAAGCTTCCGGCTTTCCCAAGATCTCTTGAGGTAAAATAGCGAAACTGGGGACATTGAGCGAAAGAGTGTTTATTCCGGAACTTTCGGTTTTCCTTTCCGCTTACCTCTCTTCGAAGCACCCCGTTCGTTCACGATGTGAATATCGTTGCGGGTTGAACTTTCTCGTTCACTTAACTGCTCGCTTATTTACTTGCGCATGTGTTTCCATGGCTAATTTTCATTGGCGAAGTGCGAGTACATAGGTGTTGTTTGCTCGCTACTATTGCAGTTATGAAGCGGGAATATATCCGAGTATGTTTATTTGTTCACTCGCAACAACGCAAAAAATGTGTGACAGGCATTGTCCTCCTCTCCTGGGCAAAACCGACAATCGGAAGACCGTGACTTACCGATCTTGCGCAGGTAAGACTGAAAACACCCGTGCCCGCTCAAAAGCTGGGTCAGATAGAAGTCAGTCTCACCATGCCTTCGATTTAGCCACGATCTCACATCCGGGATGAGGCGCGCAGTCCACCTTCCCTTCGTGCAATTCCTCCAAGACTGCTGCCAATCGTTGAGCGAGCGTTGTCTCTCCTCGCGGACAACCATCTCCCTCGCATCCTCGTTTCGGCGCAGGTAAATAGCGCGGCGCTCTCTAGCAAGGAGGGCGACAGATATCACGCCTGCAATCACTCTCACCGCCGAGTCAGAGACTGTTGGATACGAAGATGCAATTCTCAGTGCTCCTCTTCTCTGTAACTGTGCCAATCGTTTTCGGTATACCTCCTTGCTGAGAGCGTCGCCCCATACCTCTGCTCCGTACAGTAGCACTGACCCTACAGCACTCATCAAGAGGCGTCTTCTTGATGGGCTGGGTCCCCCTACGTTGGCCATAAATCGACTCGGGGCCGATATTCCCGAAGCAGCCTTCTCAGCCGTTGCCCTGATTTGCTCAGAGAAAC
>OZ017741.1:118945247-118952747 GCA_963969285.1 Odontomyia ornata
TTTTTGTGGCGTTATGTTGGTACTCATGTCTGTCACTTATGCCGACAAGCTCGGCCATTTTGAATGTTCACTTAATTGGTGATAGCTGCTTTACTTGCACGTGTTTTCAATCGTCTTCGATTTTTACTTATTCAAAAAAATGGATCAAAGAACGTGGAACAAATTTTGTGTGAATAACGAAATTAAGTGCGCGGATGCATTCCGAATGTTGACTGTGGCATACGGAGAAGCTACCTTGGACCGAAGCAACATTTATCGGTGGTACAAAATGTTTTTAGAAGGCCGAGAAGATGTGAACGACGAAGAGCGTGCCGGACGCCCGAGCACTTCAACAACAGACGAAAAAATTAATGAAGTGGAGAAAATGGTATTGGCCAATCGTCGAATCACCGTTAGAGAAGTTGCTGAGGACCTAAACATATCGATTGGCTCGTGCCATTCGATTTTTATCAACGATTTGGGCATGAGACGGGTCGCCGCGAAATTCGTACCAAAATTGCTCAATTGCGACCAAAAACAGCAACGCATGAACATTATTGCTAATGAGATGTTAAACTCTGTCCGCGACGAACCAAATTTGCTCCAGAGGGTCATAACTGGTGACGAATCGTGGGTTTATGGTTATGACGTGGAAACCAAAGCTCAATCATCTCAATGGAAGCTGCCGCATGAACCAAGACCGAAAAAAACGCGCCAAGTTCGGTCGAATGTGAAAGTTTTGCTGACAGTTTTCTTCGATTGCAGGGGCGTGGTGCATCATGAGTTCTTGCCACAGGGAAGAACGGTCAATAAGGAATATTACCTGCAAGTTATGCGCAATTTGCGCGAAGCAATCTGCCAGAAACGCCCGGATTTGTGGGAGAACAAAAATTGGCTTTTGCACCACGATAACGCCCCTGCTCACACATCGTTGCTTGTGCGCGACTTTTTGGCCAAAAACAACACACTAATGATGCCGCAGCCACCGCATTCCCCAGATCTGGCCCCCTGTGACTTTTTCTTGTTTCCTAAACTGAAGAGGCCCATGAAAGGACGACGTTACGCTACGCTTGACGAGATAAAGACGGCATCGAAGGAGGAGCTGAACAAGATTAAAAAAAAATGATTTTTTGAAGTGCTTCGAAGATTGGAAAAACCGTTGGCACAAGTGTATAATATCTCATGGGGATTACTTTGAAGGGGACAAAATAGATATTCATGAATAAATAAAAAAAATTTTGAAAAAAAACAAAATTCGCGATGTTTTTTGAACACCCCTGGTATATATATAGAGGTGGCCAAAAGTGATCGGACAATACAAGAAACAAGCAATAAAATACTTTTACGAGCATAATCTTTGAAATGAAATAAAAATTTTTCCCTTACATAAAAGTTACTTGTATTCTCAATTAATTGCACAAAAAAATAAAACAGAAATAAAAAGATTTTCACAAGAAAATTAACAACTAATTCAAATTCACATTGCATCAAGTGGACAAAAGTAATCGGACGTTCAATTGTAATACTTTTCTTTCTGATGATTCCATTAGAACATAGGCTTTTAATATCTAGTTGCGTATCCTTTTTGTTTTATAACTTCTGTTAACCTATTGGGCATAGACTGTACCAACTTACGGGTAACGTCCGGAGTAATGTTGTCCCATTCTTCTAATAACACCGTCTTCAGTTGACTTTTATTAGTAATGTGATGGTTCCTTATTTTTTTATCCAGATGATCCCAAAGATGTTCGATGGGATTTAGGTCTGGGGATTGCGGTGGTGTTTTTAATTGACCAGGAGTGTTGAAAAGGAGCCACATACGAACATCATGAGCTGTATGCTTTGGGTCATTATCTTGCTGGAACAAATAATGACCATCAAGACCCAATTTTTGTGCACTTTTTTTCAAATTTTCTTTCAAAATCGACAAGTAACCTAGTTTGTCCATAGGTTCGTCAATGAAAACAAGTTCTCCTACACTGTTGGCAGCCATGCAACCCCAGACCATTACACAGCCACCTCCGTGTTTTACTGTATGTTGAATGTTTTTGGGATGAAGCTCACTATTTTGAGTTCTCCACACCAACAACCTGCCGTCGGAGTGGTAGATATTAAACTTACTCTCATCAGAGAATATTATACGAGTCCAAAAGTCGAGCGGCTTGCTTTTAAATTCTTTTGCAAAGCATAATCTTTTCTTCTTATTAACTTTGCTAATTAGTGGTTTCTTTCGAGGTACTCTCGCTTGATAACCAGCACGGCTGAGAGCTCTACGAATAGTCCGGGCACTAACATTGGTACCATTTACATCTGCTCATTGATCCCTAATACTTCTGGACGTTGTAGTCGGATTCTTTTTAACAATTCTTAAGATTTTTCGTGCGTCTGTCTCTGTTAGTTTACATGGTCGACCACTCCTAATTTCGTTTTCCACCTGATTATTTTTTCTGAACCGTTTCACGATATCGAAAACTGTCGAACGACTTCTTCCAATTATTTTTGATATTTCAGAAAAGGATTTATTCTCTTTATACAACTTTATTATAACTTTTCTTTCATGTATACCGGTTTCTTTGCGATTCTTAGCCATGTTTAACTTTCTTCACTTAAAACTGACAAGTAAATGACTGATATCAGAAAAACACATATCAACATATAATTAGGGGAATTCCCTTTTAAACTCGGAAATGAAAAGAAAAGAATTGCTCCAAACTTCAATGACTAATTTCACACTTTTCAAAATGTCCGATTACTTTTGTCCACTTGATGCAATGTGAATTTGAATTAGTTGTTAATTTTCTTGTGAAAATCTTTTTATTTCTGTTTTATTTTTTTGTGCAATTAATTGAGAATACAAGTAACTTTTATATAAGGGAAAAATTTTTATTTCATTTCAAAGCTTATGCTCGTAAAAGTATTTTATTGCTTGTTTCTTGTATTGTGTAATAACCGAGGAGCTATGGCTCTAAAAGCCAGCGCTGCCACAGGCACACAGCACAAACTCAATTTAACAATGAGTAACCATTCAGTCACCTTCCCCATCGTAACACTCGCTCCTTTGTTTTTTTTTCACATGAAAAATAAGTCAAGAAAATTTCTTTTGTACTTAACCCCCGGGAAACAAAAATTCTAAAACTGTTTAAAATTTCTAATGTGTAGTGATTTTATTACAATATCTTTTGAATATAAGTTAACGGATTGCGATGTAACACGGTATACAAATGCTTAGAACGAAACGGTTAACCCCTTTAATTATATGAACGATAAAATCATTGAATCATTTAAACCCCTCAAAAATTGTCAAATTTTACCCATTCCAACCATAATCTTAATAAAAAAATTGTTTTGTTGTCGGTAATTAAAGTGTGCCTGTCTAATTCTTCCGATTTTTCTTTTTCCCTTAATTACGCCTAATCATTATAAACGAAAATTGCATTCATTTGATAACTTAAGCGAATCTACAAAAGACGACGTAAATTTTAAAAACAACCGAAACGAGTGTGCATTATCACCATCGCGGATCCACACATAGATGTCACTATTGAACGAAACTTTTCGCCGATTTTCCACTACTGTTTCGTTGCTTGATGGTTCGTCTCCGCCATTTTTGCAACTTGTCAAGAAACCGCATGAAAATCGCGCAGTTCAAGTGGCTAAAATTTGGTCAAATTTCGCGATTTCCACGGTTTAATTTTACGACGGCAAACTACTGAGTTGTGTGGCGGTGATTTTGTGGCCATTAGTGCCCACCACACCGCGTAATTACTTCGTTCTGTGCGTGAAGTTTTTCTGGCATTGAGCGGCTCGACCGCAGTTTTTCTCGCCGTGTTTGCGATGTTGTGGCAATCGACGACTTAACACAATTTTCATGGGCGGCCTCCGACACTTCGGGTGCCACATCTGGATTTCTGTATCCACCCGATTTTATTGCAACGTTGAAGCAGTTCAAACCACCCAAAAATACAACATTGCCGAACTAAAAAGTGCTGGTAAGCAGTCGGCATCGGGGTATTGTTTTTGCTGAATGAAGTGAAATAATTTCTTCGTTTTAGTGGCTGTGTTTTTGTATTGAAAGTTTGAAGAATCTGCAGTGAAATGGCCTCGAAGGAAATTGACGCGAATAAATCTGTGAAAAAAGACACCGGAGAAAGAAAACAAAGATCATTTAGAAGCCGCCTCAACTTTTGTATCGCCTGACGTCTTTTGAGTAATCCGTCATCCGTGGTAGTGGTGATCATTCCAGTCAAATTTGAAGTCGACTTGGAGATCAGCGAGAAGACGGACGGGAAAAATAAATTTCTACAGTCAACTATTAACCAGCAAGGAGGGAAATGCCAACGTGACTATGGGCAGCGACGACGACGCGTTGCGACAACTTCGGATTTTCGTGGAGTTAGGAGTAGTGTTTAGTTGTTTATCCGTTGGGAAGTAGCTTGTGGGAAAAATTAGAATTCTTCCTTGTTTCCGGCTTAAATTTTTTTTTTTTTTTTTTAAAACCGGTTGTTTGAAAGTAAGAGGTGTCGGTTGTTTTTCGGTTTAATCTCTATAGTTGACTTAATATTGGGCTCATAAGCCTCATGAAACCTCTTGGATGATTGCGTTGATTCGTGGCAATCGCTTAAATTCATCCGTCGGATTGAAAAAAAAAAAAATTGTTTTTGTCGGACTAAAATTATTTTGAGCTTCGTGCCAAGAGTGTTTGGCATCAGATATTTTGCATGCACGCTGAAATCAATACCGATTCCCGAAGTCACAACAGACAGCGTAAGGGTAGCTGAGATGCGGTCAGGCACAAACTTATCTTAGGCGCTTGGAAGTTTCGTTTGGTTTATAGGTGAAAAACTAGTGTAGCGTGGAGGTTTCGCGGATTCGTGATACGAAACAAGTTACCTGAAAAGGTATTCTAGTTGAAGATACATTGTGGATAGTAAATCGGACTTTCGAGCTTGTGTTGTTACGACAGAAGAGGAGGATTGATGTGAAAATCGGTAGTGACTTTGACCTTTATAGTGAAACTTCCTAAATTCGATTCACTGCTGAACTTTTCCCAAGTGTTCAAAACCTTTATTGAAGCGCTTGAAAATTTTCATTCTTCCAAATGGAAAATTAGTAAAGTTAATGCTAATTTGAGGCTATTTATTCATCGAGCGGAGACGCTTTGAAGGAAAGTCGACATTTCGCTATTGAAATTAAAACTCATAAAAGAGTATGTCTGATAAAGTGTTCGATTCATCGTTGGTCAATGGTGTAGCTATTCTCCTATCTTTCTACGTTGGCTACAAATATGGTCTTTGGGTATTGCGAAAGAAATTAGATGACGCCGGCCAGTCGTCGGAGTCGCACACTTCAAATAAGTTTCCATTTTCAGATAATGGCAACTATAGAATGATATTGGTGGACAAAAATGCCAGCACCCATCGAGCGCTCGACGGAACATGCGGTGGGTCCCTTTTTGATTGCCAAATTTTTTCTTATATAATAATGATAAAATTTTCTAATATAATAATGATAAATTTTTCTTATATAATAATGATAAAATTTTCTTATATAATAATGATAAATTTTTCTTATATGATAATGATAAAATTTTCTTATATAATAATGATAAACTTTTCTTATATAATAATGATAATTTTGCGTATATAATAATGATAATAAAGAATCGCGGGGACCTCATTTAAGTTTCGAAGTCTGTTGAACCTTTGAAGAATATCGAAAAGCGAAGAGGAAGATACGAAGAAAATGATAAGATTGTTATCTACATCGCGAATTGTATGAAAATTAAATTATGTCAAATGTTTTATTTATTATTGTAGAAGCTTTACACATTATTTTTATCGAAACTCTTTTTTTTTTTACAAGATATGAAAAAAAAATGGAAGCTATAAGCATATGCATATTGTAAAAAGGAAGAATAATTGCTGACAGTTCAAATGATTGAATACTGAACGAATTCTCTACGAATATATACATTATAAAAAACAAATAGCATATGTCATATTTCCATATATCGCACAGCAATATTCAATATCAAACGCATAACCTAATACTCTGATGTATTAAGCACCTCCAGTAATATTATTTTACTCTCGTTTTGAATAAATAATAAAAGAAAAAAAAATGGAAGTTATAAGCATATGCATATTGTAAAAAGGAAGAATAATTGCTGACAGTTCAAAGGATTGAATACTGAACGAATTCTCTAAGAATATATACATTATAAAAAAAATAGCATATGTCATATTTCCATATATCGCACAGCAATATTCAATATCAAACGCATAACCTAATACTCTGATGTATTAAGCACCTCCAGTAATATCATTATTCTACTCTCGTTTTGAATAAATAATAAAAGAAAAAGAAACGATCGATTTTTGGCGGTCCTTTGCCTTAATGTATTTCCTATCGCAAATTGTAAATAAAATGATGAAGTAAATGAACCACGGGTCTTTCCCTTCCGTTCTATCTAACCGGGTATAGGACCCCGTACGGTGGCAGGCTTCTCCCTCAAAACATGAGCCAGCCACCGGGTAATTAATAATCCTTTTTCTGTTTCAGGTGACCGTTATGGGTTGAGTGGCCCAAGCAAAGTGCCTTTTTATGGCATAGAGTTATGCAATTCAATTGTATAATTCTATGACATAAATTGGTCACCGGGGTACTCCCCTTCTGATGGGAAAGTTCAAATAATTCAAGTTGTATGAGTTTTCCACTCAGAAGAGGAATACCTGGCCACTTCAACAAGCTTTCAATGGATTTATTCCGGTTGGGTGGGCATGAAGGGGCTCCACCACCACCCGGTTGCCCCTCTTTCATTTGTGGGCCATGAACTTCGTCGGGTAAAGACGAGGTTACCCCAAGTTCGCCTTTCTTCTCAGGTTTCACTTGTTCTAGTAACAAGTACGTCTCCTTCGGTGAGGTTATCTACAACTTTCCGACTTTGGTCGCCTTTTTTTTTTGACCTGAAAGCAATTCGTGAATGCGAAATGTTTTGTAGTGGGTCCTCGTGCCGGGGAAACGAACCCGCCCCACGACACCGCAATGCTAGCCTGCCAGCGCATTCACGCGTCTCCGGACGAGGGCATTCTCGGCAGAAACCGACACCTTCTTCTGCCGGGGCAGTAGACCATCGCTGCAGTCCTTTACGGACTTTATTGAAAACTCTTATTCACTACAATTGTCCGATCACTTTTGGCCACCTCTGTATAGTTATATATATATATATATATATATATATATATATATATATATATATATATATATATATATTTATATTTATATTTATATATATATATATATATATATATATATATATATATATATATATATATATATATAAATATATATATATATATATATATATATATATATATATATAAATATATAAATATATATATATATATATATATATATAAATATATATATATATATATATATATATATATATATATATATATATATATATATATATATTTATATATATAAATATAAATACATATATAAATATATATATATATA
>OZ017741.1:118960247-118965247 GCA_963969285.1 Odontomyia ornata
TGATATTTTTATTTAAAAAACCTATAGTGATAAAATTTTTTTGGTATTACTTCAACTATAATCATTACACTTTAAATTCATGTAAAACAAAACGAAAATTCTGTCGTATTAATATATTATTACATATGATGTGTTGGAAAGTCAATGAATGAAGTCCACAAAAGTCATGGTACACCTAAAGAAAAATGATACAAATTGTAATTATAGTCTTGCATAGTTATTTGAATTATACTTTTCTTAATATTTTGTCGGATATCCTTTCATCTGAATTACTGACTTCAGTCTTTTAGGCATAGAATATACCAATTTTTTAGTAAATTCGCTGCTGATTCTGGCCCACTCCTCCAATATAGCATCCTTAAGCTGCGCCTTGCTTGATATCACTCTTTTTCGGATTTTTGTCTCAAGCTCATTCCAAAGATGCTCTATAGGGTTCAAATCAGGGCTTTGAGGCGGTGTAGCAAGCATGCGAGTATTGTAAAATAGCCACATTCGAACTTTATGCGCAGTGTGCTCAGGGTCATTGTCCTGTTGAAACAAGAAATCTTCTCGCATACCTAATTTGGCTGCACTTTGTTTCATGTTGTTTCGTAGAATCTCTAAATAAGAGTTCTGCTCCATAGTATTTTCGATGAATGTCAGATTTCCAACTCCAGCAGCAGCCATGCAACCCCAAACCATAACACCACCGCCTCGATGTTTTACTGTTTTAATAGTGTTCTTGGGATTAAATGCTTCTCCTACTTTTCGCCAGACCCTCTTATGCCCATTTACACCAAATATACAAAATTTAGACTCATCCGAAAATAAAACATTATCCCAAAGTGTTATTGGTTATGCTTTTGCAAATGTTATTCTTTTTTGTTTGTTTATGGAACTTACAAGAGGTTTTCTTCTAGGCGTACGAGATGAAAATCCAGCTTCTACGACAGCTCTACGCACAGTTTCTGCGCTAACCTCCTTCTTATCATTAATTCCAAGGACATCGCAGATTTTTCTACAGCTTAGAAATGGATCTTGTTTTATCATTCGCGAAATTTTTCTCTTGTCCTTTGCACTTAGTTTAGATGGACGACCTGTTCGGGGCACATTTTCTACTCTATTTTCCTTCTTAAATCGATTTATGACTTTTTGAATGGTTGACCGACTTCGCAACACTAGTTCAGTTATTTCAGAATATGATTTGCTCTGATTTGAATGCAGATTAATAATTATTTCACGCTCCTTAATACTCAACTCCTTTCGACTCATTTTTTAAAAATTTTATTAAATAAAAGATACACCACGAATACGGACGCGATATTAAAGACAGCGGCCTACGGTTGTTAACTCACTCTGATAATATGAACTTGGGGGATTCCCCTTTTTACAAGTAACAGGGCATTTTCTGCAACTGTACCAAGACTTTTGTGGAGTAGAAAAGAGACATTGCCAACAAAAAATTATTGTCTCCAATGATCATTATTGCCGAATCCCTTTAAATTTATGAAAACTTAAATTAAACAGAACTCGTATTATTACCATTTCATAACTTTTGGTTTTCAAATAAAAATATTGATTCAGTAATACAATTTTCAGTTACCGATTCTCTGTACCTTGACTTTTGTGGAAGACTGTATATATATTGTCGCGTGTTATGGTTCGCAGCCAATAATTTTAATGTTCCGGGAAAGTGAAAACGCAGTGTCTTTTAAATTAGATTAAAAGAGTTTATTTAATTACTTAAAAATGCACAATCACTTATTTAACTATTTCGCAATTTTAAGTTAAACTATTGAAAATCTAACTTCCACTTGTCCATAAATTTCTATCGCGATTGTCTTCTAAAATCACTTCACAATCAACGAAAATCACTTTTCTATTACTCGAACAATATCGCTTTTCTATTCGCTTCACACTTTCGCAGTTTTTTTTCCTATCGTGGTTCTAATGAATCCCCCCATTCATTCAGCTCGCCTTTATATAGGGTCTCTAGTCATTCAACCCAGTTCTCGTACATTGGCGAATTAGCGGGAACATTCGAGCAGCGTAATGAATGGAGCAGTGACTCACTTTCAGATGTTGATGCTTGGTGGGTTTTCGAGTACGTTCGTTTTGTTTTGATCATGATCTTCTTAACGATTGTGAAAATAATTGCGACAGGAGCTCGCAAAATTATTCGTGCATGTAACACTGCCCCCACCTCAGTTCTTTTCGCCTCGAAAAGATGTGTCGCCAGTTGTAGTCAATTCTCCCTGGATGTAATATGGGGCAAGACGATCCAGGTGCACGATTTTCATTTTGGCTCTTGGCTTACGGTGTTCCTGTACGCGGTATACGAAGTCGTTGATTCCCAATTATGTTGCAACTTTGGAGACTTACCCTTTCGCCGTTGCGGGTTATATAGCCATACCAAGTCATCTTGCTGGAAGCCAGTAGAATTTGCCTTTAGATCATACCTGGTCTTCATGCGGTCAGTAGCCGATTCGAGGTGTTTTCGCACTGTCCGATGTATCTGGTTCCACCGTTGCCTTAGCTCACTTGCGTACTCCGAGATCGTTTGGGGTTTCTCAGGGGATGTTCCAAACTTTATATCAGCCGGCAGAAGAATAGTCTTTCCAAAAATGACTTTGGCTGGGGCTTGATTTATATATATATATATATATATATATATATATATATATATATATATATATATATATATATATATATATATATATATATATATATATATTTATATATATATATATATATATATATATATATATATATATTATATATATATATATATATATATATATATATATATATATATATATATTTATATATATATATATATATATATATATTTACATATAAATATATATATATATATATATATATATAAATCTATATAAATAAATAAATATATATATATATATATATATATATATATATATATATATATATATATATATATATATACATATATGTATATATATATATATATATATATATATATATATATATGTATATGTATATATGTATATACATATATATATGTATATACATATATATATGTATATATATATATGTATATATAAATATATATATGTGTATATATATATACAGAGGTGGCCAAAAGTGATCGGACAATACAAGAAACAAGCAATAAAATACTTTTACGAGCATAAGCTTTGAAATGAAATAAAAATTTTTCCCTTATATAAAAGTTACTTGTATTCTCAATTAATTGCACAAAAAAATAAAACAGAAATAAAAAGATTTTCACAAGAAAATTAACAACTAATTCAAATTCACATTGCATCAAGTGGACAAAAGTAATCGGACATTTTGAAAAGTGTGAAATTAGTCATTGAAGTTTGGAGCAATTCTTTTCTTTTCATTTCCGAGTTTAAAAGGGAATTCTCCTAATTATATGTTGATATGTGTTTTTCTGATATCAGTCATTTACTTTTCAGTTTTAAGTGAAGAAAGTTAAACATGGCTAAGAATCGCAAAGAAACCTGTATACATGAAAGAAAAGTTATAATAAAGTTGTATAAAGAGAATAAATCCTTTTCTGAAATATCAAAAATAATTGGAAGAAGTCGTTCGACAGTTTTCGATATCGTGAAACGGTTCAGAAAAAATAATCAGGTGGAAAACGAAATTAGGAGTGGTCGACCATGTAAACTAACAGAGACAGACGCACGAAAAATCTTAAGAATTGTTAAAAAGAATCCGACTACAACGTCCAGAAGTATTAGGGATCAATTAGCAGATGTAAATGGTACCAATGTTAGTGCCCGGACTATTCGTAGAGCTCTCAGCCGTGTTGGTTATCAAGCGAGAGTACCTCGAAAGAAACCACTAATTAGCAAAGTTAATAAGAAGAAAAGATTATGCTTTGCAAAAGAATTTAAAAGCAAGCCGCTCGACTTTTGGACTCGTATAATATTCTCTGATGAGAGTAAGTTTAATATCTACCACTCCGACGGCAGGTTGTTGGTGTGGAGAACTCAAAATAGTGAGCTTCATCCCAAAAACATTCAACATACAGTAAAACACGGAGGTGGCTGTGTAATGGTCTGGGGTTGCATGGCTGCCAACGGTGTAGGAGAACTTGTTTTCATTGACGAACCTATGGACAAACTAGGTTACTTGTCGATTTTGAAAGAAAATTTGAAAAAAAGTGCCCAAAAATTGGGTCTTGATGGTCATTATTTGTTCCAGCAAGATAATGACCCAAAGCATACAGCTCATGATGTTCGTATGTGGCTCCTTTTCAACACTCCTGGTCAATTAAAAACACCACCGCAATCCCCAGACCTAAATCCCATCGAACATCTTTGGGATCATCTGGATAAAAAAATAAGGAACCATCACATTACTAATAAAAGTCAACTGAAGGCGGTGTTATTAGAAGAATGGGACAACATTACTCCGGACGTTACCCGTAAGTTGGTACAGTCTATGCCCAATAGGTTAACAGAAGTTATAAAACAAAAAGGATACGCAACTAGATATTAAAAGCCTATGTTCTAATGGAATCATCAGAAAGAAAAGTATTACAATTGAACGTCCGATTACTTTTGTCCACTTGATGCAATGTGAATTTGAATTAGTTGTTAATTTTCTTGTGAAAATCTTTTTATTTCTGTTTTATTTTTTTGTGCAATTAATTGAGAATACTAGTAACTTTTATGTAAGGGAAAAATTTTTATTTCATTTCAAAGATTATGCTCGTAAAAGTATTTTATTGCTTGTTTCTTGTATTGTCCGATCACTACTTTTGGCCACCTCTGTATATATATATATATATATATATATATATATATATATATATATATATATATATATATATATATGTATATATAAATATATATATATATATATATATATATATATATATATATATATATATATATATATATATATATAAATAAATAAATATATATATATATATATATATATATATATATATATATATATATATATTGTCGCGTGTTACGGTTCGCGGCCAATAATTTTAATGTTCC
>OZ017741.1:118975247-119025247 GCA_963969285.1 Odontomyia ornata
TATAATGATTATTGGGGAAGGAATCACTCTTCATTTATATTACATTGTAGTCTCAGCGAATTAAAATTTTTAAAATCATTTTGTTAGCACCGTTTATGTTATTCAGAAGCAAAAGAACTTTAGTAAATTTCTCACTGAACACCAAAGTATATTGTTAAAACTACATTTACTAAATTATTCAGAAAAGATCTGTTTTAAACTTATTGGAGCCAGGTTATTAGAAAAAAGTTGTTTTTTTTTTCTATAAAATGTAAACATTTATAACGATATGAGCCCAAATTTGGATTTGTTCTACCTCATTAGCCGGAAGAAAACTACAATATTAAAAAGGTTAGTCACGATATTTTTAAATATTGAAAACTTCTTGCAACTTCAAAGGAGACTAAATATGTAATGAATAGTAAAGAAAACAGCCATTCTCGTTTTCACCCTAGTTCGATTAAGTTTCGTATAACCAAAATTGAATCACATGCATGGATGCATATGCGCGTATATATGAATAAGACTATTAGATCATTGGGCCTTTGGTTGTTTAATTTTTTTTTTTATTTCGGTTGGCAAATGTTTTCAAAACCTTTTGGTCATATTACTATGTCTCAACTTAACTGTTGGTTTTTGTCTTGTAACTCGAAGGGGACAAGAGGAAGGAAGTCTAAGGTTCTAGTTGGGATGGGGAGATATTGGTTGATTGTCTTCAATTTTTTTGAGTATTTTAACTATGCATTCCGTTTTGTTTGTAGTAAGTATGTAACTTCTTTTTAAAGCAATCTATTTTCTTTTTGTATTAATCAGTTCGTCTGATCCATATGCAATTTAATTTTGGCTTATCCTTCCAATCATTTTGATTTTATTATGCAGAGTTATCCTAGGTTTTAATTGAGAACCTACATTTGTAAAATTCCAGTCAATATATTCGTCTACTAGAATGTTCCTTACAAAAAAATGCTTAATAGGAGTTCATAATTTTGCTCCAGGTCGTTTTGGAATTGTGTCTGTGGTCCATCAATTTTGAATTATTTTGGACACGATAAGGAAAGTAAAATGAACATACAAGTGAATAAATATTTGCTAAGTTGACGCGGATCTGCCTTTTGTAGGTATTAATGTTGTACTTTAATTTCTGTTGTTTTACAGGGACTTTCATTATTCTACTACTTTAAAACTGAACGTGGCGAAGCAAAAAAAATAGACTGGCACGGATAATGTATCACAAGTTCCATAAAGTGCTCACATTGGCACTGTATACCGCCCTGTTTCGCACGGCCCAACACGCCTGTTGTTTCATTTAGTTTTGTTGTCGCTTGCCCACGTAATTGTTGGATCTGTACCAACAACTGTACAGTGAATAGTTAGCTTCTCGCCTTCCACAGCACCTGTATTTGACGGGACTCCCACAGCCACAACAGCGAAAACAATGAAAATAACACCTTGCTTCAAACTTTCTACTTTTTCATTTATGAATTTCCTTTCTTCAGCTATAAGAGTATGTTGGCCCTTAAGCGATTTCACTCGATCGACGTCTGTTCCATTCTTTCGCCACTTAAGTTCAGGAAAGCCAGGTCCCATGAAATTACAGCTTAGTGTAAGTGGAAACCAAATTGCAAAAGATTGAAGTTTATGTTCTGCGTTATCGTAGTGCCCAATGACATCGCCCGCCCACATACTCGTACTATCAAGCAACTTATGCTTCAATCGAAAAGATGATGTCCTGCCGCCTAGAACACTTCGTCATAGTGTGGAATCGATAAAATCGATCCCTCGGGCAAGTAGTGACGTGATCCAACGTACGTAGTGAAGGCATCGATACACCTACTTCCAACATTATGGTCCAAACTCTTCAAAAAGGATTAGAAACATGCAATACCATTAAAGACTCATTAAAAGTAGATTTGATTGCTCCTACGTACCTTCATTAATTTTCATTAATTGTTCAAGTCGTGAAGACAGAAGAGGATCATTTGATTCAATGCTTGCTGTGTGTATAACATAAACAAGTGCAAAGTAACAGGTGTGTCAAATTACCGCTATGCGTCACAAGCTACAACCACATGTGCATAAGCCTTTTAACTGCACAAAAAATGGGAATCCTGAAGCAGGTTACGTGGAGCACGTAAAAACAATGCAAATGTCACCGCACTATTTATTGTACCAAGTCTCGCACTGAATTCAAAATCACACGGAACACTCGCCCCCGGTTGCTATACTGACTTTCTCAGCTCGACTCTTTGAATGACACTTCCAACCAGTTTGTAGTGAATTAGAGTTTTCAATAAAGTCCGTAAAGGACTGCAGCGATGGTCTGCTGCCCCGGCAGAAGAAGATGTAGGTATCTGCCGAGAATGCCCTCGTCTGGAGACGCGTGAATGCGCTGGCAGGCTAGCGTTGCGGTGTCGTGGGGCGGGTTCATTTCCCCAGCACGAGGACCCACTACAAAGATATTTCGCATTCACGAATTGGACTGCTGAACAAGAGGCGACAGAAGTCGCAAAAATTGTAGATAACTACACAGAGGGAATTATAACTTGTTACGAGAACAAGTGAAACCTGAGAAGAAAGGCGAACTTGGGGTAACCTCGTCTTTACCCGACGAAGTTCATGGCCCACAAATGAAAGAGGGGCAACCGGGTGGTGGTGGAGCCCCTTCATACCCACCCAACCGGAATAAATCCATTGTTAACTTGTTGAAGTGGCCAGGTATTCCTCTTCTGAGTGGAAAACTCATACAACTTGAATTATATGAACTTTCCCATCAGAAGGGGAGTACCCCGGTGACCAATTTATGTCATAGAATTATACAATTGAATTGCATAACTCTATGCCATAAAAAGGCACTTTGCATGGGCCACTCAACCCATAACGGTCACCATAAACAAAAAGGATTAATTTGTACCCGGTGGCTGGCTCATATTTTGAGGCGGAAGCCTGCCACCGTACCGGGTCCTATACCCGGTTAGAAATGGAGGAAAGGAAAGACCCTCGGGTACGTTTTTAATTCATTTTTATTTTTTTTCTTTACGCGTTAAATAGAGAGATATTTTATTAATTCTTTTTAGGTTTAAATATTTCGATTTATCGCAATCTGGTCAGGTGGTGCAAGAGCGAGAGAGTCCTTTTCAAATTTAAATTTTATTTTGTTTTCTTTTATTAAATGTAAAGTTGAAGGCCTTTGGTAGATTTTGAAGAATATACACAGATTATTCTTGCCTTGCTGACTTCAAGGTATTTACGCGATCGGCTTTTTGGAAATTAAGTTGAAAGCTGCTGATGATGGTAGATGTTAGAATTAATGTTAAATTTCACCACATTAATAAAAAAAAACAAAATTAAATGATTCTTTTGCTCGTGAAATATTAATTATTTTAAATTTTTCTACGATTATTCCCTTTATTGTTTACTACGATTATATATAGTATGTATAAAAATATTCTCGGTTCGGCGATTTCCCGGTTTTCTAGTTTATTTGTGCCGAGCCTGGCAGTATTCTGCGCTGTCTAGGTGAAACTCCATGGAGGTGAGAACAAGACAAACCAGCGGAATAGCCATACACATCGGAATTAAGTAGAAACTATGTCGGACGGATTTCCACGGCGATTGCAAGCGGAAAACCAGAACAGAACTCCGTACTCGGCGCTGTCTCTTCAACTTTCACTCGCGAAAACCTGGTCGCAGCTGCGATCAGTCAAAACACACCGACGGTCGCGACAGGGCCCCAAAACGGTAACTGGGCACTCGACTAGGGCCTCACACAGGTTGGATGCGTTTTCCAATAAGGAAATCCCAAATGCAATTTGCGAAAACGCACAATTATGTGGGAACGAGGAAAATTCCACGCGAAAAGAAAAAGAGTGAGGGTTGCGATGGGGAAGGTGACTGAATCGTTCCTCCTTGTTAAATTGAGTTTGTGCTGTGTGCCCGTGGCAGCGCTGGCTTTTAGAGCCATGGCTCCTCGGTTATTACAAGTTTCCACGTTTCTGTCCATTCGACGTTTTGACGGCAACTGTGGGAGGCATTGCCAGATAGATATGCTTCGAAATGTATCGGTGTTTAATTAATATTATTCTTCAAATATTTATATCCACAGATATAAATATTTAAAAAAAAAATATTTTCTGCGCAGTGATATCCGCACGAAAGATGAAGTCTGCTTGCACTTCGAAGTCATACATATCTGGCCGGTCGCCAGGGTTCGGGATCGGAATCACTTCGATTCCCGGGCGTAGGCGTCACATTACACTGTTCTTCTTCTTGTATGGGGTCTCCGGATGCGTGTCCCATCCGCTTATAAATAAATCCATCCGTCAACCGCAGTTCAGGAAGCTGGGACAGTTGATTCTGGATAGTGTGAATCAGTTGGGTGTAGCTGGCTGACTTGAAGGCAGGATGGTCCAGATCGATCAATTGGGGGCTGTCGTCCTCCTGGACCAACTCAGCTCCTTCAGGAGCGAACATTCTGGATAGGGTGTCGGGGACTACATGCCTGTAATTTCAGTGCCCACCTGGCCAATCTGCCGTTGAGATCAGTCTGGCTCATTAGCCATTTCAGAGAAGCGTGGTCCGTAACGATTTCAAGGGTGTGTCCCTCCACATAGGCTCGGAAGCGTTTCACTGCCAACACCGCAGCTAGACATTCCTGCTCGGAGACCGTGTAATTTCGCTGGGCTGGGTTCAACTTGTGAGACATGAAGGCTATAGGTCTCTCCTCGCCGTCTTGTGCAACCTGGACTAAGACTGCTCCCACCCCATGTTGACTCGCGTCACAATGGATTGAGAACGGTTTGTCAAAGTCCGGGCTGTGCAGTACGGGGGCTGTAGTCAGACTCTTTTTTAGCTCTTCAAAGGCTCGCAAGCTGGGCTCTTCCCAGACGAATTTACGTCCCTTACGCAGCATGTCGGTCAAAGGAGTGGTAATGGTGGCATAGTCACGTACAAAACGCTGGTACCATCCGCATAAGCGTAAGAATCGGCTTAATTGCTTGGTGGTCTTGGGTAATGGAAAAACGTCAATCGCTTGAGTCTTGTCCGGATCGGTCTTGATATGGCCATGCCCAATGATGTGACCTAAATACTTCACCTCCGTCATCACGAACTGACTCTTCTGTATGTTGATGGTTAACCTTGCCCTCCGGATGTGCAGTGCCACCTCCTGAAGCAGGTCGATGTGTTCGTTAAAGGTCTCGGTTATAAGCAGCAGATCATCCAAGTAAACGAAAACTTGGTGCCGCAAATGAGGTGGTATCACCTTATCCATAAGGCGCGTCATTGTTTGGAGGGCATTGCACAATCCGAATGGCATGGTCACGAATTGATACAGGGGCCGACCTGGGACTGTGAAGGCTGTTTTCTCCTTTGAACCAGGGTCTAAAGGAATTTGCCAGAAGGCGTCCTTGAGGTCTAAGCTCGTGATGAAGTGGGCTTTAGGCAACCGACTCAAAATGCCTTCAATCAACGGTAGAGGGTATGCGTCCTTGACAGTGACGGCGTTCAAGCGTCTGGCATCTAAGCATAGTCGGACCTTGTTCGGCTTGACAACTAAGGTGACTGGGGAAGCCCACGCGCTCTGTGATTCTTCGATCACGCCTAATGCTAGCATTCGATCCACTTCGGCATATAACGACATTTCTTTCGCCGGAGATATGGCAAAATGTCTCTGTTTTATGGGTTTAGCATCCCCCACATCTATAGTGTGGAACACCAGTGCAGTCCGCCCGAGACCTTCCTTCTCATGCGATGGAAAAGCCGATATAGCCGAGTCAAGTCGCAGTTGCTGATTTACATCCAGTGTATGTCGTAATAAGTGAGTGGTTTGAGTTTGGTCAGGAACTGTGGTGACGGACTCCAGGGTCGTACCTGAAAACAGCGCCGGGGCCAAGTTAAATTTTCGAACGAAATCCACTCCTGGATAAAGATTCTGGGTTAATTGAGGGATGATGTAAAATTCCAGAGGTTTAGTTACTCCTTTAAAGGTGACATCCGTCGTAATTTTTCCCACTACAGAGTGACGAGTTCCGTCCGCCGTGCTTAACCAGGAGGTAAAATGGTGAATTTGATCCGCGTGCACTGCCAGTACCTCCCCTGCAAAATCGGCGGATATGCAATTCACGCTGGCTCCCGTATCGACTAAGCCTGACACTCGTTTTTGCAGGAGGTGTACTGACGCATATGGCCGAACGTCATCCCTCAATAATTCGTCTAAGTGTATGTCCTTCAGCACCTTCCTCGACTGCCTGACTTTTCTCCAGAAGCTCCGCATCCGACGCGTGGCTCGCTTTCTTCGCGGTGGGACATTTGTAGCCAACTCCTCATGGAAGATGCGCTGTCGAGTAGCCACATAATTCCGTAGCCTGACGTGGAAAGGTTTGACATGCTAAGGAACTTTCGCCTCGCTATCATTTCCTTGCGCGTTGGCCTCGGCGAAGGATGGCGTCGGTTGTGGAACTTCGAGAGAACTGGGTTTAGCGGTGCGAGTCAGCAGAATTGGAGTCATGTCGGGAGCTTGGTCATAGCTAGTGATGGGGTCAGGATTGGTTCGTCCGGGGTTTAGGAGTGCCGACGGGTGGTCGCGGCACTCGGTGGCAAGTTTTTTCGCAGTTTGCAATTTGCGCAATCAGGTGCGTATGTGTCGGCCTTCCCGCATCGGTAACAGAAAAGCGTCGGCTCCGCTGGACATGCATAGAACCGATGCCCCGTTTGTCGGCAGTTCCAACAGACCGTCGGGCTGGTAATTGCTTCAAGGGAGGGTTTATCAATCATTGCGGTGTCCTCAAGCTCCTGTGGTGCTCCGCTCCTCGGTACTGGTACTGGATCAGCAATTAGGTGGTCCGCTGCCATCAACTCCGCGGTGTGATGATTTCGGGGATTTGGTCCCGTTATGCGAGGTTGTGGACGGAAGGTACCTCGCCCCTCATCCAATTGTTCTTGCCTACGGGCATGGAGGCGCAATCCCTGTATGGTGTTGATGGGAAAATGCAGAAGGCTGTTCTGAAGATCCCAACGCATATTCTCTCTGAAAATTTCTACCAGTTCGTCCTCGGGCATGGTTGTTCGCAAGCGAGTGCTCAATCTCACTATACTTGTGTAGTACTGGTCGAACGGTTCGTGAGCGCCTTGTTTCCGTTTCTTTAATTGTTCTCTTAGCTCTCTCTCAGTGAAGCCATCCTCAAATCGGTTGCGGAAGGCTGCACTGAAAGAGTTCCAAGTGGGACGTGGCGTCGATTCCTTAAAACTCCAGTACCAGTCGGCAGCGTCACCGCTGAACAAAAGATGTGCATGCCGGAGGAAGGCCGAGGAATCACCTCCCAGGGTGCTGGATACTAACGCCTGAATCCGGAAAAGGAACCGGTCCGCCGATATCATATCGTTGAAACCCGTAAAGTTCAGGCGCCAACTCTCCATGATACGAGGCGTCGGGTCTCGAAAAGGTGTCAATGCGTTCCCGGGGGGGATCGCATCCTCGATTGACCTGTTGTACGGAACTGCCTCGGGGACTGGAGGTACCAACGGAGGTGCGGTGCTGTGTCGTGGTCTATATTCGGGAGCTCTGGGATCCATTCCCGAGTTCCTTGGAGGTGGGGCCCATTGCTCGGATGGTCGAGAGTGGGGCATAGCCACACTGGGATTGGGCTCCCAGCCAAGCGGAGTTATCACGCGGCTGGGTGGTTGGCTCATGGGGAGATTCTGGAGCTTTCCCTTCAAGTTGCGAATCCTCTCCGACATATCTCGCATCAACGCCACGAGGGTGTCAATGGAGTGGGCGGAAGGCATGGGGGTCACCTCGGACACGACAACTGCAGCCGGAACTTCCCCGCCTACGGCTCCTTGAAGGTCCAACAGTGGTTGGGGCGGTTCGGCCTCTGGAACCCCTTTCGCCACTGCCCCACGCGTTGGGACGGGCGTTCCGAGGGGGACGTCTAGGGCGGTCCGCTCGATGGGTCGCCGGCATAACGGCCAAAGATCGGACGTAAGGAGGAGCTGTTGGACACAGGCACGATGGAATAGATGTCCACAATCCAATCGCACGCTGTGTACCCCCTCCACTACGTCCTCGAAACAGATCCCGCAGTTAGCTGGTTGGACCGTTTTGGATCTGGTCCAACGCTTATCTGGGGTCCGCTTCGTTGCCATCTTTGATTATTAATGTGTGTTGGCAATGGGTATTCCTAAAAAAAAACAGAAAGGTAGATTACTCCTACTACTAACTTAATATATATGGAAGCTTAGAAATATATATTAGTGGCCGATAGTGGCGAGCTATTTCTATAAAATAGGAAAAACAAATTCTTTGAATACACACTTTCCTTTCCAGTAGTCGACTTCTCCAACGGGAAATGAGAGTGCGTGGTACTCTGCCGAAGAAAGGGTGCTTTCGGTCGATTTACAAAATTTATCCCCTAAACCCACATACATTACAAAACCGTCTCTAAACTACGTTAAATGACTCGACGAGACAAGTGGTATAGCTACCGTAACAGCTTAGTACGCGGTCAAAATTCCCGACGCGTGGAAGCATTCCGGGCTCCGCAATTCCAGCATACGCCACCGAACGTTGAACCGATACCACTCGTCTATCACGCATACGAAATAAGTAGAATCCTTCCGCGACATAAAGGCAAGGTAGCCTTCTATTTTCTTGAGAGTCCATGCTGATAGGTAAACCCATCAGGCTGGCAGTTCCATCAAGAAAAAAATAGGTCCTTACAGGGGTTAGCCTGGGACAACACATCGGAAGGATTCTGTCGCGAAAACAAAATCAAACAAAGGAGAGCGGAAGCTACAACTCACGTGAAGCGACTGCTAGAGTGTATCACACAACTCCACTGCTCCTGATAGTGGGACTCGAGTACCAAAGTACTTTACATCCTCCGTAAAGGACCAACTCGTCAGAAGACGCGAATTTCTTTCCCCCTTAGGATGTTTTAGGCCCCACGTTGGGCGCCATTTGTAATGATTTAGTTATTTTAGATCCAAACGCGGAACCGACCTCTCATCGGTTCTAGACGTTAAGTCTGAGTAGTGCCAACGGATGGTACCAACAGGTCAACCAATCCGTGCACCGTAACCCATTCACGCGGTGGCTGCTTGTCGGCCAGCTAGTTCGGAGAGGATTTCGGTCGCGGGTCTCCGAATGGGTTACGCTCATTTACATAATTCAGCCACCTATACACGCCCGTTTTCAAACGCGTTGCAAGCAAAACCATACGGAGAGGAAACCTATTCTACGTTACTCCGTATTTCTTCTCATAACCAGTCAAAAAGAACACAATCTAACTTTTATTTCGCGTTCCCGAATTCCCGACGCGGTACCGAAAAGTATACTACGTTAACTCAACCCGACGAATGCTACGCTAAGGAAAAACCAAAAACAACTAAGGTACCGCGTACCGCATACGACGCTAAACCGATCTCAGCGGATTTTTTCCAAACCCTACCCTCGCGACGGCATACCTACCCTGCACTTCACTTCCCGCTGAAAAAGAAGAACCACTGAAAAGGAAAATCCGTTTTTTGTTAGCAATTCATTTTAATTGTTTGTTCTATTGTATTTTATCATATACGTAATCAATTTACTAATATAGGATTAGCTAAACTTTTTTATTGGATCATTTCACCCTTTTCACATCAACTTAATGTAAATCTATACGACAAATTTGCTCTACATTTGAAGCTTATCTAACGTCGCGCGGATATCGATCACTCTTTCGGATGGCTCCGATAGCTTTTTAAATTACTTTTTATGGAATTGTTTGCAGCTACATATAAATGAGTTGCATATTTTGGATAATAATTTTTCTGAAAAATTATTAGAGAAGAAAAATGTTAGAAGAAGGTGGTTTCGACGTGTGCACTAATTCTCCTCAGGCCATCACTCTTAGATACACACCGGTGATGGCGACCACCATGCTCAGAGGTGTAGCTGCAAACAATTCCATAAAAAGTAATTTAAAAAGCTATCGGAGCCATCCGAAAGAGTGATCGATATCCGCGCGACGTTAGATAAGCTTCAAATGTAGAGCAAATTTGTCGTATAGATTTACATTAAGTTGATGTGAAAAGGGTGAAATGATCCAATAAAAAAGTTTAGCTAATACAAGTACTTGCAAGAGAAATTTACCTTGAATATAACTTGCAGATACAAAAACATATTGAGTTTGCATAAGTAGAAAAATTAAAAATTAACTCCCTCACCTCTGAGCATGGTGGTCGCCATCACCGGTGTGTATCTAAGAGTGATGGCCAGAGGAGAATTAGTGCACACGTCGAAACCACCTTCTTCTAACATTTTTCTTCTCTAATAATTTTTCAGAAAAATTATTATCCAAAATATGCAACTCATTTATATGTAGCTGCAAACAATTCCATAAAAAGTAATTTAATATAGGATGTTTCTACGAACAGGATTCATTAAATGATTATAATTCTAATGCTTTCTTCTACTATATGCTAGAGGAAATTAATGGCGTTCTTGAAAATTAATTTTCCAATTGAAATTATAAGATACATGTTAGGATATACAAGTACATTTATGTGATAGGAAAAAGAAATAAATTTGAAACATCAACTTGGCTCGTTATACCTTAGTATTTGGAATGGAACTTATCAAAGTATTTTTCAGCATTCGAATAATTTGTACAAACATAAGTTTTCGTTTTAAACTTAATTTTAAAAAAAGTTTCCACACTTTCCATTCAAGAGTCAATCGGCATATTCCCGAGGATATTTTATTAAGTATTTCTAGATCTGAATTCTCTCAGAGCCTTTTAACGAAGAAAGTTTTCTTATTCTAATCAGTCTCAATTCTTTTTAGTAATTACATCTTATTAATGTATATAATCTTCGGTTTAACATATCCCTGAAGCGTTTAAGATCTTTTTTTTCCAGTCAGTGGTGTGGCTTTTACATGTTATAAAACGCGAATGAAAATAGTGATGAAATGGTAAAATTCGTTTTAAACGCGAGATAACTTATGATTATCAACAGAGATTTCGGCCTTCATTTTTTCTAGAGACTTTCTTTTATTATCCTCCTAGAGCTTAATGGATGAAATGAACTTAAATTTATGATAACCTTAGCGTAAAGCAGTCTTTTCCGAAAATCACTCTTTTCAACGATTCGTTTTATTTTATTTTTCTAACGCAAAAGTTTTTTTTTTCTTGAAAATACAATACTTATTGTAGTTTCGTTTACATACTACAACGACATTTAGCAATTTTAAAACTTAATAGATCCCTTTGAATGGCCTACTTTTTCTTTTTATAGACTATATCTAGCTCGATATGGGTTTTGGCTGAGGCAAACAAATTCCGATACAACATTTATAATGATTATTGGGGAAGGAATCACTCTTCATTTATATTACATTGTAGTCTCAGCGAATTAAAATTTTTAAAATCATTTTGTTAGCACCGTTTATGTTATTCAGAAGCAAAAGAACTTTAGTAAATTTCTCACTGAACACCAAAGTATATTGTTAAAACTACATTTACTAAATTATTCAGAAAAGATCTGTTTTAAACTTATTGGAGCCAGGTTATTAGAAAAAAGTTGTTTTTTTTTCTATAAAATGTAAACATTTATAACGATATGAGCCCAAATTTGGATTTGTTCTACCTCATTAGCCGGAAGAAAACTACAATATTAAAAAGGTTAGTCACGATATTTTTAAATATTGAAAACTTCTTGCAACTTCAAAGGAGACTAAATATGTAATGAATAGTAAAGAAAACAGCCATTCTCGTTTTCACCCTAGTTCGATTAAGTTTCGTATAACCAAAATTGAATCACATGCATGGATGCATATGCGCGTATATATGAATAAGACTATTAGATCATTGGGCCTTTGGTTGTTTAAATTTTTTTTTTATTTCGGTTGGCAAATGTTTTCAAAACCTTTTGGTCATATTACTATGTCTCAACTTAACTGTTGGTTTTTGTCTTGTAACTCGAAGGGGACAAGAGGAAGGAAGTCTAAGGTTCTAGTTGGGATGGGGAGATATTGGTTGATTGTCTTCAATTTTTTTTGAGTATTTTAACTATGCGTTCCGTTTTGTTTGTAGTAAGTATGTAACTTCTTTTTAAAGCAATCTATTTTCTTTTTGTATTAATCAGTTCGTCTGATCCATATGCAATTTAATTTTGGCTTATCCTTCCAATCATTTTGATTTTATTATGCAGAGTTATCCTAGGTTTTAATTGAGAACCTACATTTGTAAAATTCCAGTCAATATATTCGTCTACTAGAATGTTCCTTACAAAAAAATGCTTAATAGGAGTTCATAATTTTGCTCCAGGTCGTTTTGGAATTGTGTCTGTGGTCCATCAATTTTGAATTATTTTGGACACGATAAGGAAAGTAAAATGAACATACAAGTGAATAAATATTTGCTAAGTTGACGCGGATCTGCCTTTTGTAGGTATTAATGTTGTACTTTAATTTCTGTTGTTTTACAGGGACTTTCATTATTCTACTACTTTAAAACTGAACGTGGCGAAGCAAAAAAAAATAGACTGGCACGGATAATGTATCACAAGTTCCATAAAGTACTCACATTGGCACTGTATACCGCCCTGTTTCGCACAGCCCAACACGCCTGTTGTTTCATTTAGTTTTGTTGTCGCTTGCCCACGTAATTGTTGGATCTGTACCAACAACTGTACAGTGAATAGTTAGCTTCTCGCCTTCCACAGCACCTGTATTTGACGGGACTCCCACAGCCACAACAGCGAAAACAATGAAAATAACACCTTGCTTCAAACTTTCTACTTTTTCATTTATGAATTTCCTTTCTTCAGCTATAAGAGTATGTTGGCCCTTAAGCGATTTCACTCGATCGACGTCTGTTCCATTCTTTCGCCACTTAAGTTCAGGAAAGCCAGGTCCCATGAAATTACAGCTTAGTGTAAGTGGAAACCAAATTGCAAAAGATTGAAGTTTATGTTCTGCGTTATCGTAGTGCCCAATGACATCGCCCGCCCACATACTCGTACTATCAAGCAACTTATGCTTCAATCGAAAAGATGATGTCCTGCCGCCTAGAACACTTCGTCATAGTGTGGAATCGATAAAATCGATCCCTCGGGCAAGTAGTGACGTGATCCAACGTACGTAGTGAAGGCATCGATACACCTACTTCCAACATTATGGTCCAAACTCTTCAAAAAGGATTAGAAACATGCAATACCATTAAAGACTCATTAAAAGTAGATTTGATTGCTCCTACGTACCTTCATTAATTTTCATTAATTGTTCAAGTCGTGAAGACAGAAGAGGATCATTTGATTCAATGCTTGCTGTGTGTATAACATAAACAAGTGCAAAGTAACAGGTGTGTCAAATTACCGCTATGCGTCACAAGCTACAACCACATGTGCATAAGCCTTTTAACTGCACAAAAAATGGGAATCCTGAAGCAGGTTACGTGGAGCACGTAAAAACAATGCAAATGTCACCGCACTATTTATTGTACCAAGTCTCGCACTGAATTCAAAATCACACGGAACACTCGCCCCCGATTGCTATACCGACTTTCTCAGCTCGACTCTTTGAAGGTTATATCAAGAATGACACTTCCAACCAGTTTCCACGTTTCTGTCCATTCGACGTTTTGACGGCAACTGTGGGAGGCATTGCCAGATAGATATGCTTCGAAATGTATCGGTGTTTAATTAATATTATTCTTCAAATATTTATATCCACAGATATAAATATTTAAAAAAAAAATATTTTCTGCGCAGTGATATCCGCACGAAAGATGAAGTCTGCTTGCACTTCGAAGTCATACATATCTGGCCGGTCGCCAAGGTTCGGGATCGGAATCACTTCGATTCCCGGGCGTAGGCGTCACATTACAAAACCGCATTGGCCTATGAATAGTAAAACGAAATCCAAATTCAGAACTCAAACGAAGAAGAACACTAATTTTAGAGCCGTTTGTGGCATAGAATAAAAAAAAGAATAAAATCACCAACAGAAATGACAACACACTTTTAACTAAACTTTTATTTCACGTTTCGTTCGCTTAGAGTACCGGTTACAGACGCCGTGGATACGGTTTCCCTGAATAGTCTAACTGACACTATGTCTGGATTAGACATGTGTCGTTTCAGAAATCATCTCGTTTCATTTTTCATAATTAGATAAATGCAACGTCTGCAAAAGTTCTTCATAGTTTTGTAAAAATTATTTGTTACCGTATACATGAATTTTCCCCCCTTTACTTTAAAATTCTCCTGAATTTCATTAATATTTTCGTTTACATGATTTAGAGATTTTACCAAGTTTTTATTTTTCTTGAAATAGGGACTATCCAAATTGTCAAATTAAAAATGATAATCGAGATGATGCCTATGATAATGTAATTTTTATTTAAGTGTAATTTCACGTGATTTATGCGTTTCATGTTTTCAACATTTTTCAAAATAATATCGAAGCTTAATTTTTCGGTAAAATTATAAGATTCATTATCGATATAAAAGTACATATCTATCTACAAATTCTTGATTATTATTACTAAATGTATAATTTGAAATTTTTATTGCACAATTATTTATATTTATAAGGTAATTTCCATTTAGCTTGATTTCTCTATCATTGCAAAGATTTACAACATCTTGGTTTATCATGTTTTTACATATAATTGTAGCATCATCTATTTTTCTAATTTCATTTTCTTTGCTTTTGACCAGTTTACAATTATTTTGGGAAATAAATTGTTTAATGGTTTTAGTTCATTTTCAAAGATATTTTGTGGAGTTTAATTCAACAATGTACTGGTCTTCAAAGTAGATTTCAAGATTATTTTCACTAGGCATTGCCACTATAACTTTAAAATCGATTAATTTATATGTGTCAGGAATATTGTTACCAAGAATAATTGTGTCATTCGTATGTTCCAGTAGTCCAGTTCGTACATTCTTTAGTTTGTGAAAGTCAAGTTTCGTCTGCCTGATTTCTGTTGCTGTCAATAAACTAGGATGTACGATTTCGTGTCTGATTAGTCCTATATTGTCGATAAGTTGGTCCAATTTTTCCTTCAACAACTCCATTTTGAGAACCTGATCGAGTTTTAATTGGTGTTTAATAATTTTCTTTTCATTTTCAGTCGTTTCTTGATATGTTTTAATTATCCTATTCCTATCTGATTCAATCCTTTGCTTGAAATTCGTAATAGAGTCGTTTAAAAAGGAATTTATTTCAATTTGTTTAAGTTATTTAATTCTTCGTCTTGTTTCTTTTCAATCGTAAAGTATTTAAAATTGTTTGTCGACCACGAGATTAATAAGTCCTCTTCTTTGCCTAACTCAGGGGTCAATAGCTGATAACTTTGCGTGAATGTTATCTAATTCATTTTGGATAAATGGATCGTTTATAATTCCTAAGTTGTGAATATTTTCTTCGATAGCGTGTATCGTACTTTCAATTTCATTGATACTGATTATATGAAGGATGGTTTTAGTAGTCGTTATGATTTCCGGTTGTCCAAGGTTAATAGTTGTGTATCCATTTTTGGATAATATTGGATTCAATGTAAGAATCCCTGTTGGTGATTGGATAAGTACGGTTAAGGTGAGAAATGTTGGCATGAGGGGCTGAAAAATGTATAAGTTTAAAAGACAATTTTTTTTTTTTGTGGTAGGGAGGTGAATGCCATTTATGCACAGAGTGTGGGACTCCCATGCGCGACTGGACTACCCACTAAACACCTCCCCTGTCAACCTGAGAACCCAGCCTGGAACCGTTTGACGCATTACTTCGGGCCAGGTCTCGTTTTGTTACGCTGTGAGGCGCTTTCAAGCTGGGGGGTCCCTTTCCTAGCGGGAGGGGAGAGGGGAAGAAGAAATGCCAGAAGAGCGATCCCCCAGCCCCAGCGCCCCCGGCTGCTGTGAGTCCCTTTTATATTTTAGGACTGCCCGAGCATAATGTGCCACCTGGCTCCATTTGTCAACCGATTCGAGCATCACCGCAACTATATTGTCCGGGGTGAGCTCTCCCATCTCCCTGTAGAGTTCCCTTCGCAGCCGGACCCATTTTATACACGCAAAAAATGTGTGACAGGCATTGTCCTCCTCTCCTGGGCAAAACCGACAATCGAGGGACCGTGACTTACCGATCTTTTGCAGGTAAGACTGAAAACACCCATGCCTGCTCAAAACCTGGGTCAGATAGAAGTCAGTCTCACCATGCCTTCGATTGAGCCACGGTCTCACATCCGGGATGAGGCGCGCAGTCCACCTTCCCTTCGTGCAATTGACCCAAGACTGCTGCCAATCGTTGAGCGAGCGCTGTCTCTCCTCGCGGACAACCATCTCCCTCGCATCCTCGTTTCGGCGCATGCAAATAGGGCGCCGCTCTCTAGCAAGGAGGGCGACAGGTATCACGCCTGCAATAACTCTCACCGCCGAGTCAGAGACTGTTGGATACGAAGATGCAATTCTCAGTGCTCCTCTTCCCTGTACTTGTGCCAAACGTTTTCGGTATACCTCCTTGCTGAGAGCGTCGCCCGATAGCACTGACCCTACAGCACTCATCAAGAGGCGTCTTCTTAATGAGCTGGGTCCTCCTACGTTGGCCGTAAGTCGACTCAGAGCCAATACTCCCGAAGCAGTCTGCTTAGCCGTTGCCCTGATTTGCTCAGAGAAACTCATCTTCGAGTCGATCAGTAGCCCCAGGTACTTCACCGCTGGCTTCGATTCGATTTGTATGTCTCCAATACTGATCATCCTTACTCTAGGGATGCTCTTTTTTTATCGAGATGACCACTTCGATTTTCTCCAATGCTAAACTGAGCCCGCGAGCAGTCATCCAGTCCCTCACTCGGCGCATTAGCATACCTAGCCTAAGTTGCGCTTGTGCAACAGTGCGTCCAGCGACCAGAGCCGCAACATCATCCGCATAGCCGACCAAGCGCGAGTCATCTGGCATCTCCAGTCTCAGCAGCCCGTCGTAAGACACGTTCCACAGGTCCGGACCAAGGATAGATCCCTGGGCAACACCCGATGTAATTTCCATCCTTCGTTGGCCCTGTGTCATGTCGTAGAGCAGGCTGCGGTCCTTTAGGTAGTTCCTCAAAAGCCGCATTAGATATTCTGGAACTTGAAAAGAGTTTTCCAACGTATCCAGAATATCCACCCATCTAGCGGAGTTGAAGGCATTCCTGACGTCGAGTGTCACCAAGAGGGCGATCCGTCGCTTGGTGCGACTATATGCCTCTGCCTTTTGGACCGCGTTCTCCACCTCTGCAATCGCATCAATGGTAGAACGTCCTGCTCTAAAGCCGTACTGCCGAGGAGATAGGTCCCCAGCAGCACGAATCGCGTCAGTGAGTCTTCCCTTGATGAGTTTCTCTAGCACTTTCCCAGCCGTGTCTAGCATGCATAACGGGCGGTATGCAGACGGCGATTCGGGATTTCCCTTCCCCTTTGCTGATCAGCACGAGCTTCGCCACCTTCCATCGTACCGGGGAAACCCCGTCCCGTAGGCAAGCGTTGAATGTGCTGAGCAGCAAGTCAGGACAGTGGTGATAGACGAGCCGCAACACCTCAGCCGGAACACCATCTGGACCTGGAGCCTTCCTCGCTTTCAATGAGAGGACTGCCTCCTCCAGTTCCAGCTGTGTGAAGAGTGGGCACTCGACTGCTGTTTCACCATGGACAGCGTCAACACGACGCGATGGGCGGGGAAGAGTCCCCGCACGATCGCGTCCATCTTTTCCGCGTCATGTATACAAGGCTTCCGTAGGGCAGCTTGTTGCCTAGGCCCCACGGATCCTTGTTCACAATGTCCACTAGGTCTTGCCAGCAGCGAGCCTTGCTACAGTTGATCAGTTTGCGAAGGCATTTCCTGGCCGACATATATGCTGCCACCCAGTTGCATGCCTCGTCACCGTTCCGCGCCCGTTGAGCCTTACGTCGAAGCTTGTGACACTCCCTTCGCTTTTCAACGATTTCAGTTGACCACCAGTACACTGGGGGCTTGCCGTGCCGGGGTCTTCGACGGTGCATAGAAGCGCAGCAAGCAGTCGTAATGATGCTCATAGTAGAGTTCACCGCTAAAGAAGTGGTTAAAAAGACAATACGTTAGAAAAGCTTGGCTTGAGCTATTTCTATAATCATTTTTCGTCTAAGCTAAGGCATATTTGATTTTGTGAAATCAATTTTTTGGTTTTTGCTAATATATCGAGCAAACATACAACTGAATACTCCACAATCACTTACGTTAGCTTGAAGCGGAATATTGCTGGCATGTTCTTTTGTAAATTCTGGTGTATCTAAAGTCTGTTTTAATTTATCTAGTGATTCTTGCGCCAAATAATCTTCTGATTTAGTTAGTACTATAGGGTTTTGATTTCCTAAAGCATCGTATTATTTTAGAGATTTTTGTTTAATGTTGATTATTGCCATACACCAATGATTATTATTTACGTGTATCGGAATTAGTTTATATCGAATGAAAATAAATTGACTTTTCTGTTCCATCTGCGCGCTGAGTTATATTCAGCCTCTAATAATCGTGAAAAGAAGAAAGTATTTATATCATAAACTTTTAACGGGTTTTCGACATCTTGTTGCACACTTTGCTCTGTTATTAAATTTATATAAAAGTTAATGATATTGTCGTTTAACCAATTTAATCCATTTAATGTCTGAATATCACTTCTTGTGATGATTTCGTCAGGAGGACCCCTTTTAGTTGCATTTTCTAGAATAGGTTTTTGGCCTTCACTATAAATCTCGCTATTAGTATTATGACTACTTCCTTTAACTTTCATTGGTTTACAACTGAACTCTTCTATATTTTTGCTTTGGTCTGAATATTTTAGTTCTTTCTTAATTTTTGTCGGATGAACATTATCCAGTTTTGACATTCTATATTTCGGGAGGTTTTTACGTCTTGCAGCTTTATAGTTTTTGGTGAAACCTGTAGATCTGGTCTCATTGTAATCTTCTCTATATTTGTTGAGTTTATTCAGGTATTTGATCTTAGTTTCTTCAATATTTGCCTTTATTTTCTCAAAATTTACTTGACCGCTTTGCACTTCTTTTGAGGTACATTTTATTGTCGAGTAATACCTTTCATTATAGTTTCTGATAGCCTTTTGAATTGTACTTCTCACTAGAGTGGCTAGAGTTCTGAATTTTTCAAGTATAGTATTGTGTAGCCTTTCAACATCAGCTATTCCTGTATGATTATTAGGTTTAGTTAAGTGTAAGATTATATCTTCAGACTGTAAAAAATCTTTCAATAAAATTCCGCTAAACTCATTCCCTGCAATAATTTTTTTTTTTTGGCTCACCAATTTTCGCAAAATGATCTTCTAATTGTTCAATAATTGTTACATAGTTTCTGTCGCTTACATAATAAGCAGCTCCAAATTTAGAAAATTTATCTATTATGGTTAGAAAACTATTCTTCATTATTATAAAAATATCTATGTTAACTATTTCGTTGATATTGGAAGGAGTTTGTGTTTTTAAATTTTGGTTTAATTGGTCGCCTGTCGTATTTTACTCTTTGACAAACTTCGCATTGGATTATTACAATTGTTATAAGGTCAAGGAGTTTCGGGGAAATAAATTTTATTCTTCAACGCTGTGTAAGATTCCTGTATTCCAGAGTGAATACTTTCTCTTACATGATAAAATCCAATTTGTTTGACGGCTTCGGTTTCTATTTCGATATCTTTTGCTCTTAGTGAACATCTGAAAAATTTTACTGAACTCTTTCTTGGGAATAATTTCCTAATTTTTTGCTGTACAATATTGTTCTTACTAACATCTAATTCAGTGTAGATGCCTATTGTACCTTTGTTTACATAAGTTTTAAGAATACGATTTAAATTTTCAAAATCATGTTCGGATATATATATATATATATATATATATATATATATATATATATATATATATATATATATGTATTATTCGTTTACCATGGATGATTTCAAACTCCATTGTTTCATTGTTTGTAAGGATTAATTGTATCTTATATTTGTTGACAATTTCCTCTTTTATTGGGATGTGATCTAGTAATTCCTCTTCTGCAGAGTGAATCGTGGCCAGATCTGAACATTCCTCAATTTCCATATTCCAAATACCTAGATCAGAATACGAATTGGCTTTGCGGCTATCTATTTGAGAATCTTCTTTTTGGGATTGCCGACGTTTGATCCTACTAAGGAAATCAGCTACTTTATTTTCCTTTCCTTTTAAATATTCAATATCGAATTGATATTCACCTAGTTTTAACAGCCAGCGTTGATGACGTGGTGATAGATCCTTACCTTTATACTTGGCTTGTAAAAATTGTATTGGTTGATGGTCTGTATAGATCACAAATTCATTTCCATATAAGTAGAGCCTAAAATAGTTAATGGACTGCATAATTGCAAGGAATTCCTTGTCAGTTGCTGAATAATTTTGTTCGTGGTTATTCAGTGTTCGTGATGCGAAACACACAGGATGTCCGTTTTGTGACAATACTGCACCTAAGGCATAGTTAGACACATCTGTTGTTAATTGAATAAGTTTATCGAACTCGGGAAAACGAAGAACAGGATGTGTGCTAATAAGTGCTTTCAATTTCTCAAACGCTTCTATGTAATTTTGATCTTTGGTATTGATTTTAGAATTTTTTTTTTTAGGTATTTTGTTGGGGGTTGTGCGACCTTCGCATAATCCCTAATGAATTTGCGGGAATACCCTGTGGCTCCTAAAAAGCTTTTAAGTTCTTTTTCTGTTTTTGGAAGTTCAAGTTTTTGTATTGGTCAAATTTTTCCGGATTTGGTTTAAAGCCGTCTTTAGTGGCCACGTGATCTAAAAAGGAAGTTTCCTGTTACATAAATGTACATTTATCAATTTGAATTTTCAACTGATGTTTTTCTAAGACTTTGAAAATTAGTGTTAGTGCTTTGACATACCCTTCAAGTGATGTGCTGAATATTAGCTTATCGTCAAGATATACTACACAGCATTTGTTGATAAAATCCCGGGGGGTATCATTCATTAAGCGCTGCAAGGTTGCCGGAGCATTTTTCAGCCCGAACGGTATTCTAACAAACTCATATAGTGTGGTGTGACGAACGCCGTTCTGCTCCAATTATAAACTCGTACTTTCTTTTGTTTAAAGTTTTTACTTTCCACCTGACCATAGCTTTATGGGAAGTCTTAAACTTAGCAGGTACTGGAGTGTGAACTTCATATTCAAAAACATCTTTTCCTATAATCGTGGAATTTTAATGGAGTCATGAATGAGACTGAATGAGGATCCCGTATCCACCAATGTCTTAAATTGATAATTTTTGAGAGTTATTTTAATAAGAGGTAAATTATCCGAGGCTAATTAATAAAAACATTTTCATTATTATCCGCATAATAAATTTCTGGACATTGATTTTAGTCCGCTTCTAAATAGTCTTCTGGCTGATTTCTCGCATTGTTTATTCTTTTAAATTTTTGAATGTTATCTATTTCCATTGGTTCTAAATAACCTTAGCCTTGGCGAGAATTTTGCCTGTAATTATTGGAGCTTATGGGGGGATTTTTAAATCTTTTCCGCCCAGGACTTTGATTACCATTATTATTAGTGTTGGTAATGTTCGTTCCCTTATTTTGACCGCTTCAATTGCTAAAATTTCTAAAATTATTTTTATATTGGTAGTTTACTTGAAATTGTCCTTGAGGATTAGTAGAGCTGTAATAATTTTTATAATTTTATCTGTTTTCATCGTAATGACTGTTATACGTTCGTTGTCTGTTTTCATCGTAAGTATTGTTATGGATATTTTCGAAATTTGGCTTGTACTCAGTTTGTCTGTTGTCGAGTTTTTGGTTTTTACGGTCATAATAGGTTTTGGGAGTGTTTGTATTAAATTTTGAAAACTTTGTTTCATTGGAAATTTGTTTCACTTTAAATTCAGGCCTAATGCAAGAATCTTCAAACCTCTTCTCTTTCATTATTTCTATTCTATTAATATCTTGTAGTAAATAAATTTTTTCGTATAAAACACCCTGGCACATTTCTTTTATCGGATTAATGAGAAGAGAATTTACACTAGTTAAATCGACATATGGGGAATCTTTGTAAAATACCTTCAACTCATCTGCTTTAGCTTTTATTTTTTGTAATTGTAAAACATGATCACTTACATTGTTTGCCTTCAGGTTGCAAATTTTCCGATATATCTCCGCTGGTTCCGTGTCTGGTCTGTAGAGATGTTCAAGCGCCTTTTTTATTTCTTCCCAATCGTCTGTTCTTTCCGTGCTGACGATTCCTTGTTTCGCTTCTCCCTGAATTTTCTTGTTTCATCATCGTTGATGCTCGCCAGGTAATATTCCGTGCTTGCAATGAAGCTCTTGATTGTTATCTCGGACGTGGCCGTGAAACTGGACATGTGTCTTATTTCCTTGAGAATGTTTTCCCGTACTCTAGCGTCGTTGTTTGCCATTGCTCTTGCGTTATTTTCACATTCAAATCTTAATTGTTGGAGTTCTTCAGCCAGTTGGGCTATTTGACCATCTCGCACTTGGATCTCGTGTTGCAATTGTTGGATTTCTTCTGCCATCACTTCTCTTGATATTTTCCTTCTTTCGTAATGAAGGTCAGATCGTTTTTTGTTCATTCACTTTACTCATTAGATCGTTTATGATTTTATATTTTAATTCATTCACTCACTACATGTAGTTTAAAGTGTTATCGATTTATCGATAGTGCCCTCAGACCGGGGAACCAAACGTGTCCCCAGGGTTGCGGATAGGGGCAGACCTTTCTCGAAAGGTTCGCTGTGAATAACCAATAAGCAGCCGTGGACAATGGTCGGCAATGAAGGGAGAGTCTCAGGAGAAATACCAGAGTGTCAATGATCTTCACTGTGACATGACGAAATATATGGCGTCATCAATTATCCATATATCCTGGCAGTAGGTAAAATGCTATGGGAACGGAAACCCAGACAGAAAACCAAACTATGCAGGTGCACAAGGGGAACCAAATTACGGTTCAGGGGGTCGGATCCCCAGTACCGGCGGCAGAGGGTAGTGAGCGAGCAGGCTCCCGGCCGTCGTCATCCAGCGACTGCAATGTTATAGAAGTGGTGAACTTGGCTTCTGTAACAGATATAACTACAAGCAAACAGGACGCTAGCACGGAGAACCCTTTCAGGCAAAAACCGCTGTTGGCAAGAACACCGATAAAACAAGTCACCGATTGCGGGGGGAGGCAGCAAACCCCAGAAACACTGTCAAAGTCAACATCACAGGTTAAATCATCGGAGACAGACCACTACGAACGAAAGAAGGCAGAGTGCGTTGTGCAACCTGGCATCATTGCGGCCTTTGGGCGCAGTAGAAGGACTATGCGCACCCGGAGCGTCCAGTGCAAGACGTACACAATCCGGATCAAGCTGCGACACCAACAGAGGCCAGTGTAAGACTGGGGGAGGGAGAAGTTTTGCCGTTGGCCGACGCCACTTCACACGCGACACAAGCGATAGAAGCAAAAGGGCTAGGAAACGGGGGCCTCTCCCAAGAGGTGGCGCCAAATAACACAATCGCCCTTGACCGCGCCGAAGAGGAGCGGCTTACTCGGAAAGCGGGGACTATCGTTAAACAACTGAGGGCTGCCTGCGAAGTGCAGAAAAACATAGGCAAGAGTGTCAGGAATGGCATTCTTGAACTGGAGGAGCTTTTTGGCCGCATAACGCACTACAGGCGGAGGTGGCTTGCAACCGAAAAGCACCAAAAAGACACGCTCTCCCTCGAGGCATCAGTGGGTCCTAGCAGCAGCAAAAGAATGGCCGGTAGCCCAATTGAAGGCGACCGTGAGAAAAGGAGGAAGGACGAGACCATAAACGAAGTTGACACTCCAGGCGAGGAGTTTCATGTGGTGCGAAACAAGGCAGCGAAAAAAGCGGCCAAAAAGCTGCTCCTAGAAAAAACAGACAAAGAGCTCAACCACGAAAAGAACAAAGAACCCCCCGATATACCGCAGAAAACAAAAAGCAAACCGCGAGAGGCACTGCTTATTAAACCCACTAAGGGCCGAACCTACGCAGATGTCCTCCGTGAAATTAAAGGAGCGGTCAAGCCAGACGACACCAAAACTGCCATCAAAGCAGTTCGACCAACCCGGACCGGTGGCCTGCTGGTGGAATTCGGGCCAGAGGCCACAAACAAAGATGCATTCCGTGACGCGGTTCAAAAGGTTCTTGGAGATGCGGCAACGGTTGCCTCGCTCGAACCAATGGCCACCCTGGAAATCAGGGACCTCGACTGCGTCACGGACAAAGCTGAAGTAGAGGATGCCATTAGGAGGGAGTTCCCCAGCTTAAGTGAAGTCAAGGCAAGATTCACACGTGAAAACACAAGGGGGCAACGCATGGCTATTGTCGAACTAGCTGATAAAGACGCCCAGCAAATCCTGGCGAAGGGCAAAATTAAGATAGATTGGGTGATCTGCAGGATACGGAGAAGAGCGATCCCTATCCGCTGCTTCAGATGCTTCCAATACGGACACACCGCGTATGGCTGTAGGGGACCCGACAGGAGATCTCTGTGCTACAAATGTGGTGAAACGGGGCACAAAAGGAAGGAGTGTACGAACGAGGCAAAATGCATTCTTTGCAGGGATGCTAAGCTAGCACCCGGCGACCTCAAACATGAGCCGGGGACAGGGAGATGCTGGGTTTTCAAGGAGTCCCTAACTAAAGCCAAATCGATACTCAAATGATCCGTATCCTGCAGGTCAATTTGCACCGACACAAACGCCATGGACCTACTTGAGCAGTTTGCGAGGGATAAGAAAGCTGACTTGCTGTTGCTGAGCGAGCAACATCATAACAAGGACTCGCAAGCGTGGTACCCTGACGCTAAGCTAGCACCCGGCGACCTCAAACATAAGCCGGGGACAGGGAGATGCTGGGTTTTCAAGGAGGCCCTAACTAAAGCCAAATCGATACTCAAATGATCCGTATCCTGCAGGTCAACTTGCACCGAAGCACAAACGCCCAGGACCTACTTGAGCAGTTTGCGAGGGATAAGAAAGCTGACTTGCTGTTGCTGAGCGAGCAACATCATAACAAGGACTCGCAAGCGTGGTACCCTGACGAATCTGGTACCTCGGCCATCTGGGTTCGAGACAGCGCCCGCCTTCAGGTGCAGGGCCATGGACGCGGGGATGGTTTTGTGTGGGTGCGGTGTTCAGGGATAAAATATTTCAGTGTTTATCTGACGCCTAACGAGGCAATGCCATCTTTTCGAACGAAACTCGATGCCCTGGAGGACGCTGTCTCGAACACAGAGGGCCACATGCTGGTCGGGGGAGACTTCAACGCTAGAGCCATTGAATGGGGTATGCCACAATCCGACTCGAGGGGAAAGCAAATCTTGGACATGGTGGCCAGAACAGCGCTTTTGGTCCTAAATACTGGTAACACCCCTACTTTCCGCCGCTGGGGTTGCGTAGGAACCATACCCGATGTGACAGTCGCTTCGGAGTCCCTGGTACCTAGAGTACACAACTGGCGAGCACTAGAGGACTACTCGGCTAGTGATCACCAGTATATAGCTGTTGAGATTCACGACGGTGCCACTCTGCGTGCATGTGCCCAAACTTCAATCCTCGGATGGAGGACTGGGAGGATGGACGTTGAAAGGTTCGCTAACGCGCTTACGGCAGGCGCACCGTTTCTGGGAACTCCGCCAGGGAGTGGAGGGCCTACAGCCAAGGACTTGGTGCACTCAACTATGAGTACCATAATAACTGCTTGCGAGTCTTCCATGCCCCGTCGGAGACCCCGACACGGTAAGTCTCCAGTATACTGGTGGTCAAACGAGATCGCCGAACAAAGAAGCGAGTGTCACAAACTTCGGCGAGAGGCCCAGCGGGCGCGAACACGGGAGGAGGCAGACACTAGCAGCATACAGGTCCGGCAGGAAATATCTTCGCAGGCTTGTTAAAAAGAGCAAGGCCCGATGCTGGCAAGATCTCGTGGACGATGTAAGTAGGGATCCGTGGGGCCTAGGTTACAAGCTGGTCATGCGAAAACTTGGTGCCCAACGGAAGCCCTGCTTACATGAAGCAGAGAAGATGGACGAGATCGTACGGGCACTATTCCCCACGTACCCTGTCCGTGTCGATTCAGCTCATGCACAAACACCAATAGAATGCTCACCTTTCACAATGATGGAACTGGAGCAGGCAATTCTATGCATGAAAGCAAGGAAGGCACCGGGACCAGATGGCGTTCCTGCTGAGGTTTTGCAGCTTGTCTACAAGCTTTCTCCTGACTTGTTGCTCAGCACATTCAACGCTTGCCTTTACGAAGGTGTATTTCCGGAACGCTGGAAGGTGGCGAGGCTCGTACTGATCAGCAAGGGGAAGGGAAATTCCGAGTTGGCGTCTGCATACCGCCCGTTATGTATGCTAGACACGGCTGGGAAAGTGCTCGAGAAACTCATCAAGGGAAGACTCACTGACGCGGTCCGTTCTGCCGGGGACCTATCTCCACGGCAGTATGGTTTTAGAGCAGGTCGCTCCACTATTGACGCGATAGCAGAAGTACTGAGCGCGGTCCAAAGAGCGGAGGCTCACTGCCAGTCAAACAAAAGGGTTGTGTTGCTCGTGACGCTTGACGTCAGAAACGCCTTCAATTCTGCTAGATGGGCGGATATTCTGGAAGCACTGGAAAACTCTTTTAAAGTTCCAGAATATCTGATGCGGATTTTGAAGAACTACCTGACAGACCGGAGCCTGCTCTATGAGACGAAGGAGGGTCGGCGGAGGATGAAAGTTACATCGGGTGTTGCACAAGGCTCCATCCTTGGCCCAGACCTGTGGAACATCACGTACGACGGGCTACTGAGAATCGAGCTGCCGGATGAGTCGCGCCTGATCGGCTATTCAGACGATGTCGCGGCGCTAGTTGCGGGACGCACTGTTGAACAAGCGCAACTCAGACTGGGTATGCTAATGCGCCGAGTGAGGGACTGGATGACTGCTCGCGGGTTCAGCCTAGCTTTGGAGAAAACCGAAGTAGTCATCTTGACAAAGAAGAGAATCCCTAGAGTAAGGATGATCAACATTGGGGAAGCACTCGTTGAGACCAAACTAGCAGTGAAGTACCTGGGCATTTTGATCGACTCGAAGATGCGTTTCTCCGAGCAAATCAGGGCAATAGCTGACAAGGCTGCAGCGAGTGTTTCGGCTCTCAGCTGGCTAATGGCCAACATAGGAGGTCCCACCTCATCAAGAAGGGGACTTCTGATGAGTGCAGTACAATCTGTGCTGTTGTACGGATCGGAGATATGGTGTGAGGCTCTCAACAAGGGGCTGTATCGAAGGCGCTTGGCACAGGTGCAGCGACGGGGAGCGCTGCGGATTGCATCTGCATATCGGACTGTCTCGGAGTCGGCAGTGCTGGTCATCGCAGGAGTGATACCCTTTGCCCTCCTTGCCAAGGAGCGCCGCAGAATCTACCTGCGGAGGAACGAATGCGACAGAGATGCTGTCGCCCACGAAGAACGAGAACGCTCACTCAGTGATTGGCAACAGTCCTGGGTGAGCGATACAAAAGGTAGGTGGACCGCACGCCTTATTGGTGACCTGAGGCCGTGGCTCAATCGAAGGCATGGTGAGCCTGACTTCTATCTAACTCAGCTACTGAGTGGACATGGATACTTTCGGTCTTTCCTGCACAAGATTGGTAAGTCACGGTCTCCTGACTGCATATTCTATGCTGGAGAGGTCGATGATGCCTACCACACATTTTTTGTATGCAAGAGGTGGGAAAGGCAGCGCGGTGACCTCATTGAAGAAATGGGAGATCTCTCTCCGGATGAACTCACTGGAGAGATGCTCACATCCGTTGACAAATGGAACTGTGTGGCACATTACGCTCGGGCAGTCCTTAAGATAAAAACGAAAATATATGAGCGCCTGGAGGCATCCAGGGCGGAGGGGTCTCTTTTCTAGAAATCCCTCTCCCTTCCGCTCCTTCCGTTGGAAAAGGGATCCCTGTAGCCCGGTGGCGCCTAAACGCATAGAGAAATGAGGCTTAGCCCGAAGTAATGTGTCAAACGGTTCCAGGCTAGGTTCTCAGATTGACAGGGGAGGTGTTCAGTGGGTAGTCCAAGGGTATCCTCCATGGGAGTCCCACACTGCCAGACTCGGCGGGCGTAAATGCCTTCACCTCCCTACCACAAAAAAAAAAGTGTTGTTTTTTTTTTAAATTTGGAATTGTGAACAGCCTCATTCACAAACTTGAGGATCTTTTAGGCTTAATTTGATCCCCCAAATCAATTTTATATATGTTTATACGGTTTTTAATATTAAAGATTAAAACGCGGGTTTGAATTAACTGACTCTCAATCTATTCAATTGAGGCCAGAGGCGACTTCTCTTATAATTTTGCCTGGGCTTTGCAATACCCTGTTTTATTATTACTTTATTCAACTCGCGGATCACGTTTAACGACTGCGCCAGTTTTCGAGCCCTTTATGGCATAGAATAAAAAAAAGAATAATTTCACCAATAGAAATGATCACACACTTTTTACACTTTTAACTAAACTTTTATTTCACGTTTCGTTCGCTTAGAATACCGGTTACAAACTGGGGGCGACGCCGTGGATACGGTTTTCCTGAATAGTCTAATTTTGCTGACACGATGTCTGGATTAGACATGTGTTGTTTTAGACATGATCTCGTTGCATTTTCCATAATTAGGTAAATGCAACGTCTGCAAAAGTTCTTCTATAGTTTTGTGAGAATTATTTGTTACCGTATATGTGAATCACTTCAGTCCGACAAAACCTGACCGTGGAGACTATAACCTTAAAAGTGTGGATAATTTTGTCTATCTTGGAGCCAACCTGAATAGAAGGGGTGCCGAAAAGGACCAGATTATTTATTTATTAATTTTTTTTTTGTAGTTGGGTGGTGAATGTCATTTACGCACTGAATGTGGGACTCCCATGCTCGCAAGCGACTGGACTACCCACTAACACCTCCCGTTTCGACCCGAGAACCCAGGCTGGAACCGGTTGACACATCACTTCGGGCCAGGTCTCGTTTTGTTACGCCGAGAGGTACCTTCAAGCTGGAAAATCCCTCTTCTATCGGGGGGAGAGAGGGCAAGAGGAACTGCCAGTCAAGCGATCCCCCAGCCCCAACGCCCCCGGTGGCTGTGAGTCCCTTTTATCTTATAGGAGTGCCCGAACACAACGTGCCACCAGGTACCATTTCTCAAGCGATTTGAGCATCACCGCGACTGTACTATCCGGGGTGAGGTCTCCCGTCTCCCTGTAGAGGTCCCTTTGCACCCTGTCCCATTTTGTGAACGCAAAAAATGTGTGGCAGGCATTGTCTTCCTCTCCTGTGCAAAACCGATAACAGGGGGACCGTGACTTATCGATCTTGTGTAGGTAAGACTGAAAACACCCATGGCTGCTCAAAAGCCGGGTCATATAGAAGTCAATCTCACCATGCCTTCGATTCAGCCACGGTTTCACATTCGAGATGCGGGGCGCAGTCAACCATCTCTTCGTGCAATTCACACAAGACTGCTGCCAATCGTCGAGTCGCTGTCTCTCCTCGTTGACAACCATCTCCCACGCGTCCTCGTTTCAACGCAGATAAATAGCGCGGCGCTCCCTCGCAAGAAGGGCAACAGGTATCACGCCTGCAATAACTCTCATCACCGAATCAGAGACTGTCGGATATGATGATGCAATCCTCAGTGCTCCTCTTCTCTGTACATGTGCCCAGCGTTTTCGGTATACTTCCTTACCCCGTCCAGTAGCACTGACCCTACAGCACTCATCAAGAGGCGTCTTCTCGATGGGTTAAGTCGACTCAGAGCTGATACTTCCGAAGCAGCTTTCTCAGCCGTTGTCACGATTTACTCAGAGAAACTCATCTTCGAGTCGATCAGTAACCCCAGGTACTTCACCGCTGGCTTCGATTCGGTTAATATGTCTCCAATATTGATCATCCTTACTCTGGGGACTCTCTTTTTCATGAAGATGACCACTTCGGTTTTCTCCAGTGCTAAACTGAACTCGCGAGCTGTCATCCAGTCTCTAACTCGGCGCTTTAGCCTACCTAGCCTAAGTTGCGCTTGTTCAACGGTGCTTCTAGCAATCAAAGCCGCAACATCATCCGCATAGCGGATTAAGCTCGACTCTTTTGACATCTCCAGTCTCAGTAGCCCGTCGTAAGATATGTTCCACAGGTCTGGACCAAGGATAGATCCTTGGGCAACACCTGATGTAACTTTCATCCTTTGTTGGCCTGTGTCGTGTCGTAAAGCAGGCTTCGGTCCTTCAGGTAGTCCCTCAGAAGCCGCATTAGATATTCTGGAACTTGAAAAAAGACGAGATTGGATGCCGAATGAACGCCGCAAATAAAGTCTATGACTCCCTACTTCCCATTCTAAGGGCCAGAGTTGTACACAGTGTTGCAACTTCGGAAGTCACCGCAGTTGCAGACATTAATTTTTAGTAGAGGGGTGCATAACCCGGGGTAGCATGTTGAGGCCGGCCAGCGCTCAACCGTAATCGTGGGTCGTCCGGGGCGTCCTCTGCTCGCATTGAGTCACCCTGCACAAAAACTTAACACAAAAGGAAACGGACGAGAGAGAAGAAGGTCATTCTGAGAAATAAAAATAATAGGTTTTAAAGATACATGGTCATTTTATTTCATTGAAAAGAAAAATTCACAAATTTTAATAAAATCGAGAAAGTCACAAATCAGCTCCTTTAAAATTTTACACAAAAGCAATCAAATAAGAATTTTTTTAATAAAAAAAAAACACAAATGAACTTAATAATATGAACCAAACGAAATATAAATTGGAAAACCAAATAGGTACTCACTCCTTCTTTGTTGAAATCCGAGCGCTCGGCGAAAGGCAAAAAATGAATGTGAGGCCACTGTAAGTTAAATTTTATATTAATTTAGAACTTAAAAAAATCAAAATCCATAGAACACGTACTGGCCATTTATCTCACTACCATCCGCAGTATAACAGTCTTTTCTGCGTTAATTAATTTGGAAGAAAACCCAAAGTCCGGCACTTTGCCTTCTAAATAAAGCAACAAAGCAGTCTTTAAAATTAATCAATATTTACTTCACACTTCGGATTTCGTGACTTAGTAATTCTGAAACTTGATTGTTTAACTATTCTGTTGATGTACTGAATATTCGATTTTGGTGGTTAAATTCACAAGTGTATTTACACCTTCGTTATTTTGTTACGTTACGTCGTTTTATTTCTTTTTTTTCATATTTTGAAACACTTATCACAATGTGCAACCAATGGCGCTTTATTCGGGCTTATTCGCTTTGCCGTTTCCGTTAAAATCCAAACGCAATAAATTTGATTGACGGATGCCGCACACAAAATGTTATTTCCCTCGCACGTATTTACAAGCGAATCTTAATTCATTTAACATCAAATGTACTTTTTCGTCTTTTTCACTTTCCCACACCAAAAACTTCCGCCACTAAACTTTGCAGTCAACACAACTTTATGCACTTACGTCTTCCGTCACCAAAAAACTCAATTCAACTCCATTCGCAATCCAAATCCAGACTAACTCAAAACTAATCCCACAATCCTTTTCTTCCCAATTACCGCTGCCGTACCAAGATACGTTATCGAAGTTCAATACACTTCGATTCCGTTACCCACTTAACTTTTCTAATTCGACAAATGCAACAATTTCCATTAGCATATATGGCGATTTACATAACCATGATAGCGTTTTGTTATATGCAAATTGTCATTGAAACAATTGCTTTTGTCGATAATAAAAAGAGTGTTCCAGCGCTCGGGGAACTTGCACCCAGGATCCTAGCGCACCCCCCGATTGATTGCCCACGACACTAGCACCGGAGCCACTCTCCCATTCAAATTTGCAACTTTTTTTAAATGGGCAATGGTACGAAATTTGTTAGTAGGGAGGGGAGAATGAATTTTTGTTAGTATAACAAATAGTTAGTGGGCAATAATGAATGAAATTTTTAGTAGGAAAGAAGGAATTAGGTTTTGTTAGTGAAAGTGTATAAAATTAAGCTTTGTTAAGGGGAATTAATAAATGCATTTTTGCTAGTAGGAAGAAATTAGATTTTGTTAGTGAAAAGGTATAAAAATGAAGTTTTGTTAAGGGGAATTAATGAATAAAATTTGTTAGTGGAAGAATAGATTACTTTTTCTTCGTTTTTTTTATAAAGAAAATAATTAAAAGGAAAGGAACAAAGAAAGAAAATAATAAAAGGAAAAAGTAGGTGTGCCCAAGAGCATGTCGAGATGGTAATTAAGGAAATGAATGAGAGAATGCCAGTTCAGCCGGAATTCGCAACAGCAGGCAAAATAAGCTTTACATTAACAAATCACTAGTCAAACCTGGGTTTTTATATGGAAGTGAAACGTGGACTCTGGTGAGCGACTCCGAATAGCGGTGGGCATATTTGAACGCAAAGTGCTTCGAAAAATCCACGGCCCAGTGAAACAAGGAACAGAGTAGAGACTACCTTACAACAATGAGTTGTATGAACTGTTTGACGAACCATCTGTATCTACTTGCGTAAATTTACGCAAATGCAACGGGCTGGCCATGTTAAAAGAATAGAAAAAAACGGCTTACCTAAAAGAGCATTAAAGAGTAGAGCACAAGGTAGACGTCCAGCGGGAAGACCGAGGACTCGATGGGAAGACACGATAAAAACTGACAGCAGATCCTTGCTGGGAGTGAGCCAATTGGCGAACGAGATGTGACAATCGTGATGGTTGGAGGAATCCAGGAGGCAAAATCCCAGCTTGGGCTGTCGCACCATAGATAATGATGATCTACAAGTTTCCAAACAATCCTCCTGGAACCCCAAAAATTAAAGACCAATTATGAAGTTTTCCTATTCTTCCAAGTTTTCACAACTCGCACTGAGCCATCACAAATATCTAGAAGATAGACAGAAGTTCACTTCTCTCAAAAGCTATTTGTAGTCCATGTACTATTAATCCCATCATCTGTTTACTAGAATCCACTATAAAGGAATCATCAATGCAATCTCGCAGTGAACTGACAAGAGCCCTTGTATGTGTCGAACTTTCTGCCTTAAGAATGATGTCCCCATCACTTAAGTCGCTCTGATTTTCTTAATTGTTCTGTCTGATCAGTGTTTGACCTTTTTTCGAATAATAACACCTACATTATACCAATCTGGTTTTTAGTTAGGAGGGTTCGAGAGTTCAGAAGCGAATGTCATTGGCAGAGTCTCACAATTTTGCCTTTTGCAAATCTTCAATCTTCCGAGGAATCAGCTCATTGCTTTTTCATAAATTATTAATCTTGTCGATGATCTCTATTTGATTTACCAACTATTTATTTTTTAACTATTTCGCTGCAATAGGCTTTTCCTTGGAAGACCTACATTCGTGATGCTATAATGTCATCATAAACGATATCAGGCATATTGATGCAGTTAATATGGTATTACTTACCACTGTTGCACAATACCAGTACACCCTATGTATACTGGCATGCGCTGGGAGCTTGATATGATGTGTATCCTATATACGAGGTGTGTTCAAAAAACATCGCGAATTTTGTTTTTTTTTTTCAAAAATTATTTATTTATTCATGAATATCTATTTGGTCCCCTTCAAAGCAATCCCCATGAGATATTATACACTTGTGCCAACGGTTTTTCCAATCTTCGAAGCACTTCAAAAAATCATTTTTTTTAATCTTGTTCAGCTCCTCCTTCGATGCCGTCTTTATCTCGTCAAGCGTAGCGTAACGTCGTCCTTTCATGGGCCTCTTCAGTTTAGGAAACAAGAAAAAGTCACAGGGGGCCAGATCTGGGGAATACGGTGGCTGTGGCATCATTAGTGTGTTGTTTTTGGCCAAAAAGTCGCGCACAAGCAACGATGTGTGAGCAGGGGCGTTATCGTGGTGCAAAAGCCAATTTTTGTTCCCCACAAATCCGGGCGTTTCTGGTGGATTGCTTCGCGCAAATTGCGCATAACTTGCAGGTAATATTTCTTATTGACCGTTCTTCCCTGTGGCAAGAACTCATGATGCACCACGCCCCTGCAATCGAAGAAAACTGTCAGCAAAACTTTCACATTCGACCGAACTTGGCGCGCTTTTTTCGGTCTTGGTTCATGCGGCAGCTTCCATTGAGATGATTGAGCTTTGGTTTCCACGTCATAACCATAAACCCACGATTCGTCACCAGTTATGACCCTCTGGAGCAAATTTGGTTCGTCGCGGACAGAGTTTAACATCTCATTAGCAATGTTCATGCGTTGCTGTTTTTGGTCGCAATTGAGCAATTTTGGTACGAATTTCGCGGCGACCCGTCTCATGCCCAAATCGTTGATAAAAATCGAATAGCACGAGCCAATCGATATGTTTAGGTCCTCAGCAACTTCTCTAACGGTGATTCGACAATTGGCCAATACCATTTTCTCCACTTCATTAATTTTTTGTGCTCGGGCGTCCGGCACGCTCTTCGTCGTTCACATCTTCTCGGCCTTCTAAAAACATTTTGTACCACCGATAAACGTTGCTTCGGTCCAAGGTAGCTTCTCCGTATGCCACAGTCAACATTCGGAATGCATCCGCGCACTTAATTTCGTTTTTCACACAAAATTTGATACACGTTCTTTGATCCATTTTTTTGAATAAGTAAAAATCGAAGACGATTGAAAACACGTGCAAGTAAAGCAGCTATCACCAATCAAGTGAACATTCAAAATGGCCGAGCTTGTCGGCATAAGTGACAGACATGAGTACCAACATAACGCCACAAAAAAATCGAAATTCGAATATACATAACCCGCGAAAATTCAAAATTCGCGATACTTTTTGAACACACCTCGTACATACCAAGACTCCCGGGGAGAGAGAGATATTCCTGTATGACCACTTACCTGCTACTTTATATTTGTCAACTAGATCATTGAAAATGTGTTTTTGTCTAATGATTTAATTTTTATTTTATACTTTGTTTGGTTATATAATTACATGTTCAGTTGACTATGTTAATATTAATAACATATTTTGTTATTGAATTCTTTTAATAATTAATTCATTACAGAGACGTATAAAGTTCGAGCATTAATGGAGCTTGTAAAATTTTGCGATTTATATTTACTTTAATTATATTTGTTACTTGAAAAAACCAATCAATTAAAGCTATAACTGTTACTCGAGCTGGCGCCTTGAGCACGCAGTTATATTAACGAATCAATTGATTAATAATCCAACTGCTAGCCCGGGGCACAATGTTTTGGGCCGCTAATACTCGGGCTAACGCCTTGAGTATGCAGTCAGATTAATAAATCAATCAATTATTAGTTCAACTGCAGGCCCCGGGCATAACTGCCTTGGGGCGCTTATACTCGGGCGGATGCCTTGAGTATGCAGTTGAACGTATTCCAAATTCGCTTATCCCTGGCTAAGTGCCTTGGGATAGAATAAGCTCGGGCGCACGCCTTGAGCCAGCGAATGGAGAAATACTTCTCGATTTTCTTACTTCTTTAATTTTCTTTTATAGAATAATTATGCTAACTTAATTACCAACTAAAATAATGAAGACAATTTAACAATTTAAAAGATCAAAGTCCAACTATTTGATGCCATCTCTCTGTGACTGGTGCAACCACAAAGCTAAAGCTTTCGCTCGATTTGCTTCATTGCCAATGCGTGTAACCAATTCGTTCCACTGTGGCGGTACGTTCGATTGCGAAGTCTTGTGTTTATATGTTTGATACTTAATACGAGTATGGATACACACCCACTTCTGCTAATCCATGATACGACGCCGCGCCCACAGATGCTTTGATTACAATTCGTAGCTTTTCGTATATATATATTGTCATTTACAGTACACAGAGAGGAACAACGGAATACGGACCGAGAAATATTTGGCCTGCGGCTCCCGTAACACCACAATGACCCTCACATTGCATTACAGGATCTCTTTTTTTGACCACTTTGCGACATTATTGCAATTATTTGCCATTTTGTTTAATTTCACAACCCGAAGAGTGCACCAGACAAAGAAAATGATAAAATATTGTCATTGAAGATTTCAAGCAAAAAAAACCTCTGAACTAAGGTCGAAGTCAATCTCGCCGTATCACTAATTACACTTATCCCAAACAAATGCTACACAATTTATTAAAAATAATTTAAGTAAAACAGCAAAAAATTAATTATTTCAACTCTTGTTAACTAGTGACCCTTATCATGGGCAACAGCCTACAGATTTTCAGGAAGAGCAAGCGTATCATAGTTTAAACTGCCTGGATTTTTACTGGCATATCGGAACATATCGTGACGGAGACTTAAATAGAAAATGCCACAAGCTTCGCAAAATGTGAATGTCAAGTTAATCGGTCGCGATTTCACGCAGTCGGTGATTTTATGCGTTCCCTATTTTCCTTTTCCACCACTAAAGCCAAATTTGCACAATTGTTGGAGTTAAATTCAGTACTCCATTCACTCTCTAACTGTCGCATCAAATTTGTCCCCTAATTACTATTATTACTATAGAAACTACAAAATGGGATCGGATCGTTATCTGCTTTGATGAATGTTTCATGGTTTGAATGGAAAATACTTAATTTTACTTATTTCCGTCGGTTTTCTACTCGCTATTAAAAAATTGCTAGAGTTTAATTATGAACAATGTAATTGCATTTTCTGTAATTTATCTTGTTAAGCGATATAATCCTACTGTGTACTCCCCATCTTTTTGACGGGCAAAATATTAATAAAACTTTCGTTTCAGGCTGTAATACTAGAGATTATAATGCGAGTCCTACGTCAAAAAAAAGTGTCTAAAACGTTAGCTTTATACTCGACATACTTTGGATATAAGAAACCATACCAAGTTCTGGTGGATGGAACATTTTGTCAGGCAGTCTTACAGGTATGAATGTGTTTAAAAAAAACTATTAAATTAATATGCCATACATTAAAACAAATACGAGTATATCTATTTATGCATTATATACACTTATATATAGTGTGTATATATATATATATATATATATATATATATATATATATATATATATATACATGTGTGTGTATGTAAAAATATATATATATATATATATATATATATATATATATATATATATATACATATATATATATATATATATATATATATATATATATATATATATATATATATATATATATATATATATATATACTACTTTGACCAAAAAAATAAGCTGCCATTTGAATTTAAACTGCGCGCGTCGAAGGATTTCGAGCATTATTTTTTTTAAGTTGGTAGTACTGTCAGTGACATCTATGTCAAATTTACATGTCAAAATATTCATTAGTGTTTGCGATACGCGTCGTTTTGTGAGCTGCTAAAAGTGAGTTTTTCGTTTTTTGCGATGTCGAAATTTGTTGAGCAAAGAATTTGCATTAAATTTTGTTTGCGGAAACAATTTTCTGCTGCGGATACGTTGAGGATGGTGCCGAAAGCCTTTGGTGATGAGGCTATGTCTAAAAAAAATGTTTACATGTATAGTGAGTTCCAAGCCGGCCGTGAACGTGTCGAAGACGAAGAGCGTCCTGGGCGACAATCAACCTCAGCCGACGAAGCTCACGTCCAACAAATCAAAGATTTAGTGTTACTTTTTTTCTTGACCAACTTACTAGGAAGTAAGTAAGTGTAAATTATAAACAAATAATCATCAATGAATCAGTTGCAGTGAAAGTTAACAATTTGCTAGTGCATGCACTGTTTATTTAAATCAATAATTTTTTGTGAATACAGCATTTTGTGGTGCGTACAGTTTATTAAAATTTTACTTTTGTTGACTGCTTGACGACCTTGAACAATTTTATTAAATAGACATTAATAGCAAAATTTGCAATATTGAAAACACTTGACCTTAAAGAATTTTAGTGTAAAAAGTGAAATTATCTGTGTATATCTCGGGTTTTTAACATCTGTTTTGCTCAAAATAAATTAATAATTATGAGCATAAAGTGCAGCCTTCCGAATTGCATCGCATTCGACAACTCATTTAAATCGGTCACGTGCAAAGCCATTTGTAACAGAAAGCTTCATGGTGCATGCATGGATACGCCTATAGATTGGTACCATCCGTATATGGACAATAACTTCATATGCACTGATTGCCAGGGGTTCGAAAACACCATTAAAAACATGTACGACGGGCTGATAGGCTACATCGATAAATTGAACGATGAGAAAGATCACCTGATCTCGCGGCAGCAAACTCAGTCTCTAGCCAACGACTAAAGCTTCGTGGAAATGGCATGCAGTTTCGATGAACTAGCTGCCAGAATTTCAGAAAGCAACACAAATGTGAGTAGAACACTGGAAATGTTTGCATCGCAACTTACATCTATTAAAGAGACTGCTTCATGCCATTCGTTGAAGGATAGTGAATGCTGCAAGAATTCTACATCTCTTCATAGCACCATCGTGAAAACTATAGAAAAACATGACAGAAACATCGAGAAACTAGCCTCATCTTTAAATAAGACAAGTGACAAAGATGATGTGTCTCAGCTTTTAGCCAAACTCGATAAGCTTGAAAAGAAGTGCAGCAACATCATGGAAGAGCAACAAAAAATTCATAGTGAACAAGATAATCTTCACAACGTGCCACAGATTCCTTGCTCAATTGACACTCAGCTTAGTTGTCTGCCACCACCAAACCAAAAACCCCTAAATACATCTACAAACTTGGAACTTTTTGGTCAGCTGAAGAGTGGGATAATCGTATAAAAAGACTTGCGGATTCAAATCATGAAGCAAACTTCTGCATATTCTTTGTAAGAGGAAACAGAAGAAACTTTAACGAAGCCACAGTTCGGAAAACGATTGAAGATGACCTTCTAATCAGTGGATGCAAAATTGAGAAGCTACCCTCCCGCAATCAACAAAGATGTGGATTCAAGGTATTCATTCCAACACGATATGCCTGGCTTTTCAAGAATTCCAAGAAGAAGAACGGCGTTTGTTCATGGAGCGGCATAACTTTCAAACAATCGAGTAATAAAATTGCGAGCCCGGGAAAAATAAATAGCTCTAAGAATGTATAAGTAATAAAAACACTTTTCAGTTAACTTTCACTTTTTATATTTTATTTCAAACACAACTGTTTCGACACATCGTGTCTTCCTCAGGTGTTAATATTACTGAGGAAGACACGGTGTGTCGAAACAGTTGTGTTTGAAATAAAATATAAAAAGTGAAAGTTAACTGAAAAGTGTTTTTATTACTTAAACGATGAACTTTCACCAAGTAACGGCCTCACCCATTGAACATCTAAGAATGTATGTAATTCCGTTATCATTACTAAGAATTCACTCTCTACTACTAACATAAATCCCAAAAATCAATCCCCACTTTATCTTTCTAAACGATTGAATGACTGCAGCACTTCGTACGTCGACCCTAAACTGCACTCTAATAGTGACAGTGATAGTTCACTGGAAACAGTCTTAGACTCAGAGACATCTTGTGCACAACAACCGAAAGTAGATTCCTGCCTAAATTCTTCTGTACAGGGTACTTACAATAACTTTGTGCGCGGAGAAAACTTATGTCCAATTTCGTCTGGATCAATTTTACAACCCGTGTCACTTGCCTCAACCAACACCAACCAATCCTTTTTAGACCCGCTGTTGCCACCTACAGTCAAGGCCACTATTGTTTCGGGTGCTGACCTGGAAAAAAGATATCTATTATCTCGACTCAGAGATAATAAAATTTAAGATTCCGTTCGGCTTTACCTGTCATATATGCACAAGGCTCCAGATACAACTTGCATTGACGGGAAAACGACAATCAGCCTAAAAATCATGATTCAAGAGAAGGTCTGCCAATTGATCTTGAGGAACTTCGTCTTGTGTATTTCTCCTACCATGAAGAGCTTGGTATTACCTTACATCAGGCAAAAAAAGATCTTGAAGTATACGCATCCCATGTTAGCTCTAATCATATCACGTCATTGCAAAGGGTTAGAGAACAACATAAATTTTTTCGTCCCCAATAAACAGACAAATTTTAAGTTATTTTACCATAACAGTGGTAGTATGCGCAGTAAGTTAAACAAACTTTTTTTAGACGCAAAATCGTGCCATTTTAATATCCTCACCCTTTCTGAAACGTGGTTGAACGATTCTCACATTAACGAAGAGATCCTTGATAGTAATTGGATTTTTTACAGAGATGATAGGGACCCTCACAGCATCGGACAGTCACGAGGAGGTGGTGTATTAATCGCAGTACACAACTCCTTTATGAGTGAACTAGTAAGCTCCACGCAATACAAATTATTCCAGCATTAAGTGGTCAAAATAAAGATGGGAATATCTAGCGTATATATTAGCGTGTTCTATGTCCCCCCAAATCGAACGACACTGTCTACGACGACGTCTGTCAAGTTAAAGCTGAAATCACTGCAATTACTAATGAACAGGATAAAATTATCATTACTGGTGATTTTAATCGGTCTCCTTCTTCCGATTAATCTCCTAGATAGTATTGATTTCAATCTTATAAGCACCTTTTATAGTAACGGTTTGCAGCAACCAAACCAAATGGCAGATGGTTAGACCTTATTTTTTAGAATGCATATGACGAAGTAGTGGTCAGTTTAACTGATGACAACGAGCATCTGTTTTCTAATTCAATTCATAACTCAGCTTTTACTGTTGAATTGTCCGCTCCTGATAATTTTAATTCTATATCGTACAATTCCACAATTGTATATGATTTTCGCAATGGGGATTATGATAACATTAATAAACTTTTATCCCGAGTGAATTGGAATGATACTCTGTCAACGTTAGACTTGGATACGTCTCTATCCACCTTTTACCGCATAATCTTTGACGCCGTTGAATCATTCATACCTAAAATAAAGAAAAGGGACAAGATTTCGGAACCATGGCAGACATTTACGTAATCTAAGAAATAAACTTTACAAGCTACTAAAAAGAAGGAATGATACAAGCAACGCGATAAAGAGTAAGTATAACGACCTTGCTCTTGAATTTAAGCTTAAATCTCAAGAGGCATATCAATCGTATGTTAACGTCATAGCTCAAGAAACTATTTCCAATCCAAAATTTTTTTGAGTTTGTAAACGTTAAGCGTAAAACCAATGGCTATCCTTCAAGAATGGCATACAAAGACTCAATGTCATCATGTACAGAACAGATCTGTGAGTTTTTTGCCGACAATTTTCAGCATGTTTACTCCAATCCTGCTACTTTACCAAACCTCGAGTCATCGGAAATAAAGCCAAGGGCTCTTATAAACAGTATTTCAAATTCTGAAGATGAAATTCTCCAAGCTATCGAAGATGAAATTCTCCAAGCTATTGATTTGAATAAAGGGCCTGGCCTAGATCTTATTCCTCCTTGCTTTCTGGCCCTCTGCAAAAATGAACTGATTAGACCCCTCTTCATTATTTTCAATAAATCACTTTCTAGTGGTATCTTTCCTAAGCTTTGGAAGCCATCCTCTATAACACCATAAAAAAGGTGAAAAACGGCTTGTAGTGAACTATAGGGGTATTGCTATCTTATCTACTAAACCTAAATTGTTTGAGAAAATTATGTGTAGTAAAATTTCTCGCCCCGAAAAGATGTGTCGCTATTTGTAGTCAATTCTCCCTGGGTGTAATATGGGGCAAGACGGTCCAGATGCACGATTTTCATTTTAGCTCTCGGCTTACGATGTTCCTGTATTCGGTATACGACGTCGTTGATTCGCTTTGTAACTCGGTATGGTCCCTCCCAATTATGTTGCAACTTTGGAGAACTACCCTTTCGCCGTTGCGGGTTATATAGCCACACCAAGTCATCCTGCTGGAAGCCAGTAGAATTAGCCTTGAGATCATACCTGGTCTTCATGCGGTCAGTAGCCGATTCGAGGTGTTTTCGCACTGTCCGATGTATCTGGTTCAACCGTTGTCTTAGATCACTTGCGTACTCCGAGATCGTTTGGGGTTTCTCAGGGGGTGTTCCGAACTTTATATCGGCTGGCAAACGAAAAGTCTTTCCAAAAATGACTTTGGCTGGAGCTTGGCCCGTCGATGCATGTTCGGCAGCTCTGTACGCCATCAAAAATAGTGGGATATGTCGGTCCCAGTCCCTTTGGTTCTCGTCAACCATCTTGGCAAGGTGTTTATTGAGCGTGCCGTTGAAACGTTCGATCATTCCATCGGATTGGGGATGCAGCGGTGTTGTCCTCGTTTTCCGTATTCCGAGCAGTTCGCACATTTCGCCAAAAACTAGTGACTCAAAGTTTCGGCCTTGATCCGAATGTAGTTCACAAGGCACGTCGTACCTGCTGACCCAATTTAACACTAGCTGTTCGGCTACAGTAGTTGCTTCCTGGTTGGGAATGGGGTAGACCTCGGGCCACTTGCTGAAATAATCAGCTACGACCAGCGTGTATCGATTTCCCCATTCAGATTCAGGAAAGGGTCCAGCGATGTCAACAGCAATCCTTTCAAACGGTACCCCCACATTATACGTTTGCATTTGTCCTCTCAGTCGTCGTTTTGGACCTTTGACGGAAGCGCAAATTGTGCATGTGCGACACCAGTCCTCTACGTCTTCTCGAGCGTGGAGCCAGTAGAATCTTTCCCGCAATTTCGCTAAGGTTTGTTAACACCAAGATGGCCTCCCGAGGATCCTTCGTGCATTTCCTTAACCACATCGTGGATTCGGCTTTTGGGTAGTATAGTTTGCATCCTATAGGAGCTGTCATCCGCCGTTTCCCATTTCCGCTTGAGTACACCACCCTCCACCTGAAGGGAGTTCCATTGTGCCCAATAGCTTTTCAGGGTTGCGCTATGCGTTGAAACGTCTTTCCACTCAGGTCGCCCAGTCGTCTCCTTCCATACGAGCAATGGTCCGATGTCTTCATCGGCTAGCTGGGCATTTCGAATCTCCTCTGATGACCAACCTTCATCGAATTCAGCCGTTATCAGTCGCAGATCAATGGGCGGTTCCTTTTCCTCAATCCGTCGGCAATGCTTGCAGTTAGCTGGACATGGGCGACGAGATAGGGCGTCAGCATTTCCATGAACTCCGCCCTTTCGATGAACAATTTCGTAGTCGTACGACTGCAATATTTCGATCCATCTCGCAACTTGTCCCTCGGGGTTTTGAAGTTAAGTAGCCATCTCAGCGATGCATGGTCCGTTCGAAGAACAAATTTCTGGCCATATAGGTACTTGTGGAACTGCTTGGTGGCCTCTATTATAGCCAATAGCTCCTTCCTGGTCACACAGTAGTTCCTCTCACTTTTCGAAAGAACTCGACTGTAATACGAGAGGACTCTTTCTTCGCCATTGATCTGCTGGGCGAGTGCAGCTCCAATACCGCCGTTGCTTGCATCAGTGTCAACTACAAACATTTTTCCGGGTTTTGGATACGCCAGCACGGGTGATTCACACAGCTTTTCCTTCAGGGTCTCAAAGGCTGTCTGGCATTGTTCGTTCCAGACATACGGACGATTTTTCTCGGTTAGCTGATGGAGACACTTAGCTATTTTGGCAAAGGCTTTGACGAATCTTCGATAGTAGGTTGCCAGACCCAGGAAAGTTCGTAGTTGGCGCTTGTTGTTTGGTGTTGGCCAAGTTTTCACGGCTTCAATCTTCTCAGGGTCTGTTTTGACCCCGTCTGCTGATACGACGTGTCCCAGGTATTTTACTTCAGCTGCGAAAAGGGTACACTTGTCGGGACTAAGTTTCAAATTTGCCAGTCGCAGTCGGGAGAAAACCTCTTCTAAGTTCCGCACATGCTCTTCGAACGTTCTCCCGATGACGATGATGTCATCTAGGTACACCAAGCAGGTTTTCCAGGTTAGACCACGTAGCACATATTCCATCAAGCGTTCGAAAGTGGCTGGAGCATTGCAAAGCCCAAACGGCATCACCACAAATTGCCACAATCCGGTCCCAACTGAAAATGCGGTCTTCTCTCGGTCCTTCTTGTCAATTTCTACCTGCCAGTAGCCACTCTTGAGATCGAGTGTAGAAAACCATTTTGCGTCGGCTAAAGTGTCCATGATGTCATCGATGCGTGGGAGCGGGTAACTATATTTCTTAGTGACGTCGTTAAGCTGCCTATAGTCGACACAAAAGCGAGTGCTACCATCCTTTTTCTTGACTAGAACTACAGGCGCGGCCCATGGACTGACAGAAGGTTCAATAATGCCTTGTTTTTCCATGTCCGAGATCAGCGCGCTCACTTCTCCTTGTTTGGCTATAGGGAGACGTCTCGGTGCTTGTCGAATCGGCTTGGCTCCCTGTGTATCTATGACGTGAGTTACCAAACTCGTTCGGCCTTGGTCATCCGGGCTTGTTGAGAAGATGTCACTGTACTTGGTGAGCAGATCAGAGGCTCGTTTGAATAGCTGCACCGGCAATTTGACTTGCTTCAATATTGCAGACGTGGATTCCCGGGCTTTGTCTGCGTCTTGCCTCCTTTTCCAATGATGGTCGTGAGTAGCTTCCAAAGAGGTGATGGTGGAAACAGGCTGGCAGCTGCCGATGACTTCTCCCGCTTTGATGCTCGTGGTTGAGTCTGCGGTGTTAAGGACTCTAACCAGCACATATCCGTTCCTTAAAGATCTTACAAGGCTTCGTCCTACAATCAAACTGCGCAATGCGGATGTCTTCGTTGGCTCTATCAGATAAGATCGGTGGTCTCCAGAATCACCATCAAGCTTGGCCCATACAATGCTTTCGGAAGAATTCGGTACATCAGTGTCAGTACATACCACTACATTCATCTTGGGGATTTGGACACTGGGATCCTCCATCAGTACTTCGACATTCTGCCATTTCAATACTCGTTTGCCCAAGTCCAACGTGATTCCATGTGGTCGCAGAAAATCCATTCCGAGAATGCAGTCATCCATAATGTTCGCGACCAGAAAATTATGTCGGAATACAAGGTCTCCCAACTGCATCTGGAGGTTGACCTCTCCATGAACAGGTGCAGTTTCTCCCGTAGCTGTCCGTAGTGAGAAAATTCTGCCCTTGTGAAGTTGTTGCTGTCTAACTAGGTCTGGTCGGATAATCGATCGGGTTGCACCAGTGTCGATTGTTATGGTGCAGTGTTCTCCGTCAACTTGACCCGGAACGCATAAGTCCGCTTCTCCACGATGTAGTCTTGAAACGATGATGGTGGTGCTGGGGACGTCGATCCTCCTAGCCAACCTCTGCCCCACGAAGTTGGCTCTTACATGTTTCCCGACCCCTCTGTTTGAAGGGTTTCCATTCTGGGCTCCTGACTCGGTCTGGATCTCCTCCTAACTGCACACCCTGGACAATAGCTCGGTTTTCTCCGCTTCTTGCAGTCTCTTTGCAGGTGCCCCTTTCTCCGCAATTCCAGCATCTAGGCGCAACATTTACATGCGGGTCTCGCTCAATTTCCACGCGCTCACACCTGCACTTGTCTGCCACTACCTCACGGACCCGGGCAGTGGTACGAGTCGCATTCTTCGCCGCCTCAAAGTTCAGACTGTAAGCCAATGCGTCCTTAACCGTTTGCTTTTGGGCTAAACGCACGGCTTGCTGCAATTCTGGGTCCTTTAGTGCGCTGATGAATGCTTCTGTCGCTGCATCATCTCGATGTTCTGGGTCGTAGGCCGGGTAAGCCAAAAGTGCTAGTCGCTCAATGTCTTGGGCTAGCTGCTGTAGGGTTTCACCAGACTTCTGCACCCGATGCCTTAGCTGTGACCGATAAATCTGCTTTAGATGATCATCTCCATAACGCATGTCGAGCGCATTCATTATAGCATTCGAGTTTGAGTGCAATTCAACGGGGATCGTCTGCAACAGCTCGGCCGCTGGGCCTCTTAGAGCAAGAATCAATGCAGTTGCTCGTTCCTGCTCATTCCAGTGATTTATGCGAGCGGCTGCTTCAAACTGGTTTTTGTAAATAGTCCAGACCGTTTGCCCATCGAATATTGGTGCTTGCACATTTCTAGACGAGCCTTGCACTGCGGTTGTAAGCGGGGCTGGTGAGGCGGTTACTACTGCCTTTGCTGCTTCCAATTCCTTTTTCATGTTCTCCATCTCATTGTTGATTCTCTCCTCGACCTGGCTAACCTTTTCCTCGACCTGGTAAACCTTTTCCTCGACCTGGTCAACCTTTTCCTCGACGCCTTTAATTTGTTTGTTGAGACTACCGAGCTCCGCTTTTATTTCGGTTGACTGTTTCTCCAGCTTCTGTGTGATGTCTGCCTTGATGTCTGCTTTGATTTCGATTGCTTGTTCATTTAGCTGCGCTGATTGTTCATCCAGCTTCGCAGTCAGACTGGATGACTGTTCATTTAGCTTCGCTGATTGTTCATCTAGCTTCGCAGTCAGACTCGATGACATCAGCATTAACATTTGCATTAGCGCATTTTCTGGCTCCTTTGATTTTGGTGTTTCTACTTCTCCACCTTCTGCGCCTTTTTCCGCATCTGAGAACTCACCCGAATCCAAATTCACGCCTTCCGACTCGATCGCGTCACGCAAGCGTGCAATCAGTGTGGCCTTTGTACCTTGCGTAGCCAGGTTTCGCTGTTCCAACTCTTCCTTAAGCTCCGACATGGTCAATTCATTAATTTTTACGTTTAAGCTTCGTGGCATTTTTAATGTTTCTTTAAATTTTACTTTTGTGCACTATAAAAATGTTCAAATTTTCACTTTCAAAATTTTTCTTTCGCACTTCTTGACACCACTGTCGCGTGTTTTCGGTTCGCGGCCAATAATTTTAATGTTCCGGGAAAGTGAAAACGCAATGTCTTTTAATTTAAGTTAAAAGAGTTTAATTAAAAATGCACAATCATTTATTTAACTATTTCACCTAATTTTAATTTTCACTATTAAAATTCTAACACTTGTCCATAAATTTCTTATCGCAATTGTCTTCTAAATCACTTCACTATTACGAAAATCACTTTTCTACTACTCGAATAATATCGCTTCCCACGCACAATCGCAGTTCTTATCGCGGTCGAATGAATGATTCCCCATTCATTCAGCTCGCCTTTATATAGGGTCTCTACGTATTCACCCATTTCTCGTACATTGGCGAATGTTCTACCGAGAGGTACCTGGTAGATTCGAGCAAATTAATGAATGGAGTGACGTCACTTGCAGATGTTGATCATGCTTGTTGGGTTCTCGTGGGTTCGAGTAAATTCATTTGTTGACGTTCTTAATGATTATGAAAACAATTGCGACAGTAGCTCGCAGAATTATTTGTACATGTAACAATATATATATTTATATATATAAATGTATATATATATATATATATATATATATATATATATATATATATATATATATATATAAATATATATATATATATATATATATATATATATATATATATATATAAATATATATATATATATATATATATATATATATATATATATATATATATATATATATATATATATATTCATATATATATAAATATATATACGTATATATATATATATATATATATATATATATATATATATATATATATATATGTATATGAATATATATATATATATATATATATATATATATATATATTCATATACATATATAAATATATATATATATATATATATATATAATATATTATATATATATATATATATATATATATATATATATATATATATATATATATATATATATATATATATATATACAGTCTTCCACAAAGGTCAAGGTACAGAGAATCGGTAACTGCAAATTGTATTACTGAATCAATATTTTTATTTGAAAACCAAAATTTATGAAATGGCAATAATACGAGTTCTGTTGAATTTAAGTTTTCATAAATTTAAAGGGAATCGGCAATAATGATCATTGAAGACAATAATTTTTTGTTGGCAATGTCTCTTTTCTACTCCACAAAAGTCTTGGTACAGTTGCAGAAAATGCCCTGTTATTTGTAAAAAGGGGAATCCCCCAAGTTCATATTATCAGAGTGAGTTAACAACCGTAGGCCGCTGTCTTTAATATCGCGTCCGTATTCGTGGTGTATCTTTTATTTAATAAAATTTTAAAAAAATGAGTCGAAAGGAGTTGAGTATTAAGGAGCGTGAAATAATTATTAATCTGCATTCAAATCAGAGCAAATCATATTCTGAAATAGCTGAACTAGTGTTGCGAAGTCGGTCAACCATTCAAAAAGTGATAAATCGATTTAAGAAGGAAAATAGAGTGGAAAATGTGCCCCGAACAGGTCGTCCATCTAAACTAAGTGCAAAGGACAAGAGAAAAATTTCGCGAATGGTAAAACAAGATCTATTTCTAAGCTGTAGAAAAATCTGCGATGTTCTTGGAATTAATGATAAGAAGGAGGTTAGCGCAGAAACTGTGCGTAGAGCTGTCGTAGTAGCTGGATTTTCATCTCGTACGCCTAGAAGAAAACCTCTTGTAAGTTCCATAAACGAACAAAAAAGAATAACATTTGCAAAAGCATATATTGACATACCAATAACGTTTTGGGATAATGTTTTATTTTCGGATGAGTCTAAATTTTGTATATTTGGTGTAAATGGGCATAAGAGGGTCTGGCGAAAAGTAGGAGAAGCATTTAATCCCAAGAACACTATTAAAACAGTAAAACATGGAGGCGGTGGTGTTATGGTTTGGGGTTGCATGGCTGCTGCTGGATTTGGAAATCTGACATTCATCGAAAATACTATGGATCAGAACTCTTATTTAGAGATTCTACGAAACAACATGAAACAAAGTGCAGCCAAATTAGGTATGCGAGAAGATTTCTTGTTTCAACAGGACAATGACCCTGAGCACACTGCGCATAAAGTTCGAATGTGGCTATTGTACAATACTCGCATGCTTGCTACACCGCCTCAAAGCCCTGATTTGAACCCTATAGAGCATCTTTGGAATGAGCTTGAGACAAAAATCCGAAAAAGAGTGATATCAAGCAAGGCGCAGCTTAAGGATGTTATATTGGAGGAGTGGGCCAGAATCAGCAGCGAATTTACTAAAAAATTGGTATATTCTATGCCTAAAAGACTGAAGTCAGTAATTCAGATGAAAGGATATCCGACAAAATATTAAGAAAAGTATAATTCAAATAACTATGCAAGACTATAATTACAATTTGTATCATTTTTCTTTAGGTGTACCATGACTTTTGTGGACTTCATTCATTGACTTTCCAACACATCATATGTAATAATATATTAATACGACAGAATTTGCGTTTGTTTTACATGAATTTAAAGTGTAATGATTATAGTTGAAGTAATACCAAAAAAATTTTATCACTATAGGTTTTTTAAATAAAAATATCAAACAATTTTCATGATATATATCACTGTACCTTGACTTTTGTGGAAGACTGTATATATATATATGTGTGTGTGTATCTATGTACATAAATATAGATGTATATGTGTATATATATATATAAATATATATATATATATATATATATATATATATATATATATATATATATATATATATATATATATATATATATATATATATATATATATATATATATATATATATATATGCCAGAAAAAGTATCCGCACATGCAAGATAACAAAGTTGTCATTGTATTAAAAAGGATATGTCCACTTAATTTAAATGCATTCTTTTATAATATCACAAAATCAATTTATGGCACCAAAATAGACCAGAAAAGGCATCCGTACAGAACAACCTGCGGGATTCCCCGTATTATGCGATGACATATGCAGATGCATATTAATTATTTTTAGGTCTGATAATAGGTTTAATAGAGAACGCAGTTTTTTTAAATTTTTTGTGCCTAGAATACATGATGACGCCCAATATTTGTGAAAATAGTGCTGAGGAGCGGAAAATTATGCTTAAACTTAAGAGTGAAGGGAAAACTTTGCACGAAATTGGTCAAATAGTAAGCAGAACACACTCCTCTATCCAGTATGTGGGGAAAACATTTAA
>OZ017741.1:119030247-119080247 GCA_963969285.1 Odontomyia ornata
TATGAGTATTTCGTATAGTAACGTCGAGTTATTCGCCTCTAATTATTTATTTTTTGTATTTTAGAAATGTGAAGTTAATATTCTTAAAGAATAAACAAAATCATTGACAATTGATAAAAATGAAAATTCACATCCTATCATGTTTGATACCCTTGGGCCTTAAGAATATATTCATTGAATTTAGAAATCGGTACCAGTAAAATGCCAGCATATATAAAATATATAATACATAATCATGAAAAAAAAAATAACAACAAATCATACAACCCATGTTTATAAATGATAAGTAATAGAAATAATAATAAGTACTAACTTAATATGGTACTCTCAAGAAATGTTTGATAACATAAGCACAACCCTTTTGCCAATGGCGGTTAGGATTCTACTTAATAGATTATATGGAATTTTAGGTTTTTTTTTTATATTCTTTAAACTAATTCTTAAACACAAAATAATACAAGTAAGATAGAAGACAAAAAAAAGGAGTACCGTCAGAAAGACTGTAATATATATAGCCCCTTTGTTTTTATGAAATAATAAAAAAAAACTATGTATTGCTAACCTTAACAACGACTTTCCTTTCCAGTGGTTCTTCTTTTCAGCGGGAAATGAGGTGCAAGGTAGGTATGCCGTCGCGGGGGTAGGGTTTGAGAAAATCCGCTGAGGTCGGTTTCGCGTCGCGCGCGGTACGCGGTACCTTAGTTGATTTTGGTTTTTCTTTAGCGTAGCTTTTTTCGGAATTGCGTTAACGTAGTATATTTTTTCGGTACCGCGTCGGAAATTTGGGAACGCGAAGTAAAAATTAGATTTTTGTCCTTGACTGAGCAAATGAAGAAATACGGAGTAACGTAAAGTAGGTTTCCTCTCCGTATGGTTTTGTTTTGTGACGCGTTTGAAAACGGGCATGTATTGGTAGCTGAATATTGTAAATGAGCGTGACCCATTCGGAGACCCGCGACCGAAATCCTCTCCGATCTAGCTGGCCGACAAGCAGCCACCGCGTGAATGGGTTACGGTGCACGGATTGGTTGACCGGTTGGTACCATCCGTTGGCACTACTCAGACTTAACGTCTAGAACCGATGAGAGGTCGGTTCCGCGTTCGCACGTAGACTTAAAATCATTACAAAAATTATTGCGGTACAAGGTTGGTATCTTTTTACATGCTAATAATTTGAAGTAGTATACTATTTTACGAATTCGTGAACATGATCATTTTAACAAACTTTGAAATGAATGAATTTTAGTAAGATTAATTGTAACAAAAAAGGGAATTCAACTGAATTGAAAATGAGTTGAAACTAAAATGAATTGGAGCCAAATTGATTTGGAGAGTCCTTGGACAACTATTAAAATTAAAACTTCCTCATGTCCATAAATTCCTATCGCAATTGTCTTCTAAAATCACTTCACTATTACTTGATCGCTTTTCAATTCACACTCCACACACTATCGCCGTTTTTACTATCGCGGTTGAATGAATGATCTCCCCATTCAGTCAGCTCGCCTTTATATAGGGTCTCCATCCGTTCAATGCATTTCTCGTACATTGGCGAATGTTCTGCCGAGAGGTATCTGGTATATTCGAGCAGATTAATGAATGGAGTGATGTCACTTTCGGATGTTGATCATGCTTGGTGGGTTCTAGTGGTTTCGAGTAAATTCATTTTGTTGATGTTCTTAATGGTTGTGAAAACAATTGCGACAGTAGCTCGCAGAATTCTTTGTACATGTAACACTGCCCGCACCTCAGTTCTTTTCGCCCCGAAAATATGTGTCGCCAGTTGTAGTCAATTCTCCCTGGATGTAATATGGGGCAAGACGGTCCAGGTGCACGATTTTTATTTTAGCTCTTGGCTTACGATGTTCCTGTATTCGGTATACGACGTCGTTGATTCGCTTTGTAACTCGTTATGGTCCCTCCCAGTTCTGTTGCAACTTTGGAGACCTACCCTTTCGCCGTTGCGGGTTATATAGTCACACCAAGTATCTGGTTCAACCGTTGTCTTAGCTCACTTGCGTACTCCGAGATGGTTTGGGGTTTCTCAGGGGGTGTCCCGAACTTTATGTCAGCTGGCAGACGAATAGTCTTTCCAAAAATGACTTTGGCTGGGGCTTGGCCCGTCGATGCATGTTCAGCAGCTCTGTACGCCATCAAAAATAGTGGGATGTGTCGGTCCCAGTCCTTTTGGTTCTCGTCAACCATCTTGGCCAGGTTTTTATTGAGCGTGCCGTTGAAACGTTCGACCATTCCATCGGATTGGGGATGCAGCGGTGTTGTCCTCGTTTTCCGTATTCCCAGCAGCTCGCAGACCTCGGGCCACTTGCTGAAATAATCGGCTACAACCAGCGTGTATCGATTTCCCCATTTGGATTCAGGAAAGAGTCCTGCGATGTCAACAGCAATCCTTTCAAACGGTACACCCACGTTGTAGGTTTGCATTTGTCCTCTCAGTCGTCGCTTTGGACCTTGGACGGAAGCGCAAATTGTGCGCCTACGGCACCAGTCCTCTACGTCTTCTCGAGCATGGAGCCAGTAAAACCTTTCCCGCAATTTGGCTAAGGTCTTGTTAACACCAAGGTGGCCTCCCGAGGATCCTTTGTGCATCTCCTTAACCACATCGTGGATTCGGCTTTTGGGAAGTATAGTTTGCATGCTATGGGAGCTGCCATCCGCCGTTTCCCATTTCCGCTTGAGTACGCCACCCTCCACGTGAAGGGAGTTCCATTGTGCCCAGTAACTTTTCAGGGTTGCGCCATGCATCGAAATGTCCTTCCACTCAGGTCGCCCAGTCGTCTCCTTCCATACGAGCAATGGTCAGATGTCTTCATCGGCTAACTGGGCATTTCGAATCTCCTCCGCTGACCAACCTTCATCAAATTCGGCCGTTATCACTCGCAGATCAACGGTCGGCTTATTTTCCTCAATCCGCCGGCAATGTTTGCAGTTAGCTGGACATGGATGACGAGATAGGGCGTCAGCATTTCCATGAACTCTGCCCTTGTGAAGTATTTGGGTCCTCACTAGATCTGGTCGGATCGTCGATCGGGTTGCACCAGTGTCGTTGGTTATGGTGCAATGTTCTTCATCAACTTGACCCGGAAGGCATAAGTCGGCTTCTCCACGATGTTGCCTTGACACGGTGATGGGGGTGCTGGAGATGTCCATCCTCCTAGCCAACGTCCGCCCCACGAAGTTGGGCCCTCCAGTATTATGGGCTTGCATTCTAGGCTCCTGACACGTTCTGGATCTCCACCACCCTGGACAATAGCTCGGTTTTCTTCGCTTCTTGCAGTATTTTTGCAGGTGCCCCTTCTCTCCGCAATCCCAGCATCTAGGCGCACAATTCGCCTGCGGCTCTCGCCCATTTTCCTCGCGCTTACACCTGCACTCGTTTGCCAATACCTCATGGACCTAGGCTGTGCTACGAGTCGCTTTTTCGCTGCCTCAAAGTTCAGACTATAAACCAATGCGTCCTTAACTGTTTGCTTTTGAGCTAATCGCACTTCTTGTTGCAATTCCTGATCCTTTAAGGCGCTGATGAATGCTTCTTTTGCTGCATCATCTCGATGTTCTTGGTCGTAAGCTGGATAAGCCAAAAGTGCCAGTCGCTCAATGTCTTCGGCTAGCTGCTGTAAGGTTTCGCCAGACTTCTGCATTCGATGCCGTAGCTGTGCCCGGTAAATCTGCTTTAGATGATCGTCTTCATAACGCATGTCGAGCGCATTCATTATAGCAGCCGGGTTTGAGTGTAACTCACCGGGGATAGTCTGCAAAAGCTCGGTAGTTGGGCCTCTTAGAGCAAGAATTAATGCAGTTGCTCGTTCCTGTTCATTCCAGTGATTTATCCTAGCGGCGGCTTCAAACTGGATTTTGTAAATACTCCAGACCGTTTGCCCGTCGAATATTAGTGCTTGCACATTTCTGGATGAGCTTTCCGCTGCGGTTGTAAGTGGAGCTGGTGAGGTGGTTATTACTGCCCTTGCTGCTTCCAATTCCTTTTTCATCTTTTCCATCTCCTGGTTGATTCTCTCCTCAACCTGGTTGACCTTTTCCTCGACCTGGTAAACCTTTTCCTCGACCTGGTCAACCTTTTCCTCGACGCCTTTAATTTGTTTGTTCAGATGACCGAGCTCCGCTTTTATTACGGTTGACTGTTTCTCCAGCTTCTGTGTGATGTCTGCCTTGATTTTGATTGCTTGTTGGTTTAGCTTCCCAGTTATATTCGACGACTGTCCGTTGAGCTACGCAGTTAATTTAGGTGATCGTTGTCGCAGCTCTTGCTGCATCAGCATCAACATTTGCATTATCGCATTTTCTGGCTTATTTGATTTGTGTGTTTCTACTTCTCCCTTAAGCTCCGCCATGGTAAATTCATTTATTTTCAAATGTTAGCTTCGTGGTTATTATTTATTTTAATTATTTCGGCTTTTATTTATTTTTTCCACCAGTTTCCACGTTACATTTCACTATTGTGCATTTTTCTTTTTTTTTATTTATGTTTAAACGTTTTTCACTTTTAAAATTTTCTTTCTCACTTCTCGACACCACTGTCGCGTGTTATGGTTCGCGGCCAATAATTTTAATGTTTCCGGAAAGTGAAAACGCAATGTCTTTTAAATTAAATTAAGAGTTTATTCAATTACTTAAAAATAAATGCACAATCACTAATCTAACTATTTCACAATTTTAATTTTCACTATTAAAATTAAAACTTCCATATGTCCATAAATTCATATCGCAATAGTCTTCTAAAATCACTTCACTATTACTTGATCGCTTTTCGATTCACACTCCACACACTTTCGCCGTTTTTACTATCGCGGTTGAATGAATGATCTCCCCATTCAGTCAGCTCGCCTTTATATAGGGTCTCCATCCGTTCAATGCATTTCTCGTACATTGGCGAATGTTCTGCCGAGAGGCATCTGGTATACTCGAGCAGATTAATGAATGGAGTGACGTCACTTTCAGATGTTGATCATGCTTGGTGGGTTCTAGTGGTTTCGAGTAAATTCATTTTGTTGATGTTCTCAATGGTTGTGAAAACAATTGCGACAGTAGCTCGCAGAATTATTTGTACATGTAACAATGCATATATATATATATATATATATATATATATATATATATATATATATATATATATATATATATATATATATATATATATATATATATATATATATATATATATATATATATATATATATATATATATACGAGGTGTGTTCAAAAAGTATCGCGAATTTTGAATTTTCGCGGGTTACGTATATTCGAATTTCGATTTTTTTATGGCGTTATGTTGGTACTCATGCCTGTCACTTATGCCGACAAGCTCGGCCATTTTGAATGTTCGCTTAGTTGGTGATAGCTGCTTTACTTGCACGCGTTTTCAATCGTCTTCGATTTTTACTTATTCAAAAAAATGGATCAAAGAACGTGTATCAAATTTTGTGTGAAAAACGAAATTAAGTGCGCGGATGCATTCCGAATGTTGACTGTGGCATACGGAGAAGCTACCTTGGACCAAAGCAACGTTTATCGGTGGTACAAAATGTTTTTAGAAGGCCGAGAAGATGTGAACGATGAAGAGCGTGCCGGACGCCCGAGCACTTCAACAACAGACGAAAAAATTAATGAAGTGGTGAAAATGGTATTGGCCAATCGTCGAATCACCGTTAGAGAAGTTGCTGAGGACCTAAACATATCGATTGGCTCGTGCTATTCGATTTTTATCAACGATTTGGGCATGAGACGGGTCGCCGCGAAATTCGTACCAAAATTGCTCAGTTGCGACCAAAAACAGCAACGCATGAACATTGCTAATGAGATGTTAAACTCTGTCCGCGACGAACCAAATTTGCTCCAGAGGGTCATAACTGGTGACGAATCGTGGGTTTATGGTTATGACGTGGAAACCAAAGCTCAATCATCTCAATGGAAGCTGCCGCATGAACCAAGACCGAAAAAAGCGCGCCAAGCTCGGTCGAATGTGAAAGTTTTGCTGACAGTTTTCTTCGATTGCAGGGGCGTGGTGCATCATGAGTTCTTGCCACAGGGAAGAACGGTCAATAAGGAATATTACCTGCAAGTTATGCGCAATTTGCGCGAAGCAATCCGCCAGAAACGCCCGGATTTGTGGAGAACAAAAATTGGCTTTTGCACCACGATAACGCCCCTGCTCACACATCGTTGCTTGTGCGCGACTTTTTGGCCAAAAACAACACACTAATGATGCCGCAGCCACCGTATTCCCCAGATCTGGCCCCTGTGACTTTTTCTTGTTTCCTAAACTGAAGAGGCCCATGAAAGGACGACGTTACGCTACGCTTGACGAGATAAAGACGGCATCGAAGGAGGAGCTGAACAAGATTTAAAAAAATGATTTTTTGAAGTGCTTCGAAGATTGGACAAACCGTTGGCACAAGTGTATAATATCTCATGGGAATTACTTTGAAGGGGACAAAATAGATATTCATGAATAAATAAATAAATTTTGAAAAAAAACAAAATTCGCGATATTTTTTGAACACACCTCGTATATATCTATATATATATATATATATATATATATATATATATATATATATATATATATATATATATATATATATATATATATATATATATATATATATATATATATATATATATATATATATATATATATATATATATATATATATATATATATATATATATATATATATATATATATATATATATATATATATATATATATATATATATATATATATATATATATATATATATATATATATATATATATATATATATATATATATATATATATATATATATATATATATATATATATATATATATATATATATATATATATATATATATATATATATATATATATATATATATATATATATATATATATATATATATATATATATATATATATATATATATATATATATATATATATATATATATATATATATATATATATATATATATATATATATATATATATATATATATATATATATATATATATATATATATATATATATATATATATATATATATATATATATATATATATATATATATATATATATATATATATATATATATATATATATATATATATATATATATATATATATATATATATATATATATATATATATATATATATATATATATATATATATATATATATATATATATATATATATATATATATATATATATATATATATATATATATATATATATATATATATATATATATATATATATATATATATATATATATATATATATATATATATATATATATATATATATATATATATATATATATATATATATATATATATATATATATATATATATATATATATATATATATATATATATATATATATATATATATATATATATATATATATATATAATATATATATATATATATATATATATATATATATATATATATATATATATATATTATATATATATATATATATATATATATATATATATATATATATATATATATATATATATATATATATATATATATATATATATATATATATATATATATATATATATATATATATATATATATATATATATATATATATATATATATATATATATATATATATATATATATATATATATATATATATATATATATATATATATATATATATATATATATATATATATATATATATATATATATATATATATATATATATATATATATATATATATATATATATATATATATATATATATATATATATATATATATATATATATATATATATATATATATATATATATATATATATATATATATATATATATATATATATATATATATATATATATATATATATATATATATATATATATATATATATATATATATATATATAATATATAAATACCTTTTCCCTAACAAAACCTAATTCCTTCCTTCATACTAACAAATTCTATTCACTAGTTCCCATTAACTAATTTTATTTTTTCTTACTAACGAAAATTAATTCACGTTTCCCTACTAACAAAATTCAATCTCATGCCCAAATGCATCGTTGAAGTTGCTTATGAGATGAATGGGAGATCGACAATCCATGGCACCATTAGCTGCGTCGTGAGTTCTCGATCGAGGGTCTGCTGGAACCCTGAGTTCAAGTTCTCCCGGGCGCACGGAAGCACTCTTTTTGTGGTATCGGCAAAACCAATAGCTTCCGAAATGTGTATATGTGACACTTTGAATTCAACCAAGCGCTTCTTGGATTGTTCAAATTGCCATATGTAAAACAATGGATACTATTGAGTTTGTCGATATGGAACAAAAAATGTGTGGGTAGCGGAATCGAAGTGTAATGAACTTCGATTACGTTACCCAGATGCGGTAGCGGTAATTTGAAAATGAAAAGGATTGCGGGATCGGATTGGATAAAGGTGAAATGTGGAATTAAGTGGTTAGGATTGAGGCAATTAGTATTTGACTGGTAAATGGAAAGGAATTTGTGTTTCGCGGTGCGGAATGGTGAATTCGAAAAAAATTGAGTAGTTAGTGTTGTAAAGAAGAAGGAGTTTTTTTTCGGTTTTTGGTTGAGTAATTTTGTTAATGATGTGCTTGAAGAGAAGAAAAGTACTATGGAGTGTCGAAAGAAATAGTGTTAATATAAACTCGGGGAAGAAAAAGTTTTAGTATAAACTCGGGGAAGAATTTTGAATATAATTTCGGGGAAAGATAGTTCAAAGTGGACCATTTAAATTTCAAGTTGAGGTACACAATCAGGTTATACAGTAAATCTACAGTGTCGTGAAGCAAATTGTGCGATGTTAATAAACCAATCAATGAAATAAAATTAATAAAAAACTGAAGTAAAGTAATTGTCATAACATATAGGACAGTTTAAAGTGCAGAGACATAAGTTTAAATTGTCAGAAAATAAAAGTGTATAAAGTAAAAGTTGGTGCAATAACATTAACTGGAGTCAAGCCAATGTCAGAAATAATAAAGTGAAAAAAAGACAACAAACAAACCATAAAAAAAAACAAAGAAGAGTAGTGGCAGGTTGATCCTGCATTAGTTAGAACTGGCAGTTAATTAAAATTCAATTAATTTTTCTAAATTCCCCCCCTTTTTCAGTTTCAGTTGAATAGTGGTTTGTGCATTCCAGGGAAATATATTTTTTTTTCTCTTTCTCTTTTCTTTGCAACGATTTTAGTTATTATCTTCGATTTAATGTTTCGGTTATGTTTCAGATGATTTATATTTTAATAATGATTTCATGGACTGTTTTGAGTTTGATAGTTTTTAGTTTTGATATTAATTTGTAGATTTTCATCACGGGGTTCGCCGCAGTTGCAGTGGCGCCCACCGTGCTGAATTTATGTTTTAAAGTTCTCACCGGCTATGATGATGTGGATGTTGGTTGGGGTTAACCGAATTTCAAGTCGTTGGCTATATCTCCCTGCACGGGATGGTTGGACTTAGATCCAACTCTTGGAATTAGCCAACGCTTTCGGCCCTTCCATCATCTATCTGGTGGTAGCTTTGGGATTTGTGCGGCTCTTGTCCGAGCCATTATGAAGTCCGTAGTGTTTCATAATGGTCTCGTAGTCAGCCCTTTGTGGCGACCATTAGAGCGGAGTCCGCCTTCGAATTCCATGGCTATGCCAGGCACTGTTACAGGTTGTCTGTTTTGTGTCTTGTTAAATTTCATCCTTCATCCCATTTTAATTACCTTTTCTTTTTCCTTTCCACTAATGGGGAGAATCATTTTTGAGAAATGAAATATGTCTATTGTATTCATCTTTTGCTGATAATTATTGCATTGATTTTTTTTATTTTAACTACACGCTGGTTATTGCTTTTGCTGACTTAATTGTACGAGATTTGCTGTACGCCGTATTTGCTACAATATCTTGCATTTGATACTTTATTGCTTTTAGCGATTCATTAAAAAAAAAATAAATAAATATATATATATATACACTAGTCACCGGCCAATCACGTGTCATAATGCCGAACACAGTAAGACGCTCAGATGATTCTGGGTTGGCGCATCTTAGGCGAGGTCTAGATCGCTTGACTCTGTCACCACCTCATCCTGCAGGACATCTTACAGATTTAGGGGACAATCTCGCACCTAATTCGCCATTAAAATTGCACCCAGCTACTAACGTAGTTCATAGAACATCACCGCATAGTGTGGAAACCCCCAGGTTATCGAGTACCCATAGACCAACGGCCGAGCCTCAGAGACAGCCTTCAAGATACTTGCCGGTGAACAAATGGACGGTGAGTTTTGACGGCACCTCACGAGGGTTGGATGCCGAGCGGTTTCTGTTCCGAGTGGAGGCTCTAGCCCATCATTACGGGATATCCTCCGAAACTTTGGCCATGGATTTCCATCTTCTCCTCAAGGGACCCGCCGAGGATTGGTATTGGACCTTCTATCAAAGCTGCTCCATAATGCTATGGTCCTCTTTGGTGGACGCATTTAAAGAACGGTTCGCTGGCCACTACATGGACATAGATATTCGTCGCGAAATAGATGCCCGAAAACAAAAACCTGGAGAGTCTTTCCAAATCTTTTTCGACGATATTATGGCCAAAGCGGTACGTCTGAAAAATTGCCTCTCCGACTGTGACCTTCAGCGCATACTCAGTCTGAACATGAGCCAGCGTCTGCGAGATCACTTGGCGGGAATTGATTTTTCTTCGGTAAGGGAGCTTTCCCGGCGGTGTCGAGCCATAGAAGCTGTCTGGTACCCTGATGGAATCCCAGAGCCACGAAGCACAATGAGTGGGATCCATAAACTTCATGAAGTCTCTTGGGAGGAGGATAGTTGGCCTTCGGAAAATATGACGGAAAGGTCAAGACCAGCGCAACCGTATTCCCCTGATATACGACAAACTCGGCAGTATACTGAACAGGCTGAGTTCACACCCCGTGGACAATATCCCGAATTATCCGCGGTGGACTCGGAATTATCTGCAAGGAGTGCATGGGTAGCAAATACATACGGCATCTCAAAGATTTCTCATTCCACTGGCAGTAATCAAACACCGTCACCCTTCCATAACGCTGACCTGTATGACTCAGTTCCGATTCCGGCGCAGCCCGAATTAGCAGCAGTAGGGCCTCCGTTGACCCCAAAGGTTACCTGGGCGAGCAAGACAAACGTAAAATCGCCCCCAGGCACCGTTCAAGCTCGTTCTTTAGCTCCTACGCGGCCCGGATACGAGTTTAACGTCTGCTGGAATTGTCTAGACCTTGGACATACTTATCGGTATTGCGCTCAAGTAGTCCAGCGCAGATTCTGTTTTGGATGCGGAGCTCAAAACGTCCTTCGTCGGGAAACATCAGACGGGGTGTGCCGAATCAGGGGGACCAACCACACTCTCCGACGCCTGTCACCCCAATAACCTACGAGACCAGCGCCACCAATACAGACCCCGAGTTGAGACGCCGTCTATAGATGTCCGTGAACTTGCTTTCTCTGACGGTCTGAGCACCTCTAAGGCTGATCCCAACTTCATCCGAAATAATGAAAAGGCGGGCGATGATCGTGAATCACCCGCTAGTTTTAGAGCACGACCTTTTCGGGATCGCTTTCGAAGATCCTGGAGCTATTTCTTCGCCAGGCGTCTCTTGAATCGTGCCTGCGTGGAGTCAATTGTTGCAACTCCTGGCGACAATAGGCCCTACGCAGAGATTTCCGTCAAGGGTCGCAAATTGACGGGCTTGCTTGATAGCGGAGCCAGTGTTAGTATCCTCGGAGCCGGAGCCTTGGACCTGCTGTCGGACTTGGGTTTGCATATGCATACCATGCATGCTCATGTTCAGACTGCATCAGGGCACAAGCATCCAGTTCTGGGATACGTCACCACATTGGTGCAATTTAATAAAACCACCAAATTGATGAGATTCTTGGTTGTTCCTTCCTTGACACACGCAGTGTATCTTGGAATTGACTTCTGGGATCTCTTCAAAATAGCACCAATCCAGGTCAACGCTATCGAAGCAGACTCGGAGCTTCAGAGCCCTGAATTCCATCTTTTGTCTCCAAAAGATCAGCAACGACTGGACTTCGTCAAACAACAGTTTCCGTCGTATAATGAGAAAGGCTTGGGTAGGACCAGTCTCGTGTCTCATCACATCGACACTGGTTCTGCTCGACCCATCAAGCAGCGGCATTATGCTGTCTCGCCTGTTATACAGAAACTGTTGTATGTCGAACTCGATCGTATGTTGTCTTTGGGGGTAATAGAGGAAAGTCAGAGTTCGTGGAGTTCCCCTGTGACCCTTGTCAGAAAACCCGGCAAGGTGCGTTTGTGTCTTGACGCTCGACGCCTCAACGAGGTGACTGTTAAGGACGCCTATCCGTTGCCACTGATTGAAGGTCTTTTGGCACGGTTGCAGAGTACCAGGTTCATTACCAGCTTGGACCTGAAGGATGCCTTTTGGCAAATACCATTGGATGAGGCAAGTAAGGAGAAAACGGCCTTTACTGTCCCTGGCAGGCCCTTGTACCATTTCAAGGTCATGCCGTTCGGTTTGTGTAATGCTCCCCAAACGATGTGTCGGTTGATGCATAAAGTAATACCGCATGAGCTGCAGGACAAGGTATTCGTTTATCTAGATGACCTGCTTGTTACAAGTTCAACATTTGATGAGCACTTGGAGCTCCTGAGTATTGTTGCGAAACTGCTCAGGGACGCCAACCTGACCATCAATGTTGAAAAAAAGCAAGTTCGTCAAGAAGGAGATCAAATATCTTGGCTTTGTAGTGAGTGATGGTATCCTGCGCGCCGACCCGGAGAAGGTTTCAGGTATAGTCTCCTATCCTGAACCCCGAACGGCCAAAGACGTGAGATGGTTTATGGGCATGGCAGGATGGTACAGGCGTTTCATTCCAAACTTCGCCTCGGTTACGGCCCCTCTAACGGATTTGCTAAAGGGCAAACGTGCCTTCAAGTGGTCTGCTTCCGCCAATAGTGCCTTCAATAAAGTGAAGCACTTGTTGATTTCTGCTCCAGTGCTGGCCAACCCCGACTTTACTAAGCACTTCTATATCCAGGGTGACGCAAGTACAGTGGGTATTGGAAGTGTTTTGTTCCAGAAGGACGATGAAGGTGGAGAGCATCCAATCGTATATATGTCGACGAAGCTCAACGCTGCGCAACGTAACTATAGCATTACTGAGTTGGAATGCTTAGCTGCGTGCAGAGTGTAAAGAGATTCAGGGCATATATCGAAGGGTTGCCTTTCACCATCATAACGGACCATGCCAGTCTTAAATGGCTGATGTAGCAGTCGAACCTTTCTGGTCGATTGGCTCGCTGGAGTCTGAAATAACAAGGGTTCAATTTCCAAATTGAACACCGGAAAGGTGCCCTTAACGTTGTTCCCGATGCGTTGTCAAGAACATGCTCGAAGGACGAGCGGGTGAACTCGATTATTCCCTGCCTCCCGGAGCACGGACACATTGGTGGTTCAATCCCGGAGTCTGCGTTTCAGGAGCCCGAGTATGAGCAACTCAAGGAGCAAATCTTGAAACAACCCAAGCAGTTTCAGAATTTGCACCTTGCAGATGGTCGAATATATATTAGTACTGGTGCTCCTGTAACGTCGACTACTGATGTTCCCAGAACAAAACTATGGGTTCCTGAGGGTCACCAACGAGCTCTCATAGTACGAGCTCATGATGATCCCCGGGGCTCTCATTGTGGAATTCGCAAAACAACTGAAGTTTTGCAAAGGTATTATTATTGGCCTCGTTTGCGTCAAGATGTGATTCAGCACATCAAGAATTGCCTGATATGCAAACAGGTCAAACCGGCAAATTCCACAATGAGGCCCCCTATGGGGGCATCACGAGACTCCGAACGACCTATGCAGCGCCTATTTGTGGACTTCATGGGCCCATACCCTCGTTCAAGATCAGGGAATACCCAATTGTTCGTGGTCCTGGATCATTACACAGAGTTCGTATGGCTCAAGCCCATGACGAAAGCCACTGCGGAGTCAGTCGTGCGATATTTGGAGCGTGAAATCTTTTTGACCTTTGGAGTGCCTGAATGGCTACACTCTGACAATGGGGTACAGTTCACCTCCAAGGTATTCAGCAAGCTTATGAATGACTATGGAGTGCAGCATTGCTTCACCCCATATCATTCACCGCAGGCGAATGCCTCAGAGAGGTCAAACCAGTCGACACTGAACGCCATTAGAGCCTATATAGGGTCTGATCATGGCAAGTGGGACGAGAATCTTCCAGCCTCATGTTTTGCCTTCCGCAAGGTGATTCATGAGTCCACGGGATATTCGCCCTACTTGCTCATGTTCTGGTACCACCCTATCCAACATGGTTCTGAGTACGCCCTCCTCAGAAGCCTTTAATGCCTTTGAGGATGGTGAGGTACAGCTAAGTGCTAACAGTGATCGACTGCGAGCTGTACAGGACCAAGTCAGAGGCAAATTGCAAGAAGCCTACAAAAAGGGAGCTCAACACTACAACCTTCGTGTTCGTCCTCGTGAGCTACTCCAGGGTCAGAAGGTTTTCGTGCGTAATTTCACTGTGAGCAACGCCGCAGATCGCTTTGCTGCCAAATTCGCTCCACGATTCACTCCTGCAGTGGTCCGTCGTCGTATTGGGCAAGTGGCATACGAGCTTGAGGATGAATCCGGTAAGCTGCTTGGGACCTTTCACGCTAAAGACATCCGAACCGATTCATAATTACCCCTGCCGACATTCTTTGTTTGCCCGGCTGAATGACACACTCAGGATCTGGGTCGTCCCCACGATTGTTGCGAATTCCGGCGTACCATCTTTCTCCCATTCGCAACTTCAAATTGCCGCCGTAATATTTCCACCTTCCTTTGAGCACTCCTACCTTTTCCTCTGTAAATTTATTTATTTTATTAACATTTTTCCATTTTCGCTTTAATTTTTATTTCCCCATCATCACAATCCTACCCTTTTCCCTTATTTCCAACTACAAAAAAAATAATACATACTAACAATTTCAATTTTCCCACTAACAACATTTCATTCATTAACTGTGTAACAAAATTATATTCAATACCTTTTCCCTAACAAAACCTAATTCCTTCCTTCATACTAACAAATTCTATTCACTAGTTCCCATTAAGTAATTTTATTTTTTCTTACTAACGAAAATTAATTCACGTTTCCCTACTAACAAAATTCAATCTCATGCCCAAATGCATCGTTGAAGTTGCTTATGAGATGAATGGGAGATCGACAATCCATGGCACCATTAGCTGCGTCGTGAGTTCTCGATCGAGGGTCTGCTGGAACCCTGAGTTCAAGTTCTCCCGGGCGCACGGAAGCACTCTTTTTGGGGTATCGGCAAAACCAATAGCTTCCGAAATGTCTATATGTGACACTTTGAATTCAACCAAGCGCTTCTTGGAGTGTTCAAATTGCCATATGTAAAATAATGGATACTATTGAGTTTGTCGATATGGAACAAAAGATGTGTGGGTAGCGGAATCGAAGTGTAATAAACTTCGATTACGTTACCCAGATGCGGTAGCGGTAATTTGAAAATGAAAAGGATTGCGGGATCGGATTGGATAAAGGTGAAATGTGGAATTAAGTGGTTAGGATTGAGGCAGTTAGTATTTGACTGGTAAATGGAAAGGAATTTGTGTTTCGCGGTGCGGAATGGTGAATTCGAAAAAAATTGAGTAGTTAGTGTTGTAAAGAAGAAGGAGTTTTTTTTCGGTTTTTGGTTGAGTAATTTTGTTAATGATGTGCTTGAAGAGAAGAAAAGTACTATGGAGTGTCGAAAGAAATAGTGTTAATATAAACTCGGGGAAGAAAAAGTTTTAGTATAAACTCGGGGAAGAATTTTGAATATAATTTCGGGGAAAGATAGTTCAAAGTGGACCATTTAAATTTCAAGTTGAGGTACACAATCAGGTTATACAGTAAATCTACAGTGTCGTGAAGCAAATTGTGCGATGTTAATAAACCAATCAATGAAATAAAATTAATAAAAAACTGAAGTAAAGTAATTGTCATAACATATAGGACAGTTTAAAGTGCAGAGACATAAGTTTAAATTGTCAGAAAATAAAAGTGTATAAAGTAAAAGTTGGTGCAATAACATTAACTGGAGTCAAGCCAATGTCAGAAATAATAAAGTGAAAAAAAGACAACAAACAAACCATAAAAAAAAAACAAAGAAGAGTAGTGGCAGGTTGATCCTGCATTAGTTAGAACTGGCAGTTAATTAAAATTCAATTAATTTTTCTAAATTCCCCCCTTTTTCAGTTGCAGAGCGCTCGGCAGCAATAAAAGGGTGAGTTACTTTTTTTTCTTATCTTTTTGGTTCCTTTCAATTTAATTTCATTTGTACTTAAAGTTTCCTTTATATGCAATTTTATTTATTTTTGCTCGCTGGATTTGTTATTTGCAAAAATATATTTAGCTCATTTTTAATTAGGAAAGGGGGTCACTGTATTGATAAAATTTGTTTGACTAAACTGCTGTGCTAATTTTTATTTATATAAAATAATATGAATTCTTGAAATAAAATGTTTAAACTGAATAATGTAAATAAAATGTCCTATTAGAAACCATATTTTTCATTTCTTGAAATGACTTCCTCCTCTCCCTTCCGTTTCCTTTTGTGTTAGGTTATGTAAGGTGGATCAGCACGAGCAGAGGGTGTCCCGGAAAACCCACGACACGACTGAGCACTAGCCGGCCTCAGTATGCCACCCCGGGCTACACACTCCTCTGCCAGAACTTAATGTCTGCAACTGCGGTGACTTCAGTGGTTGCTACAAATGGCGCCCAAATTTGGTGTTTTCCAATGGTTTTATTAATTTTTAATTATAATTTAAATTTTTCAATTTTAGATTTGTTGGGCTGAGTACCTGGAGTGCCTAACTTGAATAGTGGTTTGTGCATTCCAGGGAAATATATTTTTTTTTCTCTTTCTCTTTTCTTTGCAACGATTTTAGTTATTATCTTCGATTTAATGTTTCGGTTATGTTTCAGATGATTTATATTTTAATAATGATTTCATGGACTGTTTTGAGTTTGATAGTTTTTAGTTTTGATATAAATTTTTAGATTTTGATCACGGGGTTCGCCGCAGTTGCAGTGGCGCCCACCGTGCTGAATTTATGTTTTAAAGTTCTCACCGGCTATGATGATGTGGATGTTGGTTGGGGTTAACCGAATTTCAAGTCGTTGGCTATATCTCCCTGCACGGGATGGTTGGACTTAGATCCAACTCTTGGAATTAGCCAACGCTTTCGGCCCTTCCATCATCTACCTGGTGGTAGCTTTGGGATTTGCGCGGCTCTTGCCCTAGCCATTATGAAGTCCGTAGTGTTTCATAATGGTCTCGTAGTCAGCCCTTTGTGGCGACCATTAGAGCGGAGTCCGCCTTCGAATTCCATGGCTATGCCAGGCACTGTTACAGGTTTTCTGTTTTGTGTCTTGTTAAATTTCATCCTTCATCCCATTTTAATTACCTTTTCTTTTTCCTTTCCATTAATGGGGAGAATCATTTTTGAGAAATGAAATATGTCTATTGTATTCATCTTTTGCTGATAATTATTGCATTGATTTTTTTTATTTTAACTACACGCTGGTTATTGCTTTTGCTGACTTAATTGTACGAGATTTGCTGTACGCCGTATTTGCTACAATATCTTGCATTTGATATTTTATTGCTTTTAGCGATTTATTTAAAAAAAAAATAAATAAAAATATATATATACACTAGTCACCGGCCAATCACGTGTCATAATGCCGAACACAGTAAGACGCTCAGATGATTCTGGGTTGGCGCGTCTTACGCGAGGTCTAGATCGCTTGACTCTGTCACCACCTCATCCTGCAGGACATCTTACAGATTTAGGGGACAATCTCGCACCTAATTCGCCATTAAAATTGCACCCAGCTACTAACGTAGTTCATAGAACATCACCGCATAGTGTGTAAACCCCCAGGTTATCGAGTACCCATAGACCAACGGCCGAGCCTCAGAGACAGCCTTCAAGATACTTGCCGGTGAACAAATGGACGGTGAGTTTTGACGGTACCTCACGAGGGTTGGATGCCGAGCGGTTTCTGTTCCGAGTGGAGGCTCTAGCCCATCATTACGGGATATCCTCCGAAACTTTGGCCATGGATTTCCATCTTCTCCTTAAGGGACCCGCCGAGGATTGGTATTGGACCTTCTATCAAAGCTGCTCCATAATGCTATGGTCCTCTTTGGTGGACGCATTTAAAGAACGGTTCGCTGGCCACTACATGGACATAGATATTCGTCGCGAAATAGATGCCCGAAAACAAAAACCTGGAGAGTCTTTCCAAATCTTTTTCGACGATATTATGGCCAAAGCGGTACGTCTGAAAAATTGCCTCTCCGACTGTGACCTTCAGCGCATACTCAGTCTGAACATGAGCCAGCGTCTGCGAGATCACTTGGCGGGAATTGATTTTTCTTCGGTAAGGGAGCTTTCCCGGCGGTGTCGAGCCATAGAAGCTGTCTGGTACCCTGATGGAATCCCAGAGCCACGAAGCACAATGCGTGGGATCCATAAACTTCATGAAGTCTCTTGGGAGGAGGATAGTTGGCCTTCGGAAAATATGACGGAAAGGTCAAGACCAGCGCAACCGTATTCCCCTGATATACGACAAACTCGGCAGTATACTGAACAGGCTGAGTTCACACCCCGTGGACAATATCCCGAATTATCCGCGGTGGACTCGGAATTATCTGCAAGGAGTGCATGGGTAGCAAATACATACGGCATCTCAAAGATTTCTCATTCCACTGGCAGTAATCAAACACCGTCACCCTTCCATAACGCTGACCTGTATGACTCAGTTCCGATTCCGGCGCAGCCCGAATTAGCAGCAGTAGGGCCTCCGTTGACCCCAAAGGTTACCTGGGCGAGCAAGACAAACGTAAAATCGCCCCCAGGCACCGTTCAAGCTCGTTCTTTAGCTCCTACGCGGCCCGGATACGAGTTTAACGTCTGCTGGAATTGTCTAGACCTTGGACATACTTATCGGTATTGCGCTCAAGTAGTCCAGCGCAGATTCTGTTTTGGATGCGGAGCTCAAAACGTCCTTCGTCGGGAAACATCAGACGGGGTGTGCCGAATCAGGGGGACCAACCACACTCTCCGACGCCTGTCACCCCAATAACCTACGAGACCAGCGCCACCAATACAGACCCCGAGTTGAGACGCCGTCTATAGATGTCCGTGAACTTGCTTTCTCTGACGGTCTGAGCACCTCTAAGGCTGATCCCAACTTCATCCGAAATAATGAAAAGGCGGGCGATGATCGTGAATCACCCGCTAGTTTTAGAGCACGACCTTTTCGGGATCGCTTTCGAAGATCCTGGAGCTATTTCTTCGCCAGGCGTCTCTTGAATCGTGCCTGCGTGAAGTCAATTGTTGCAACTCCTGGCGACAATAGGCCCTACGCAGAGATTTCCGTCAAGGGTCGCAAATTGACGGGCTTGCTTGATAGCGGAGCCAGTGTTAGTATCCTCGGAGCCGGAGCCTTGGACCTGCTGTCGGACTTGGGTTTGCATATGCATACCATGCATGCTCATGTTCAGACTGCATCAGGGCACAAGGATCCAGTTCTGGGATACGTCACCACATTGGTGCAATTTAATAAAACCGCCAAATTGATGAGATTCTTGGTTGTTCCTTCCTTGACACACGCAGTGTATCTTGGAATTGACTTCTGGGATCTCTTCAAAATAGCACCAATCCAGGTCAACGCTATCGAAGCAGACTCGGAGCTTCAGAGCCCTGAATTCCATCTTTTGTCTCCAAAAGATCAGCAACGACTGGACTTCGTCGAACAGTTTCCGTCGTATAATGAGAAAGGCTTGGGTAGGACCAGTCTCGTGTCTCATCACATCGACACTGGTTCTGCTCGACCCATCAAGCAGCGGCATTATGCTGTCTCGCCTGTTATACAGAAACTGTTGTATGTCGAACTCGATCGTATGTTGTCTTTGGGAGTAATAGAGGAAAGTCAGAGTTCGTGGAGTTCGCCTGTGACCCTTGTCAGAAAACCCGGCAAGGTGCGTTTGTGTCTTGACGCTCGACGCCTCAACGAGGTGACTGTTAAGGACACCTATCCGTTGCCACTGATTGAAGGTCTTTTGGCACGGTTGCAGAGTACCAGGTTCATTACCAGCTTGGACCTGAAGGATGCCTTTTGGCAAATACCATTGGATGAGGCAAGTAAGGCGAAAACGGCCTTTACTGTCCCTGGCAGGCCCTTGTACCATTTCAAGGTCATGCCGGTCGGTTTGTGTAATGCTCCCCAAACGATGTGTCGGTTGATGCATAAAGTAATACCGCATGAGCTGCAGGACAAGGTATTCGTTTATCTAGATGACCTGCTTGTTACAAGTTCAACATTTGATGAGCACTTGGAGCTCCTGAGTATTGTTGCGAAACTGCTCAGGGACGCCAACCTGACCATCAATGTTGAAAAAAAGCAAGTTCGTCAAGAAGGAGATCAAATATCTTGGCTTTGTAGTGAGTGATGGTATCCTGCGCGCCGACCCGGAGAAGGTTTCAGGTATAGTCTCCTATCCTGAACCCCGAACGGCCAAAGACGTGAGATGGTTTATGGGCATGGCAGGATGGTACAGGCGTTTCATTCCAAACTTCGCCTCGGTTACGGCCCCTCTAACGGATTTGCTAAAGGGCAAACGTGCCTTCAAGTGGTCTGCTTCCGCCAATAGTGCCTTCAATAAAGTGAAGCACTTGTTGATTTCTGCTCCAGTGCTGGCCAACCCCGACTTTACTAAGCACTTCTATATCCAGGGTGACGCAAGTACAGTGGGTATTGGAAGTGTTTTGTTCCAGAAGGACGATGAAGGTGGAGAGCATCCAATCGTATATATGTCGACGAAGCTCAACGCTGCGCAACGTAACTATAGCATTACTGAGTTGGAATGCTTAGCTGCGGTGCAGAGTGTAAAGAGATTCAGGGCATATATCGAAGGGTTGCCTTTCACCATCATAACGGACCATGCCAGTCTTAAATGGCTGATGTAGCAGTCGAACCTTTCTGGTCGATTGGCTCGCTGGAGTCTGAAATAACAAGGGTTCAATTTCCAAATTGAACACCGGAAAGGTGCCCTTAACGTTGTTCCCGATGCGTTGTCAAGAACATGCTCGAAGGACGAGCGGGTGAACTCGATTATTCCCTGCCTCCCGGAGCACGGACACATTGGTGGTTCAATCCCGGAGTCTGCGTTTCAGGAGCCCGAGTATGAGCATCTCAAGGAGCAAATCTTGAAACAACCCAAGCAGTTTCAGAATTTGCACCTTGCAGATGGTCGAATATATATTAGTACTGGTGCTCCTGTAACGTCGACTACTGATGTTCCCAGAACAAAACTATGGGTTCCTGAGGGTCACAAACGAGCTCTCATAGTACGAGCTCATGATGATCCCCGGGGCTCTCATTGTGGAATTCGCAAAACAACTGAAGTTTTGCAAAGGTATTATTATTGGCCTCGTTTGCGTCAAGATGTGATTCAGCACATCAAGAATTGCCTGATATGCAAACAGGTCAAACCGGCAAATTCCACAATGAGGCCCCCTATGGGGGCATCACGAGACTCCGAACGACCTATGCAGCGCCTATTTGTGGACTTCATGGGCCCATACCCTCGTTCAAGATCAGGGAATACCCAATTGTTCGTGGTCCTGGATCATTACACAGAGTTCGTATGGCTCAAGCCCATGACGAAAGCCACTGCGGAGTCAGTCGTGCGATATTTGGAGCGTGAAATCTTTTTGACTTTTGGAGTGCCTGAATGGCTACACTCTGACAATGGGGTACAGTTCACCTCCAAGGTATTCAGCAAGCTTATGAATGACTATGGAGTGCAGCATTGCTTCACCCCATATCATTCACCGCAGGCGAATGCCTCAGAGAGGTCAAACCAGTCGACACTGAACGCCATTAGAGCCTATATAGGGTCTGATCATGGCAAGTGGGACGAGAATCTTCCAGCCTCATGTTTTGCCTTCCGCAAGGTGATTCATGAGTCCACGGGATATTCGCCCTACTTGCTCATGTTCTGGTACCACCCTATCCAACATGGTTCTGAGTACGCCCTCCTCAGAAGCCTTTAATGCCTTTGAGGATGGTGAGGTACAGCTAAGTGCTAACAGTGATCGACTGCGAGCTGTACAGGACCAAGTCAGAGGCAAATTGCAAGAAGCCTACAAAAAGGGAGCTCAACGCTACAACCTTCGTGTTCGTCCTCGTGAGCTACTCCAGGGTCAGAAGGTTTTCGTGCGTAATTTCACTGTGAGCAACGCCGTAGATCGCTTTGCTGCCAAATTCGCTCCACGATTCACTCCTGCAGTGGTCCGTCGTCGTATTGGGCAAGTGGCATACGAGCTTGAGGATGAATCCGGTAAGCTGCTTGGGACCTCCGAACCGATTCATAATTACCCCTGCCGACATTCTTTGTTTGCCCGGCTGAATGACACACTCAGGATCTGGGTCGTCCCCACGATTGTTGCGAATTCCGGCGTACCATCTTTCTCCCATTCGCAACTTCAAATTGCCGCCGTAATATTTCCACCTTCCTTTGAGCACTCCTACCTTTTCCTCTGTAAATTTATTTATTTTATTAACATTTTTCCATTTTCGCTTTAATTTTTATTTCCCCATCATCACAATCCTACCCTTTTCCCTTATTTCCAACTACAAAAAAAATAATACATACTAACAATTTCAATTTTCCCACTAACAACATTTCATTCATTAACTGTGTAACAAAATTATATTCAATACCTTTTCCCTAACAAAACCTAATTCCTTCCTTCATACTAACAAATTCTATTCACTAGTTCCCATTAACTAATTTTATTTTTTCTTACTAACGAAAATTAATTCACGTTTCCCTACTAACAAAATTCAATCTCATGCCCAAATGCATCGTTGAAGTTGCTTATGAGATGAATGGGAGATCGACAATCCATGGCACCATTAGCTGCGTCGTGAGTTCTCGATCGAGGGTCTGCTGGAACCCTGAGTTCAAGTTCTCCCGGGCGCACGGAAGCACTCTTTTTGGGGTATCGGCAAAACCAATAGCTTCCGAAATGTCTATATGTGACACTTTGAATTCAACCAAGCGCTTCTTGGAGTGTTCAAATTGCCATATGTAAAATAATGGATACTATTGAGTTTGTCGATATGGAACAAAAGATGTGTGGGTAGCGGAATCGAAGTGTAATAAACTTCGATTACGTTACCCAGATGCGGTAGCGGTAATTTGAAAATGAAAAGGATTGCGGGATCGGATTGGATAAAGGTGAAATGTGGAATTAAGTGGTTAGGATTGAGGCAGTTAGTATTTGACTGGTAAATGGAAAGGAATTTGTGTTTCGCGGTGCGGAATGGTGAATTCAAAAAAAATTGAGTAGTTAGTGTTGTAAAGAAGAAGGAGTTTTTTTTCGGTTTTTGGTTGAGTAATTTTGTTAATGATGTGCTTGAAGAGAAGAAAAGTACTATGGAGTGTCGAAAGAAATAGTGTTAATATAAACTCGGGGAAGAAAAAGTTTTAGTATAAACTCGGGGAAGAATTTTGAATATAATTTCGGGGAAAGATAGTTCAAAGTGGACCATTTAAATTTCAAGTTGAGGTACACAATCAGGTTATACAGTAAATCTACAGTGTCGTGAAGCAAATTGTGCGATGTTAATAAACCAATCAATGAAATAAAATTAATAAAAAACTGAAGTAAAGTAATTGTCATAACATATAGGACAGTTTAAAGTGCAGAGACATAAGTTTAAATTGTCAGAAAATAAAAGTGTATAAAGTAAAAGTTGGTGCAATAACATTAACTGGAGTCAAGCCAATGTCAGAAATAATAAAGTGAAAAAAAGACAACAAACAAACCATAAAAAAAAAACAAAGAAGAGTAGTGGCAGGTTGATCCTGCATTAGTTAGAACTGGCAGTTAATTAAAATTCAATTAATTTTTCTAAATTCCCCCCTTTTTCAGTTGCAGAGCGCTCGGCAGCAATAAAAGGGTGAGTTACTTTTTTTTCTTATCTTTTTGGTTCTTTTCAATTTAATTTCATTTGTACTTAAAGTTTCCTTTATATGCAATTTTATTTATTTTTGCTCGCTGGATTTGTTATTTGCAAAAATATATTTAGCTCATTTTTAATTAGGAAAGGGGGTCACTGTATTGATAAAATTTGTTTGACTAAACTGCTGTGCTAATTTTTATTTATATAAAATAATATGAATTCTTGAAATAAAATGTTTAAACTGAATAATGTAAATAAAATGTCCTATTAGAAACCATATTTTTCATTTCTTGAAATGACTTCCTCCTCTCCCTTCCGTTTCCTTTTGTGTTAGGTTATGTAAGGTGGATCAGCACGAGCAGAGGGTGTCCCGGAAAACCCACGACACGACTGAGCACTAGCCGGCCTCAGTATGCCACCCCGGGCTACACACTCCTCTGCCAGAACTTAATGTCTGCAACTGCGGTGACTTCAGTGGTTGCTACAAATGGCGCCGAAATTTGGTGTTTTCCAATGGTTTTATTAATTTTTAATTATAATTTAAATTTTTCAATTTTAGATTTGTTGGGCTGAGTACCTGGAGTGCCTAACTTGAATAGTGGTTTGTGCATTCCAGGGAAATATATTTTTTTTTTCTCTTTCTCTTTTCTTTGCAACGATTTTAGTTATTATCTTCGATTTAATGTTTCGGTTATGTTTCAGATGATTTATATTTTAATAATGATTTCATGGACTGTTTTGAGTTTGATAGTTTTTAGTTTTGATATAAATTTTTAGATTTTGATCACGGGGTTCGCCGCAGTTGCAGTGGCGCCCACCGTGCTGAATTTATGTTTTAAAGTTCTCACCGGCTATGATGATGTGGATGTTGGTTGGGGTTAACCGAATTTCAAGTCGTTGGCTATATCTCCCTGCACGGGATGGTTGGACTTAGATCCAACTCTTGGAATTAGCCAACGCTTTCGGCCCTTCCATCATCTACCTGGTGGTAGCTTTGGGATTTGCGCGGCTCTTGCCCTAGCCATTATGAAGTCCGTAGTGTTTCATAATGGTCTCGTAGTCAGCCCTTTGTGGCGACCATTAGAGCGGAGTCCGCCTTCGAATTCCATGGCTATGCCAGGCACTGTTACAGGTTGTCTGTTTTGTGTCTTGTTAAATTTCATCCTTCATCCCATTTTAATTACCTTTTCTTTTTCCTTTCCATTAATGGGGAGAATCATTTTTGAGAAATGAAATATGTCTATTGTATTCATCTTTTGCTGATAATTATTGCATTGATTTTTTTTATTTTAACTACACGCTGGTTATTGCTTTTGCTGACTTAATTGTACGAGATTTGCTGTACGCCGTATTTGCTACAATATCTTGCATTTGATATTTTATTGCTTTTAGCGATTTATTTAAAAAAAAAATAAATAAAAATATATATATACACTAGTCACCGGCCAATCACGTGTCATAATGCCGAACACAGTAAGACGCTCAGATGATTCTGGGTTGGCGCGTCTTACGCGAGGTCTAGATCGCTTGACTCTGTCACCACCTCATCCTGCAGGACATCTTACAGATTTAGGGGACAATCTCGCACCTAATTCGCCATTAAAATTGCACCCAGCTACTAACGTAGTTCATAGAACATCACCGCATAGTGTGGAAACCCCCAGGTTATCGAGTACCCATAGACCAACGGCCGAGCCTCAGAGACAGCCTTCAAGATACTTGCCGGTGAACAAATGGACGGTGAGTTTTGACGGTACCTCACGAGGGTTGGATGCCGAGCGGTTTCTGTTCCGAGTGGAGGCTCTAGCCCATCATTACGGGATATCCTCCGAAACTTTGGCCATGGATTTCCATCTTCTCCTCAAGGGACCCGCCGAGGATTGGTATTGGACCTTCTATCAAAGCTGCTCCATAATGCTATGGTCCTCTTTCGTGGACGCATTTAAAGAACGGTTCGCTGGCCACTACATGGACATAGATATTCGTCGCGAAATAGATGCCCGAAAACAAAAACCTGGAGAGTCTTTCCAAATCTTTTTCGACGATATTATGGCCAAAGCGGTACGTCTGAAAAATTGCCTCTCCGACTGTGACCTTCAGCGCATACTCAGTCTGAACATGAGCCAGCGTCTGCGAGATCACTTGGCGGGAATTGATTTTTCTTCGGTAAGGGAGCTTTCCCGGCGGTGTCGAGCCATAGAAGCTGTCTGGTACCCTGATGGAATCCCAGAGCCACGAAGAACAATGCGTGGGATCCATAAACTTCATGAAGTCTCTTGGGAGGAGGATAGTTGGCCTTCGGAAAATATGACGGAAAGGTCAAGACCAGCGCAACCGTATTCCCCTGATATACGACAAACTCGGCAGTATACTGAACAGGCTGAGTTCACACCCCGTGGACAATATCCCGAATTATCCGTCTCTTGAATCGTGCCTGCGTGGAGTCAATTGTTGCAACTCCTGGCGACAATAGGCCCTACGCAGAGATTTCCGTCAAGGGTCGCAAATTGACGGGCTTGCTTGATAGCGGAGCCAGTGTTAGTATTCTCGGAGCCGGAGCCTTGGACCTGCTGTCGGACTTGGGTTTGCATATGCATACCATGCATGCTCATGTTCAGACTGCATCAGGGCACAAGGATCCAGTTCTGAGATACGTCACCACATTGGTGCAATTTAATAAAACCACCAAATTGATGAGATTCTTGGTTGTTCCTTCCTTGACACACGCAGTGTATCTTGGAATTGACTTCTGGGATCTCTTCAAAATAGCACCAATCCAGGTCAACGCTATCGAAGCAGACTCGGAGCTTCAGAGCCCTGAATTCCATCTTTTGTCTCCAAAAGATCAGCAACGACTGGACTTCGTCAAACAACAGTTTCCGTCGTATAATGAGAAAGGCTTGGGTAGGACCAGTCTCGTGTCTCATCACATCGACACTGGTTCTGCTCGACCCATCAAGCAGCGGCATTATGCTGTCTCGCCTGTTATACAGAAACTGTTGTATGTCGAACTCGATCGTATGTTGTCTTTGGGGGTAATAGAGGAAAGTCAGAGTTCGTGGAGTTCGCCTGTGACCCTTGTCAGAAAACCCGGCAAGGTGCGTTTGTGTCTTGACGCTCGACGCCTCAACGAGGTGACTGTTAAGGACGCCTATCCGTTGCCACTGATTGAAGGTCTTTTGGCACGGTTGCAGAGTACCAGGTTCATTACCAGCTTGGACCTGAAGGATGCCTTTTGGCAAATACCATTGGATGAGGCAAGTAAGGAGAAAACGGCCTTTACTGTCCCTGGCAGGCCCTTGTACCATTTCAAGGTCATGCCGTTCGGTTTGTGTAATGCTCCCCAAACGATGTGTCGGTTGATGCATAAAGTAATACCGCATGAGCTGCAGGACAAGGTATTCGTTTATCTAGATGACCTGCTTGTTACAAGTTCAACATTTGATGAGCACTTGGAGCTCCTGAGTATTGTTGCGAAACTGCTCAGGGACGCCAACCTGACCATCAATGTTGAAAAAAAGCAAGTTCGTTAAGAAGGAGATCAAATATCTTGGCTTTGTAGTGAGTGATGGTATCCTGCGCACCGACCCGGAGAAGGTTTCAGGTATAGTCTCCTATCCTGAACCCCGAACGGCCAAAGATGTGAGACGGTTTATGGGCATGGCAGGATGGTACAGGCGTTTCATTCCAAACTTCGCCTCGGTTACGGCCCCTCTAACGGATTTGCTAAAGGGCAAACGTGCCTTCAAGTGGTCTGCTTCCGCCAATAGTGCCTTCAATAAAGTGAAGCACTTGTTGATTTCTGCTCCAGTGCTGGCCAACCCCGACTTTACTAAGCACTTCTATATCCAGGGTGACGCAAGTACAGTGGGTATTGGAAGTGTTTTGTTCCAGAAGGACGATGAAGGTGGAGAGCATCCAATCGTATATATGTCGACGAAGCTCAACGCTGCGCAACGTAACTATAGCATTACTGAGTTGGAGTGCTTAGCTGCGGTGCAGTGTGTAAAGAGATTCAGGGCATATATCGAAGGGTTGCCCTTCACCATCATAACGGACCATGCCAGTCTTAAATGGCTGATGCAGCAGTCGGAACTTTCTGGTCGATTGGCTCGCTGGAGTCTGAAATAACAAGGGTTCAATTTCCAAATTGAACACCGGAAAGGTGCCCTTAACGTTGTTCCCGATGCGTTGTCAAGAACATGCTCGAAGGACGAGCGGGTGAACTCGATTATTCCCTGCCTCCCGGAGCACGGACACATTGGTGGTTCAATCCCGGAGTCTGCGTTTCAGGAGCCCGAGTATGAGCAACTGAAGGAGCAAATCTTGAAACAACCCAAGCAGTTTCAGAATTTGCACCTTGCAGATGGTCGAATATATATTAGTACTGGTGCTCCTGTAACGTCGACTACTGATGTTCCCAGAACAAAACTATGGGTTCCTGAGGGTCACCAACGAGCTCTCATAGTACGAGCTCATGATGATCCCCGGGGCTCTCATTGTGGAATTCGCAAAACAACTGAAGTTTTGCAAAGGTATTATTATTGGCCTCGTTTGCGTCAAGATGTGATTCAGCACATCAAGAATTGCCTGATATGCAAACAGGTCAAACCGGCAAATTCCACAATGAGGCCCCCTATGGGGGCATCACGAGACTCCGAACGACCTATGCAGCGCCTATTTGTGGACTTCATGGGCCCATACCCTCGTTCAAGATCAGGGAATACCCAATTGTTCGTGGTCCTGGATCATTACACAAAGTTCGTATGGCTCAAGCCCATGACGAAAGCCACTGCGGAGTCAGTCGTGCGATATTTGGAGCGTGAAATCTTTTTGACCTTTGGAGTGCCTGAATGGCTACACTCTGACAATGGGGTACAGTTCACCTCCAAGGTATTCAGCAAGCTTATGAATGACTATGGAGTGCAGCATTGCTTCACCCCATATCATTCACCGCAGGCGAATGCCTCAGAGAGGTCAAACCAGTCGACACTGAACGCCATTAGAGCCTATATAGGGTCTAATCATGGCAAGTGGGACGAGAATCTTCCAGCCTCATGTTTTGCCTTCCGCAAGGTGATTCATGAGTCCACGGGATATTCGCCCTACTTGCTCATGTTCTGGTACCACCCTATCCAACATGGTTCTGAGTACGCCCTCCTCAGAAGCCTTTAATGCCTTTGAGGATGGTGAGGTACAGCTAAGTGCTAACAGTGATCGACTGCGAGCTGTACAGGACCAAGTCAGAGGCAAATTGCAAGAAGCCTACAAAAAGGGAGCTCAACGCTACAACCTTCGTGTTTGTCCTCGTGAGCTACTCCAGGGTCAGAAGGTTTTCGTGCGTAATTTCACTGTGAGCAACGCCGCAGACCGCTTTGCTGCCAAATTCGCTCCACGATTCACTCCTGCAGTGGTCCGTCGTCGTATTGGGCAAGTGGCATATGAGCTTGAGGATGAATCCGGTAAGCTGCTTGGGACCTTTCACGCTAAAGACATCCGAACCGATTCATAATTACCCCTGCCGACATTCTTTGTTTGCCCGGCTGAATGACACACTCAGGATCTGGGTCGTCCCCACGATTGTTGCGAATTCCGGCGTACCATCTTTCTCCCATTCGCAACTTCAAATTGCCGCCGTAATATTTCCACCTTCCTTTGAGCACTCCTACCTTTTCCTCTGTAAATTTATTTATTTTATTAACATTTTTCCATTTTCGCTTTAATTTTTATTTCCCCATCATCACAATCCTACCCTTTTCCCTTATTTCCAACTACAAAAAAAATAATACATACTAACAATTTCAATTTTCCCACTAACAACATTTCATTCATTAACTGTGTAACAAAATTATATTCAATACCTTTTCCCTAACAAAACCTAATTCCTTCCTTCATACTAACAAATTCTATTCACTAGTTCCCATTAACTAATTTTATTTTTTCTTACTAACGAAAATTAATTCACGTTTCCCTACTAACAAAATTCAATCTCATGCCCAAATGCATCGTTGAAGTTGCTTATGAGATGAATGGGAGATCGACAATCCATGGCACCATTAGCTGCGTCGTGAGTTCTCGATCGAGGGTCTGCTGGAACCCTGAGTTCAAGTTCTCCCGGGCGCACGGAAGCACTCTTTTTGTGGTATCGGCAAAACCAATAGCTTCCGAAATGTGTATATGTGACACTTTGAATTCAACCAAGCGCTTCTTGGAGTGTTCAAATTGCCATATGTAAAACAATGGATACTATTGAGTTTGTCGATATGGAACAGAAGATGTGTGGGTAGCGGAATCGCAGCGGTAATTTGAAAATGAAAAGGATTGCGGGATCGGATTGGATAAAGGTGAAATGTGGAATTAAGTGGTTAGGATTGAGGCAGTTAGTATTTGACTGGTAAATGGAAAGGAATTTGTGTTTCGCGGTGCGGAATGGTGAATTCGAAAAAAATTGAGTAGTTAGTGTTGTAAAGAAGAAGGAGTTTTTATTCGGTTTTTGGTTGAGTAATTTTGTTAATGATGTGCTTGAAGAGAAGAAAAGTACTATGGAGTGTCGAAAGAAATAGTTGTAGCAACCACGGAAGTCACCGCAGTTGCAGACATTAAGTAATTAGCAGAGAGGTGTGGAGCCCGGGGTGGCATACTGAGGCCGGCTAGCGCTCAGTCGTGTCGTGGGTCTTCCGGGACACCCTCTGCTCATGCTGAGCCACCTTACATAAAAACTAGCACAAAAGGAAAAGGATGGGAAAGGGAGAGGTCATTTTGAGAAATGAAAATAAGGTTTCTAATGTGACATGGCCGTTTTATTTACAAAAATCCAAAAATTATATAACAAAACCATTCACAAATTTTACAAAAAAAAAGAGAAAAAAACTAATTTCAATCAAATCCGCCCCTTCAAAATTGGATTTAAGCCAATAAAGAGTAAATCAAGGTTAATTAAATATACAAAACTATATAATATCAAATAATTTAAAACAATGCAAAAAGTAAGAAAATAAATTTATACTCACTTACTTTCCTGCAAAACTCCGAGCGCTCGGGGAAAGGCCAAGAAAGAAGCGGGGGCTCTGAAAACCAAAAGGAGAAATCTCTTGAATGTACCAAAAAAAAAAATTCAAGAGGGATGGTAAAACGGCCACCTTTTGCAATTTTCACACTGGCTTATTTGCACTGTTTGACTTTTCACTCTTATCCTCTGGCACTATATTGTTGTTTCTTCTCACTTTAAAATAGAATTTGTTTAAAGTCACAGTCTTTTCGTTCTTCCTGTTATTTTTTCACTTCTTCTTAATTCTTTCGGTTATCTTTAAATCTCAGTTAATTCACAACACACTTTGAATTACTTTGTGTCTTCGTTAAAGTTACACTCTGTCACTTAAGCTTTCGTACTTTCTGTACTACCATACAAATTAAACTATTTTCCCCCAAAATTCACCCAACACCAACACGGGAAATCCCAACCCCACATTAAAATTTCCAAAACGCAAGTCAAGATACACTTTTAATTCACCAAAAACTCTTCTTCCTCCGGACAAAGAACTTCCACTTTTTAACTTGCAACGGACTCGCAAAACGGAAAAAATTCACTCCCAAAGCGCTCACCCTTCTTTGTCCACGTCCAATACTGACTGCCACAATCCTCACCACTTAATTTCACTTTCCACCTTTATCCCATCCGATCCCGCAATCCAAATTCTTCTCCAATTACCGCTGTCGCATCTGGGTAACGTAATCGAAGTTCATTACACTTCGATTCCGCTACCCACACATCTTTTGGTCCATATCGACAAACTCAATAGTATCCATTGTTTTACATATGGCAATTTGAACACTCCAAGAAGCGCTTGGTTGAATTCAAAGTGTCACATATACACATTTCGGAAGCTATTGGTTTTGCCGATACCCCAAAAAGAGTGCTTCTGTGCGCCCGGGGGAACTTGAACTCAGGGTTCCAGCAGTCCCACGGTCGAGAACTCGCGACGTAACCAATGGAGCTATGCCTTATCGATCTCCCATTCATCAGATTAGCAACTTCAACGATGTATCTGGGCATGAGATTGAATTTTGTTAGTAAGGAAACGTGAATTAATTTTCGTTAGTAAGAAAAATAAAATTTGTTAATGGGAACTAGTGAATAGAATTTCTTAGTATGAAGGAAGGAATTAGGTTTTGTTAGGAAGAATGAATAGAATGAAATTTTGTTAGTGGGAATTTATGTAGGGAGTGTTGTTAGTGGGAACATTAAACTTCTTATTATATTACTAGGGTGTTCTAATTGGAAATCAGGGAAAGGGTAGGATTGTGATGATGTGGACATAAAAATTAAAGGGAAATAGGAAAAATGTTAATAAAAATAAATAAATACACAGAGGGAAAGGTAGGAGTGCCCAAAGGAAAGTGACAATGTTACGGCGGCAATTTGAAGTTGCGAATGGGAGAAAGTCGGTACGCTGGAATTCGCAACATAGTGTTAATATAAACTCGGGGAAGAAAAAGTTTTAGTATAAACTCGGGGAAGAATTTTGAATATAATTTCGGGGAAAGATAGTTCAAAGTGGACCATTTAAATTTCAAGTTGAGGTACACAATCAGGTTACACAGTAAATCTACAGTGTTGTGAAGCAAATTGTGCGATGTTAATAAAACAAACAATGAAATAAAATTAATAAAAAACTGAAGTAAAGTAATTGTCATAACATATAGGACAGTTTAAAGTGCAGAGACATAAGTTTAAATTGTCAGAAAATAAAAGTGTATAAAGTAAAAGTTGGTGCAATAACATTAACTGGAGTCAAGCCAATGTCAGAAATAATAAAGTGAAAAAAAGACAACAAACAAACCATAAAAAAAAAAACAAAGAAGAGTAGTGGCAGGTTGATCCTGCATTAGTTAGAACTGGCAGTTAATTAAAATCCAATTAATTTTTCTAAATTCCCCCCCTTTTTCAGTTGCAGAGCGCTCGGCAGCAATAAAAGGGTGAGTAACTTTTTTTTCTTATCTTTTTGGTTCCTTTCAATTTAATTTCATTTGTACTTAAAGTTTCCTTTATATGCAATTTTATTTATTTTTGTTCGCTGGATTTGTTATTTCCAAAAATATATTTAGCTCATTTTTAATTAGGAAAGGAGGTCACTGTATTGATAAAATTTGTTTGACTAAACTGCTGTGCTAATTTTTATTTATATAAAATAATATGAATTCTTGAAATAAAATGTTTAAACTGAATAATGTAAATAAAATGTCCTATTAGAAACCATATTTTTCATTTCTTGAAATGACTTCCTCCTCTCCCTTCCGTTTCCTTTTGTGTTAGGTTATGTAAGGTGGATCAGCACGAGCAGAGGGTGTCCCGGAAAACCCACGACACGACTGAGCACTAGCCGGCCTCAGTATGCCACCCCGGGCTACACACTCCTCTGCCAGAACTTAATGTCTGCAACTGCGGTGACTTCAGTGGTTGCTACAAATGGCGCCCAAATTTGGTGTTTTCCAATGGTTTTATTAATTTTTAATTATAATTTAAATTTTTCAATTTTAGATTTGTTGGGCTGAGTACCTGGAGTGCCTAACTTGAATAGTGGTTTGTGCATTCCAGGGAAATATATTTTTTTTTCTCTTTCTCTTTTCTTTGCAACGATTTTAGTTATTATCTTCGATTTAATGTTTCGGTTATGTTTCAGATGATTTATATTTTAATAATGATTTCATGGACTGTTTTGAGTTTGATAGTTTTTAGTTTTGATATAAATTTTTAGATTTTGATCACGGGGTTCGCCGCAGTTGCAGTGGCGCCCACCGTGCTGAATTTATGTTTTAAAGTTCTCACCGGCTATGATGATGTGGATGTTGGTTGGGGTTAACCGAATTTCAAGTCGTTGGCTATATCTCCCTGCACGGGATGGTTGGACTTAGATCCAACTCTTGGAATTAGCCAACGCTTTCGGCCCTTCCATCATCTATCTGGTGGTAGCTTTGGGATTTGTGCGGCTCTTGTCCGAGCCATTATGAAGTCCGTAGTGTTACATAATGGTCTCGTAGTCAGCCCTTTGTGGCGACCATTAGAGCGGAGTCCGCCTTCGAATTCCATGGCTATGCCAGGCACTGTTACAGGTTGTCTGTTTTGTGTCTTGTTAAATTTCATCCTTCATCCCATTTTAATTACCTTTTCTTTTTCCTTTCCATTAATGGGGAGAATCATTTTTGAGAAATGAAATATGTCTATTGTATTCATCTTTTGCTGATAATTATTGCATTGATTTTTTTTATTTTAACTACACGCTGGTTATTGCTTTTGCTGACTTAATTGTACGAGATTTGCTGTACGCCGTATTTGCTACGATATCTTGCATTTGATATTTTATTGCTTTTAGCGATTCATTTAAAAAAAAAATAAATAAAAATATATACACTAGTCACCGGCCAATCACGTGTCATAATGCCGAACACAGTAAGACGCTCAGATGATTCTGGGTTGGCGCATCTTAGGCGAGGTCTAGATCGCTTGACTCTGTCACCACCTCATCCTGCAGGACATCTTACAGATTTAGGGGACAATCTCGCACCTAATTCGCCATTAGAATTGCACCCAGCTACTAACGTAGTTCATAGAACATCACCGCATAGTGTGGAAACCCCAAGGTTATCGAGTACCCATAGACCAACGGCCGAGCCTCAGAGACAGCCTTCAAGATACTTGCCGGTGAACAAATGGGGGTTTGACGGTACCTCACGAGGGTTGGATGCCGAGCGGTTTCTGTTCCGAGTGGAGGCTCTAGCCCATCATTACGGGATATCCTCCGAAACTTTGGCCATGGATTTCCATCTTCTCCTCAAGGGACCCGCCGAGGATTGGTATTGGACTGGACTTCGTCAAACAACAGTTTCCGTCGTATAACGAGAAAGGCTTGGGTAGGACCAGTCTCGTGTCTCATCACATCGACACTGGTTCTGCTCGACCCATCAAGCAGCGGCATTATGCTGTCTCGCCTGTTATACAGAAACTGTTGTATGTCGAACTCGATCGTATGTTGTCTTTGGGGGTAATAGAGGAAAGTCAGAGTTCGTGGAGTTCGCCTGTGACCCTTGTCAGAAAACCCGGCAAGGTGCGTTTGTGTCTTGACGCTCGACGCCTCAACGAGGTGACTGTTAAGGACGCCTATCCGTTGCCACTGATTGAAGGTCTTTTGGCACGGTTGCAGAGTACCAGGTTCATTACCAGCTTGGACCTGAAGGATGCCTTTTGGCAAATACCATTGGATGAGGCAAGTAAGGAGAAAACGGCCTTTACTGTCCCTGGCAGGCCCTTGTACCATTTCAAGGTCATGCCGTTCGGTTTGTGTAATGCTCCCCAAACGATGTGTCGGTTGATGCATAAAGTAATACCGCATGAGCTGCAGGACAAGGTATTCGTTTATCTAGATGACCTGCTTGTTACAAGTTCAACATTTGATGAGCACTTGGAGCTCCTGAGTATTGTTGCGAAACTGCTCAGGGACGCCAACCTGACCATCAATGTTGAAAAAAAGCAAGTTCGTCAAGAAGGAGATCAAATATCTTGGCTTTGTAGTGAGTGATGGTATCCTGCGCACCGACCCGGAGAAGGTTTCAGGTATAGTCTCCTATCCTGAACCCCGAACGGCCAAAGACGTGAGATGGTTTATGGGCATGGCAGGATGGTACAGGCGTTTCATTCCAAACTTCGCCTCGGTTACGGCCCCTCTAACGGATTTGCTAAAGGGCAAACGTGCCTTCAAGTGGTCTGCTTCCGCCAATAGTGCCTTCAATAAAGTGAAGCACTTGTTGATTTCTGCTCCAGTGCTGGCCAACCCCGACTTTACTAAGCACTTCTATATCCAGGGTGACGCAAGTACAGTGGGTATTGGAAGTGTTTTGTTCCAGAAGGACGATGAAGGTGGAGAGCATCCAATCGCATATATGTCGACGAAGCTCAACGCTGCGCAACGTAACTATAGCGTTACTGAGTTGGAGTGCTTAGCTGCGGTGCAGAGTGTAAAGAGATTCAGGGCATATATCGAAGGGTTGCCCTTCACCATCATAACGGACCATGCCAGTCTTAAAAGGCTGATGCAGCAGTCGGACCTTTCTGGTCGATTGGCTCGCTGGAGTCTGAAATTACAAGGGTTCAATTTCCAAATTGAACACCGGAAAGGTGCCCTTAACGTTGTTCCCGATGCGTTGTCAAGAACATGCTCGAAGGACGAGCGGGTGAACTCGATTATTCCCTGCCTCCCGGAGCACGGACACATTGGTGGTTCAATCCCGGAGTCTGCGTTTCAGGAGCCCGAGTATGAGCAACTCAAGGAGCAAATCTTGAAACAACCCAAGCAGTTTCAGAATTTGCACCTTGCAGATGGTCGAATATATATCAGTACTGGTGCTCCTGTAACGTCGACTACTGATGTTCCCAGAACAAAACTATGGGTTCCTGAGGGTCACAAACGAGCTCTCATAGTACGAGCTCATGATGATCCCCGGGGCTCTCATTGTGGAATTCGCAAAACAACTGAAGTTTTGCAAAGGTATTATTATTGGCCTCGTTTGCGTCAAGATGTGATTCAGCACATCAAGAATTGCCTGATATGCAAACAGGTCAAACCGGCAAATTCCACAATGAGGCCCCCTATGGGGGCATCACGAGACTCCGAACGACCTATGCAGCGCCTATTTGTGGACTTCATGGGCCCATACCCTCGTTCAAGATCAGGGAATACCCAATTGTTCGTGGTCCTGGATCATTACACAAAGTTCGTATGGCTCAAGCCCATGACGAAAGCCACTGCGGAGTCAGTCGTGCGATATTTGGAGCGTGAAATCTTTTTGACCTTTGGAGTGCCTGAATGGCTACACTCTGACAATGGGGTACAGTTCACCTCCAAGGTATTCAGCAAGCTTATGAATGACTATGGAGTGCAGCATTGCTTCACCCCATATCATTCACCGCAGGCGAATGCCTCAGAGAGGTCAAACCAGTCGACACTGAACGCCATTAGAGCCTATATAGGGTCTGATCATGGCAAGTGGGACGAGAATCTTCCAGCCTCATGTTTTGCCTTCCGCAAGGTGATGTAGTAACCGAGCAGTTAGCTAAACTTCTATTTTTTTTTCTCTCTTCGTTTTTTTTCTTTAAATTTACTATTTTTTCTCTGTTTAAATTACTTTAAATTATGGGATCAATCTACATAGAATTCGAATTCTATTTCTATTTATGTCAATGTATAGATTTTTTCTCTTATTTTATTTTTTTTTTATATATTTTTTCTCTTTTCTTTCGCACCATTAAAACTGCTCGATTATTCGGCGCGGCAAAGGGTTAAAGGAAATTCAGGCATAATATATCCCAGATCAACTAAACAGACGATTTCAGATTGAGCTGGGACGATTTTCGATATGACTGGGACGATTTACGATCGAACTGGGACGATTTAAGATCGAACTGGGACGATTTAAGATCAAACTGGGACGATTTAAGATTGATCTGGGACGATTTAATATTTTGACAGGAGTCGCCGAGGTCGGACAGGTAAAACGAGCATGTGATTCGCGTTTCTGGGGATTCAAATTCAACTCTGGCTAGTGGATAGCAAAAGTTAAGGCAAAGTACATAGTTGAAAGACGACGCTAAATAAACCAGTTTTCTTTTTATATGGAAGAGTTGCCATTGGGCGGAGATTTTGGTTGTGTTTTGTTCGAGTGATAGGAAACATTTTTCAAGTGCACTAAACAGGCTACACACGTTTGACAAGTTGTGCCCGATATTCGATTGGCAGTTTTATTTCTTGCCTGTGTTTAATTTGTTTAGCGCATGTCCATCCAGAATTTGCAAAACTTTGACCCCCTTTGCTGATGCAATCAATTGTGCTGATGATACGGTACAGGACGGACTTGCGCACATAAGAATTCAGCAGAGAAATGGTCGAAAAACACTAACTACGGTGCCGGGCCTTTCTTCGGAATATAACCTGAAGAAAATTGTGCGAGCATGTAAAAGGAAATTTGCGTGCAAGGGGACAGTAATAGAGCGTCCCGAATACGGTGAAGTATTACAGCTTCAAGGTGATCAGCGAGAGAACATTTGCCAGTGGCTAACGAAATCTGGACTTGCGAAGCCAGACCAACTCAAGGTGCACGGTTTTTTTTTAAGCGAGACGAAGGCGCGTATGATCGAACAAAACTTTTGGACATACTGTAACGAGAATTTATTCGTCATTATCTTCATCCATCCTAAAGATAAATTCCCTGAAGCAACTAGTGAATGCATTTCGAAATGTCAAAGATGGCGGAGTTTTGTTGTCTTTTCATCGCAGGTTGACGAAATTTAGCGGAATTGAATATATGGTGAACGCGAATTTTGGTTTAGCCTTTTAGCTGATACGGTACAGGACGGACTTGCGCACATAAGAATTCAGCAGAGAAATGGTCGAAAAACACTAACTACGGTGCCGGGCCTTTCCTCGGAATATAACCTGAAGAAAATTGTGCGAGCATGTAAAAGGAAATTTGCGTGCAAGGGGACAGTAATAGAGCGTCCCGAATACGGTGAAGTATTACAGCTTCAAGGTGATCAGCGAGAGAACATTTGCCAGTGGCTAACGAAATCTGGACTTGCGAAGCCAGACCAACTCAAGGTGCACGGTTTTTTTTAAGCGAGACGAAGGCGCGTATGATCGAACAAAACTTTTGGACATACTGTAAAGAGAATTTATTCGTCATTATCTTCACCCATCCCAAAGATAAATTCCCTGAAGCAACTAGTGAATGCATTTCGAAATGTCAAAGATGGCGGAGTTTTGTTGTCTTTTCATCGCAGGTTGACGAAATTTAGCGGAATTGTAATATATGGTGAACGCGAATTTTGGTTTAGCCTTTTAGCTAATTTCGGAATCGGATGTGGAGTGAGACCCAAAGAAACAGTTGAATGTCTAATCGGGATTCGTGTAAAAGCAAAATAACATCCAGCTGAGCGAAAGAAAATGTTTTTGACTAAAACCCCTCGAAAAGGTTAGATAGAAGGCAGTTTGTTTCATTTATAGATTTGTTCCGTGTCGTTTCGTGGTAAATTGTAAATTGTAGTTTGGGCTGGATTCTAGTGGGCAGAACTGTGAAGTCTCGCAGTCCGAACTCTCTTCTTAGGGCTGTCGCAAGTATGAAGTGCTCGGGAACGTCGCGTTGCTCTAATTATTATTATTGCCGAAAGCAAGCACTTATTAACCGTACGTAAATTTCAACAATTGAAGGAGGAACGATACAAAGGGGCAGACGTAGTGACATCCAAATAGTCTAATACACGGTGCCCCTAAATCATTTGGTAAAACTAGGAGCCAATTGCATTGTTTCTATCGATTTGCCGCTATACATAGAAGTTCCTATGTATGCCACAAATATCGGTGTCTTCAAAGGGGTAGGAAAGTCACTACTTCGTCAACTATTCCTATTGATGGAAGTTAGCAAGGGCAGCAATTATCAAAGAACAGCTGTTTGTCATTAATCTCCGATACTTTTGTTGGAATTTTTGTTGGAATCTCAGTATTCGTCGTTGCATTTTAACGTTAGAAGTAGCTATAACGAAAAGAAATCTACATTCCAGGACCACCCACATCGTCAGCGGGCGCCCGACGAGGATGTTTGGGTGCGTACCCTTACATTTTATTATTTATATATATATTTTTACTTAATATAATTTTATTATAATCTTTTTATATATAAATTTGTATAACTAGTAAGGCCAAATGATATTAGAGTCCCTATTTGTGTTCGGAAGTTATTATCTCCACATTCATTTTGCGGAGGATTCTGATCCGCTTCCCAAACCAGCGGTGCCTGGGTGTCTTAAATTACATGGAATTTGGTTTCATGAGATTGGCTGATTAGCTAATCCATGACAAGACACGCGCTGCTTGTGGATCAGAATTCCACCGTGGGCTGACAAGTTGTAACTTGAAAAACTTGCGGATGAGGGAGCACTCCTGAACTCTGATTCTCATGGTGCCGCAAGAGAGTTGTCCCTGAACACTACAGAAGGAATGTGCCATTGGTGTCCATACTTGGAAAGAAGGACGGAATGGAAAGACCGATTATTTTTTTTGATAACTTCAATTAGTAAACTTTTCTTCATACCTTTTTTTTTTGTGAGGTTCTGTTATAGTTCGCCACTGACGGCCACATAAAAGTTCTATAGTTTGCATTAAATTTTTTTCACATTTTTTTTCCATTAGTTATCTATATATATATATATTCATTTAGGTATTTATTTAGAAAATTAAATTTCATTTAGCATGTCGACCAAACGCACGCCAGACAAGCGCAGGTTGCGTTCGGAAGCGGGGCCCACGGCATTATGCGTCATCTGCCAGCAGGCGCGAAATGATGGAACGTCCGTACAAACGTTGGCGTGCGGACATGAGTTTCATGAAGCCTGTGTGACCCAGCATTTATTAGTTAGCCGGACTTGCCCTTTATGCCGACAACCAGCCACATCAGCGGATCGACCTTCCAGCCACCTAAAGCTTCCAGCTGCTCAAGGGGCGGTGCCGAAACCAAAGGACCGGCGGGAGCAGGTTCCAACAGCGGCTGATGAGCCTGACTTAATGGGCCGAGCCGAAGCAGTGCCGCCTGCGGAAGGGCCGAGACCCACCGTGGCTGTGGAGGCGACAGTCCTACAGGATTTAATCGCGCTCATGCAGGACCTGACCACCCGGGTAGCCTCGCTGGAAAGCCAGAAGGAGAATCCAGTACCACCTCGGCCAAGAACGCCTCCGATGTGGGATTCGGACCCAAATCCATGGGATTTTCCGGTAGACTCGCGGCGCGATCACGAACGAATCCGGCCCGGTGCGGCAATGAATCCGTTGGCTCCAGTTTACCGGCCTCGACTGAGCCAAGCACCGCCACCAACTAAGGCTCCAGTGATGCCGCCGGACCAACGCATCCATCCACACGCTACGTATCGGCTGAAGCCGGCGCAGATCCCCAGCATCATCCAGGGCTGGAATCTGCATTTCAGCGGGGAACCCAACACCATAACTGTGGAGGTTTTCATTGGTCGGGTGGAGTCGCTGATTGAGCAAATGCTAGCAGGAGACCACACGGCGCTGGCAGGATATTTACCAATGCTGCTTAGGGGGGCAGCACTTGAGTCATATTGGCGAATACATTCGGCCCCACCATCAATACGCTGGTCACGGTTGAAGGAGGTACTCCGCATGGAGTACCCTACGGTAGACATGGACGAATTAGTACTGGACAAGATTCATGCTAGATGGCAGCGTCCGGACGAGTCTTTCCATCAATATCGAGCAGACATTCATCGGCTGAATGACCAGTTGTCAGAGCCGATGTCTTCTACCCAATTGCTGCGGTTGCTAAAGCGCAATCTAAGACCGGAGCTCCGTCGCCATATCGTGAACTCCGATCCACAGAGTATGGAAACACTGCTGAGAACGGTGCGTCGCCTAGAAGGGTTTGAGAAAGACCTCCGGGACCGGCCCTACTTACTAGCTAGGACGGGTCCTCGGCGAGGAATCGCGGAATTGGCCCCAGATTATACCACCATGGATCTGGAGGAAGATATGGACCAGGACCAGCTTGCTGTAGCAGCGGTGGGAAGTCTTACGACCTGCTGGAATTGCAATCAAACCGGACACCGGTTCATTTCATGCCGAGCAGAGCGTAAGGTTTTCTGCTACGGTTGCGGCAAGCCGGACACTTACTTCCCGGACTGCCCTGAATGTGCCGCGCAAAAAAACGGCCTAAAGAGTACCCGACCACCTCAGCGGTACTCGAAGCCCCCGCAGTAGCTCCTCAGCCAGCTGCTCACCCCAACAAACCTGACGTTAACCCACCAGCCATGACCACTATGACTGCGGATGTTCACTCTCTTCCGGAGACCTCGCCAACGACAATATTGAAGCGACCACCGCAGTCACTGCCAGAAGAACCCCGGCAGCCTCAAATACGCACTCTAAAACCTTATCATGTTCGACTGCAGGAATATCGGGTGGCTCGAGAGCGAATATTTGCTTCCGAAGTAGTCACTTCCCGCCCGCGCAAGACAAAATGTTCAACCCGTCGTTGGCGGAATTTCCGCAAGAGAGTGCGCATCTGCCGTCAAACCTTAAACTCTTGTAACATCTCGGAAGTTGCTGAGAATGAGATCAGACTTTATCACCCAATTAAAGTGTTGGGCGAAACCGTGTTTGCATTGATCGACACGGGTGCCAGTATCAGTTGTCTTGCTTCGAGCTTTGGCTCGAAGGTGCTCCAAGAATATCCGACCTTGATTAAATCCCGCCGCACTGAAATCAGTACAGCTGATGGCACCAAACACCCTATACGAGGTAAACTAACCACACCCGTGATGTTCAGGGGTCAGACGAAGGATATTACTTTCTACATTATCCCGTCTTTGACTCAGAATGTGTACCTTGGCGTCGATTTCGTCCTTCACTTTGGACTGGCCTCCGATTTATTCACAGATTTGTCTTTAAATACCAGATATGTCAACGAACTCACTTCTATTCCCGATAGGCATGAACTGACGCCTAACCAACGGCAACGCCTGGAAGCATCCATCGCTGCTTTTCCATCTTACGCTACCCAAGGCCTTGGCCGCACCACCCTAGTCTCACCGCCATCGACGTTGGCGATAGTAAACCGATTAAGCAGAGACACTATGCCATCTCACCGGCCATGGAGAAATTGGTGTATGCGGAGCTGGATAGGATGCTCGAGTTGGGCGTCATAGAGGAGTCCCAAAGTGCCTGGTCATCACCGGTAACCTTGGTGGTGAAGCCAGGTAAGGTCCGCCTCTGTCTTGATGCCCGTAAGGTAAACGCGGTTACCATCAAGGACGCGTACCCTCTTCCACTCATCGATGGAATACTAGGGAGACTGCCGAAAGCCAATTATATCACCAGTCTCGACCTAAAAGACGCCTTCTGGCAAATTCCACTCGATAAGGGGTCGAGGGACAAGACCGCCTTCACAGTGCCTGGACGACCATTATATCAGTTCGTCACAATGCCCTTTGGCCTGTGTAACGCGCCGCAAACGATGACTCGGCTGATGGACAAGGTCATCCCACCTCACCTGAAACACCAAGTGTTCGTGTACCTGGATGATCTGTTACTCATCACGGAAACGTTCGATCAACACCTCCTACTCTTACAAGAAGTAGCCCTGCACATCAGTAAGGCGGGACTCACCATCAACGTACAGAAAAGTAAGTTTGTCATGAAAGAAGTCCGATACCTAGGACATGTCATAGGACCTGGCACTATCAAAACGGATCCAGACAAAACTCGTGCAATTGATGAGTTCCCCTTACCAAAAACAGTTAAGCAGCTACGACTTTTCCTTGATGTGTGCGGTTGGTACCGAAAGTTTGTTCGGAATTATGCAACAGTTTCAGCGCCCCTGTCAGACATGCTGCTCCATTCATTGTGACGCAAGTCAACATGGAGTTGGAGCCGTGCTGGTGCAATTGACCGATGAGGGAGAGGAAGCTCCCATCGCCTTCATGTCCAATAAGCTGAATTCGGCCCAAAGAAACTATACGGTGTCCGAGCAGGAATGTTTGGCAGCGGTAATGGCTGTGAAGAAATTCCGAGCTTATATCGAGGGCCACCAATTCGAGATCATCACGGACCACGCTTCACTACAATGGTTGATGAACCAGGCAGATTTACGTGGACGCCTAGCAAGATGGGCTCTTAAACTGCAAGGGTTCAAGTTTTCCATCAAACATCGGAAAGGGACCCAGAACATCGTACCCGACACTCTCTCACGAATGTTTTCCCCAGAGGGAGCAGAATTGACAATAAATGACGAGGACCCCATCGAAATATATTTGGACAGCCCACATTTCGAATCAGACAGCTACAAAGAGTTGAGGCAAACCATCGCGACCCAACAATCGCAGCTGTCTGATTTGGAGGTAATAGTATAGACGAAATGAATACGCCATTGGTGATCCATGGCAGGAAGAAGAGTCCTGGAAACTCTGGGTACCGGAGGAAATGACACAACATCTGATCCTCCGAGCACATGACCATCCTTTAAGTGCCCACGAAGGTTACGGTCGGACGTTACGGCGACTCAAGAAATACTTCTTCTGGCCTAAAATGGCATCCCAAGTCAAAGACTACGTGAGCGCCTGTGAGGCCTGTAAAGGCACCAAAGCGCCCAACCAGCCTCTTCGACCTCCTATGGGTCAACTCAACGTCCCAGAACGCGTATTCCAACGTCTATACATCGCTCTACTCGGTCCATATCCTCGGTCTTCCATGGGACACATCGGAGCTATAGTTGTTCTAGACCAGCTCTCAAAATTCCCACTGATGGAACCTATCCGTAAATTCACAACTCCATCTATCGTGAAATTCCTAGAGAACCGGGTATTCCATGTGTTCGGGGTTCCAGAGAGTGTGTACTCGGACAACGGAGTACAGTTCCGGTCTCGGCAGTTTAAGGGCCTACTCGAGCAGTATGGCGTTGAACACCAACTGACGCCCATATACTCCTCAGTCTAACGCCTCCGAACGGTTGAACCGCACCCTATTGGCCGCGATCCGTTCCTACGTCCACCCATCCCAAAAAGATTGGGATCGGCGATTGTCTGCCATCACATGCGCCCTGCGATCCTCGCATCATTCCGTCACCGGTGTCGCCCCTTACTTTGCCGCCTTTGGACAGCACATGATTTGCCACGGTAAATCATACCGGCTGTTACGGCAATTACGTCTAGGAGACCTCCGCCAACAAATCGGACGGAAGATTAAGGCCGCAGGAAGTGCAAATGAGGCGCAGTACAATCTCAGGTCACGATCTGCTAATTTCAAAGAAGGAGATGAAGTTTTCCGGCGCAATTTCCGCCAAAGTGACGCCGCGGGGCATTACAACGCCAAGCTGGACCGGCGATTCTTGAAAAGCCGCATCAAGAAGGTAATGGGACCTAACCCTTACCTGATAACGGACCCATCAGGAAAAGAAGTGGGGATATACCACGCGAAAGACCTGCGCCGATAGATAAATTAGTCACGTCTGTTTTGTCCGTCCGCATATATTTTCAAAAACGCGCAAGATTCCGTCTGTCAATTGTGTTTTTCTTTTATTGTTCGCCACTTCGTGTCCCGACGGCGAAGACAACCCATGGTACCCTGCAAGATCCTTCAGCCCCTTATTCGCAATCCTCGTCGCCTTGGGATCGCGAGAAAATTAGCTGCCTTGTAGTAATCGAGCAGTTAGTTAAACTTACTATTTTTTTCTCTCTTCGTTTTTTTCTTTAAATTTACTATTTTTTCTCTCTTCTTTTTTTTCCTTTAAATCATGGGATCAATCTACATAGAATTCAAATTCTATTTCTATTTATGTCAATGTATAGATTTTTTCTCTTATTTCATTTTTTTTTTTTATATATTTTTTCTCTTTTCTTCCGCACAATTAAAACTGCTCGATTATTCGGCGCGGCAAAGGGTTAAAGGAAATTCAGGCATAATATGTCCCAGATCAACTAAACAGACGATTTCAGATTGAACTGGGACGATTTACGATCGGACTGGGACGATTTACGATCGAACTGGGACGATTTAAGATCGAACTGGGACGATTTAAGATCAAACTGGGACGATTTAAGATTGATCTGGGACGATTTAATATTTTGACAGGAGTCGCCGAGGTCGGACAGGAAAAACGAGCATGTGATTCGCGTTTCTGGGGATTCGAATTCAACTCTGACTAGTGGATAGCAAAAGTTAAGGCAAAGTACATAGTTGAAAGACGACGCTAAATAAACCAGTTTTCTTTTTATATGGAAGAGTTGCCATTGGGCGGAGATTTTGGTTGTGTTTTGTTCGAGTGATAGGAAACATTTTTCAAGTGCACTAAACAGGCTACACACGTTTGACAAGTTGTGCCCGATATTCGATTGGCAGTTTTATTTCTTGCCTGTGTTTAATTTGTTTAGCGCATGTCCATCCAGAATTTGCAAAACTTTGACCCCCTTTGCTGATGCAATCAATTGTGCTGATGATACGGTACAGGACGGACTTGCGCACATAAGAATTCAGCAGAGAAATGGTCGAAAAACACTAACTACGGTGCCGGGCCTTTCTTCGGAATATAACCTGAAGAAAATTGTGCGAGCATGTAAAAGGAAATTTGCGTGCAAGGGGACAGTAATAGAGCGTCCCGAATACGGTGAAGTATTACAGCTTCAAGGTGATCAGCGAGAGAACATTTGCCAGTGGCTAACGAAATCTGGACTTGCGAAGCCAGACCAACTCAAGGTGCACGGTTTTTTTTTAAGCGAGACGAAGGCGCGTATGATCGAACAAAACTTTTGGACATACTGTAACGAGAATTTATTCGTCATTATCTTCATCCATCCTAAAGATAAATTCCCTGAAGCAACTAGTGAATGCATTTCGAAATGTCAAAGATGGCGGAGTTTTGTTGTCTTTTCATCGCAGGTTGACGAAATTTAGCGGAATTGAATATATGGTGAACGCGAATTTTGGTTTAGCCTTTTAGCTAAGTTCGGAATCGGATGTGGAGTGAGACCCAAAGAAACAGTTGAATGTCTAATCGGGATTCGTGTAAAAGCAAAATAACATCCAGCTGAGCGAAAGACAATGTTTTTGACTAAAACCCCTCGAAAAGGTTAGATAGAAGGCAGTTTGTTTCATTTATAGATTTGTTCCGTGTCGTTTCATGGTAAATTGTAAATTGTAGTTTGGGCTGGATTCTAGTGGGCAGAACTGTGAAGTCTCGCATTCCGAACTCTCTTCTTAAGGCTGTCGCAAGTATGAAGTTCTCGGGAACGTCGCGTTGCTCTAATTATTGTTATTGCCGAAAGCAAGCACTTATTAACCGTACGTAAATTTCAACCATTGAAGGAGAAACGATACAAAGGGGCAGACGTAGTGACATCCAAATAGTCGAATACACGGTGCCCCTAAATCATTTGGTAAAACTAGGAGCCAATTGCATTGTTTCTATCGATTTGCCGCTATACATAGAAGTTCCTATGTATGCCACAAATATCGGTGTCTTCAAAGGGGTAGGAAAGTCACTACTTCGTCAACTATTCCTATTGATGGAAGTTAGCAAGGGCAGCAATTATCAAAGAACAGCTGTTTGTCATTAATCTCCGATACTTTTGTTGGAATTTTTGTTGGAATCTCAGTATTCGTCGTTGCATTTTAACGTTAGAAGTAGCTATAACGAAAAGAAATCTACATTCCAGGACCACCCACATCGTCAGCGGGCGCCCGACGAGGATGTTTGGGGTTTTATTATTTATATATATATTATTACTTAATATAATTTTATTATAATCTTTTTATATAAATTTTGCATTGGAGGGATAGATAAATTATTTGAAATTTTACAAATTAAAATTTTAAATATAAAATTTTTATTATAATCTTTTTATATATAAATTTTGCATTGGAGGGATGGATAAATTATTTGAAATTTTACAAATTAAAATTTTAAATATAAAAATTTTATTATAATCTTTTTATATATAAATTTTGCATTGGAGGGATAGATAAATTATTTGAATTTTACAAATTAAAAATTTTAAATATAGTAATGTCAATGTAACTTTAAAGTAAAAAAAAAATGAAGTGCTAATTCTTTTGAAAATCGGTCTTTCCTTTCCGATACCCTTTGCCCGGGTATAGGACCCGGTACGGTGGCAGGCTGCCCACGAAAATCATGAGGCAGCCGCCGGGTACTTAATTAATCAAGCAGAGTGCCTCTTTATGGCATAGCGTTATGCAATCGAGCTGTATAATTCTATAGCATAAATTGGTCGCCGGGGTACTCCCCTTCTGATGGGAAAGTTTATACAAGGCAATTTGTATGAGTTTTCCACTCAGAAGAGGAATACCTGGCCACTGCAACAAAATATGGATTTATTCCGGTTGGGTGGGTCCGAAGGGGCTCCATCACCACCCGGTTGCCCCTCTTTCATTTGTGGGCCATGAGCTTCGTCGGGTAAGGACAAGGTTACCCCAAGTCCGCCTTTCTTCTCAGGTTCCACTTGTTCTCGGAACAAGTACTATCTTCCTCGGTGTAGTTATCTACACTTCTTGCGACTTCGGTCGCCTCTTGAACAACATCAAATTCGTGAGTGCGAAATTTTTTTGTAGTGGGTCCTCGTGCTGGAGAAATGAACCCGCCCCACGACACCGCAATGCTAGCCTGCCAGCGCATTCACGCGTCTCCAGACGAGGGCATTCTCGGCAGATATTGTCATCTTCTTCTGCCGAGGCAGCAGAACATCGCTGCAGTCCTTCACGGACTTGGAAACTTTAATTCAATACAGTGATTCATGAGTCCACGGGATATTCGCCCTACTATCTCATGTTCGGGTACCACCCTATCCAACATGGTTCTGAGTACGCCCTCCTCAGAAGCCTTTAATGCCCTTGAGGATGGTGAGGTACAGCTAAGTGCTAACAGTGATCGACTGCGAGCTGTACAGGACCAAGTCAGAGGCAAATTGCAAGAAGCCTACAAAAAGGGAGCTCAACGCTACAACCTTCGTGTTCGTCCTCGTGAGCTACTCCAGGGTCAGAAGGTTTTCGTGCGTAATTTCACTGTGAGCAACGCCGCAGATCGCTTTGCTGCCAAATTCGCTCCACGATTCACTCCTGCAGTGGTCCGTCGTCGTATTGGGCAAGTGGCATACGAGCTTGAGGATGAATCCGGTAAGCTGCTTGGGAACTTTCACGCTAAAGACATCCGAACCGATTCATAATTACCCCTGCCGACATTCTTTGTTTGCCCGGCTGAATGAGACACTCAGGGTCTGGGTCGTCCCCACGATTGTTGCGAATTCCGGCGTACCGACTTTCTCCTATTCGCAACTTCAAATTGCCGCCGTAATATTTCCACCTTCCTTTGAGCACTCCTACCTTTTCCTCTGTAAATTTATTTATTTTATTAACATTTTTCCATTTTCGCTTTAATTTTTATTTTCCCATCATCACAATCCTACCCTTTTCCCTTATTTCCAACTACAAAAAAAATAATACATACTAACAATTTCAATTTTCCCACTAACAACATTTCATTCATTAACTGTGTAACAAAATTATATTCAATACCTTTTCCCGAACAAAACCTAATTCCTTCCTTCATACTAACAAATTCTATTCACTAGTTCCCATTAACTTATTTTATTTTTTCTTACTAACGAAAATTAATTCACGTTTCCCTACTAACAAAATTCAATCTCATGCCCAAATGCATCGTTGAAGTTGCTTATGAGATGAATGGGAGATCGACAATCCATGGCACCATTAGCTGCGTCGTGAGTTCTCGATCGAGGGTCTGCTGGAACCCTGAGTTCAAGTTCCCCCGGGCGCACGGAAGCACTCTTTTTGTGGTATCGGCAAAACCAATAGCTTCCGAAATGTGTATATGTGACACTTTGAATTCAACCAAGCGCTTCTTGGATTGTTCAAATTGCCATATGTAAAACAATGGATACTATTGAGTTTGTCGATATGGAACAAAAGATGTGTGGGTAGCGGAATCGAAGTGAAATGAACTTCGATTACGTTACCCGGACGCGGTAGCGGTAATTTGAAAATGAAAAGGATTGCGGGATCGGATGTTTTTTTTTTTTTTTGTGGTAGAGAGGTGAAGGCATTTACGCCCGCCGAGTCTGGCAGTGTGGGGCTCCCATGGAGGATACCCTTGGACTACCCACTAAACACCTCCCCTGTCAATCTGAGAACCTAGCCTGGAACCGTTTGACGTTTGACGTTTTGTTACGCCGTGGGGCGCCTTCAAACTGGGGAGTCCCTTTCCTAGCAGGAGGGGAGAGGGGAAGAAGAAATGCCAGA
>OZ017741.1:119085247-119087747 GCA_963969285.1 Odontomyia ornata
TGCCATGATTTTCCCTTTTATGGTCCAAAACCGTTGGCGACTGATTGATAATAAGGTTTGGGGTCCGCAGTGAAAGTTTTCTTCGTGAATCATTCTGAATAGTAGTTTGACTATTGGGTCGTTATACGGAAGGAGCATTGGATGTTTTGCATCGTAGCCCAATAGCGATGATTCAAGTCTACCTCCAACTCTAATGATTCCCCTTTCATCGAGAAACGGAGCCAGGTTTGATACCGAACTTGTTTTGGCCACTTGATTACCCTTCTGAAGATGTTTGATTTCATCTTGAAAATCCGATCGTTGAATCTGTTGGACTATAACAGTCAATGTATTGCTTAACTCTTCCGTGTCCAATACAACGTGTTTAGGCCGAGCAACCCCTTCATGAACCTTGCAGTTTTTCGAGAATCGTAACACATATGCTATTATGTGTTGTAATGTTTTGAATTTATTTCCGTGGTTAATTGAATATATGATTCCATCTGTTTCAGTGATTGCGTTCACTGTTACTGTAGGTTGTTTCTGCTTCCTTTATATTGAGTTCATGAAGTGGTAGCGACGGCCAACCTACATCGTTACCATGCAGAAAAAATGGTCCATAGAACCACAAGCTACGTGATTGGAAATTCCTTGGAGAGACACCTCGGGATAGCAAATCAGCTGGATTATCTTCTGATTTAACATGTTTCCATTGTTCAGGTAATGAGTGCTCCTGAATTGTAGCCACTCGGTTTCCTACAAACGTGTGGTACGAGGATGACGTCGAGTTTATCCATGCCAACACTATTTCTGAGTCAGTCCAGAAATATGTTTTGATCTCCTTGTAATTCAGTTGGGATTGAACTCTTGAAGCCAAAAGTGTACTTAACATTGCAGCACATAGCTCGAGTCTTGGTAGAGTTTGTCGTTTGATCGGTGCCACCCTTGACTTTGCACAAAGCAATCTCACAACAACTTTTCCGTCATTCAAGACAGACCTTAGATAAAGTGCTGCACCATATGCCTTCTCAGATGCATCCGCAAAAGCATGAAGCTGTATTGTTCTTGTTGTTTGCTGCGAGTAGCAATGACGAGGAATCAGCACCTTCCTCAAGGTAGGTAGTTCCTCTCGAAAAGCAACCCATCGATTTTCAATCTCCGCCGGCACACTTTGGTCCCACGAAATATCAAGCTGCCACAATTCCTGCATCAAAATCTTTGCTGTCACTATTACCGGTGATAGAATTCCAAGAGGATCGAAGACTTGAGCCAGTTCAGAGGTGATCGTTCTTTTTGTCATCTGACGGGTTGTTGGCAATGTTACTTTAATAAAGAAGCTGTCCTCTTTCTTTGGAGACCACATTATTCCAAGCGTTTTCACTGATTCCTGGCCTTGATCGTCGAAATCCAAGTTAATTTCTCTGTCCTCTATCGGCACATTTACTAGTAATTTGGAATCACTTGCGCACCACTTCTGCAACTTAAACCCAGCTGTCTCCAGTATTGTGGTTTGCTGATGTCTGGTTTCAATGGCGGAGGACAAGGAATCAGATCCGAATAGACCGTCATCCACGTAAAAATTGACTTCTAGTGCTTTAGCTCCCAATGGGTATTTTGTTGCATTTTCAGCTGCCAATTTTTTCAGGCACTTTATGGCTAAGTAAGGGGCAGATCTGGTGCCATATGTTACCGTGTTTAGAGTAAAATATTGCAGAGGAAGGCTGGGGTCCTCTCTCCAGACAATCAGTTGGAATCTGCGATCGTCTGGGTGTACAAGAATCTGCCGCTACATCTTGTGTATATCTGTAGTGAAAACGTACTTGGGCAACCTAAATCGACTCAAAATCGTGAATAAGTCGTCTTGAATTGTTGGGCCACAATGCAGAATATCGTTCAGAGAACATCCTGAAGATGTCTTTGTCGATGCATCGAATACTACCCGGAGTTTCGTACTGCTGCTTTCCGGCTTCAGAACATAGTGATTGCGGGATGTAATAATGTGTACTCGTAATGGTTTCAGGATCAACTCGTGACATATGTCCTAAAGACTCATACTACTTCATGAATTCTACATATTGTTGTTTAATCCCTTCTTTTCTTGATAAGCGTGCTTCCAAAGCATGAAATCTGTTTTCTGCGATGAGTCTTGGATTCCCCAGAGCTGTTGGGTTCTCTATGAAAGGAAGTTTTACCATGAATCGCCCAGATGAGGTTCGAACTGTATTTTGGGTGAAATGGGTTTCACAATGTCTTTCTGCAGATGTAAGCGCTTGCTTTGACTCGTTGACCTCTTCCAATTTCCAAAACCTTTCCAATATTGCAACTCTTGCTTCTTCCTCAGCTGTAAGTACAGCACACGTTGACGTATTTGTTGGTTGTGCATCGATTTTTCCAGACAACACCCAGCCAAAGACCGTATTTTGAAGTATTGGCCTTCCATCGCCTAAACATATTTGTCCTGGCTCCAACATTTGATGAAAGAACTCCGCACCAAGGAGAACGTCAATCCCTTTTGGATGAT
>OZ017741.1:119095247-119112747 GCA_963969285.1 Odontomyia ornata
TATTTTTAAGTCTTAAAAATTCCTATGCTTCTACTTTTTAACAATACAAATATATTTGTGTTATGTTTCGTAGTTTTTTTTAAATCGAATATTTAAACCGCCAACACATTATGGCCCACCCACACCCTTATGGCCCACCCTGTATATATATAGATGTATATATATAGATGTATATATATATATATACATATATATATATATACATATATATATATATATACAATATATATATGTATATATATATATATATATATATATATATATATATATATATATATATATATATATATATATATATATATATATACAATATATATATATATATATATATATATATATATATATATATATATTTATATATACAGATTTATACATATACATATATACATATATATATATATATATATATATATATATATATATATATATATATATATATATATATGTTTATATTTATAAATATGTATATATATGTGTATATACAAATATATATCTATGGATAGATATATATATATATATATATATATATATATATATATATATATATATATATATATATATATGTATATACATATATATATATATATATATATATATATATATACATATATATATATATATATATATATATATATGACTACTCGGCTAGTGATCACCGGTATATAGCGGTTGAGATTCACGACAGTGCCACTCTGCGTGCATATGCCCAAACTTCAATCCTCGGATGGAGGACTGGGAGGATGGACGTTGAGAGGTTCGCTGACGCGCTTACGGCAGGCGCACCGTTGCTGGGAGCTCCGCCAGGGAGTGGAGGGCCTACAGCCAAGGACTTGGTGAACTCTACTATGAGAACCATCATAGCTGCTTGTGAGTCTTCCATGCCCCGCCGGAGACCCCGACATGGTAAGCCTCCAGTATACTGGTGGTCAAACGAGATCGCCGAACAAAGAAGCGAGTGTCACAAACTTCGGCGAGAGGCCCAGCGGGCGCGAACGCGGGAGGAGGCAGACACTAGGCTAGCAGCATACAGGTCCGGCAGGAAATATCTTCGCAGGCTTATTAAAAAGAGCAAGGCCCGATGCTGGCAAGACCTCGTGGACGATGTAAACAGGGATCCGTGGGGCCTTGGCTACAAGCTGGTCATGGGGAAACTTGGTGCCCTACGGAAGCCTTGTATACATGACGCGGAAAAGATGGACGCGATAGTGCGGGGACTCTTCCCCGCCCATCCCGTCCGTGTTGACGCTGTCCATGGTGAAACAGCAGTCGAGTACCCACTCTTCACACAGCTGGAACTGGAGGAGGCAGTCCTCTCCCTGAAAGCGAGGAAGGCTCCAGGTCCAGATGGTGTTCCAGCTGAGGTGTTGCAGCTCGTCTATCACCATTGTCCTGACTTGCTGCTCAGCACATTCAACGCTTGCCTACGAGACGGGGTTTTCCCGGTACGATGGAAGGTGGCGAGGCTCGTGCTGATCAGCAAGGGGAAGGGAAATCCTGAATCGCAGTCTGCATACCGCCCGTTATGCATGCTAGACACGGCTGGGAAAGTGCTAGAGAAACTCATCAAGGGAAGACTCATTGACGCGATTCGTGCTGCTGGGGACCTATCTCCTCGGCAGTACGGCTTTAGAGCAGGACGTTCTACCATTGATGCGATTGCAGAGGTGGTGAACGCGGTCCAAAAGGCAGAGGCATATAGTCGCACCAAGCGACGGATCGTCCTGTTGGTGACACTCGACGTCAGGAATGCCTTCAACTCCGCTAGATGGGTGGATATTCTGGACACGCTGGAAAACTCTTTTCAAGTTCCAGAATATCTAATGCGGCTTTTGAGGCACTACCTAAAGGACCGAAGCCTGCTCTACGACACGACACAGGGCCAACGAAGGATGGAAATTACATCGGGTGTTGCCCAGGGATCTATCCTTGGTCCGGACCTGTGGAACGTGTCTTACGACGGGCTACTGAGACTTGAGATGCCAGATGAGTCGCGCTTGGTCGGCTATGCGGATGATGTTGCGGCTCTGGTCGCCGGACGCACCGTTGAACAAGCGCAACTTAGGCTAGGTATGCTAATGCGCCGAGTGAGGGACTGGATGACTGCTCGCGGGCTCAGTATAGCACTGGAGAAAACAGAAGTGGTCATCTTGACAAAAAGGACAATCCCTAGAGTAAGTATGATCAGTATTGGAGATATACAAATCGAATCGAAGCCAGCGGTGAAGCACCTGAGGGTACTGATCGACTCGAAGATGAGTTTCTCTGAGCAAATCAGGGCAACGGCTGAGAAGGCTGCTTCGGGAATATCGGCCCTGAGCCGACTTATGGCCAACGTAGGGGGACCCAGCCCATCAAGAAGACGCCTCTTGATGAGTGCTATAGGGTCAGTGCTACTGTACGGAGCAGAGGTATGGGGCGACGCTCTCAGCAAGGAGGTATACCGAAAACGATTGGCACAGGTACAGAGAAGAGGAGCACTGAGAATTGCATCTTCGTATCCAACAGTCTCCGACTCGGCGGTGAGAGTGATTGCAGGCGTGATACCTGTCGCCCTCCTTGCTAGAGAGCGCCGCGCTATTTACCTGCGCCGAAACGAGGATGCGAGGGAGATCGTTGTCCGCGAGGAGAGACAACGCTCGCTCAACGATTGGCAGCAGTCTTGGAGGAATTGCACGAAGGGAAGGTGGACTGCGCGCCTCATCCCGGATGTGAGACCGTGGCTAAATCGAAGGCATGGTGAGACTGACTTCTATCTGACCCAGCTTTTGAGCGGGCACGGGTGTTTTCAGTCTTACCTGCACAAGATCGGTAAGTCACGGTCTCCCGATTGTCGGTTTTGCCCAGGAGAGGAGGACAATGCCTGTCCCACATTTTTTGCGTGTACCAAATGGGCCAGGCTGCGAAGGGAACTCTACAGGGAGACGGGAGAGCTCACCCCGGATAATATAGTTGCGGTGATGCTCGAATCGGTTGACAAATGGATCCAGGTGGCACATTATGCTCGGGCAGTCCTAAAAGATAAAAGGGACTCGCAGCAGCCGGAGGTGCTGGGCCTGGGGGATCGCTCTTCTGGCATTTCCTCTTCCCCTCTCCCCTCCCGCTAGGAAAGGGACTCCCCAGTTTGAAGGCGCCCCACGGCGTAACAAAACGTCAAACGTCAAACGGTTCCAGGCTAGGTTCTCAGATTGACAGGGGAGGTGTTTAGTGGGTAGTCCAAGGGTATCCTCCATGGGAGCCCCACACTGCCAGACTCGGCGGGCGTAAATGCCTTCACCTCCCTATCACAAAAAAAAAATCCAAAGTACAATTAGATAAAACCCATGGAACTGCTTGGACTAAGTTAGGCATATTCAATGAAAGGTGCTATAGTCGACCGGGTGTGTCCGTGTTAGCTACAGGCAACTGCAAGGTGCAGCCTGGATGGAATAGGTCATGAATTCCATTAATGGAAAATTTGTAAACAAAGTTCAACATTGATACGCTTCATTCTAAATTCGTTGTCCCAATATAGAGTGAGTAGAAATTTTAAACTGTGGAAATTTAAATGTTGATTTGAAATAGAGTTGAACATTAACTAAGCAGCATTTAGGGAGATTAGTTTCGATAAATTTTCAATTCGAATGGAGAAGAAATACACGAAACAAAGAATAACGTAGCAACAAAGAAAAATGTAACTAGCTATTTATTTGCCGCATTTTAGCAGTCAGATAACTCTTTAAAAATTGGGTGTGTTTACTCGCTTTGCTCCATGCTAATCGTGGTAAATTTTAAAGCAACATTCGAGAAGAACAGACAAAAAAAGACAGACGGGACAGAAACGGACAAATGAAAAAAAGGGAAACTAGTGAAAACCAAAGATTCCAAACTATAATTAGAAATTATTAAAGTTTTTAAAATTTTCCTGATCTGTTTTTCATTGGAATGATGTTTACATACAGCTAAACAAAGAAAAAAAAAGTAAAATTTGGATAGGTTATAAACGGGACTAGAATTTTTCTGTAAATTTTTTTCCGTTTTGTTTGGAATATGAATAAAATGGATTGTTAAAATAAATCGTCGGTCTTTCCATTTTATCAAATCTGATCGGGTATGGGACCCGCAACGATGGAAGGCTTTCCGGATAAAATGCGCGCTCCACCGTTTTGCTGTGTCCAGGGGCTCTTGCCGGGTAGAGTGGCCTTCCGCTCGCCTGCCCTTTTATGATATATGGTTATGTGATTTCATTGCATAACTCTATAGCATAAATTGGTTAGGTCTGTGCTTCTCATTTGTGTTAAAGAGTCATACAAAGTGCTTTTGTATGAGTTTTTCACTCAAATGGTAAACACATGGTCACGTCTACGTTTGGATTTTGATCCGGTTGGGAGGGTGCGGGGGGCACCACCTCCATCTGGATGCCCCACTCTTATTTGTGGGCCATAAGGATCGTCGTTAATGACGAAGTCTTTACCAGTCCGTCCGTTTTTGCTTGTCCCAACTTGTTCTCAGAACAAGCAATTTCAACCCTTAGTAGGTTACCTCGGCCTCGACGCCAGTCGATCGGCATTCGACCTAGAAAACGGTCTTGAATGCGAAATTTTTTTGTAATGGGTCCTTGTGCTAGGGGGAACGAACCTGCCCCACGACACCGCAACGCTAGCCTGCCAGCGCATTCACGCGTTCCCAGACAAGGTCAATCTCAGCGGATCTTAACATCCTCTTCCGCCGAGGCAGCAGACTATCGCTGCAGTCCTGCACGAACATTTTTATACCTACTTTCCACTACAAGCTTGATGAACACTACTGCCACCATATTTGATGAGCTCCACTGGAATCTCATCGATACCCGGCGCTATATTATTCTTTTGGGCTTTGATGATTAAACAAGCTTCATCCAGAGCTGGTGGGGCCAATGGAAGCTCTCCGCAGACATCTATAGGCTTCGATGTTCTGGAGCTGTGCGGAGGATTAGGAGGTTCTTGAAATATGATATCCATCTATATATATATATATATATATATATATATATATATATATATATATATATATATATATATATATATATATATATATATATATATATATATATATATATATATATATATATATATATATATATATATATATATGCGAATATGCATGCATATATATATATATATATATATATATATATATATATATATATATATATATATATATATATATATATATATGTGTGTGTGTGTGTGTGTGTATGTGTGTGTGTGTGTGTGTGTGTGTGTGTGTGTGTGTGTGTGTGTATACATGCATATACTCGTATATATATATATATATATATATATATATATATATATATATATATATATATATATATATATATATGCATGTATGAATTCGGAATTCGAAGTGTCAAAACAAATAAGTGTCAGTTTCAGCTCTTTGAATTTCTTGGCTTAAGTGAAGTTATAAATCTGTCATAAATTATAATCAGCTGTGTGAAATAAGTGAAGTGGTTACTAGTGTCGCTCTATCAAGTTTTCGAGATAAGTAGCGATCTTTCAAGTCATCAATTTCATTGATTCAATTTTTACTTAGGCGAACGAAATTAACGGAACCGGGAATTCTTGCTTTGGTCTAGGAGTGAGATTCCCGTGTAGCTAAATTTATTCTAAAAATTTTTGAATTTAATTTTAAATTTATATTGTGATATTTTAAATTATTTTTTTTGTTTTGCAAGTACGGATTTCTACGTTTTTTCACTAACTATATTAAATAAATCAAGGATAATACAAATTTTTATAAAAAGCAAATAATTGAAAAAGTTAAAAATATAATGGCTACTAAACCAGATAAGTGTGGAAAGTGTGGGAAACCCGTGGAGGATATCCACTCGGCTATGGGGTATGATGGCTTCTGCCTCAAGTGGTTTCATTTGAGGTGTATCAAAATGTCGGAGGAGAGATATCGGGATATTAAGGACATCACCGAAGATGTGATTTGGATGTGTGCCGGATGTAGAGCTCAGCACCGTAAATCTAAAGAAGACCAACTCTTCCAACAAATGAAAAATTTGCAAAGCCAAGTCGAAGAGATGAGCTCAAATGTCACCTTATTAATAGATAAATCTACGTCTGCGAGCAAGCCCTCATATGCCGAAATAATTAAAAATTCTACTTCTCCTCCAACAGTGCATCGATCTAATACAATATCGCAAAAATGGATTATAATTAAGCCTAGAAATCACTCTTCATCAGAAAAAACACTGATTGATTTTAAGTCGAGGATCAGGCCATCAAAATGTAAAATTCCTCTACAGCTAATGAGGCCTATTCGTAATGGTGGGGCGATTATCAAAACATCGACAAATGAAAATGCTACTTCGCTTTTTAATATAGCAATGGATGCAATGAAAGAGGAGTATGATGTTGCTGAGGCCAGATTGCGACAGCCTAGACTTGTCATCAATGGACTAGAAAAACAATACGCAAATAATGAATTAAGAAATGAGATCCAGGCATTAAATCCCAATATAGAGGAGCGTGATTCTATGGAACTTGTACATGCTAGGCGAACAAGAAATGGAAGGTGGTTGCACATCATCCAGGTAAACGGGAGCATGTATAAGAGGCTTGCGAATAGATACATTAATATAGATTATGGATCGTATTTTGTGAAGGAGGACTTCAACGTAACGAGGTGTTTTAAGTGTCAAAAATACAACCACAAAACATCAAAATGTGAAGGGGAGCAAATATGTATAAAATGTGGAGGAAAGCATGACCTAAAGGATTGCAAAAGCACGATTGAGAAGTGCTCGAACTGTATTGGTAACAATAACAATGCTGATCATTCTCACAGAGCTGACTCTGTAGAGTGTCCGGAGTTTCAACGTAGAATATTGATCGCCAGGAGGAGCACTGACTACAACTTTGATGATTGCTAATCTTTCTAATCAATCAAGTGGAACAAATTTAACACTTATGTATGCTAATATAAGAAGCTTAAGACATAAGCTAAGTGATATTCAGATTTACCTGCAGCAAAATCCTGACATAGATTTGATTATTCTAAATGAAATCTGGATTTACCCAGAAGAAGCACGGTTTTACAATATTGAAGGATATAATGCGGTATTCTCCTGCAGACCTGGAAGAGGTGGAGGTACAGCAATGTACGTAAAAAATACAATCAATTTCATTACCAAGAGAGTGACGCCTGATAAGTATAACGTTATAATAATTGAAGTACGCCATGCAGGTAAAAAAATAAAATTAGGGACGTACTACAATCCCAATCGTATGAATGCGCAAGATTTTTGCATAGTACTAGATACATTATTCTCAACTGAAAAAAATTTAATCAAAGTAGCGGACACAAACATTGATGTGCTAACGGAATCACCAGAAACACGGATTTATAAGGATACGCTAGCAACGAATGGACCGGTAATCATAAACAACAACCAAATTACTCGCCCAGTGTCAAATACCTGTCTGGATCATATAGTAACCAATGATTTAAAAGTCGCTGAAAGCATGACATACATATTTGAGGACTGGCCGGAACTGGCTCATCGTGTGTTAAAAATTGCTATTCAAGACCAAACCCTGAACAAACAGAAGCCGACCTACAAAACGTTCAGATTTCTAGACAAGGAGCTCTTTAAATCAAACATACGAGAGTTACTGGAAAAGCGGAAACCAAATAGTATTATTGAACTCAAAATATCATCATATCTGCTAAGCAAAGTTCTACAATTGAGAAAAAAATCAGGTGTCGACAACGGACTTGGATAACGAAAAAAGTAATTGATGCAAGTATTAAAAAAAGGAAGGCATACATGGACTACAGGAAGAACAGTGGAAACCGGGCTTTCAAGTTTGTGTATATGCAAGCGAAAAAAGAATCGAAACGACTGGTGAAAGAGGCTAAATTCTTATATTTCTCAAGAAGAATGGAAACAGCGGCTGACAACTCCCGCGAAATATGGAAAATAATAAATGAGGTAAAGGATAACTCTTCAACCCAGGGTATATCACAAAACTTTCAACTGAATCCTGATGGGCCCTCTAACACATCGTGTCCACGTGACGCGGCGAACTCATTGAATAACTTTTTTTCAACAATTGGTGGAAGAATCACTAAAGAAATCGTTGTCAGTTCACCAGGCAATGTAAATAATACAAATATCGCAATAAATTCCATACTTCACATTCATCAAACAAATAAAAGGGAAGTCTTAAATGTCATCAATGAATTGAAAAAGAATACGGCGCCAGGCATTGATAGCATCACGATGAATGAGATTAGTATAATAAAGGAGGACATAGCCCAGATTATGGCAAATTTTATAAACGTGCATATTAGGAATGGAACTTTTCCGGAAGAAGAAAAACTTGCAAAAATAGTTCCTATATTTAAGGGTGGTGATCATCTTGACCCGAATAACTATCGCCCGATTGCGCTGCTGACGGGATTTAGTAAGATATTTGAAAAAATACTAAACAATCGATTAACATCATTCTTAGTTGAAAACTTTATCATAAGCCAACATCAGTTTGGTTTTCAAAAGAACAAGTGTACTTTGGATGCCCTACATTCTGTCACACGTTTCATCAATCTAGGACTTGACAGAGGTGATTATGTCATCGCAATTTTTGTGGATTTGAAAAAAGCATTTGATACAGTTGATCATGATCTCTTGCTTCGTAAACTTGAATCGTATGGTATTCAGGGTAGTCCTAAGCAGTTGTTTAAGAGTTACTTGGAGGGAAGATCGCAGAGAACTTTAATCAACAATGTCCTGAGCGACCATGCACCTACGGAAACAGGAGTTCCCCAAGGCTCAATACTGGGCCCAACTTTGTTCCTGCTATACACAAATAATCTAAATACATGTGGGCTGACGGGATATCACACATTATATGCTGATGACACAGTTCTACTTAATTCAGGACGAGACAAAACTGCCATTGAGAACACTATCAACGACGATCTAGGAAAATTCCATCAGTGGTTAATTGGAAACAAACTAGTATTGAACACATCAAAGACAAAATATATTGTTTTTAAGCAAAAGAACAAAGGAGACATAGATGTCGAACTATATTAACGGCGAAGAATTGCAAAGAGTGCTAGAAATGAAATATCTTGGTCTTATCATAGACCATCGTATGACCTGGTTACCACACATAAATAGCTTAAGAAGGCAATTAGCCCCAATAATAGGATTGTTAAGAAGATATGAGGATTTTCCAATGCACATCAAGAAACTTGTTCTAAATGCGTTTGTCCTGGCGAAATTGCATTATGGAGTACTTATTTGGAGTCAATCAGCGAAGCAACATTTAAACAGTATATCCAGGCTGCTGACCAAAGCGTATAAAAACATTCTGAAGCTGCCAATGCTTACTCAAACTAGTTTGGTTTACCAATTGGCAAAATCATTAACCTTTAGTCAAATTATTATTATGGAGAAAGCGAAGTTTATCTACAGAAATTTAAAAACTAATGGATCGGAACGAGCGCCATTAATTAAGGTATCACAGATCAACCCATATAATGCGATGAATGCAAATCTATTCGTAATACCTTTTGCCAGAACGGATCGACTAAAGAACGATGCAACGAATGATGCTCTGCGTATATATAACAATCTACCAGAAATTGTTAAGGAAGCAAACTCACTTTTGGTATTTAAGAAAAGACTAAGGGTGCATTTAATGAGCACTGATTGAAGCGTGGACCTGTAATTCTGCTTTTATGAGCTCAGTATCTTAGGGCGTTCTTTTTGACCCTATCGGCGAGATACTGAAGTGACAGTTACTCAGAGTTTTTTTTTTTGAATGCGTCGTATAATATTGATTTTTTTTTATCTCTGAGAGCTGATCATGATTTTTTGGACTAGATGTTCACGAAAAGGACTAGTTCACATTATATTGTGTGCCCCCTTATACCGATGTATAAAACATTGTCTGGGTGGCACAAAGGACCAAGCGACGTAATGTGAATGCAGATCGCACGAGCGTTGTGCGACGAAGAAAGAGTGATGGAGAGAGTGGTAGGGAATGGAGGTATTAAAAAAAAATATATATATATATATATATATATATATATATATATATATATATATATATACATATATATACATACGCTTGCCAGAAAAAGTATCCGTACATGCAATATAACAAAGTTATCGTTGATATATCCACTTAATTTGAATGCTTTCTTTTATAATATAAAATCTACACTTTTGCATGATTCCCAGTATGTTTCATAACACTTACTATTTAAAAAGACTTGAAACTCAAACAAACTCAATTTATGGCAACACAATAGACCAGAAAAAGTATCCGTACGGAACAAACCGGGGGATTCCCCGTGTTACGCGATGACATATGCAGATACATATTAATGTTTTTAGGTCCGATAATAGTTCTACTTTAAGTTGTGATAGATTTAAAAGTGAGTGCATTTTAAAAATTTTTTGTTCACTAGAATATATGATGACACCTAAAATTAGCGAAAATCGGTGCTGAGGAGAGGAAAATTATGCTGAAACTTAAGAGAGGAGGGAAAACTTACCGCGAAATTGGTCAAATAGTAGGCAGAGCTCACTCCTCTGTCCAGTATGTGGTGAAAACATTTAATACAACTGGTTCGATTATGTAAGTCAAAGCCTCCATACTGACTGAACGCGAAAAAAGAAACGTTTTGCAGGCAGTTAAAAATAATTCTCGAGTAACTGGTTCCCAAATTGTTACAAATATATAAGACTCTTTTGGTAAGGTTCTCCATGAAGATACCATATGAAAAATTATAAAGAGAGATGGATATCGCTCACGCATAGCACGTAAGAGGCCATACATTTCGGAAGTGAACAGGAAGAAACGTGTGGAATTCGCAAAAAATATATAAACAAGCCTGAGTTTTGGGAACAGGTCCTATTCTCTGACGAAAGCAAATTTTGCATATTTGGCATTAAGGGATGCATCAGACTACGACTATATAGTCGCACTTCTGTCGCAAGTTACACATGGTTAAATGGAAGCCCGCACACTGCGATTTTCGACAATTTTGTCCAGGTCGCCCGTCGCAGGAATTTGCGATTTTTCCTAAAACCAGTTTAGTAGGTAATTTTTGTGATACTCGCGCAGGCGCACATCATTTGGACATTTGACGCTGACGTGCATGGAAGTTTCTTGCATAGCGCACAAATGAGTTAGCACATGTGTTCCTGGCAAAGACATACCTTCAAATGAGCATATTAGTTCTGCGCATGCCTGAAGTTCCTATGCAAATCTTGTCGCAGTGTGTTCGTATTTGCGTCGAAAAATCGCTGGTTACGACAGGAAAATCGCAATGTGGCCGAACCCTAAAGGAAGAAAGTTAGTGTGGCGGATGAGTGGTACTGCCCTCGAAAAAGGAAATCTCGTACCAACTGTGAAACATGGTGGAGGTGATGTGATGGTCTAGGGGTGTATGGCGGCAGAAGGAGTTGACTAACTTGTGTTAATAGAATCAACTATGGATAAATACAGTTACCTTAATATTTTGAAGGGGAATTTGAAGCAAAGCGTTCAGCTGTTGCGACGTGGTGACGATTTCTGGTTCCCAAATATACAGTGAGCGTCAAAAGAAAGTAAACACCTTAGATACTTGTATTAAGAATTTTATTAAAACAAGGTAATTAACACAAAATCAAAAATGTGTATAAGGAATCAAAGACTTATTTAATAAGAACTGAACACAACATAAACATTAAACAAAAGTAATACTCAACAAAGATAAATATATTTTAACCAACAAAAGACCAAATTTCACGCGTCAAAAAAAAGTAAACAGCAAACAAAACATAACAGAACTTCAATAGAAAAAGTCGATTTTTTTTAAATTTTTCAATATTTTGTTTGTTTTCCTTTGGACCTCATTTACTCTTCTTGGCATCGATGCTACAAGTTTTTTGTAACATCGGGAGAGATTTGGCTCCATTCTTCCTTTATAACCTTTTTCTATATATATATATATATATATATATATATATATATATATATATATATATATATATATATATATATATATATATATATATATATATATATATACTATATATATTTATACAATATTTATAGATTGGTTAGTCTGCTGTATTTACGATTCCAAGGGAATTGTCCACAAGGAGTTCGTGCCAACGGGCCAAACCAATTTCCTATCTTGGCGTTTTGTAGCGTTTGTTGCATCGCATTCGTCGAATTCGGCCTGCCAAGGAGGATGCTGGTACTTATTGCATGATAATGTACCATCTCATCGATCCACTCTTGTGACTGATTTTTTGACTAGAAATTGCATTTTAACCATCAATCACTCACCGTTTTCGCCTGATATGGCTCCCTGTGACTTCTACCTATTCGGGAAATTCTATTTTGCCATGAAAGGAAAACGCTTTGCGTCTGTAGAGGGCATCCAAAAGGCTTGTACCGACATCCTGAAGGCAATTCCGGTCAATGACCTGAAACAAAATTTCGAAAAGCTTTTGGAACGCGCAAAGCAGTGTATCGAGGCCGGAGGAGACTATTTTGAATAAGCTAAACTTTAATTGGATCATTTCACCCTTTTCATTACGTCGCGCCGATATCGATCACTCTTTCGGATGGCTCCGATAGCTTTTTAAATTACTCATGGAATTGTTTGTAGCTACATGAATCAGTTGAATAATAATTTTTCTTAAAAATTATTAGAGAAGAAAAATGTTAGAAGAAGATGATTTCGACGTATGTACTAATTCTCCTCAGGCCATTACTCTTATTAGATACACACTGGTGATGGCGACCACCATGTTTAGAGGTGAGAAAATTATTTTTAATTTTCCTACTCATGCGAACTCAATATATTTTTGTAACTACGAATTATCTTCTTCTACTTAGCACTACAGCCCCTCTCGGGCCTTCGCTTCCTGCAAATAGCCCCTCCAACTGTCTCGGTCCATTGACCGCGTCCTCCAATTTCGAAATCCAATTAAAGTTTAGCTAATACAAGTACTTACAAGAGAAATTTAACTTGAACATAACTTGCAGCTACAATACGTATTGAGTTCGCATAAGAAGAAAAATTAAAAATTAAATCACACACCTCTAAGCATGGTGGTCGCCATCACCGGTGTGTATCTAAGAGTGATGGCCTGAGGAGAATTAGTACACACGTCGAAACCACCTTCTTCTAACATTTTTCTTCTCTAATAATTTTTCAGAAAAATTATTATTCATCTCATTCATGTAGCTACAAACAATTCCATGAGTAATTTAAAAAGCTATCGGAGCCATCCGAAAGAGTGATCAATATCCGCGCGACGTTAGAAAAGCTTCAATGTAGAGCAAATTTGTCGTATAGATTTACATTAAATTGATGTGAAAAGGGTGAAATGATCCAATTAAAGTTTAGCTAATACAGGTACTTACAAGAGAAATTTACCTTGAACATAACTTGCAGATAAAAAAAATACATATTGATTTATTAAAGAAAGATGCGGTTCCAGTCATGTCCGCATAGCGAGCAGTCTTAAAAATAAAGTGAATACCAAATTAGATGACATGGAAAATCCAGGAATCATCAAAAGAGTTGATTATCCCACTAATACAAGTACTTAGAAGAGAAATTTAACTTGAACATAACTTGCAGTTACAAAAACGTATTGAGTTCGCATAAGTAGAAAAATTAAAAATTAAATCTCTTACCTCTAAGCATGGTGGTCGCCATCACCGGTGTGTATCTAAGAGTGATGGCCTGAGGAGAATTAGTACACACGTCGAAACCACCTTCTTCTAACATTTTTCTTCTCTAATAATTTCAGAAAAATTATTATTCAACTCATTCATGTAGCTACAAAAAATTCCATGAGTAATTATTTTGAATAAATAAACTCGAATTTATCAGAACAAAGCTCCTGTTGTTTCTATTTTAGTTCAGTCTCGTTTATTTTGGAAGACGCTCAAATTGCTATTGTTGTTGTGACCAAACCTTTGAAGCTATATTGATGAATCTTGGCAGCGGGGTAAAGAATATAGATTTCTAGACAGCAATTAACTAGGTGGAACCGCAGCCCCAGCCCGAAGGCAATAAATTGAACGTGACAATATATATATACATATATATATATATATATATATATATATATATATATATATATATATATATATATATATATATATATATATATATATATATATATATATGTATATATATGTATATATATATATATATATATATATGTATGTATATATGTATATATATATTTATATATAATATATATATATATATATATATATATATATATATATATATATATATATATATATATATATTATATATATATATATATATATATATATATATATATATATATATATATATATAGTAGGCAAAAAAAGTCATGGGCCACTTGAAATTTTTTTATTTTTTGGTGTTATTTTTTTAATAAAAAAACGTAGATTTTAATAAAAATGCATTTATTTATTCATGCCAGGATGTATTCTTACAGATTAAATACATTTTTGAAGAAATCATTTTGATATGTTATGTCATAATATTGTTTGTTTACAATAAGCTCCAAAACTGACGCAAAAAAAGTCGTCGGCCTATATACGTTTTATAGTGTTTTAGCTCAAATTTTATGACAATAGCAGTGTATTTGCAAATGATTAATATTTAGTTGGGTAACCTTTAGCTTGGAGAACTGCTTGCAGTCTTCTGGGCATAGAATTACTAGTCACATCCGAAGAAATTTGGTTCCATTCATTTTGTATGACAGATTTTAGCTGATTGATGTTGGAAATAGTGTGATATCGTATTTTTTTATCCAAATGGTCCCACAAATGTTCGATTGGGTTTAGATCTGGAGATTGAGCAGGCCATTCGAGAACATTCCGGACATTTTTGGACAGCCAGTTTTTCACACTATGCGCAGTGTGCTTTGGATCGTTGTCGTGCTGGAACACAAAGTCTGACTTAATCTTCAATTGACGGGCACTTACTATTAAATTCTTCTGTAAAATGTCCTTGTAAACATATTGGTCCAGTCTTCCATCGATGAAAACTAATTTGCCAACACCAGAAGCAGCCATACATCCCCAAATCATAACGTTTCCACCTCCATGATTAACAGTTGGCGTTAAGTTTTTCGGGTCGAGCGCTGTGCCGTCTTGACGCCAAATGGTAACCTTGCCTTTTGACTTGAGAAGCTCGAATTTGCTCTCGTCTGACCAAATGACTTTGTTCCAGAATGTTTGCGGCTTATCTGTATGATCAATATCGAATTTCATTCGCTTGGCTTTGTTCTTACTACTGACTAAGAACTTTCTGCGCGATACTCTGCCGTGGTACCCATGTTTATGTTAAACATTTCGAATCATTTGTGGTGTAATGCTCACGTTAACTGATGCAGCAACGTTTGTTGCTATTTTCGGAGCAGAAACCCTTAGGTCTTTCTTTACTTCTCGAATTATAGTGTTGCGCACACGATCATTGACTTTAGGTGGCCGGCCGGATCTTATTTTATTGAGCACTGTACCAGTGGTCTTGAAGTGTTTGATGATGGAATTGACTGTTGATCGTGGTCTAGAAACTATTTGTGCAATTCCGCGCTCACTTTTACCATGGATGTAGAGATTCATGACTATTTGTCGTTCTTCGATTGTCGTTTCTTTTCTAGGAGCCATTTTTTCTTCTCTCTTGTGGATAGAGATCTCACTAAAAACACTCGCGTACACCAAAAGAAAAACTTTATTACACGAACGGTTCTCACAAGAAAATATGATACGAAGTACAATGATTAGCCCGAGTGCAATAGAGCGTAAAGGATCGGATACAGATAGAATTCATCTGGAGCACGGTTGAACATTGACTGACTCATCCCGAGGTTTTGACTTGCTTTTATAGAAAATTCATTACGCTTCGGGATCATTATAGACGGTTCCAGCTAATGATCCCGAATTTCCCGGGCGTGTCTCGAAGATTCTAGATAATGTTCTAGAAATGTCTCGAAGATTTCTTCCACGCAGATAAAGGAAACAATAACCGCCACACTCTTAAAAAGAACACGTTCCTCTGCAATCACGTATACTATCCATATACATTCAAAAATATAATGTATATTTTTTTAACAATTAAAAATGTTCAATTGTAACAGTTGGTTGCTATTGATGAGTCATCAAATTACAAGCGATAAGTAGAGTAACGGCATGTGGCCGATGACTTTTTTTTTGTGCCGGTCATGCACCTCGTTCGAAAAAAACAATTATATATTATACCAAATACAAATGATTTTGTAAAAACGTATAGAATCTGAAAGTGTACATTAAAATTTGAGTACGTCAATGAGGTTCAACTTGAATATTATGTTTCTTAATGTAAAAACTACAAAAATGTAAAAAAATTGCTGGTGGCCGATGACTTTTTTTTGCCTACTATATATATATATATATATATATATATATATATATATATATATATATATATATATATATATATATATATATATATATATATATATATATATATATATATATATATATATATATATATATATATAAATATATACATAGATATTTACATATATATATATATACATATATATATATATATATATATATATATATATATATATATATATATATATATATATATATATATATACATATATATATATATGTATATATATATATATATATATATATATATATATATATATATATATACATATATATATATATATATATATATATACATATATATATATATATATATATATATATATATATATATATATATATATATACATATATATATATATATATATGTATATATATATACTCACTGAAATGAACCAGAAAAAGTCTCCGTACTTGACAATATTAATTTGAAATATTCAAATATTTTATTACATATCAGGGCTTAATAAATTATCGGATAACCTTTTCTCCTAAGGGCCTCCTTAAGTCGATTTGGCATGGAGTGAACCAATTTTACTGCGTCCTGCCTGGTAATTTTGCCCCATTCATCGACGATGACGTTTTTCGACATTTTTTTCGAGGTTATGCTGTGCTGGCGGATCCTGAGCTCCAACAAGTCCCACAAATGCTCAATGGGATTAAGGTCTGGGGATTGGGGTGGCGTACACAGTAGATTTTTTGTGTTGTAGAGTAACCAAGGCTTCACACTGTGTGCTGTGTGCTTGGGATGATTATCTTGCTGGAACCAGAAATCGTCACCACGCCTCAACAGCTGAACGCTTTGCTTCAAATACAGGTAACTGTATTGATCCATAGTTGAATCTATTAACACAAGTTAGTCAACTCCTTCTGCCGCCATACACCCCTAGACCATCACACCACCTCCACCATGTTTCACAGTTGGTACGAGATTTCCTTTTTCGAGGGCATTACCGCTCATCCGCCACACTAACTTTCCTCCTTTAATGCCAAATATGCAAAATTTGCTTTCATCAGAGAATAGGACCTGTTCCCAAAACTCTGGTGGCTTGTTTATATAT
>OZ017741.1:119117747-119150247 GCA_963969285.1 Odontomyia ornata
AGTTTAACTTGTATGGTGTACAGGAAGTACGAAAGCTTAAGTGACAGAGTGTAACTTTAACGAAGACACAAACTAATTCAAAGTGTGTTGTGAATTAACTGAGATTTAAAGATAACCGAAAGAATTAAGAAGAAGTGAAAACAACAGGAAGAACGAAAAGACTGTGAATTTAAACAAATTCTATTTTAAAGTGAAAAGAAACAACAATATAGTGCCAGAGGATAAGAGTGAAAAGTCAAACAGTGCAAATAAGCCAGTGTGAAAATTGCAAAAGGTGGCCGTTTTACCATCCCTCTTGAATTTTCTTTTTTTGGTACATTCCAGAGATATCTCCTTTTGGTTTTCAGAGCCCCCGCTTCTTTCTTGGCCTTTCCCCGAGCGCTCGGAGTTTTGCAGGAAAGTGAGTATAAATTTATTTTCTTACTGTTTGCATTGTTTTAAATTATTTGATTTTATCTAGTTTTGTATATTTAATTCACCTTGATTTACTCTTTATTGGCTTAAATTCAATTTTGAAGGGGCGGATTTGATTGAAATTAGTTTTTTTCTCTTTTTTTTGTAAAATTTGTGAATGGTTTTGTCATATAATTTTTGGATTTTTGTAAATAAAACGGCCATGTCACATTAGAAACCTTATTTTCATTTCTCAAAATGACCTCTCCCTTTCCCATCCTTTTCCCTTTGTGCTAGTTTTTATGTAAGGTGGCTCAGCATGAGCAGAGGGTGTCCCGGAAGACCCACGACACGACTGAGCGCTAGCCGGCCTCAGTATGCCACCCTGGGCTACACACCTCTCTGCTAATTACTTAATGTCTGCAACTGCGTTGACTTCCGTGGTTGCTACAATATATATATATATATATATATATATATATATATATATATATATATATATATATATATATATATATATATATATATATATATATATATATATATATATATATATATATATATATATATATATATATATATATATAAAGAGGCACCTTGCTCGGGACACCCAACCCGCGAAGTCACCTGAAACAAAAAGAGATTAGTATGTACGCGGCGGCTGGCTCATGTTTGGTGGTGAGAGCCTGCCACCGTACCGGGTCCTACAGGGTGCGGCAGCATAACTTCCTTTTTTCAAAAAAGGAAGTTATGCTGCCGCACCCTGTATTTTAAAAGATGTAGTACGATGTAATAAAAAATAATAAGACTCGGCAGCAGAGTTTATTTACTAACCAAGAACCCATTCGCTAATTATCCACTTAACCCATCTAATGTATACAGGGTGCGGCAGCATAACTTCCTTTTTTCAAAAAAGGAAGTTATGCTGCCGCACCCTGTATACCCGGTCAAAAGACCAAAAATGGAAAGACCGACGTTGTACTTTTAACACTTCATAGTTTTACTTTATTTCTCTTTTATTTTACATTTATTATATATGCTCAAAGTAGCATAAGCTTGATACGAGATATTTATGATAGTTTTACAATTGTTGCATTTGCGTTCTGTTCTGACTATGCAAAATATTTATGCGATTTAACACGTAACTGCGATTCATTATAAATCCAACATGCATGAGCTAAGCTAACTTTTTAAAAATTGTTGAAGATATGCCGAAAAATATGAATGAGCTCTATTCTTTACCAAATAGATGAAAAAAAAGATTAGGTTCGATACGTGGTACCACTCATCAAAGCCTTCTCTTACCAAGTCAGTGCGAGGAAATTTCAATGAAAGTAAAATGGATTGAAAGGAATGTTCCGAGCGGATGGCTTTTTGATCAAGCTATATAGTTCGTATGCCGGATTTACTTTAACACACCAAAAGGTCCCGAAATCCGCACAGACGCTAGCATCTAGCAAATTTTAAATTGTGCTTTCTCATATTTGCACATTTTTACTCAAATATTACTGAGGCAATACCACAGAATTTTGATTAATATTCATGCAAGATTGTCAAGATCTTATTCTTTGACCATAAAATGCAATCATTAACTTCTAGCTGGAACCAAACAAAATAAATGGTCAAATATTCATGACAATCTGGTTCTCACTATTATTTATTTTTTTGTGTTTTAACACTTTCTAATCCATTTTAATTAGCAGTGGTGCATGACATTGTTGTAGTAAATTATGTTAATAAAATACAATTGATTTTAGGTAAATTCAACTTTTAACAACAAATTATTTGCACAAAAAAGTCAATTTTTTAAGAGAACTGTCAATTAAAAAATTAATTTTATCCAGATGCAATTTCAGTTAGAATGAATCGTTGAAATAGATTCTTCACAAAAATTCATTTTTGTTTCTTTTAATGCGAGGGAATGTCATGAAACAAAATCGATTGTTTAGTTAAATTCATAATCGAATAAATAAAACTCTACTCTAAATAGTTATATTCAAAATTTAAAAGCAAAAGTTATTTCAGCTGACTTGATTGCAACAGATCGTTAATAATTTCCTCTATAAAACAATGCGAGACTCGTCTAATTTTATATTTACGTTCTAGATTTGTTGGTCTCTTACAAAATTTACAAAAAAACTTACTTCTTAAATTGTGTGGCATTATCATTCAATTTATGTTGCTGCTGACTGACTTTGCTTTTTCACCTTTGGCTTTAAATTCCTATTATCACTAAAACTGCCCATTCCGTCATACTCTCGACTAATTGTTCAATCCGAATAAACGAGGTGCTATTTAACTCCACGCGTCTGGTTTAAGGTGGCAGTATACACACAATTTTCATTATCTCATCTATATTTCAATATTCTACTGTCCACTGTAAAAACTTCCAACACTCTATAACGTTTAAATGTTACCACTTTCTTCTGTGAATATTTGTTTACAATTACGATTGTGTACTCGGTTACCCTTAATCAGTTCTATTTCTACTTTTTTCATCCCAGCTTATAATTCGTCATGTCCTTGACTTGAGCGTACGCACCAAATCCCAACTGGCGTTCATCGTTTAGCACAGGCCGTTGTTATGCGATGAAGTCCAAACAAACAAATTGCCAAGCAGACAATCAAATACACCAAAGTCCTTGCTGAATGAGAAAAAAACCGAAATTTTGGTGTAGTATTCACAAGATCGAGTGTCCCAAGGTTGCGAAAGCAAGCATATGGCGCTTTGTAGGCAATTAGAAAGAAAAAAGTGGTTGTAACATCCAAGCGAACTTCACGAAATGTGTATGGCTGGCTTAGATGATATTAATAAAGCACAAAGCGCGTGGAGATGATTTTTCTACATTACTTGGCAACAAAACAGCCACAAGCGGAACGTACACTTGGAAATCTTTCCACACACAATACAGGCGAGCACAAGCCCGTTGTGCTTGGTGATCGCTGCACTGTTACCAATGCCATGTTAATCACTGCATGCGCGCGATCAAGTTGTTAACACATTTTGTAATTCACTTTGCATATAGTCTCGATACTTAATGCGATTATTAGCACTTTTCACGTAAAAAATATAAGCGAGAATGTCTAAGAATGCGCCATTTTTATTGCAATCTTTCTTCTGTTCTTGTTTTTCTTCACCCTGGGAACCTCTCACCTAACTCGAGCCGCGACACGCCTGACTCCCATCTCCTCCGCTCATGGGATCCATGGAATCCCAAGTTGCGTTGAGTAGCTTGTTCACTGATAAGAGTTGTTACTAGCAATTCGCTGAGTGTTAATGTATATTTTGTATGTCTAGGATTACGATGAGCGGAATGCGAGAATGTGTATTTTACATACTATCAAGTCATAGTAGGATTTTCTATATGGAAATGGTTTGCTGGTTGTGTAGTGATTTAGTAGATCTGGTCTATATTATGCAGGAATTTTCTTTAACCCTTTGCCTGCGCCGAATTCGAATCGAGCATTTTTATTTATATTTAATATATAAAATATTAAATATATAAACTTAACATAAAAATAAAATTTAAATTTTATACATAATTATTAAATAATTTAAATAAAAAAATAATAAATTTAAAAAAACTGCTCTATTACTACAAAATGCTGCAGAACTGCAGTTTGCGAAAGGATTTGCTCACAAAAATCAGGGCATTTATTGCCCGGTTTGGTATATACTTCGTGCAGTTTTTTATTAGAAATTAAGAGAGGATGAGTTTGGTTATCTTGAATAGAAACAACTATATCGATGATTGTCCGCTGGCGAGCATCAATTTCCAAGAGTTGTGCCAGTAAAGAGGTTAGAACCAAATTCCTACGTTCCGCTGCAAGAAGCTTGTCGGTCGTTATTGAAATGTCCCTGATCTGCATTCCTAGCTCTGTTTGCCTGCTCAGTACATCGGCCAATGGTTTGTGGATCTCTTCCAAAGAACTCTTTACTATGCTGACCCTTTCTTTTTCCAATTTAACCAATTCCTTCTCCCTATCTTCCAATGTATCCAAACGACTGTAAAGCTCCTTCTCATTTTCATCGTCCATCGTACCAAACAGAGCATGTAGAGACCGGCACACTCCGTCGAAAAATGATCTCCTTGATCTCCCTTTCACAAGAGAGTCGAGTAGCGCTTGCGAACGAATTTTGAGATTCTCAACCAGGCTATGGACATGTCTTAGTTGCTCAGCGCAACCTTGGTTTCTACCAACACAGAGTGCTTTAGCAAGGTGTTGCTTGCGAGTCTTCCATGCCCCGCCGGAGACCCCGACATGGTAAGCCTCCAGTATACTGGTGGTCAAACGAGATCGCCGAACAAAGAAGCGAGTGTCACAAACTTCGGCGAGAGGCCCAGCGGGCGCGAACACGGGAGGAGGCAGACACTAGGCTAGCAGCATACACGTCTGGCAGGAAATATCTTCGCAGGCTTATTAACAAGAGCAAGGCCCGATGCTGGAAAGACCTCGTGGACGATGTAAATAGGGATCCGTGGGGCCTTGGCTACAAGCTGGTCATGGGGAAACTTGGTGCCCTACGGAAGCCTTGTATACATGACACGGAAAAGATGGACGCGATAGTGCGGGGACTCTTCCCCGCCCATCCCGTCCGTATTGACGCTGTCCATGGTGAAACAGCAGTCGAGTGCCCACTCTTCACACAGCTGGAACTGGAGGAGGCAGTCCTCTCCCTGAAAGCGAGGAAGGCTCCAGGTCCAGATGGTGTTCCAGCTGAGGTTTTGCAGCTCGTCTATCACCATTGTCCTGACTTGCTGCTCAGCACATTCAACGCTTGCCTACGGGACGGGGTTTTCCCGGTACGATGGAAGGTGGCGAGGCTCGTGCTGGTCAGCAAGGGGAAGGGAAATCCCGAATCGCCGTCTGCATACCGCCCGTTATGCATGCTAGACACGGCTGGGAAAGTGCTAGAGAAACTCATCAAGGGAAGACTCACTGACGCGATTCGTGCTGCTGGGGACCTATCTCCTCGGCAGTACGGCTTTAGAGCAGGACGTTCTACCATTGATGCGATTGCAGAGGTGGTGAACGCGGTCCAAAAGGCAGAGGCATATAGTCGCACCAAGCGACGGATCGTCCTGTTGGTGACACTCGACGTCAGGAATGCCTTCAACTCCGCTAGATGGGTGGATATTCTGGATACGCTGGAAAACTCTTTTCAAGTTCCAGAATATCTATTGCGGCTTTTGAGGAACTACCTAAAGGACCGAAGCCTGCTCTACGACACGACACAGGGCCAACGAAGGATGGAAATTACATCGGGTGTTGCCCAGGGATCTATCCTTGGTCCGGACCTGTGGAACGTGTCTTACGACGGGCTACTGAGACTTGAGATGCCAGATGAGTCGCGCTTGGTCGGCTATGCGGATGATGTTGCGGCTCTGGTCGCCGGACGCACCGTTGAACAAGCGCAACTTAGGCGAGGTATGCTAATGCGCCGAGTGAGGGACTGGATGACTGCTCGCGGGCTCAGTTTAGCACTGGAGAAAACCGAAGTGGTCATCTTGACAAAAAAGAGAATCCCTAGAGTAAGGATGATCAGTATTGGAGATATACAGATCGAATCGAAGCCAGCGGTGAAGTACCTGGGGCTACTGATCGACTCGAAGATGAGTTTCTCTGAGCAAATCAGGGCAACGGCTGAGAAGGCTGCTTCGGGAATATCGGCCCTGAGTCGACTTATGGCCAACGTAGGGGGACCCAGCCCATCAAGAAGACGCCTCTTGATGAGTGCGGTAGGGTCAGTGCTACTGTACGGAGCAGAGGTATGGGGCGACGCTCTCAGCAAGGAGGTATACCGAAAACGATTGGCACAGGTACAGAGAAGAGGAGCACTGAGAATTGCATCTTCGTATCCAACAGTCTCCGACTCGGCGGTGAGAGTCATTGCAGGCGTGATACCTGTCGCCCTCCTTGCTAGAGAGCGCCGCGCTATTTACCTGCGCCGAAACGAGGATGCGAGGGAGATCGTTGTCCGCGAGGAGAGACAACGCTCGCTCAACGATTGGCAGCAGTCTTGGAGGAATTGCACGAAGGGAAGGTGGACTGCGCGCCTCATCCCGGATGTGAGACCGTGGCTAAATCGAAGGCATGGTGAGACTGACTTCTATCTGACCCAGCTTTTGAGCGGGCACGGGTGTTTTCAGTCTTACCTGCACAAGATCGGCAAGTCACGGTCTCCCGATTGTCGGTTTTGCCCAGGAGAGGAGGACAATGCCTGTCCCACATTTTTTGCGTGTACCAAATGGGCCAGGCTGCGAAGGGAACTCTACAGGGAGACGGGGGAGCTCACTGTAGTGAATAAAGATGTTCAATATGTCCGTGAAGGACCGCAGCGATGGTCTGCTGCCTCGGCAGAGGAAGGTGTTGATTCCTGCCGAGAATGCCCTCGTCCGGAGACGCGTGAATGCGCTGGCAGGCTAGCATTGCGGTGTCGTGGGGCGGGTTCGTTTCCCCGGCACGAGGACTCACTACAAAACATTTCGCATTCACGAATTGCTTGCAGAGATCAAAGAAGACGACCGAAGTCGCACCATTGTAGATAACCTCCACGAAGGAGACATACTTGTTACTAGAACAAGAGAAACCTGAGAAGAAAGGCGAACTTGGGGTAACCTCGTCTTTACCCAAGTAAATTCAGGGCCCACAAATGAAAGAGGGGCAACCGGGTGGTGGTGGAGCCCCTTCATGCCCACCCAACCGGAATAAATCCAATGTTAAACTGTTGAAGTGGCCAGGTATTCCTCTTCTGAGTGGAAAACTCATATAACTTGAATTATATGAACTTTCCCTTTAATTATTTTTCATGCGAAAAAAAAACGAGTGTCGCGATGAGGAAGGTGACTGAATGGTTACTCCTTATTGAATTGAGTTGGTGCTGTGTGCCTGTGTCAGCGCTGCTTTTAGAGCCATAGCTCCTAGATTACTACATCACCCCGGATAATATAGTTGCGGTGATGCTCGAATCGGTTGACAAATGGAACCAGGTGGCACATTATGCTCGGGCAGTCCTAAAAGATAAAAGGGACTCACAGCAGCCGGAGGCACTGGGGCTGGAGGATCGCTCTTCTGGCAATTCCTCTTCCCCCCTCCCCTCCCGCTAGGAAAGGGACTCCCCAGCTTGAAGGCGCCCCACGGCGTAACAAAACGAGACCTGGCCCGAAGTAATGTGTCAAACGGTTCCAGGCTAGGTTCTCAGATTGACAGGGGAGGTGTTTAGTGGGTAGTCTAAAGGTATTCTCCATGGGAGTCCCACACTGCCAGACTCGGCGGGCATAAATGCCTTCACCTCCCTACCACAAAAAAAAAAAAAAAAAAAAAAGGTGTTCGGCTCGCTCGGCCGCATTTATCTGATCCTGAATCTCGTCTAAATTGAGCTCCATCACAATACTCCAAGAACTGTGGTAGCTTAAGAGTTCGCCGATGTTTTCAAACAGGATCCCTTGGTTGTCTAGTCTCTCAACGGAATATGGAAGTTGTTCCGCGATGGCCCTTGGTAAAACGCCGATCAGGGATAAGATGATGAAAAGAGTGGCCATTGCTGAAAGCGGGGGAAGAGGAGAAAAGAAAAGAAATTAATATCGTTTAATCTATTATTATGGACATTGACAATTTTTTTCCAATCGCAATATTTGTATTCGCCGGAGAAGCCACGCTCTTAACCTTGTATGGACCAATCCATACTTGTACTAGCTTGTGCTTACGACTTTCATTCTTCAACAAAACCTTGTCTCCAACATGGAAACTAACAGGTCTTACTTTATTATCGTAGTTAGCTTTGGATTTAATTTTACTTTCTAATGTATTCTGTCGTGCTAAAGCGTACATCTTCTGTAGTTTGTGCTTCAATAGTAAGTAGTAGTTTTCATGGTTGTACAAGGGTGCGGGTTCCCTTTTCAAACTTGGCGGGACGTCAGAAGGGAAACCGTAAAGACAGTCCATTGGTGAAACTTTTGTGCTGTTATGCTCACTGTTATTGTACACGAAAGCAGCAGTGCGCAGGTATTGATCCCAGGCCTGCGGGTTATCATCCACCATGGATCGTAGATACTCTATAAGGGGTCTGTGAGCCCTTTCCCACGCTCCATTAAATTGGGGATGGTACGCTGTGGTCTGCATTTTCTTTATGTTAAGCAGCTTGCATACTTGCTTAAATAATTCCCCCACGAAATTAGCCCCCTGAGCCGTTACGAGATGTTTGGGTATTCTATACCTCGTCACTATTTCGTCAAAGAATATCTTGGCCACGGTTTCGGCTTCCGCGTTTGGTAAAGCATACCAATCTACGAATTTGGTTAAATACTCCTGGAATGTCAGTGTGTATTTGTTACCGCCGGAGCTCTCAATCAGAGGCCGCACGATATCCAGGTATACCTTATCGAATGGCCTCTCCGCGATATCGGTGATAACCATTGTCATACGATTTTGGGTTGACGCCTTCATAACTTGACATTTCTTGCAAGTTTTAATATATTTTTTAATATCTGCTAGCATATTTTTCCACTTATAAACTCTCCGAATTCTCCTGAAGGTCTTCGCGAGTCCCTGATGCCCACCGAAAGGAGATTCATGAAATTCGGCAAGAGCCGCCTTTATCTCATCCGGTGTGGTGAGAATCATGATCCCCGGTATTCTGCTCTCTTTTGGGGATACAATGCTTACTGTGTTGCCCAGAGCTTCTCCGCTGTCTGCCCGAGTAACACTCGGTATTGGCTCCTCTACTGAGCTCTCTTGGGGTTGATCAACCGAATTCCGTTGTGCCTGCGTTACCGCGTTGCACTGATACTTGCCGTCCGATTGTTCATCGGTATCTTGGGGAATCCTACTTAGGGCGTCAGCATTTGTATTGTACTTGCCTGGTTTGTATTCAATGTGATAATCGAATTCGGATAATTTATGGTGAAACCTTACCAACCGTGTATTGGGATCTTTCACATTGAATACGCCTTTAAGGGGTTTATGATCCGTGTAGATCGTAAATTGCCTCCCCTGTAGATAACATAGAAAGTTTTGTACTGCCCACACCATAGCAAGTAATTCCCTTTCGATAGTAGAATAGTTGCGCTCGGCCTTGTTCAGGGTTCGACTAGCATAAGCTATTGGCTGGTCTTTGCCAATTTTTCCCTGGGACAAAACAGCTCCCAAAGCTTCACTACTCGCATCGGTAGTGAGATTAAATGGGTTAGAGAAATCAGGATAGGCCAGTAAAGGAGGTTCTACCTAAGACTTTTTTAACGACTGAAATGCTTCCATGCATTTGTCGCTCCAGGTAAACCGAACATCTTTCCGTAACAGGTTCGTGAGAGGCTTAGCCAACATAGAAAAATTAGGTATGAACTTACGATAGTAATTTACTAAACTCCAAAACGACTGGAGCCTACGGACAGTTGTGGGTACCGGAAAATCGCGCAAGTAGCTAGTTTTACTCGGGTCTGGCCGTGCACCAGTTTGAGAACATATGTGTCCCAAATATACTACTTCAGGACGGAGGAATTGGCACTTCTCTGGCTGAAGCTTTAGATTGTTCAGCCTCAGTCTTTCAAAAATCTTCCTTAGCTTACAGATGTGGTCCTGTAAGTTTTTACCATAGACAACGATGTCATCTAAATACTCAAAGCAATCGAAACCTTGTAAACCCGTTAGGATGTAGTTCATCAGTCTTTGAAATGTGGCGGGTGCTCCCTTCAAACCAAAAGGCATCCGCTTGAACTCATAGTGTCCATAGTTCGTGCTGAATCCTGTTTTTTGTCGATCCTTGGGTTCGACCAGAACTTGATGATAACCACTAGCTAAATCCAGTGTGCTAAAATACCTTGAGTGACCCAGTTGGTCAAGTATATCTTCTATGCGAGGTAATGGGAAAGCGTCACCTACTCGCAACTTCTTTACTCTATCGGCTCCTGCTTTCTTTTTTTTTTGTGGTAGGGAGGTGAACGCTATTTATGTACAGTGTGGGGCTCCCATGCGCGACTGGACTATCCACTAAACACCTCCCCTGTCAACCTGAAAACCCAGCCTGGAACCGTTTGACACATTACTTCGGGCCAGGTCTCGTTTTGTTACGGTGTGGGGCGCCTTCAAGCTGGGGAGTCCCTATCCTAGCGGGAGGGGAGAGGGGAAGAGGAAATGCCATAAGAGCTATCCCCCAGCCCCAGCACCCCCGGCTGCTGTGAGTCCTTTTTATATTTTAGAACTGCCCGAGCATAATGTGCCACCTGGTTCCATTTGTCAACCGATTCGAGCATCACCGCAACTATATTATCCGGGGTGAGCTCTCCCGTCTCCCTGTAGAGTTCCCTTCGCAGCCTGACCTATTTGGTACACGCGAAAAATGTGTGACAGGCATTGTCCTCCTCTCCTGGGCAAAACCGACAGTCGGGGGACCGTGACTTACCAATCTTATGCAGGTAAGAGTGAAAACACCCATGCCCGCTCAAAAGCTGGGTCAGATAGAAGTCAGTCTCACCATGCCTTCGATTTAGCCACGGTCTCACATCCGGGATGAGGCGCGCAGTCCACCTTCCCTTCTTGCAATTGACCCAAGACTGCTGCCAATCGTTGAGCGAGCGCTGTCTCTCCTCGCGGACGACCATCTCCCTCGCATCCTCGTTTCGGCGCAGGTAAATAGCGCGGCGCTCTCGAGCAAGGAGGGCGACAGGTATCACGCCTGCAATAACTCTCACCGCCGAGTCAGAGACTGTTGGATACGAAGATGCAATTCTCAGTGCTCCTCTTCTCTGTACCTGTGCCAGGCGTTTTCGGTATACCTCCTTGCTGAGAGCGTCGCCCCATACCTCTGCTCCGTACAGTAGCACTCATCAAGAGGCGTCTTCTTGATGGGCTGGGTCCCCTACGTTGGCCATAAGTCGACTCAGAGCCGATCTTCCCGAAGAAGCCTTCTCAGCTGTTGCCCTGATTTGCTCAGAGAAACTCATCTTCGAGTCGATCAGTAGCCCCAGGTACTTCACCGCTGGCTTCGATTCGATTCGTAAGTCGCCAATACTGATCATCCTTACTCTAGGGATTCTCTTTTTTGTCAAGATGACCACTTCGGTTTTCACCAGTGCTAAACTGAGCCCGCGAGCAGTCATCCAGTCCCGCACTCGGCGCATTAGCATACCTAGCCTAAGTTGCGCTTGTTGAACGGTGCGTCCAGCGACCAGAGCCGCAACATCATCCGTATAGCCGACAAAGCGCGACTCATCTGGCATCTCAAGTCTCAGTAGCCCGTCGTAAGACACGTTCCACAGGTCCGGACCAAGGATAGATCCCTAGGCAACACCCGATGTACTTTCCATCCTTCGTTGACCCTGTGTCGTGTCGTAGAGCAGGCTTCGGTCCTTTAGGTAGTTCCTCAAAAGCCGCATTAGATATTCTGGAACTTGAAAAGAGTTTTCCAACGTATCCAGAATATCCACCCATCTAGCGGAGTTGAAGGCATTCCTGACGTCGAGTGTCACCAACAGGACGATCCGTCGCTTGGTGCGACTATATGCCTCTGCTCTTTGGACCGCGTTCACCACCCCTGCAATCGCATCAGTGGTAGAACGTCCTGCTCTAAAGCCGTACTGCCGAGGAGATAGGTCCCCAGCAGCACGAATCGCGTCAGTGAGTCTTCCCTTGATGAGTTTCTCTAGCACTTTCCCAGCCGTGTCTAGCATGCATAACGGGCGGTATGCTGACGGCGATTCGGGATTTCCCTTCCCCTTGCTGATCAGCACGAGCCTCGCCACCTTCCATCGTACCGGGAAAACGCCGACCCGTAGGCAAGCGTTGAATGTGCTGAGCAGCAAGTCAGGACAATGGTGAAAGACGAGCCGCAACACCTCAGCCGGAACACCATCTGGACCTGGAGCCTTCCTCGCTTTCAATGAGAGGACTGCGTCCTCCAGTTCCAGCTGTGTGAAGAGTGGGCACTCGACTGCTGTTTCACCATGGACAGCGTCAACACGGACGGGATGGGCGGGGAAGAGTGCCCGCACTATCGCGTCCATCTTTTCCGCGTCATGTATACAAAGCTTCCGTAGGGCACCAAGCTTCCGCATGACCAGCTTGTTGCCAAGGCCCCACGGATCCTTGTTCACAATGTCCACTAGGTCTTGCCAGCAGCGAGCCTTGCTACTGGTGATCAGTTTGCGAAGGCATTTCCTGGCCGACTTATATGCTGCCACCCAGTTGCATGCCTCGTCACGGTTCCGCGCCCGTTGAGCCTCACGCCGAGCTTGTGACACTCCCTTCGCTGTTCAGCGATTGCAGTTGACCACCAGTTTACTGGGGGCTTGCCGTGCCGGGGTCTTCGACGGTGCATAGAAGCGCAGCAAGCGGTCGTAATGATGCTCATAGTAGAGTTCACCACGTCTTGAGCTGCCCGTCCTTCCGTCCCCTCCGGAGCTCCCTGCAGCGGCTCACCTGCTGTGAGCACCTCGTCGAACGTCTCCACGTCCATCCTTCCGATGTTCCATCCAGTTGTAGAAGGCCGAGAGCACGGACGTCGGGAGACAGCATCACTGATCTCAAGCAGAATGCACTGATGATCACTGGCTGAGTAGTCCTCTAATACTTTCCAGTTGTGTATCCTCCGTACTAAGGACTCTGAGGCGAATGTCACGTCCGGTATGGTTCCCTCACAGCCAATACGGCGGAAAGTCGGCGTATTTCCGGAGTTTAGTACGACGAGGGCCGTCCTGGCCGCCATTTCCAGGGTTCGTTTTCCCCGTGGATCCGTCTGAGGCATGCCACATTCGATTGCTTTAGCGTTGAAGTCGCCCCCAACGAGCACTTTGCCCTCTGCGTTCGAGACAGCGCCCTCTAAAGCCTGAAGCTTGGCTTGGAAAGATGATATCGACTCGTTAGGCGTTAGGTACACACTAAAGAAGGTGGTCCCTGAGCACCGAACCCACACGAAACCATCCCCCCGTCCACAACTCTCCGCTTGAAAGTCACTGTTCCAAACCCAGATGACGGCAGTACCAGTTTCATCAGAATACCATAATGCAGGACTTTTACTATGGTGTTGCTCACTCAGCAGCAAGAAGTCGGCTTTCATGTCCTTTGCAAACTGCTCAAGCAGATTTTGGGCGCTTGAACTGCGGTGTAAGTTTAGCTGCAGGATGCGGGTCATCGAAGCTCTGATTTTGCCTTGGCTAGGGCTTCCTGGAACACCCGGCATTTTCCTGATCCCAACACGTGTCCAAAATCCTTCGTACACTCTTTTCTTTTATGTCCCATTTCACCGCATTTGTAACATAGGGAACTCCTATGGGGTCCTTTGCATACTTGTGTGGTGTGACCATAACCAAGGCATTTGAAACATTGAAGAGGCGTTGCTCTTCGCCGTATCCTACAGACAACCCACCCAATTCGTACTTTGTCCTTGTTCAGGAATTGTTCGGCGTCCTTTTCGGTCAAGTCAACTATGCCCATGCGTTGTCCCCTGCTGTTTTCTGGTACCAGTCTCGCTTTGATCCTCACGCTAGGGAACTCCCTTTTGATGGCCTCTTCTACCTCGGCCAGATCCGTCACGCAGTCAATGTCTCGTATTTCGATCGTTGCCATCGGCTCGAGCGGGGCTATAGTTGCGCTTTTGCCGAGGACTTTCTTTACTGCGTCACGAATGCTTCTTTATTGCCGGACTCTGCTCCGAATTCGACCAGTATGTGGCCCGACCGCATTGGTCGTACTACTTTAATGGTAGTATTGGTGTCTTCCGGCCTTACGTTTCCCCTGATGTCCCGCAGTACCTCCGCGTAGGATCGGCCACCTTGGGGCCTTACGAGCATTGCCTGCTGCCGGGGTCTTCGTTGGGGCTTCTGCCTCTCCTGTTTTGCATCAGGTCCTTTTTCTACTTGAGCATCCGTGCGAACTTTACTTTCTGGCTTTTTTTGAAGGAGTTTCTTAGCGGCGTTCTTTGCTCCTTTTGTAAGAACTGTCGGGAACCCGTGATCTGTAGCTCCACGCCCACCAAGTGCCTCTTCCTTCCTACTTTTATCCCGATCTCCTTCGATTGGGCTAGACGCCATTCTTTTATTGACTTTTAATGGTGGAGCTATCTGCATGTCACCTTTAGATTTCGCCCCAAGAGCCTCTTTAGCCTTCTGTTCGTCTTCGGCCCTTGACCAGCTCCTCCGATAGTGCCCTATACGATCTAGGAGCTCCTCTAGTTCAAGGAGCCCCACCTTTGCTGCTTCGCTGATTTTTGGGGAGTCGCATGCAGATTGTATTCTTTTCAGAACATCTCTCGCTTTTCGGAGTAGCCTTTCTTCTTCGTATCGCTGGACCGCAATTGTACCTTGCAACCATTCTTGGGAGAGGTTATCGCGTTCCGTTTCCGACTGCAGTACTTTCGCCACATTTTCGACATTGGCGGTGCATTCACGCGATGTCTGGTCACTCGTTGCTTTTCGTGCCGTAATCTCCTCGTTGGCTTCTGGATTTTTCGTTGCAATGTCGGGATTTGCGACCCTTGCAACGGTCGCTTCGGTAGCGATCGCAGCAGCGACAATCGAATTTTTGGAGCTCCTTATGTTATCTTCCGAGGCTCGAACGCCTGAAGCGTCCTGCAGAGTTTCCCGCTTTTCCTTAATAGGACGCTCTGGCGTTCGCATCATTTTTTTGCTGCGCCTTCTTGGGTACGACCAAGAGGGGGGAGTTCCAGGGACTCTTACTTGGTTGGAAGATGTCGCTCTCCAACATTACCTTCAGTTGTTCGTTGATTATGTCCTGTGGCTGACTCAGTCGGTACATTTTTTGATTTATCGGGGCCTGGTCAGTCAATAACGGAATTTCGTGGGTGATTGCTTTCGTACAACTCAGCTTGTCTCTAGGAAGGAAAAAAATATCGTTGAACTCCTGGCACAACTGAGTAATGGCCTTTCTTTCCTCCGGAGTACTATGTTCAAATAATGTGAGCTCCTGCTTCAACAATGCATTGCGCATCACATCCCCCGGAGAGTTGGAGTATGAGAACATAAAATCTTCTCCTTCCAAGTGATTGTTTGATGGACCCGCTATTGTCCCTGATGCTACAAAGCCTACATGTTTAACTATATATTCTGAACTGGATTCAGGCTGACGTTCTACCCCGCGCGTAACTTCTAGCCTACTAACGGAGTATCTATTCAACCTTTCTAACTTCAGACTAAGTTGGTTTAATGTGAACGGAGTCTCACCTGAGTTCAGTATACCCACCACAGGCCTCATTGGGTCAAGAAGAGCGTGTGGCAGGAATATGCCATCAGCTAATGAATCCGCTGTACACAGCATTTCCTGACCTAGCTCAATAGGAACTGCCACCACGTTTTGTGTTCGTGGGGGTAATGTAACAGCTTCTTTAAAAACGACCTCATAGGTTCCATCAGCGGTTTTTGTAACCCTTGAATCCTCTTTGGCAGGATTATGAGTCACCACATGATTCCGATCTGTTAAAAATGTCCCGTTCTGCGTCGCTCCAAACGACAACGCGTCGACGTTTCAGACACCTCAGCCAAAACCTGTACGTGATGTGACCCTTCCGCCTCTACTTGGCTCTCAAAACAGATCGAGAAATCATTACTATTTACTTCCGTGCGAGGAAACGTGAGTGATTTACTTGGACCTTCGACATTACAGTTCCTTGAAGTCGTTTTCCAAAAGACCACCATTAAATAGTCCCTGAATATTCTCGACCACTTGAAAAGTACATGGAAGCCTAGTAGGGAATTCGAAATTGCCTTCCGTTGTACCAAGGGTTTCACCCTCCCCAAACGGACTTTGCAAAGTGAGCCTACGCTGAACATTGACTGGGCACGTGTCCCTAATAGCTGACTTATTTATCATACTGACTTCAGCTCCCGTATCTATAGTAAATGTGGTCTTCTTTTGTATTCCTATATCTAAAGGCAGTGCAGCTGTTGCCAGACTAGTACCGCGATACGTGTTTCCTTTGTTTTTTTGATTTTCCCTGCACTCGTCCGTGACCCTAGCTTCCAACTTCGTTTCCGATATTTGATTATTTGACTGTTTAATTAAAGTCGAGCCGGAGATTTCCGACTCGACTGCGCCTCGTTTCCCTGGAGCTTGGAATCCCACCGTTTCTTTTGGAAACAAGCTTCCAAATCATGTCCTCTGGGACCACAAAAATCACACTTCACCAGGACACTGTATACTCTTGGGTTCTCCTTACTGGCCCGATGACTAGTGGCGGATTTTACCTGACAATCCTTTTGATCGTGACCATATTCCTTACAGGTGGGACAATAGGGAGTATTCTTCCGAGAGTAACAATCGTAGTATGTGTGGCCCCGTTTATGACAAAAATTACAAGTTATTCTCGGAACCTTGGTGAATTTTGATGATTTCAATTGAGGATCCTTCTCTGGTGCTACCACCGCTTGTGGTCCAACCTGTGACTGAAAAGGTATCGCATAAGGATTAGGCGAGTACTTTGCCTGCTGATGAGCCATCACGTGCTGGTTCATCATCCAATTATTGAATGGGGGTTGAACTTGCATCATTTCCGGAATTGCTTGTGATGCACTGTTCTGCATAAAGAAAACTCACTGTTGAAGTTTCTCCATGTTCAGACCCTTAGTTACAAGCTCCTCAAAGGTGCATTTCTCTACCGTCAAAAGGTACTGATTAACTACTCCACTTCTAAAAGCATTCATCGCAAAGTCCTCTAATTGTGCATTCGCAATCTTACTCGCTTTCGATCCATATTTAACTGCTGCTGCTTCCTGGCAACGTTTAAGAATTTGCCTAAGACGAGATATGTAGGCTAGAACGGACTCCGAAGGAATTTGCTTTGCTGTTGTTAAACTATTAACCAGCTCCCGATAAGTTTCTCTTGGTAAGTATACCCGCCACCTCCAAAGTGGACGGGAAGTTAGAGGATATCAGCTGATAAGCTTCACCTCGCAGACGGGTAGGAAAAATCTGCATAAACGCAACGCGCTCTTGATTGCTAAGGCATTTCCATACCTGTTCACTGCAACCAATGAATGTTTGCAGATCAAGCACCATGGTGGGACTAGGTGTCCCGGAAAACAAGGGAATCATCTGTCCCATTAACTTTGCAACCTTCCCATAAGCTGCCATAGAGCTCGTGAAATCCTTAACTTCGGCTTCCTTATCCGTCATAGGAGGTGATTTCTGGTCAACAGTCAAATCCACGGACACACTTGAGGACGAGCTCGCTCCCAATGTCAATTTCCAGTCGTGTGAATTAATCAAAGTTTATAAAGACTGTGAAAAATCCAATAAACTGGTATGGCCAAACGCACTCCCACTAAAACGTTTGATCTCTTCCCTAAACTGCGCTGTCTGTTCACGGAATTGATTGATCTGCTCCAAACGGCTAAAATATAACCGATCAACAGTGTCAGTGAATTCAAGAACTGACTCTATACTCGTAGATGCAGGTTCTCGCTTAACCTGTGAGTCTAAATCAGAAGGAAAAGTTTCCGATTTATTTTTAGGGGTAAAAAGAGTTCTTCCACTTCGGAGCACGAGCCCGCTGTTTTTTTTCCGGAGTTGATTGATGTACCTCCCTAGTTCTCTGACGTTCGTCGTTCATTCGTTCACGTAACTAACGAATTCCTCTTTTTTTTTTACTGCACCTTCATCCTCCTTCAAGACTCGGATATTTCAAGGATGACCTCCCAGGCACAATCTTAATCTAAAGGACGACCTCTCAGATATCAAATCGTGTGAATGAGTGTTATAACCTCAAGAGTGGTAAGAAAAGATTCTAATTCCGTCTGAAACACCAATTATTCTATTCAATAACTGGTCGCTCCACAACACGTTCGTTGTACTGGAGCTGTTCGGAATCAAAAACCGGCTGCGCCAATTGTTACAGGTATGCAACCAACCTGCCTGTGTTGACGTGGTGATCGCACCTCATCACACCTTGATGCCTAGGGGGAGAAAGCGCTGTCCTTTAGAAATAAGAAGAACCTTTATTTTCCGTTTTTTTTATAGCAAATCTTTATTTTCCTTTACGTTCGACAACTATTTGAAGCTTCTGGAACTCGTTTGGCCGGTAGCGCTCGGATTTGGCTCCCACCGCTAGCCTGCTTCTTCGCTCCTCCTTAATTTGCTTCTTGAGTGCCCTGGCCCGGGCGTGAAGAACTCCCACTCCTCGTCGGAAATCACGCCTCTCGCGAGGCGCCGTAGGTTGCCCAGCTCCTGTCGCAGCCTTCCGCGTCTACCTCCACGCTTCGTTTCCTTCGGTGTCTCACTGTCCGCTACGTTCAACGGGACTGTCAGGCGGGCTAAGTATGTCTCGAGGGTGATTGATCGTCGCGTGCCTTGAGTGGGACCCCGGGGGGTGGGCTCTGGAGTTGACCTCGGTTCCTGAGTTGGCTCCCTTTCCTCGGGTACCTTGGTATCGGTCGGGGTCCCGCTAACGGATCAGCGCGGAGCGCCTCTTCCAGGCTGGGCTTAGTGTACCTCGCTTCCAGAGGTCTGGTGTTGCTGCCAGGCTCCTCGTCTGGGCTGTTGGGTCCGGTAAGCGCGGCCTGCAAATAGACAGAAAGGGGGTTACAACCGGTCTTGGTGAGCCCTGCAGCTAATCCGGGCTTGCAACACTCGTACCATTGTTCGCATACAGTGGAGCACGCGGATGAAATGTGGAACCAGAGCTTCACCGACTCCGAGCACTCCGTTTCCCGTGGATGCCTTCACTGTTTACGTAAAAAAAAAAAGAATCAAAAAGGTCGTTAAGCGAAATACTATTTCTATACGTTAATTAATCATTACAAGGCTAAAAACAGGGTTTCACTGCCTTGGTCCTAAAGAAACCCCGTTTTAGCTCATTAAAGATTATATCCGAAATTTAATCTATAGTTGGTAGTGAAAGATTATTACTTTACGTTAATTAACCATAAAATGGCTAAAACCAGAGTTTCACCGGCTTAGGCCTAAAGAAACTCAGGTTTAGCTCGTTCTACTTACGCTCAGTTAGATGATTGAGGATGGCGTTGGTTTGCGGCGAACTTCTATGTGCGAACCGTCTGACTGAATCTTCTTTTTTTTTTTTTGTGGTAGGGAGGTGAAGGCATTTACGCCCGCCGAGTCTGGCAGTGTGGGACTCGCATGGAGGATACCCTTGGACTACCCACTAAACACCTCCCCTGTCAATCTGAGAACCTAGCCTGGAACCGTTTGACACATTACTTCGGGCCAGGTCTCGTTTTGTTACGCCGTGGGGCGCCTTCAAGCTGGGGAGTCCCTTTCCTAGCGGGAGGGGAGAGGGGAAGAGGAAATGCCAGAAGAGCGATCCCCCAGCCCCAGCACCTCCGGCTGCTGCGAGTCCCTTTTATCTTTTAGGACTGCCCGAGCATAATGTGCCACCTGGTTCCATTTGTCAACCGATTCGAGCATCACCGCAACTATATTATCCGGGGTGAGCTCTCCCGTCTCCCTGTAGAGTTCCCTTCGCAGCCTGGCCCATTTGGTACACGCAAAAAATGTGGGACAGGCATTGTCCTCCTCTCCTGGGCAAAACCGACAATCGGGAGACCGTGACTTACCGATCTTGTGCAGGTAAGACTGAAAACACCCGTGCCCGCTCAAAAGCTGGGTCAGATAGAAGTCAGTCTCACCATGCCCTCGATTTAGCCACGGTCTCACATCCGGGATGAGGCGCGCAGTCCACCTTCCCTTCGTGCAATTCCTCCAAGACTGCTGCCAATCGTTGAGCGAGCGTTGTCTCTCCTCGCGGACAACCATCTCCCTCGCATCCTCGTTTCGGCGCAGGTAAATAGCGCGGCGCTCTCTAGCAAGGAGGGCGACAGGTATCACGCCTGCAATGACTCTCACCGCCGAGTCGGAGACTGTTGGATACGAAGATGCAATTCTCAGTGCTCCTCTTCTCTGTACCTGTGCGAATCGTTTTCGGTATACCTCCTTGCTGAGAGCGTCGCCCCATACCTCTGCTCCGTACAGTAGCACTGACCCTACAGCACTCATCAAGAGGCGTCTTCTTGATGGGCTGGGTCCCCCTACGTTGGCCATAAGTCGACTCAGGGCCGATATTCCCGAAGCAGCCTTCTCAGCCGTTGCCCTGATTTGCTCAGAGAAACTCATCTTCGAGTCGATCAGTAGCCCCAGGTACTTCACCGCTGGCTTCGATTCGATTTGTATATCTCCAATACTGATCATCCTTACTCTAGGGATTCTCTTTTTTGTCAAGATGACCACTTCGGTTTTCTCCAGTGCTAAACTGAGCCCGCGAGCAGTCATCCAGTCCCTCACCTAGCCTAAGTTGCGCTTGTTCAACGGTGCGTCCGGCGACCAGAGCCGCAACATCATCCGCATAGCCGACCAAGCGCGACTCATCTGGCATCTCAAGTCTCAGTAGCCCGTCGTAAGACACGTTCCACAGGTCCGGACCAAGGATAGATCCCTGGGCAACACCCGATGTAATTTCCATCGTTCGTTGGCCCTGTGTCGTGTCGTAGAGCAGGCTTCGGTCCTTTAGGTAGTTCCTTAAAAGCCGCATTAGATATTCTGGAACTTGAAAAGAGTTTTCCAGCGTGTCCAGAATATCCACCCATCTAGCAGAGTTGAAGGCATTCTTGACGTCGAGTGTCACCAACAGGACGATCCGTCGCTTGGTGCGACTATATGCCTCTGCCTTTTGGACCGCGTTCACCACCTCTGCAATCGCATCAATGGTAGAACGTCCTGCTCTAAAGCCATACTGCCGAGGAGATAGGTCCCAAGCAGCACGAATCGCGTCAGTGAATCTTCCCTTGATGAGTTTCTCTAGCACTTTCCCAGCCGTGTCTAGCATGCATAACGGGCGGTATGCAGACGGCGATTCGGGGTTTCCCTTCCCCTTGCTGACCAGCACGAGCCTCGCCACCTTCCATCGTACCGGGAAAACCCCGTCCCGTAGGCAAGCGTTGAATGTGCTGAGCAGCAAGTCAGGACAATGGTGATAGACGAGCTGCAACACCTCAGCTGGAACACCATCTGGACCTGGAGCCTTCCTCGCTTTCAGGGAGAGGACTGCCTCCTCCAGTTCCAGCTGTGTGAAGAGTGGGCACTCGACTGCTGTTTCACCATGGACAGCGTCAACACGGACGGGATGGGCGGGGAAGAGTCCCGCACTATCGCGTCCATCTTTTCCGCGTCATGTATACAAGGCTTCCGTAGGGCACCAAGTTTCCCCATGACCAGCTTGTAGCCAAGGCCCCACGGATCCCTATTTACATCGTCCACGAGGTCTTGCCAGCATCGGGCCTTGCTCTTGTTAATAAGCCTGCGAAGATATTTCCTGCCGGACCTGTATGCTGCTAGCCTAGTGTCTGCCTCCTCCCGTGTTCGCGCGCGCTGGGCCTCTCGCCGAAGTTTGTGACACTCGCTTCTTTGTTCGGCGATCTCGTTTGACCACCAGTATACTGGAGGCTTACCGTGTCGGGGTCTCCGACGGGGCATGGAAGACTCGCAAGCAGTTATGATGGTACTCATAGTTGAGTTCACCAAGTCCTTGGCTGAAGGCCCTCCACTCCCTGGCGGAGCTCCCAGCAACGGTGCGGCTGCCGTAAGCGCGTCAGCGAACCTCTCAACGTTCATCCTCCCAGTCCTCCATCCTCCCAGTCCTCCATCCGAGGATTGAAGTTTGGGCATATGCACGCAGAGTGGCACTGTCGTGAATCTCAACCGCTATATACTGGTGATCACTAGCCGAGTAGTCCTCTAGTGCTCGCCAGTTGTGTACTCTAGGTACCAGGCACTCCGAAGCGAGTGTCACATCGGGTATGGTTCCTACGCAACCCCAGCGGCGGAAAGTAGGGGTGTTACCAGTATTTAGGACAAAAAGCGCTGTTCTGGCCGCCATGTCCAAGATTTGCTTTCCCCTTGGGTCGGATTGTGGCATACCCCATTCAATGGCTCTAGCGTTGAAGTCTCCCCTGACCAGCATGTGGCCCTCTGTGTTCGAGACAGCGTCCTCCAGAGCATCGAGTTTGGTTCGAAAAGATCGCATTGCTTCGTTAGGCGTCAGATAAACACTGAAATATGTTATCCCTGAACACCGCACCCACACAAAACCATCCCCGCGTCCATGGCCCTGCACCTGAAGGCGGGCGCTGTCTCGAACCCAGATGGCCGAGGTACTAGATTTGTCAGGGTACCACGCTTGCGAGTCCTTGTTATGATGTTGCTCGCTCAGCAACAGGAGGTCAGCTTTCTTATCCCTCGCAAACTGCTCAAGTAGGTCCTGGGCGTTTGTGCTTCGGTGCAAATTGACCTGCAGGATACGGATCATTTGAGTATCGATTTGGCTTTAGTTAGGGCCTCCTTGAAAACCCAGCATCTCCCTGTCCCCGGCTCATGTTTGAGGTCGCCGGGTGCTAGCTTAGCATCCTTGCAAAGAATGCATTTTGCCTCGTTCGTGCACTCCTTCCTTTTGTGCCCCGTTTCACCACATTTGTAGCACAGAGATCTCCTGTCGGGTCCCCTACAGCCATACGCGGTGTGTCCGTATTGGAAGCATCTGAAGCAGCGGATAGGGATCGCTCTTCTCCGTATCCTGCAGATCACCCAACCTATCTTAGTTTTGCCCTTCGCCAGGATTTGCTGGGCGTCTTTATCAGCTAGTTCGACAATAGCCATGCGTTGCCCCCTTGTGTTTTCACGTGTCAATCTTGCCTTGACTTCACTTAAGCTGGGGAACTCCCTCCTAATGGCATCCTCTACTTCAGCTTTTTCCGTGACGCAGTCGAGGTCCCTGATTTCCAGGGTGGCCATTGGTTCGAGCGAGGCAACCGTTGCCGCATCTCCAAGAACCTTTTGAACCGCGTCACGGAATGCATCTTTGTTTGTGGCCTCTGGCCCGAATTCCACCAGCAGGCCACCGGTCCGGGTTGGTCGAACTGCTTTGATGGCAGTTTTGGTGTCGTCTGGCTTGACCGCTCCTTTAATTTCACGGAGGACATCTGCGTAGGTTCGGCCCTTAGTGGGTTTAATAAGCAGTACCTCTCGCAAGGGTTTGCGCCGCGGTTCGCTTTTTGTTTTCTGCGGTATATCGGGGGGTTCTTTGTTCTTTTCGTGGTTGAGCTCTTTGTCTGTTTTTTCTAGGAGCAGCTTTTTGGCCGCTTTTTTCGCTGCCTTGTTTCGCACCACATGAAACTCCTCGCCTGGAGTGTCAACTTCGTTTATGGTCTCGTCCTTCCTCCTTTTCTCACGGTCGCCTTCAATTGGGCTGCCGGCCATTCTTTTGCTGCTGCTAGGACCCACTGATGCCTCGAGGGAGAGCGTGTCTTTTTGGTGCTGTTCGGTTGCAAGCCACCTCCGCCTGTAGTGCGTTATGCGGCCAAAAAGCTCCTCCAGTTCAAGAATGCCATTCTTGACACTCTTGCCTATGTTTTTCTGCACTTCGCAGGCAGCCCTCAGTTGTTTGACGATAGTCCCCGCTTTCCGAGTAAGCCGCACCTCTTCGTCGCGGTCAAGGGCGATAGTGTTATTTGGCGCCACCTCTTGGGAGAGGCCCCCGTTTCCTAGCCCTTTTGCTTCTATCGCTTGGATCGCGTTTGAAGTGGCGTCGGCCAACGGCAAAACTTCTCGCTCCCCCAGTCTTACACTGGCCTCTGTTGGTGTCGCAGCTTGATCCGGATTGTGTACGTCTTGCACTGGACGCTCCGGGGTGCGCATAGTCCTTCTACTGCGCCCAAAGGCCGCAATGATGCCAGGTTGCACAACGCACTCTGCCTTCTTTCGTTCGTAGTGGTCTGTCTCCGATGATTTAACCTGTGATGTTGACTTTGACAGTGTTTCTGGGGTGCCTCCCCCGCAATCGGTGACTTGTTTTATCGGTGTTCTTGCCAACAGCGGTTTTTGCCTGAAAGGGTTCTCTGTGCTAGCGTCCTGTTTGCTTGTAGTTATATCTGTTACAGAAGCCAAGTTCACCACTTCTATAACATTGCAGTCGCTGGATGACGACGGCCGGGAGCCTGCTCGCTCACTACCCTCTGCCGCCGGTACTGGGGATCCGACCCCCTGCACCGTAATTTGGTTCCCCTTGTGGACCTGCATGATTTGGTTTTCTGTCTGGGTTTCCGTTCCCATAGCATTTTACCTACTGCCAGGATATATGGATAATTGATGACGCCATATATTTCGTCATGTCACAGTGAAGATCATTGATACTCAGGTATTTGTCCTGAGACTCTCCCTTCACTGCCGACCATTGTCCGCGGCTGCTTATTGGTTATTCGCAGCGAACCTTTCGAGAAAGGTCTGCCCCTATCCGCAACCCGGGGGACGCGTTTGGTTCCCCGGTGTGAGGGCACTATCGATAAATCGAATCTTCTTGAGTCTCGCGTTGATATTTCCCTCTTTTTCCAAATTCGCCACTAGCTTAAATACAAACAAATTGCTTGCATTGCTAGTGGGAGTCGTAGACCTTCGATCCAGTTAATCCGCAAAACGCTGAGTTTGTAAGTGTGCTAATTCCCCTTACCTGCTTTACAAATTCATTCCTCTCTTGTTCAATGAAGCGTAAGATATAAGTTCTTATATACATTAAATTGCGATTATGTACTATGTTTAGGGTGTCGCCGTTCCCTAAGTATGGGCGGTGAAGCATACATTACTTGTTGGCTCGTGCAATGAATGATTGGAATTGTGAATAACTGTTACGAATTTCCAAGTTATTAGTATTCGCATACACTAATGATTGTTGTAACGTGTGGTAAGCGAGGCATGGGGGCGTGATTAATTGTTATGGATTTCTGAGCAATTTGTATTCGCATACACTAATGATTGTTGCAACGTGTCGTAAGCGAGGCATGAGGGCGTGATTAATTGTTAAGGATTTCTGAGCACTTTGTATTCACATACGCTATTGATTGTTATCGTAACACGGACGACATCAACAGTTCTTCAACAACTGCCAAAGAACTTTTCCTGAAACTCGACAGCGAAGCAAAACTAGTAGGGCTACAAATCAATGAGAATAAAACAAAGCTCATAACGCAGTCGAGGAAAAATACCTCAAATACACAAAATATCACACTGGCGAATACAGTACGAAAATGTGAGCGAATTTGTGTATTTAGACGCCAAAATAACGAAAACGGACAATGACGATCTTGAAGACCAGCTGCATACACAGGAAAACAAAACTCCAAGTATACAAATCTGTGATATGTTATGCTATGGGTGTGAAACATGGGGAAATCAATTAAACACTGCTCGGATTCGGTGGACGAAGACAGTTCATCGCTGCTCGGATTTCGAAATCGGAGGGCGCGACCAATGGAGGTTGGAGGCGCTTATTGCAGGTTGCGAAGGCCCAAGAGGGGCTGTAGTGCTAAGAAGAAGAAGAAGAATTGAAAGAAACGAAACTTACTAAATTATTGCGTTTCCTGCTGGTGGTACCAACGAAGATTTTTTTGCTATCTTCGCTCACTGCTATCCCAAACTATAATTATACACTTGACTAAATCCCGTTAGAGCCCCCAATGTTTGTAGAGAATAAAAAGTGAATATAAAATGTGATTTCTAGTTATTGATTTTATTAACAATATTTAAACTGAGTTATTTGTTATTACAAGAACTGATATATTTCTTATTACACGAATCGAGATTTTTGGTATTATAGTGTCCTCGAACAACTTTCGTCTTTGTTACTCTTTACCCATTGACTTAATCTTTGTTATGCACAGAATAATAACGTTATCTCAAGCATTGGACTCAGTCTATGTACGTCACACGTACGATCATTGCATCGATGCCGACTAGCTCGGTCCGTATCTTTGAATTGAATTTTAGTTCTCGTGCGATAGCTAGCTCGAGACCTCAGTACATAGAAAAATAAAACAAAAAAATGAATAGTTGCTCGAGTATCGGTGGGTTTTTCTCGTAATTATGCTATTATGAAATCTGCATGATTGTTATTTTTTTGTACGTGCACACACCCGATGTATGTTTGGTTATTTTAAGCCGCCAGATACGATTTGCTGTGATAACTTTTACACCTGGTACCCACGGACGATGTTCATTCTCAGACAATATGCATTATGTTTCGGCAAACAAATTGTCCGCGAACTGCATCTGCATCCTACATTTATAATGTATATCATATTTTGTGTACGACGATGTTTGCAGAACATAATTGCATCTTCATAAGACAAAATGTGTGTGGAATTGGTTTTGATGTTAAGGTTGTCTATGGGAGAAGAATTCATCTAAAAATAATCCAAAGGAGAGGAATTCACTGTTTTTAAAGAATATTAAGGTATTTAACGATTTCATTCCAATTAAAACACAGAACGAGTGTTTCAATAAACTTCAGGGTTTCAGGGTTTCTGACATTCTACATGAAATATCCAGTCGAATAAATTTATCGCCCAAAAACTATCTTCAACAATTTTGACACCTACATTAAATTTTCTTATAGCTATATAGCTTTAATTAGTTTTCGTAACAATGAAAACAGAAATTTAAACGATAATACGAAAATAATGACTTCTACTTAAAAGTAGGCAACACTAAGTACGAAAATTCTAAGATGATTTGTAGGTACGCCTACTCGTAATTACAAGTAATATATGCAGCCCGTAATTACTTGGGTATTTTCTTATTAGCCTTAGATGTTAACTCCTGTACCGTCAAAAGACGTTTGAAAATAAAAATTTATTCATTCAGATTTTGTTACTTGAAGTGGAAGTGCCAAATTTATCGAAAGACCTAAATTTTAATTATCTTTTGTAGAAACCCTTAAAAACTTCGTGAATCTTCAACGGATTAAATTGGAATTCAAAACGTATTGCACCGTGAAAAAAAGGTGCAATGCCGAGCAAGGACACGTGGAGCATATGCAAAGAAGTGTCGGTACTTTCAGTAGAAGTAAAAAGGAAAATTCGAACATTGGCTGAAAATATACCAGGAGTGGGGTAGCGAACAGTGCCACTAAAAACGTGTCGAGGCGAAATATTCAGCGGTACATTCCGTCCACCAACTGGGACCGGCAAGCCTATAGACAACGCAAGAAACCTCTACTCTCGGTGAAGAACATTCGAGGCCGGCTGAATTTCTGCCAAAATCTCAAAAACCTCGGATTTGCTGATGACAATACCCGTGGTGAAAGGCCGCGTACACACTCATACATCCTTTTTACGGACGAATCGTATGTTCAACTGCACCCAATGCCCAACCGACAGGATAGGACAGTGAGAACCAGCGATCCCGCAAATATTCCTCTAATACAGACCGGAAATTTAACATAAAAATCATAGTAGCTGGGGGAGTGAGCAGTCGCGGAAAAACCCAACTTTACTTTGCTCAGCAAGAAGGTCTGTTAATGGAGAATATTACAAGGAAAATATTCTCCCTGTTTGTGTGCAATGCCTTACTAATCGCCAACTATTGAGGGGTGGAAAGGAAATGTTGCCAAGGCACATACTGCTTTGAAAACTGATCAGGCGATTTATGAGCATTTTTCTCATGTGTGGTTTGATTGAGCTGGTAATTCCCCTGATTTAAACCCCATCGAAAATGTGTGGTCCAAATTAAAGGAGAGTGTCTTTAGAGATCCCAGGTATATATATATATATATATATATATATATATATACAGGTATATATATATATATATATATATATATATATATATATATATATATATATATATATATATATATACAGGTATATATATATATATACAGGCATATATATATATATATATATATATATATATATATATATACAGGTATATATATATATATATATATATATATATATATATATATGCAGGTATATATATATATATATATATATATATATATATATATATACAGGTATATATATATATATACGAGTATATGCAGGTATATATTTATATATATATATATATATATATATATATATATATATATATATATATATATATTGCCAAACAAGACATATCCTTATAATATAAAATTACTACACAAAAAAAAAAACCTTGTAAACAATACATTTTCATGATACATTAATTTTTACGCACAATTATACAAATTATATTGAGGAATGAAAGGATTTTAGGATATTATTTTTATATGAGGTTTTGGAAATGGACGGGGAGTAATATTTACTAAACTTGTTTAATGCCTTACAACATCTGTTTATTGGCTCATTGTCCGCATAAGTAGTGTGATGGCGACCTACGGTAAGCATGGGTGAAAGTCTTGTGATTCTTAGGGGTTCATTCAGAGTAATTTTTTTTTGTTATATACTGAACCTTAATATTGTCTCTGAGGACATCGAATGCTACACATGCAGACATCATCATTCTCCTAGAATCTAGTGATGCCATATTTAGCACATCGAGCCGATAGTTATATGATGGTAGGCTGTTGAAGTTCCTAGGGTCGTAAAGGGATCTGAGGGCAAAAAGAAGAAATTGTTTCTGGACCGATTCTAAGCTTTCAGCGTGAATATCAGAAACAGGGCTCCAAATCAGGCTGGCATATTCAAGAATAGGGCGTACTAATGTGACGTATAGTGATTTAGTAAGCCAAATATTCTTGAATTCTTTAGCTCTTCGTTTGGTGAATCCTAGCATTTTATTAGCCCTGGATACTACTCCATCATACTGAAGTTTAAAACGAAGCTTTTCGTCCAGAACAACACCAAGGTCCACAATGTTATCGACTCTATTAAGTGTTGTGTTGTTGATGTGATAATCAAACAGAAGAAGGTTCCGTTTTCTTGAAAAACTTATCACCTGGCATTTTTCCAAGTTTAAAGAGAGGTGGTTGTTGTAACACCATTCAGAGAGAATGTTAAGCTTGGACTGGAGAAACATCATATCGAATAGAGATGATATGACTTGGTAAACTTTAAGGTCATCTGCATAAAAAAGATGAGGTACATCCTGTAAAACTGCTGAGAGATCAGATATGAAAACATTAAATAGAAGAGGCCCAAGATGACTTCCTTGAGGAACCCCAGAGAGGACATGAATTTGTTTCGATAATCGTCCTTGAAATTTGACAACTTGAGTGCGGTCTTTAAGGTAAGAATGGATCCAACTGAGTAAACGACTAGTAATTCCAAAATTACGGAGCTTGCTAATCAAAACTTCATGATTTACACGATCAAATGCTTTGCTAAAATCTGTATATATTGCATCAATCTGGAGACCCTTTTCCATCTCACACAGAATACTTGATGTCATGATGAGGAGATTGGTGGTAGTAGATCTATTTTTTCTGAACCCATGCTGCTCTTCATTAAGCCGCGGCTCTATAATAGGGGAGATCTTGTTGCAAAGTATTTGTTCAAAAAGCTTTGGAATGGATGATAATATAGCAATACCTCTATAATTTTGAATACACCGTTTATCATTCTTCTTATGGAATGGTATTAAGTAAGAAGATTTCCAGTAAGAAGGAAAGATGCCACTAGATATATATATATATATATATATATATATATATATATATATATATATATATATATATATATATATATATATATATATATATATATATATATATATGTATATATATATATATATATATATATATATATATATATATATACAGGTATATATGTATATATATATATATATATATATATATATATATATATACAGGTATATATATAAATACAGGTATATATATATATATATATATATATATATACAGGTATATATATATATATATATATATATATATATATACAGGTATATATATATATATATATATATATATATATATATATATATATATATATATATATATATATATATATATATATATATATATATATATATGTAGGAACGATATCGGATAAAACATTTGAATATTTTTGTGATTGACTGTATTAGCAATGACGTTTCATAATGGACCTACTTTCTGTTGGAAATGTACTTGAGAGAGAAGGGACTTGACGGGAGTCTCTCGCGGATGCGCGTCACGGAAAATATGTTTAAATTATTCCTTGAAGTTTCTGCCTATTTGTTTTAATAAAACGTTTAAAACCTACAAGTGGCGCATTTCTTTATTTGCTCCTTCCATTCGGATCCCTACAAGTGGGGGCTCAACCGGGATTCGCCAAAAAATGGAGTAACTATTGAAATGAAAATAGAAGTAAAAGTAGACGAAAGTTCTAGACGGTGAAAGATTTCGTGTCCATACGTGTTCGATAGACGGCGACGCGTTCAAGGACAAGTAGACGGTTTTGGTGCAAGAAGATTTCGTGTCCATACGTGTTCGATAGACGGCGACGCTTTCAAGGACAAATAGACGGTTTTGGTGCAAGAAGATTTCGTGTCCATACGTGTTCGATAGACGGCGACGCGTTCAAGGACAAATAGACGGTTTTGGTGCAAGAAGATTTCGTGTCCATACGTGTTCGATAGACGGCGACGCGTTCAAGGACAAATAGACGGTTTTGCTGCAAGAAGATTTCGTGTCCATACGTGTTCGATAGACGGCGACGCGTTCAAGGACAAGTAGACGGTTTTGGTGCAAGAAGATTCCGTGTCTATACGTGTTCGGTTGACGACGACGCGATCAAGACGAAAACAAAGAGTAAATTGTTCGGAAGATTATTATTTAATATGCCGGATGAAGAAAGCGAAGTACCAACGGGAAGTAAAGCGGTGCTACGCGAACGACTGAGGAGCTCAGTGGCCGTTGCTAAGATGGATATTGATTCGTTGACTGTGGAAGAAATCAGGGAACGATTGCGTACTTTGGAGTTGCCAGTCAGCGGAAAAAAGGCAGTTTTACGTGAACGATTACGTGCTGCGACGATGTCAGAGAACGAGGACGACGAGGAAGAGGAAGTGGCTGCAAGTGAAATTGACCGAACGCCCTCTGAATGTAGTGCGGTGTCTTTTAGGCAAACAATGTTGTCATATCGCGATGTTGAAGACTCGCTGGAAACATTTAGTGGCGATAAATACCAAAATATTGAAAGATGGTTAAAAAACTTTCAAGAAACCGCGGAAATGTGTGGGTGGAATGATATGCAACGAGTAGTGTACGCGAAGAAATTGTTACGTGGATCAGCGAAATTGTTTGTCGGTTTTGAGTGCTCCGCAAAATCATGGGATCAATTACGTAACTCGCTGTGTGTAGAATTCGGACAGATAGCTAATAGCAAAGACATTCACAAACAATTGACTGAAATTCGAAAGTTGCCGAGTGAAAGTTCGAACGAATATGTTTATCGTGTCTTAGATATCGCGAGTCACGCCGAGATCGAGTTGGAGGCCAAGATACAATACATCATTGACGGTATTCCAGACGATGAGCGTAATAAAACAATTTTATATGGTGCGAGCTCGATAAAGGAATTACGACAAAAATTAATTCAATACGAGGCTATAAAATCGCGAATAAAATCAAAGTATCCGTTACGTGAAAAAAATATACCGGATACTAAGTCTGGCAAACGCTGTTTTAACTGTGGAAATTCCAATCATCTCGGTAAAGACTGTCCTGATAAAAGGAAGGGAACAAAGTGCTGCGCATGTGGTGATTTTGGCCATGTTGCAAGCAAGTGCCCAACCCCGCGAGTGAACATCCCGAAGGTTAGATGTGATGCGTTAAAATTAGCGGATATGAAGACTTATAAAGACATACAAATATGCAAAAGAACAATTCGTGCAGTTTTTGATTCGGGTAGTGATCTCCATTTAATAAAACGTAGTATCTATGACGGACTAGACGCTCCATGTCTTGAGAAAAATTATGTTAGATTTGGTGGCATTGGCTCTGGCAGTCAGCAAACTCTTGGTCATTTTACCACGACGGTTACAATAGACGGTGTTCGTTTAACCCTTACGATTCATGTAGTGCCGGATTCGACTTTCCCATATAACTTGTTGCTTGGTGGTGAATTATCGGAGTTCGTAGAAATAACAATAAAAAATCGGAGTGCTACTGTAAGAATTGTAGGCGAAAATAACTCCGAAGCAGCTCAACAATCAACAAAGAATGAGAAGGATATAATAATCGACAACGCCAATCAACAACCGGAAGAAGTCATCAGTCAACAAGGAGCGAACGACGAAAGCGTTTACGATCACTTGAAAACTTTAAGTGTCAGCCCAGATCCAGACGAGTGTGAAGTTGACCTGTGCCATATCAATGACTCATCTATAAAAGCGGAAGTCA
>OZ017741.1:119155247-119174877 GCA_963969285.1 Odontomyia ornata
CTTCGGGAATATCGGCCCTGAGTCGACTTATGGCCAACGTAAGGGGACCAAGCCCATCAAGAAGGCGCCTCTTGATGAGTGCTGTAGGGTCAGTGCTACTGTACGGAGCAGAGGTATGGGGCGACGCTCTCAACAAGGAGGTATACCGAAAACATTTGGCACAGGTACAGAGAAGAGGAGCACTGAGAATTGGATCTTCGTATCCGGTATTCAGTGAGAGTGATTGCAGGCGTGATACCTGTCGCCCTCCTTGCTCGGGAGCGCCGCGCTATTTACCTGCGCCGAAACGAGGATGCGAGGGAGATGGTTGTCCGCGAGGAGAGACAGCGCTCGCTCAACGATTGGCAGCAGTCTTGGAGGAATTGCACGAAGGGAAGGTGGACTGCGCGCCTCATCCCGGATGTGAGACCGTGGCTAAATCGAAGGCATGGTGAGACTGACTTCTATCTGACCCAGCTTTTGAGCGGGCACGGGTGTTTTCAGTCTTACCTGCACAAGATCGGCAAGTCACGGTTTCCCGATTGTCGGTTTTGCCCAGGAGAGGAAGACAATGCCTGTCCCACATTTTTTGCGTGTACCAAATGGGTCAGGCTACGAAGGGAACTCTACAGGGAGACGGGAGAGCTCACCCCGGATAATATAGTTGCGGTGATGCTCGAATCGGTTGACAAATGGAACCAGGTGGCACATTATGCTCGGGCAGTCCTAAAATATAAAAGGGACTCACAGCAGCCGGGGGCGCTGGGGCTGGGGGATCGCTCTTCTGGCATTTCTTCTTCCCCTCTCCCCTCCCGCTAGGAAAGGGACTCCTCAGCTTGAAGGCACCCCACGGCGTAACAAAACGAGACCTGGCCCGAAGTAATGTGTCAAACGGTTCCAGGCTGGGTTCTCATGTTGACAGGGGAGGTGTTTAGTGGGTAGTCCAGTCGCGCATGAGAGTCCCACACTCTGTGCATAAATAGCATTCACCTCCCTGCCTCAAAAAAAAAAAAACATCGCAGACTTGTAGTAATCGAGTAGGAAAATGCTGCGATTAAGTTACAAACTTCTAAATTGTGAGTAAGCTTTTACTAGCTTGTAATTAAGATGGAGCTACTTCTGAACAGATTATTGCGATTTAGCAATGCTTGGAATAAACTCCATAAATCGCCTGAAGGTTGAGTTGCCTTGAAACAGATAGTAGCTAAAGTTAAATCACACTCTTGAAAATAATACCTAAAAAGCAGAACAAAATATTTCATATGAAGATTTGGGAAATATTTTAATCATAAGTCACACAAACGCTAAGCCGAACAATAAGTCAGCATGCTACACAAACCCTCCTCGCAACCAGCAGCACAGCGTTAAAATCAACAAACCTGGCACAATGGCAATCAAATTTAGAAAATCTTCGAATAACTACACCTCCACTTCACCCAAATGAATCCAAAAATTAGGACTTCAGGGCGAAGAAAGATTGAAACAGAAGACAACTGAACTTCTTCGTCTTTTGGAAATCAAATCATCTCGAGCGGGCTGCACAGTCAATGAATATGCCAAAACGATAATATGTATCGATCTTGCATCTTTACCACTAGGAATAACCCTTGATTTGGAAATTGGATTAAAATTATCTGGAATACGCAAATCGGCACACGAAAACTATAAACGAACTTTCGAGAAAATCTTTGAGCTCAACAAACTAGTCGGCATAAATGAAATTTGCATACAGCTAGGTCTACACGAACATCAAAAGAAAGCTACACAATTTTTGGAAATTTACAAGAAAAGCGTAGCTGATAATGAAAGCGATATTGATACATCACATCTTCAGTATGCTGCAATGGCGGTTTACCAAGCCTGCAAAACTGGCAAAAAGGGCAAATCATATAAATCTAAATTAATACGATTGAGTCATTTGAAACCTGCTCAGTGGAATAAACTCGAATTTAAATTTGATAAACTGCTCGAAAATCATCTACAAAATGAAAAGAAGAATAAAAAGATAACCGAAGAGCAACAGGCTAAAGATGCGGGCAGTGAAAAGCAGCAATTGAACACATTTTCCCGCTAGTCTACGAGTTCCGCAAAATCAAAACAGGCCGTCGTAGAAGAGGAAGAAGAAGAGTCTGATAAAGAGTGCGAGACGGAAGATTCACTTCAGATGTTCGTTTTGCCACAATCCGATCGGCGAATTGCGACGAGAAGAGGAGTCCGCTTCTGACCGGGACCGTGATCACGCCGGGGAGAATGTGATGGCGAAGCTTCACGTTTCCGTATAATCGGCAAGAGCCTAGAATAAGTTTTGCGTGTGGAAAAACGGATTGTGAGAAATTTGTGGGAAAAATTTGGAAAGAGTTTAACAAGCATCGTGTAATGGAAAGAGTCGCGAAATTCGAAGAACGGATATTCATTTCGACTGCATGAAAGGGTGAAAGAAGAAGGATCGCAACAATTGATTTTGTCAATGAGACACGTCTTCAGTTTCGCGCGCTACGGTACAATTGGGCATTAAAACTAACGGTGTCGCGTAAGAGAATGTTCGAGTTTTGTACGGAAATTGTGAAGTGATCGTATAGTGAAAATGACCCAATGAAAATTTGTGCCAATCCTGCTCGAATTGGAAGCACCGCTAATTATATGCGTTGATACACATGGACAGTATACGGATTTGTTGCGAGTATTCGAATATGGTGAATTTCCACTAGCAGCCAATTATTTAATTTGGGGTGATTATGTCGATAGAGGAGAACAACCGCATGAAACAAGTTGCTTGTTGCTTGCCAACAAAATCAAATACCCGGAAAATTTCTTTTTACTACTTAGTAACCACGAACGCGCCAGTATTAATAGAATTGATGGATTCTATGATGAATGCAAGCGACGGTATAATGTAAAATTATGGAAACCATTCACTGATTGTTTCAATTGTTTCCCGGTAGCAGCGATTATTGATGAGTAAATATTTTGTTGTCATGGTGGTTTAAGTCCTGATTTACAAGGTATGGAACAAATACGTCGATTAATGCGGCCCAATGATGTTCCCGACACTGGCTTATTATGTGGTCTATTATGGAGTGATGTGGTAATCTAGGAGCTATGGCTCTAAAAGCAGCGCTGACACAGGCACACAGCACCAACTCAATTCAACAAGGAGTAACCATTCAGTCACCTTCCTCATCGCGACACTCGTTTTTTTTTCGCATGAAAAATAATTAAAGGGAAAAATTTCTTTTGTACTTAACACCCGGGAAACAAAATTCTAAAACTGTTTTAATGTGTAGTGATTTTATTTCAATATCTTTTGAACATAATTTAACTAATTGCGGTGTAATGCGGTATGCAAATGCTTAGAACGAAACGGTTAACCCCTTAAATTATAGGAACGATAAAATCATTGTATCATTTAAACCCCACAAAATTTGTCAAATTTTACCCATTCCAACCATAATAATTAAAAATTGTTTTGTTTGTTGGTAATTAACGTGTGCCTGTCCTATTCTTTCGATTTATTTCCCCCTTAATTACGCCTAATAATTATAAACATAAATTGCTTTCAATTGAAAACTTAATCGAATCTACACAATTTCGAATTTTAAAAATAACCGAAATGAGTGTGCATTATCACCACCGCATGTTCACACATAGATGGCACTTCTATTTCCATATGGTACGAGCGAGGTTATTGCGTTTGCCTCGAACATGTTTTCAGGGAACAGTTTCCCATAAACCGCTTCGTAGAGAAGACGGCATTCGATCAAGTGCCAACAGGGATCTGGTGAAGTGATTTGTGTGCTTGTGGTGATCATTTGAGAAGTAGGTTTGGATGGTTGGCGAGGGAGACGTGCTAATAAAACGTTTGTGGCAGAGACAACTTTTACCATCCTGTGGATGCACAGCGGAAAAAAAAAGAAGGAAAAAAAAGGAAAAACTTCACCTATTGCTACTTTTTCTACGACAGTGCCTGTAAAAAAATGATAGCAGCTGCCAATATCGCCATGAGCCATCAGCATTAGGTCCCGAAGTGTGGTGCAACAGGTGGTTGGAAGGCGAGGTGAAGATCGTCATCGTACGGAGCGGCACATGTTGATTGGGAAACGGCGGGACCGTACTCCCTGTTTCTGGGAAACCACACCGTTTGTATGCAAAAAGGCGCATTGTGTATTCAAACATAGTTCAACCAAGAGTGATAAATCAACTGAAAAGTTAGATCCAGAAGAATTAGTCAAATCACTCAATCCATATATTGACCAACGGAATGCATATAAACGAAATATTAAACATTAAAAGCAGTAGAAGAAGTAGCAGCGAGCATTACCACGTTCGAAGACCATACGGTTCTGATATTCAAGGAAGTCTATATGTATTTACACTTTGATAGCTGAATTTTTAGATGATTTTATACACCCTTAAGATCTATTCTATGTCTTAATACTCGTGTGTTAATATTTGATATATGAACGCGATTCTTCACTACCAAAAATTCCAGGACTTGCTTACCTCCAAATCGTCAACGAGCGCTCGTCGTCGAGGGAAAGGTACTGTAAGTACCCTCTTAACATTTTTATAATTATATATTTATTTAATTAAAAAAAAAAAAAATATATATATATATCAAATATATATAAAAATTAATATTTATTCCCCATAGCAAATTATATTGAATATATATAAAAATTAATATTTATTCCACATAGCAAATTATATTGAATATATATAAAAATTTAATTTATTGAATGATCAAAATGAAAATGTAATAGGACGACAATCGTCCTCCCAATGCATCCGTCTATTTAGAAAAAAAAAAAAGAAAAAAAAGGAAGAATCGTCGTATAAAATCGGTTTTTTTAAAGGAAATAATGATCAATTTCGTATAAATCCATGTAAAAAGTTTTGAAACATAATGTATGAAGGGTGAAAGAGTGGCATCTACAAGAGCTAACCACAATAATTATAATAATACAGGAAATTGGAGTAAAATGAATTTTCTTCTAATGTTAATCTTCTTTTAATATCAATCTCCCTCTTTCGAGGGTTGAATGCTTTTCAATATGGTGTTGTAAATTGCTGTGCTGATTGCCATAGGAAAAATCATACTGTGGAGATATATCAATTTCATTACATTGGCGTTGTTCGAATAAAAACAAAATGATGAATTAAACTGGAAGAATCGGTCTTTTCCCTTCCGGTCTTTTCCAATCGGGTATAGGACCCGATACGGTGGCAGGCTTCCACCCCAAAATATGAGCCAGCCGCCGGGTACAGAGTAATTTCTTCTTTTGTTTCAGGAGACTTTATGGGTTGAGTGGCCCAAGCCAAGTGCCTTTTTATGCCATCGAGTTATGCAATTCAATTGTATAATTCTATGACATAACTTGGTCACCGGGGTACTCCCCTTCTGATGGGAAAGTTCATATAATTCAAGTTGTATGAGTTTTCCACTCAGAAGAGGAATACCTGGCCACTTCAACAGTTTAACATTGGATTTATTCCGGTTGGGTGGGCATGAAGGGGCTCCACCACCACCCGGTTGCCCCTCTTTCATTTGTGGGCCCTGAATGTATTTGGGTAAGGACGAGGTCACCCCCAAATTAGTCTTTCTTGTCAGGTTGCACTTGTTCTCGCAACAAGTCGTAATTCCTTCGTGGAGGTTATCTACACATTTGCGACTTCGGTCGTCCTCTTGATCTCTGCAAGCAATTCGTGAATGCGAAATGTTTTGTAGTGAGTCCTCGTGCCGGGGAAACGAACCCGCCCCACGACACCGCAATGCTAGCCTGCCAGCGCATTCACGCGTCTCCGGACGAGGGCATTCTCGGCAGGAATCAACACCTTCCTCTGCCGAGGCAGCAGAACATCGCTGCGGTCCTTCACGGACTTATTGAACATCATTATTCACTACAAATGGCGCCCAACGTGGGGCCCGAAAAGCCCGGCTGTATCATCAGTCGTGAGCACGAGACAGTCCATCGTCTCTAGGTGTCTCCACTAGGTGTTAGAATTATTGGCGGGTAGATAACTCCCGAGGGTTTTTGCACTAATCGTGCCCCAGCAGCCTAATAACTTTCGAACGTGTGTAGTCCCTGGACATCAATGTCGTTTGGTCCTGCTTTTGACTTATACTTTGGTGGTTTACCACCATTGTATAACTAGTAAGGCCAAATGATATTAGAGTCCCTTTTTGTGTTCGGAAGTTATTATCCCAACATCTATTTTGCGGAGGATTCTGATCCGCTCCCCAAACCAGCGGTGCCTAAGTGTCTTAAATTACATGGATTTTGATTTCATGTGATTGGCTGATTAGCTAATCCATGACTATCCATGACAAGACACGCGCTGCTTGTGGATTAGAATCCCACCCTGGGCTGACAAGCTGTAACTTGAGAAGTTTGCTAATGAGGGATCACTTCTGAACCCTGATTTTCATGGTGCCACAAGAAAGTGTCCCTGAAACGTTTTGGAAGGATTGTGCCATGGTGTCCATACTTGGGAGGATGGACGGAAGGGAAAGACCGGTTATTATTTTTTTTGATAGTTCAATCACCACTTAAATTTTTTTCATAAATTTTTTTTGTGAGGTTCTGAGATAGTTCGCCACTGACGGCCACATAAGAATTTTAGTAATTTTTTCTCACCTTTTCTTCATTATTGTCATTATTCATATAGCTAATCTTATATACCCATATTCTTCATTATTTATTTATCTAGGTATTTAATTAGGAAAACCATTTGGATTTAAAATGCCTACAAAAAGAACTCCCGAAAGGAGAAAGTTGCGGTCGGATGCCGGACCAGCTCTATTGTGTTCCATCTGTCACGAGGACATGGACGAAACTACAAGCCAGAGGTTGCAGTGCGGACACAGGCTACATCAGCTGTGTTTGGCACAACTGCGGCAAACCTCATCCACGTGCCCGCTCTGTCGTCAGCCTTTGGAAATCGCACAGCCAGCAACAGAACGACCTCAGTCCTCCAGTGCAAGTGGAGCTGTCCCCAAAAGCGGACCCCTTCCATCCACGACAAGGAGTGCACGAGACGATGACTACAGGGCTGAAGCAGCTCCGCCTGCAGAAGAAGCGAGTCCACCGGTGGCTGTGGAAATCACAGTTCTAAGAGATCTAATGGCGCTCGTACAGGACATGTCCACCCGGCTAGCCTCTCTAGAGAGCCAGAGAGAGAACCCCGCACCATCCCGGCCAAGAACTCCTCCTATGTGGGATTCGGACCCAAATCCGTGGGATTTCCCAGTAGATTCGCGGCGTGATCCCGAACGGATCCGGCCAGGTACAGCCATGAATCCGTTGGCTCCAGTTTACCGGCCCCGAATGAGCCAAGCACCGCCACCAAATCAGGCTCCCGTGATTCCGCCGGACCAACGTTTCCATCCACACGACATGTATCGGCTGAAGCCGACACAGATCCCCAGCATCATCCAGGGATGGAATCTACATTTCAGTGGGGAACCCAACACGATAACGGTAGAGGTTTTCATAAGTCGGGTGGAGTCACTGATTGAGCAGATGCTAGCAGGAGACCGCACAGCGCTCGCAGGGTACTTGCCTATGCTGCTTAGGGGAGCAGCCCTGGAGACATATTGGAGAATACATTCAGCTCCACCATCCATACGCTGGTCACGGCTGAAGGAGGTACTCCGCATGGAATACCCTACGGTCGACATGGACGAATTAGTCCTGGATAAGATGAATGCTAGATGGCAGCGTCCGGACGAGTCCTTCCATAAATATCGAGCCGATATCCTTCGGTTGAATGACCAGCTGTCAGAGCCATTGTCGTCTACCCAAATTCTGCGCCTGCTAAAGCGCAATCTAAGACCGGAGATTCGTCGGCATATCGTGAACTCCGATCCACAGAGTATGGAGGCCCTGCTGAGAAATGTGCGTCGCATAGAAGGGTTTGAGGAAGACCTACGGGACCGGCCATACTTACTAACCAGGGCGGGTCCTCGACGAGGAATCGCGGAATTGGCCCCAGATTATACCACCCTAGATCTGGAGGATGATTTGGACCCAGACCAGCTTGCTGTAGCAGCAGTGGGAAGTCTTACGACCTGCTGGAATTGTCACCAAACCGGACACCGGTTTATTTCATGCCGCGCAGAACGTAAAGTTTTCTGCTACGGTTGCGGCAAGCCGGACACTTACTTCCCGGACTGTTCTGAATGTGCTGCACGAAAAAACGGCCAAAAGAGTACCCGACCACCTCAGCGGTACTCAAAACCCCAGCAGTAGCTCCTCAATCAGTGGCTCCCCCCAACCAACATGACGTTAACCCACCAGCCATGACCATTACGACTGCGGATGTTCACTCTCTTCCGGAGACCTCACCAACGACAATATTAAAAAGACCATCGCAGTCACTGCCAGAAGAACCGCGGCAGCCTCAAGTACGCACTCTAAAACCTTATCATGTTAGACTGCAGGAATATCGGGTGGCTCGAGAGCGAATATTTGCTTCCGAAGTCGTCACTTCCCGTTCGTGCACGACAAAATGGTCAACCCGTCGTTGGCGGAATTTCCGCAAGAGAGTGCGCACCTGCCGTCGAACCTTACACTCTTGTAACATCTCGGAGGTTGCTGAGAATGAGATCAGACCTTATCATCCAATTAAAGTGTTGGGCGAGACCGTGTTTGCATTGATCGACACGGGTGCCAGTATCAGTTGTCTTGCCTCGAGCTTTGGCTCGAAGGTGCTCCAAGAATATCCGAACTTGATTAAATCCTGGCGCACTGAAATCAGTACAGCTGATGGCACCAAACACCCTATACGAGGTAAACTAACCACACCCGTGACGTTCAGGGGTCAGACGAAGGATATTACCTTCTACATTATCCCGTCTTTGACACAGAATGTATACCTTGGTGTCGATTAAAACCAGAAATGTCAACGAAATCACTTCTACTCCCGATAGGCATGACCTGACGCCTAACCAACGGCAACGCCTGGAAGCATCCATTGCTGCTTTCCCATCTTACGCTACCCAAGGCCTTGGCCGCACCACCCTAGTCTCACACGCCATCGACGTTGGCGATAGTAAACCGATTAAACAGAGACACTACGCCATCTCGCCAGCCATGGAGAAATTGGTGTATGCGGAATTAGATAGGATGCTCGAGTTGGGGGTCATAGAAGAGTCCCAAAGCGCCTGGTCATCACCGGTAACCTTGGTGGTGAAGCCAGGTAAAGTCCGCCTCTGTCTTGATGCCCGTAAGGTAAACGCGGTTACCATCAAGGACGCGTACCCTCTTCCACTCATCGATGGAATACTAGGGAGACTACCGAAAGCCAATTATATCACCAGTCTCGACCTAAAAGACGCCTTCTGGCAAATTCCACTCGATGAGGGGTCAAGGGACAAGACCGCCTTCACAGTGCCTGGACGACCATTATATCAGTTCGTCACAATGCCCTTTGGCCTGTGTAACGCGCCGCAAACGATGACTCGGTTGATGGACAAGGTCATCCCACCTCACCTAAAACACCAAGTGTTCGTGTACCTTGATGATCTGTTACTCATCACGGAAACGTTCGATCAACACCTCCTACTCCTACAAGAAGTAGCCCTGCACATCAGTAAGGCGGGACTCACCATCAACGTACAGAAAAGTAAGTTTGTCATGAAAGAAGTCCGATACCTAGGTCATGTCATAGGACATGGCACTATCAAAACGGATCCAGACAAAACTCGTGCGATTGATGAGTTCCCCTTACCAAAAACTGTGAAGCAGCTACGACGTTTCCTTGGTGTGTGCGGTTGGTACCGAAGGTTTGTTCGGAATTATGCAACAGTTTCAGCGCCCCTGTCAGACATGTTGCGGAAGGGGAAGTTCGTTTGGACCGAACTCAGCCGAAAGGCATTTGAAGAGCTTAAACAAGCCCTCACATCAGCTCCTGTCTTGCACAGCCCCGACTTCACAAAGCCCTTCTCCATTCATTGTGACGCAAGTCAACATGGAGTAGGAGCCGTGCTGGTGCAATTGACCGACGAAGGAGAGGAAGCTCCCATCGCCTTCATGTCCAATAAGCTGAATTCGGCCCAAAGAAACTATACTGTTTCCGAGCAAGAATGTTTGGCAGCGGTAATGGCTGTGAAGAAATTCCGAGCGTATATCGAGGGCCACCAATTCGAGATCATCACGGACCACGCGTCACTACAATGGTTGATGAACCAAGCAGATTTAAGTGGACGCCTAGCCAGATGGGCTCTTAAACTGCAAGGGTTCAAGTTCTCCATCAAACATCGGAAAGGAACCCAGAACATCGTACCCGACACTCTCTCACGGATGTTTTCCCCAGAGGGAGCCGAATTAACAATAACTGACGAGGACCCCATCGAAATAGATTTGGACAGCCCACATTTCGAATCAGATAGCTACAAAGAGTTGAGGCAAACCATAGCGACCCAACAAACACAGCTGCCTGATTTGAAGGTAATAGACGGCTATGTGTATAGACGAAATGAATACGCCACTGGTGATCCATGGCAGGAAGAAGAGTCTTGGAAACTCTGGGTACCGGAGGAAATGACACAACATCTGATCTTCCGCGCACATGACCATCCTTTAAGTGCCCACGGAGGTTACGGTCGGACACTACGGCGACTCAAGAAATACTTCTTTTGGCCTAAAATGGCATCCCAGGTCAAAGACTACGTGAGCGCCTGTGAGACCTGTAAAGGCACCAAAGCGCCCAACCAGCCTCTTCGACCTCCTATGGGTCAACTCAACGTTCCAGAACGCGTGTTCCAGCGTCTATACATCGATCTACTCGGTCCATATCCTCGGTCTTCAATGGGACACATCGGAGCTATAGTCGTTCTAGATCAGCTCTCAAAATTCCCAATGGTGGAACCTATCCGTAAGTTTACATCTCCATCGATCGTGAAATTCTTAGAGAACCGGGTATTTCATGTGTTCGGTGTTCCAGAGAGTGTGTACTCAGATAATGGAGTACAGTTCCGGTCTCGGCAGTTTAAGAGCCTACTTGAGCAGTATGGCGTTGAACACCAACTGACGCCCATATACTCTCCTCAGTCCAACGCATCAGAACGTTTGAACCGCACCCTATTGGTTGCGATCCGTTCCTACGTTCACCCATCTCAAAAGGATTGGGATCGTCGATTGTCTGCCATCACATGCGCCCTGCGATCCTCGTATCATTCTGTCACCGGTGTCGCCCCTTACTTTGCCGCCTTTGGACAGCACATGATTTGCCACGGTAAATCATACCGACTGTTACGGCAATTAAAGTGTTTGGGAGACCCCGTCGTTGCGCTGGAGCCCCACGAACGTCTAGGAGACCTCCGCCAACAAATCGGACGGAAGATTAAGGCCGCAGGTAGTGCAAATGAAGCGCAGTACAATCTCCGGTCACGATCTGCTAATTTCAAAGAAGGAGATGAAGTTTTCCGGCGAAACTTCCGCCAAAGTGACGCCGCGGGGCATTACAACGCCAAGCTGGACAGGCGATTCCTAAAAAGCCGCATAAAGAAGGTAATGGGACCTAACCGTTACTTGATAACGGATCCATCGGGAAAAGAAGTGGGGATATACCACGCGAAAGACCTGCGTCGATAGATAATTAGTCACGTCTGTTTGTCCGTCCGCATATATTTTCAAAAAACGCACAAGGGTTATATATTTCCGGGCAAACATCAACATAAGTCAGTCCGTCCGTCTGTCAATTGGTTTTTCTTTTATTGTCCGTCATCTCTAGTCCCGACGCCGAAGCCAACCCATGATGCACAGAAATATCCTTCAGCTCCTTTTTCGCAATCCGCATTGTCTTGGGATCACGAGAAAATTAGCTGCCCTGTAGTAATCTAGGAGCTATGGCTCTAAAAGCAGCGCTGACACAGGCACACAGCACCAACTCAATTCAACAAGGAGTAACCATTCAGTCACCTTCCTCATCGCGACACTCGTTTTTTTTCGCATGAAAAATAATTAAAGGGAAAAATTTCTTTTGTACTTAACACCCGGGAAACAAAATTCTAAAACTGTTTTAATGTGTAGTGATTTTATTTCAATATCTTTTGAACATAATTTAACTAATTGCGGTGTAATGCGGTATGCAAATGCTTAGAACGAAACGGTTAACCCCTTAAATTATAGGAACGATAAAATCATTGTATCATTTAAACCCCACAAAATTTGTCAAATTTTACCCATTCCAACCATAATAATTAAAAATTGTTTTGTTTGTTGGTAATTAACGTGTGCCTGTCCTATTCTTTCGATTTATTTCCCCCTTAATTACGCCTAATAATTATAAACATAAATTGCTTTCAATTGAAAACTTAATCGAATCTACACAATTTCGAATTTTAAAAATAACCGAAATGAGTGTGCATTATCACCACCGCATGTTCACACATAGATGGCACTTCTATTTCCATATGGTACGAGCGAGGTTATTGCGTTTGCCTCGAACATGTTTTCAGGGAACAGTTTCCCATAAACCGCTTCGTAGAGAAGACGGCATTCGATCAAGTGCCAACAGGGATCTGGTGAAGTGATTTGTGTGCTTGTGGTGATCATTTGAGAAGTAGGTTTGGATGGTTGGCGAGGGAGACGTGCTAATAAAACGTTTGTGGCAGAGACAACTTTTACCATCCTGTGGATGCACAGCGGAAAAAAAAAGAAGGAAAAAAAAGGAAAAACTTCACCTATTGCTACTTTTTCTACGACAGTGCCTGTAAAAAAATGATAGCAGCTGCCAATATCGCCATGAGCCATCAGCATTAGGTCCCGAAGTGTGGTGCAACAGGTGGTTGGAAGGCGAGGTGAAGATCGTCATCGTACGGAGCGGCACATGTTGATTGGGAAACGGCGGGACCGTACTCCCTGTTTCTGGGAAACCACACCGTTTGTATGCAAAAAGGCGCATTGTGTATTCAAACATAGTTCAACCAAGAGTGATAAATCAACTGAAAAGTTAGATCCAGAAGAATTAGTCAAATCACTCAATCCATATATTGACCAACGGAATGCATATAAACGAAATATTAAACATTAAAAGCAGTAGAAGAAGTAGCAGCGAGCATTACCACGTTCGAAGACCATACGGTTCTGATATTCAAGGAAGTCTATATGTATTTACACTTTGATAGCTGAATTTTTAGATGATTTTATACACCCTTAAGATCTATTCTATGTCTTAATACTCGTGTGTTAATATTTGATATATGAACGCGATTCTTCACTACCAAAAATTCCAGGACTTGCTTACCTCCAAATCGTCAACGAGCGCTCGTCGTCGAGGGAAAGGTACTGTAAGTACCCTCTTAACATTTTTATAATTATATATTTATTTAATTAAAAAAAAAAAAAATATATATATATATCAAATATATATAAAAATTAATATTTATTCCCCATAGCAAATTATATTGAATATATATAAAAATTAATATTTATTCCACATAGCAAATTATATTGAATATATATAAAAATTTAATTTATTGAATGATCAAAATGAAAATGTAATAGGACGACAATCGTCCTCCCAATGCATCCGTCTATTTAGAAAAAAAAAAAAGAAAAAAAAGGAAGAATCGTCGTATAAAATCGGTTTTTTTAAAGGAAATAATGATCAATTTCGTATAAATCCATGTAAAAAGTTTTGAAACATAATGTATGAAGGGTGAAAGAGTGGCATCTACAAGAGCTAACCACAATAATTATAATAATACAGGAAATTGGAGTAAAATGAATTTTCTTCTAATGTTAATCTTCTTTTAATATCAATCTCCCTCTTTCGAGGGTTGAATGCTTTTCAATATGGTGTTGTAAATTGCTGTGCTGATTGCCATAGGAAAAATCATACTGTGGAGATATATCAATTTCATTACATTGGCGTTGTTCGAATAAAAACAAAATGATGAATTAAACTGGAAGAATCGGTCTTTTCCCTTCCGGTCTTTTCCAATCGGGTATAGGACCCGATACGGTGGCAGGCTTCCACCCCAAAATATGAGCCAGCCGCCGGGTACAGAGTAATTTCTTCTTTTGTTTCAGGAGACTTTATGGGTTGAGTGGCCCAAGCCAAGTGCCTTTTTATGCCATCGAGTTATGCAATTCAATTGTATAATTCTATGACATAACTTGGTCACCGGGGTACTCCCCTTCTGATGGGAAAGTTCATATAATTCAAGTTGTATGAGTTTTCCACTCAGAAGAGGAATACCTGGCCACTTCAACAGTTTAACATTGGATTTATTCCGGTTGGGTGGGCATGAAGGGGCTCCACCACCACCCGGTTGCCCCTCTTTCATTTGTGGGCCCTGAATGTATTTGGGTAAGGACGAGGTCACCCCCAAATTAGTCTTTCTTGTCAGGTTGCACTTGTTCTCGCAACAAGTCGTAATTCCTTCGTGGAGGTTATCTACACATTTGCGACTTCGGTCGTCCTCTTGATCTCTGCAAGCAATTCGTGAATGCGAAATGTTTTGTAGTGAGTCCTCGTGCCGGGGAAACGAACCCGCCCCACGACACCGCAATGCTAGCCTGCCAGCGCATTCACGCGTCTCCGGACGAGGGCATTCTCGGCAGGAATCAACACCTTCCTCTGCCGAGGCAGCAGAACATCGCTGCGGTCCTTCACGGACTTATTGAACATCATTATTCACTACAAATGGCGCCCAACGTGGGGCCCGAAAAGCCCGGCTGTATCATCAGTCGTGAGCACGAGACAGTCCATCGTCTCTAGGTGTCTCCACTAGGTGTTAGAATTATTGGCGGGTAGATAACTCCCGAGGGTTTTTGCACTAATCGTGCCCCAGCAGCCTAATAACTTTCGAACGTGTGTAGTCCCTGGACATCAATGTCGTTTGGTCCTGCTTTTGACTTATACTTTGGTGGTTTACCACCATTGTATAACTAGTAAGGCCAAATGATATTAGAGTCCCTTTTTGTGTTCGGAAGTTATTATCCCAACATCTATTTTGCGGAGGATTCTGATCCGCTCCCCAAACCAGCGGTGCCTAAGTGTCTTAAATTACATGGATTTTGATTTCATGTGATTGGCTGATTAGCTAATCCATGACTATCCATGACAAGACACGCGCTGCTTGTGGATTAGAATCCCACCCTGGGCTGACAAGCTGTAACTTGAGAAGTTTGCTAATGAGGGATCACTTCTGAACCCTGATTTTCATGGTGCCACAAGAAAGTGTCCCTGAAACGTTTTGGAAGGATTGTGCCATGGTGTCCATACTTGGGAGGATGGACGGAAGGGAAAGACCGGTTATTATTTTTTTTGATAGTTCAATCACCACTTAAATTTTTTTCATAAATTTTTTTTGTGAGGTTCTGAGATAGTTCGCCACTGACGGCCACATAAGAATTTTAGTAATTTTTTCTCACCTTTTCTTCATTATTGTCATTATTCATATAGCTAATCTTATATACCCATATTCTTCATTATTTATTTATCTAGGTATTAAATTAGGAAAACCATTTGGATTTAAAATGCCTACAAAAAGAACTCCCGAAAGGAGAAAGTTGCGGTCGGATGCCGGACCAGCTCTATTGTGTTCCATCTGTCACGAGGACATGGACGAAACTACAAGCCAGAGGTTGCAGTGCGGACACAGGCTACATCAGCTGTGTTTGGCACAACTGCGGCAAACCTCATCCACGTGCCCGCTCTGTCGTCAGCCTTTGGAAATCGCACAGCCAGCAACAGAACGACCTCAGTCCTCCAGTGCAAGTGGAGCTGTCCCCAAAAGCGGACCCCTTCCATCCACGACAAGGAGTGCACGAGACGATGACTACAGGGCTGAAGCAGCTCCGCCTGCAGAAGAAGCGAGTCCACCGGTGGCTGTGGAAATCACAGTTCTAAGAGATCTAATGGCGCTCGTACAGGACATGTCCACCCGGCTAGCCTCTCTAGAGAGCCAGAGAGAGAACCCCGCACCATCCCGGCCAAGAACTCCTCCTATGTGGGATTCGGACCCAAATCCGTGGGATTTCCCAGTAGATTCGCGGCGTGATCCCGAACGGATCCGGCCAGGTACAGCCATGAATCCGTTGGCTCCAGTTTACCGGCCCCGAATGAGCCAAGCACCGCCACCAAATCAGGCTCCCGTGATTCCGCCGGACCAACGTTTCCATCCACACGACATGTATCGGCTGAAGCCGACACAGATCCCCAGCATCATCCAGGGATGGAATCTACATTTCAGTGGGGAACCCAACACGATAACGGTAGAGGTTTTCATAAGTCGGGTGGAGTCACTGATTGAGCAGATGCTAGCAGGAGACCGCACAGCGCTCGCAGGGTACTTGCCTATGCTGCTTAGGGGAGCAGCCCTGGAGACATATTGGAGAATACATTCAGCTCCACCATCCATACGCTGGTCACGGCTGAAGGAGGTACTCCGCATGGAATACCCTACGGTCGACATGGACGAATTAGTCCTGGATAAGATGAATGCTAGATGGCAGCGTCCGGACGAGTCCTTCCATAAATATCGAGCCGATATCCTTCGGTTGAATGACCAGCTGTCAGAGCCATTGTCGTCTACCCAAATTCTGCGCCTGCTAAAGCGCAATCTAAGACCGGAGATTCGTCGGCATATCGTGAACTCCGATCCACAGAGTATGGAGGCCCTGCTGAGAAATGTGCGTCGCATAGAAGGGTTTGAGGAAGACCTACGGGACCGGCCATACTTACTAACCAGGGCGGGTCCTCGACGAGGAATCGCGGAATTGGCCCCAGATTATACCACCCTAGATCTGGAGGATGATTTGGACCCAGACCAGCTTGCTGTAGCAGCAGTGGGAAGTCTTACGACCTGCTGGAATTGTCACCAAACCGGACACCGGTTTATTTCATGCCGCGCAGAACGTAAAGTTTTCTGCTACGGTTGCGGCAAGCCGGACACTTACTTCCCGGACTGTTCTGAATGTGCTGCACGAAAAAACGGCCAAAAGAGTACCCGACCACCTCAGCGGTACTCAAAACCCCAGCAGTAGCTCCTCAATCAGTGGCTCACCCCAACCAACATGACGTTAACCCACCAGCCATGACCATTACGACTGCGGATGTTCACTCTCTTCCGGAGACCTCACCAACGACAATATTAAAAAGACCATCGCAGTCACTGCCAGAAGAACCGCGGCAGCCTCAAGTACGCACTCTAAAACCTTATCATGTTAGACTGCAGGAATATCGGGTGGCTCGAGAGCGAATATTTGCTTCCGAAGTCGTCACTTCCCGTTCGTGCACGACAAAATGGTCAACCCGTCGTTGGCGGAATTTCCGCAAGAGAGTGCGCACCTGCCGTCGAACCTTACACTCTTGTAACATCTCGGAGGTTGCTGAGAATGAGATCAGACCTTATCATCCAATTAAAGTGTTGGGCGAGACCGTGTTTGCATTGATCGACACGGGTGCCAGTATCAGTTGTCTTGCCTCGAGCTTTGGCTCGAAGGTGCTCCAAGAATATCCGAACTTGATTAAATCCTGGCGCACTGAAATCAGTACAGCTGATGGCACCAAACACCCTATACGAGGTAAACTAACCACACCCGTGACGTTCAGGGGTCAGACGAAGGATATTACCTTCTACATTATCCCGTCTTTGACACAGAATGTATACCTTGGTGTCGATTTCGTCCTTCGCTTTGGATTGGCCTCCGATTTATTCACCGATTTGTCTTTAAAAACCAGAAATGTCAACGAAATCACTTCTACTCCCGATAGGCATGACCTGACGCCTAACCAACGGCAACGCCTGGAAGCATCCATTGCTGCTTTCCCATCTTACGCTACCCAAGGCCTTGGCCGCACCACCCTAGTCTCACACGCCATCGACGTTGGCGATAGTAAACCGATTAAACAGAGACACTACGCCATCTCGCCAGCCATGGAGAAATTGGTGTATGCGGAATTAGATAGGATGCTCGAGTTGGGGGTCATAGAAGAGTCCCAAAGCGCCTGGTCATCACCGGTAACCTTGGTGGTGAAGCCAGGTAAAGTCCGCCTCTGTCTTGATGCCCGTAAGGTAAACGCGGTTACCATCAAGGACGCGTACCCTCTTCCACTCATCGATGGAATACTAGGGAGACTACCGAAAGCCAATTATATCACCAGTCTCGACCTAAAAGACGCCTTCTGGCAAATTCCACTCGATGAGGGGTCAAGGGACAAGACCGCCTTCACAGTGCCTGGACGACCATTATATCAGTTCGTCACAATGCCCTTTGGCCTGTGTAACGCGCCGCAAACGATGACTCGGTTGATGGACAAGGTCATCCCACCTCACCTAAAACACCAAGTGTTCGTGTACCTTGATGATCTGTTACTCATCACGGAAACGTTCGATCAACACCTCCTACTCCTACAAGAAGTAGCCCTGCACATCAGTAAGGCGGGACTCACCATCAACGTACAGAAAAGTAAGTTTGTCATGAAAGAAGTCCGATACCTAGGTCATGTCATAGGACATGGCACTATCAAAACGGATCCAGACAAAACTCGTGCGATTGATGAGTTCCCCTTACCAAAAACTGTGAAGCAGCTACGACGTTTCCTTGGTGTGTGCGGTTGGTACCGAAGGTTTGTTCGGAATTATGCAACAGTTTCAGCGCCCCTGTCAGACATGTTGCGGAAGGGGAAGTTCGTTTGGACCGAACTCAGCCGAAAGGCATTTGAAGAGCTTAAACAAGCCCTCACATCAGCTCCTGTCTTGCACAGCCCCGACTTCACAAAGCCCTTCTCCATTCATTGTGACGCAAGTCAACATGGAGTAGGAGCCGTGCTGGTGCAATTGACCGACGAAGGAGAGGAAGCTCCCATCGCCTTCATGTCCAATAAGCTGAATTCGGCCCAAAGAAACTATACTGTTTCCGAGCAAGAATGTTTGGCAGCGGTAATGGCTGTGAAGAAATTCCGAGCGTATATCGAGGGCCACCAATTCGAGATCATCACGGACCACGCGTCACTACAATGGTTGATGAACCAAGCAGATTTAAGTGGACGCCTAGCCAGATGGGCTCTTAAACTGCAAGGGTTCAAGTTCTCCATCAAACATCGGAAAGGAACCCAGAACATCGTACCCGACACTCTCTCACGGATGTTTTCCCCAGAGGGAGCCGAATTAACAATAACTGACGAGGACCCCATCGAAATAGATTTGGACAGCCCACATTTCGAATCAGATAGCTACAAAGAGTTGAGGCAAACCATAGCGACCCAACAAACACAGCTGCCTGATTTGAAGGTAATAGACGGCTATGTGTATAGACGAAATGAATACGCCACTGGTGATCCATGGCAGGAAGAAGAGTCTTGGAAACTCTGGGTACCGGAGGAAATGACACAACATCTGATCTTCCGCGCACATGACCATCCTTTAAGTGCCCACGGAGGTTACGGTCGGACACTACGGCGACTCAAGAAATACTTCTTTTGGCCTAAAATGGCATCCCAGGTCAAAGACTACGTGAGCGCCTGTGAGACCTGTAAAGGCACCAAAGCGCCCAACCAGCCTCTTCGACCTCCTATGGGTCAACTCAACGTTCCAGAACGCGTGTTCCAGCGTCTATACATCGATCTACTCGGTCCATATCCTCGGTCTTCAATGGGACACATCGGAGCTATAGTCGTTCTAGATCAGCTCTCAAAA